>CM073127.1:6868437-7468437 GCA_037039145.1 Fundulus diaphanus | reverse complement strand
AATATTACCAAGTATGGCTGTCACAATCCATGAATACAATAAATACAATGACAACATCACATTTCATGCAAAAAAATGCATAGGAAGAAGAAGAATTCTTCTTAACTCCTTTTGTATTTAAAAAAAGAAAACATGAATCAAATCAGACAGCATTGCTTATGCGCTTGGGAACAAAGCAAAGCAAACAAAAAATGTACATTTCAGAAGCAATATACACACACACATAAACATACATAGGTACATACATATATATACACATATATTACATATATTTTCTTTTGTTATATTAATATGAATATTTTCACTTTCCTTTTTATGCATCTGAAGATTTTTAGTTTATACTTATATTTAAACTGCATAATACTTGAACAACATTTTAAATTATTTTCCAGGGAGTTCCATTGTCTCCCTCCAGTCAATGAAACATAAATTTTGTAGTGTGGTCCTTGCCAAAGGATATTTAAAGTAATTTTTTCTTCTGCTTGTTTCACTATTTACAGTAAAAAGGGTTTGCAGACTAGGTGTCAATAAGCCATATTGGCTCTATGTTTACAACTAGGCCCTTCACTTTTAGTAGTCCTGATTTAATAAATAGTCCTGTAGTGCACTCTTTTGGAGCAGACTTGTTAATTATTCTCTAAAACCTTCTTTTTTACAATAAAGACATCAAATTAGTAGCATATGTGTTGCCCCGCACCTCCACACAGCACATTAAATATATGGAAAAATAAAAGAACTAAACAGAATTTGAATTGCTTTATAATTCAACGTTAAATTAAATTTCTTGTTTTTAGCCAACAAAATTGGTGAATTATTGATTCTAATTTCATTTTCAGGAACCAGAAGAAGCACAAAATTAGTGATTTATGCATTTCTATTAAATACTAAAAAGAAGTTACCAGGATTGTTATTTTTTTCTCTGTATAAAACATAAATGACTATATCTAGTCAGCATTAAATTATTTTTCATGCATAGCTTTAAATCCCAGTGATACGTCCCATAATTCAGTACAGAGAGGAGATGCAGACCAGGAGCCCTGCTCTTCCACACCTGAAAGGATGTGAGATTCTCAGACTGGTTGAATATGAAGAGAAACGTGAACCTGAGACACAGTTCATGTTGCTTTTTAATTTAATCTGATTCACAAAAGAAATCCAGTCCTAAATCATTTCTTTGTCTGGTTTCTGTAACCTTTGAGTCTGGCTCTAAAATGTCTGCTCCTTTAATCATGTAATGATGTCATCATGCAGCAGGAAGGAGAATCAGCAGCTGTTGCTTCAGCCTGCGGCTCTGATTCTTCCTCCAGCTCTCAACCATCGAGTCTTTTATTGAATAATTGACATAAATGCTTAACTGTTAAAAGTTACATTTATTACAGCTCATTTCATCATTTAAACTCCTGAACATGTAATCTCCACACCATCAGATCTGCAGGTCGGTGCAGGTTCAGTCTTTGAGGTATCTGGTTCCACTGGTCCGGATGGTTCTGGGTCTTTCAGCCGGGCCCGTTGCCTTTAGAGAACGACCCCAGCTGCTTGGTGTTTACGTCCCTCAGCTGCTCCAGCTGCCTCTGGCCTCGTCGGTACAGATACTCGATGTGCATCACGTCCGTCTTCTTGATGCGGGAGTTCTCCCTGAACTCGTCTCGGATTCTGGGAATGAAGCCCGGTTTCTCCTTCCCGGCTCGGAGGAACTGCCGGTACAGAGCGAGGACCTGCTTCTGCAGCTTACTGTGCCGGGACATCACAAGCAGCTGGACGCGGCACTGAGATGGAGGAGGACCTGGTCAGAGAGCAGCTCCTGGCATCCTGCCTCCAGGATCAGATCGTCCTCAGCTGCAGCGAGTCAGGTGGAGCTCTCGGCCAATCAGAGAGCTTCTTCGGTGTTCAGTTCAGACTCTGAACGCAGAACGACTTTTATTGGACTGGATCTTCAGCTGCAGATGGTTCTAAAAGCTTCAGGAGAAAAACAGGACATTCAGATAATTAACTAAAGCACAAAAACATGAAGTTCAGATCTGAGCTGATTTAGAGTGAACAGAACCAGGAGGTTTTATATAAAATCAGCGCAAAAACCCAGCCCTCATTTATTTCTATTTCACGTCAGCCTTCAAAGTGGTCTCCAGGTCTGATGCAGAACAGGGAGCTCACTCCACACATGGACACCGTCCAGCTGCAAAGCTCAGTGCTCAGCTTTTGTCCAAAGAAGGATTCATCAGAGAGAATTGTGCTCCAGCTGACTGCAGGCCGATCATCTGGTCTCAGTCTGTCCTTCCTGAATTTCTAGGTCAGAAGTTGCTTCTTTGCTGCCCCACTTGTCCGAACCTCTTCTCCTTACTGTGTGAAGATGCATTCACGTGCTGCCAGTGTTGAGTAAGCCCAGCATGTTCTGCAGCATCTTCCTCTGGAGGAGACGGTCCTAAAGCTTGCTGGACACTGTTGGACGTCCTGAAGCTTCAGCTTGAAGTTCTTGGTGATCAAGAAAAATGATTCAGCTGCAATGTTCTCTGCGACAGTTTTCTACATGTGAGGAAGATTTTAATGCAAAGAAATTGTGGCTGCAGCTCCTCTTTGCAGCTAACCGTGTCTTTCAGTGCATTTTGCTTTATTATAGCATCATTCTGCTGGAGGCATTGATGGAGGCATTTTAGCTGGACTCTTTACCAGGTGATCATCATGAGATGAAAACAAAGATTTCAGCATTTTAGTTTGCAACTCTCTTTAAAAACAACCAGCAAATGAGAATTTTACAGTAAATAGAAATTCGCTTCCAATAAGCTCATTTTTAATCATTTATTTCCCCAAATCAGATTGAATTATAACGACTAAATCTGCCTGATTGGGAGTGAAATACAACGAAAACCTCTAACTGCGGTTTAAACAACATGTTAACTCACCTGTTTGGTAAACGTGTTCCAATCCAAACCAGTATAATTGGGTCATCTGATATTTTTTGTACCTTTAAGATAAACTGACTTTATATTAAAACCTTGAATATTAAAGCTGCTCTGAGCTGCTAGCTGCTGCTAATTTCCTCTGTGACCTTTTTCTGGGTTACAACACAGGATGTTCGCGGAAAAACTACAAGACACGTGACTTCCGGCGGTGCTCTTAAAACCAAAAATCAGCTTTTAAAATCAACACCACGTCATTAAAAACGAGCAAAGCGCGAAGTCTTCTTAGTAGTCGAAGGAATTAATAAAAGAAAAAATAGGTATTGAGTGGAACGTAAAATCAGACCGGAACCGGAAGAAGAGTTCGTTTCCGGTTCGGCTTTAAATGGAGCTAAGCGAGCGGTGACGTCCAGAAACAGGTCTGTAATGTGGGCTAACCTGAGTTTAACTGAGTTTTCTGAAAATTAATGATGTTTCCCCATTTGTACGGAAGCGTATTGCATTCACCAAAGAAAAGAGAATTAGACCGTTTATCTCATAATTACGAGATCTGCAATACGCTTCCGTGACTATATGATGTCATCTTTTAATTATATGGATCATCTTCCTTTGCCTGTTTCTGACACTATTAATATCATCCTGCTGTTGGGTAAATCTCATAATCATTGTGCTAAATGGAGAAATGTTAAACCCTCCTTTCATTGGTTTATCAATTACTTTAAAACCTTTTTTCATCACTAAAAAAGCTAAAAAAAAAAAAAAGACAGATATGCCAAGATATAGCGTTTTGACTTCTCCCAACTTCTGCTATTCTATTTGCATCCGCTTTTTGTTTTTTTCATATTTCCATGGCTCCTTCTATGTTTGATTTAAATGTTTGTCTTGACATAAATCCCCTGCTGTTACATGTAATACTTTTGAATTGTAATTAATCTGTTTCTGTTTATGTATATGTTTGCCATCCTCTCAGGGAGTCGTTTTTTTCATGTTAATGTTAACTGCTTAATAAAAAGAAAATGAGTTTAACGTCTGCCGGGCTGTCATGGTAACAGTAGCTGCAGGTAGCTCCGCGCTAACTACTGACATCACTTCCGGTCAGGGGACAGGTGTGTTTTGCTACGTCTGTTTTCAGGTTGTTGTTTTTTTCACTTAAAGAATAAACAAGTTCAACAATAATATATAAAACATACATATAAATAAATATGCCAGGGGGTATGCAACAATAAACAAGTACAGTCAGGAGGAAAGACAAATAAACTGACAAACGTGTGCTGAGGAGTGTCATTTAAACATATGTATATATACACATATTCATACATACATTCTACAAATAAACATATCTTCTACAACATTAAGTTGTACAGAATTTTTAGTTGGGAACAGATTGATATAGTTTTTGTGTCTTTTGGTGAGAGGAGGGTTGAATAGTATGAAAATATGGCTTAAGTTCAATTAAATAAACATTAAAGTCTGTTTTTTTTTTTTTTTTTTTTAGAAATTTTAATTTATGCAAGTGAAACGTCTGTTTTCAGGTGGCCGCGGTAGAAAGCGATGCAAACGGAAAGCATCTGACAGCCTGACAGGTCGTCAGTGTTTGTTTGGAGCCAGATTCCTTCTGGGAGTTGTAGTCCATCCAGAGACGGTTGGTTTCTGCAGATGGTGAGTCTGAAGTTAGGAATCCAACCTCTGAGTCTGATTGTGTCCCAACCTGCAGTCAGTGGACGACTTTAACGTAACTGCTGATAATATGGAGATATTAGAGCAGGGCTGTCCAAAGTGCGGCCCGGGGGCCATTTGTGGCCCTCTGAATGCTTTAGGGAGGCCCTCAATATGAGCTCAATAATGACCTAAATCTGGTTTTGCCTGCTCAGATGGTTGAGGCGAGACACTTTCACTGATACAAGGCCTTTCAAAAAAAGACACAAATTAAAATCTTCTTAAAAGGGAAAATATAAGGTGCAACTTTTTAAAAATCTTTTACTGACCATATTATTGCTTTTAATTGAAGTTAATAGTAGATAAGATCACACACGTTTAACCAAAAGGCAGACTAGGGTGCACTCATTTATTTTACTCAGTAAAAATAAAGCAAGGTTAATCAGTTTTTTTTTTGCTGAAAAGACACACAAAAATAAAAACAAAAAAAACAAACACCGATCAACCCAAACAGTTTAGGACGTTGTTTGCTGGGCGAACCTGCAATAATATTTTTATTTTTCAAACCTAAAGTGATTTACTGATTCCTTTTCTACAGAAATCAGACTAATTTGCTTCTTTCATTAAAGTATTTTGTGTGTTTGTTTTATTATCAAGCAGGTAAAAAATGAAATTAAAAAGTTTTTTGCCCTTTAGATTGAATAAAGGTTTTAGTTTTGTGGCCCCTGAGTACTTTCTACGTGACATTATTGGCCCCCATGGCAAAAAGTTTGGACACCCCTGCATTATAGGGACGCCGTAAAGTAAGGGGAGTTTGCCTCCCTGCAGACATGGAGGTGACGGCAAAGGAGCGGCGGCAGGTGGAGGAGCAGGTGGAGCAGCTGCTGAGCGGCCAGGGGTCAGAGGTCACCCTCTGTGACGTGGGTCTGGAGCTGAGCAAGCCAGCGACTCTGAGAAAGAACGTATCCTACATCGTCTGCGCCGTTGTTTTCAATGATAAGGTAAAGGCAGAGCGAGGAGGGAGCTCACCTGAGCGTCTCAGGTGTTCACTGTGAAGGTAACACCTGTTCCTGCGTCAGGAAGAGGTGCTGATGGTGCAGGAGGCCAAGCAGGACTGCTACAAGCAGTGGTACCTCCCCGCAGGCAGGGTGGAGGTGGGGGAGAGCCTGGAGGAGGCGCTGAGGAGGGAGGTGAGTCCGCCACCTGTTAGGGTCACAGGTGACAGGAACCCCGTTGGTCACATGACGCTGTCGTCCTCAGGTGAAGGAGGAGGCGGGCTTTGACTGCCAGCCAATCACGCTGCTGCTGGTCCAGGAGCAGGGACCGCAGTGGATCCGCTTCATCTTTCTGGCCCGGGTCACAGGTCAGAGGTCAAACGCGTGGTTAGAGGGAGGGCGGGGTCGGGTGGGAGGAGCCTAAAGGTGTTTCCTGTCTGGCAGGAGGAAGCATAAAGACTCTGACAGCAGCAGACCAGGAGTCCCTTCAGGCGTCCTGGTGGGACAGACAGTCGTCCCTCCCCCTCCGAGGACGGGACATCCTCCGCCTCATCGAATACGGACTCAGGTAGGACCAGAACGCCACCGTTCTGTAAAAACGTGTCCACGATGAGGGGAACCAGACCAGAACCGCACCATCACCCAACCTGGGTCAGAATGTTCTGTTGGTGTGAAACCGTGGAAACATTTGATCCAGATTAAAATCAAAGCACCGTCTCTGACAGGCAAACGGTTCCTGCTCTACTGTGTTCTGGTGTCCAGATGGTTCCGATCCACCAACAGGCTGATTACCGGCTACAGAACCGGGTTCTGACTCCACCTCTGCTCCTGTGCTGCCTTCAGGTACCACAGGAATCCATGGCACCCGGCCACGCTGCCTCTGGACATGATCTGCCGCCACATCGTCCAGCGGCTCCTCCTGGTGTTTGTCGGCGCCGAGAAGCAGATCTGGATCCTGCTGACCCGAGGTAACGGGGTTCTGCTGGGATTCTGAAACTACACTGGAGGTCCATAGTTTGTTGTTCTGTCCCAGAACTGGAACTAAATTCAGAACCTGTCCTTGTTTTGGTTCTAAACGGTTCTGCTGGAACGGGTCAGCCTGCAGGGAACAACATTCATTCATCTTTTCTGTGACAGATTCTCCTCACACTGACCCCCCCCCCCCCCCCCCCCTCCTGTCCTGCAGCCCCGGCGCTCCACCCCCCCACCGGAGCGGCCCTGAGGACCCACGCTGTGACCTGGGCCGCCAACATGGTGGTCCAGGAGGCCATGCCGGGGTCCTACTACGACCACGACGTCAACACGCTGGGTGTGATCAGCCTGCAGCACGACGGCCGCCAGCACGGCAAGACGGACGGCGTCTGCTTCAACACGCTGGTGGCGCTGGTGCCGGACCGGGCGCAGCGGGATGAGGACGGGCTGGCGAAGGAGTGGCCGGCGCCGCTGACGCCTCCGGTGGTGGAGAACCCCCGGTACGTCTGGGTAGAGGTGCAGGAGCCCGCGCTGAAAGAGAGACTGCTGCGGGAAACCCAGAACCCCTCCCTGGTGCCGATCCACAGCCTGTACTGAGCCCGGCACCGTGCACGAGCACACAGGAAGTCGCTGTTGTTGGACTCTTATTGTGAAGGAACACACGTTTCAGGTCTGATTCTGGAATCATGTAATAATGAGACCAGTATCTCTGCAGCCCAGGACCCCAGCTGCTGTTCCCTAGTAACCAGGGTTCTCCTGGTGTCTCCAGCTGCTGAGGTCCTACCCTGCAGGAGGCTACAGGGGCCCGAACTGCACTGCAAAAAGGGAACTAAAAGTAAGTAAAAGTTTCTTGAAATTGCTGTATTTGCTCTTGATCTGAGCAGGTAAATAAGACGATCTGCCAATGGAGTATTTTTACCCCTAAAATAAGATAATTAGATATATTCACTTCAAATAAGACGATTGAGATGAGTTGTTTCTATTTTAAGTGTAAAAATCTTATTCCATTGGCAGATAATCTTATTTACCTGCTCAGATCAAGAGCAAATACAGCAATTTCAAGAAACTTTTACTATTTATTCTCTTTTTGCAGTGTGCTGGAGCTGCATGGGGCGGTGGGGAGCTGCTGGTAGCTTAATGTCCAGAGGCCCCGAGCTGCAGGGGCCCGTTCAGACCCAGAGTTAAGTCATGGTTTCCTTCAGGGGTCGATGTTCTGCATGTTTTAGATGTTTGAAGGCCTCTGATCTAAATAAACGGGCCCTCAGCAGGTTCCAGAACCTCCTGACCCGTTTAAACTGACAGCACTTCCAGAACCACCAAAGAACCTGAACAGAACAGTGAAAGGATGTAAAGTTCGACGCAGTAAAAACCACAGAGACGTTAAAAAGCCATCAAGCTGCAGCAGAACCAAGACTCCGGATCCTGCAGCTTGGCTCGGTTCCTCAGGCAGAACCAGGTCGTCTTTTCAGGGTAAAATGGCAAATCGTAAATAAAGTTATTTTCTGAAACTGTGATTAAAACCATAAAAGTATTAACTATAGAAAGCTTATAGAGGAATTATTTATCATTTCTTATGGGTTCAAAGAAGAATGGCGTGAAAACATGAAGTTAAAGTTTTAATGTGTCTGAAAGTAGCAGAAATGTTTCCCTGAGTTTAAACTCTGAGTTTCTGTGTTTATTCTGCTGAGTCAGCACTTTATGGGTATCTTGTTGTTCTGCTTTAATCTTTAATAACAGTTAACGTGTCGTTTCCTACCACAGGGTTATGTAAACGTTGGCTGTTTTATTCAGAAATGCACCCAATAAAACCCAGAAGAACTCAAACAGAACCATTGATTCATTTCACAGCAGAATGTTTTATTTTGAGACATTTAAACACGTCCGCCGCTCCTCCTGTCCACTGATTGGCTCATGTCTGGTCAGCTGACTTCTCCGCCTTCGCCTTCCTGACGAAGTTGTCGTTGAGCTTCTTCAGGTTTTTGTTTCGGTTCTCCAGACGGACGACCCACTCGCCCCTCAGCCTGAAACAAAGCGGATGGATTGATTGTATCTTTAATTAATCCGGCTCTTTGCTTTCACCTCCACTTCACCGTAAAGGCTCCAGAGCAGACCTGCGTGCGCCATCATCTTATCTAATTAACGTATAAAACTAAATACAGCAGATATTCAGTTAAAACGACCCAAATCCTGCTATTGTTGCTTTTTATTCTAGGCCAGAAACTAAAGTCAGTCGACTTCCCTAAATACTCAGAAACTTTAAGTGTTTCTTTTAATCAGGCAAATCTACAATCATTTACGGATTATTTCCCACATAAAACTTTATTTCATTAAAATGTTTCAGGTTTAGTTTATTGTTGAGCAGGTAACAAAAAAGATTCACAGTTTTTCTGTTTTTAATTTTATAAAATCCTGTTTTTTGGCCACGAGAAGTTTCCATTTGATGATTTAGACCCATTAATTAATTAATTAATTAATTCATTCATTCATCCCTCCATGCATCCAGCCACACAGCGCTCCCTCCTGCTGGTTCTGCTGGGTTCCTTCCTGTAGTTTCTTAATTTCTTCCTCATATTTTGTGGAGCAGGTACAAAACTCCAATGTTATTTTTTGTAGTAAATGTTTTGGCCCCTGAGAACTTTTGATTAAAGTTCGGCTTCCTCTGAATTAACCTAACAGTCGTGTTTCTGGACGGTGGGAGGAAGCTGGAGTACCCAGAGAGAACCCCCACACGCACAGGGAGAACATGCAGAAAGACCCCAGGCTGGGATCCAAACCCAGGACCTTTTGCTGCAAGGCAGCAGTGCTTCCACCATGCAGCCCATAGTTCAGAGCCTTGAGGCAAAAAGGTTTGGAACCACTGGCTTAGATTAAAGCATATTCACACGTTAAAATGGCCTAGTCAAAGTCTAAACCCAACTAAGAAGTTCACTGGAATAAGGAAATTAAAAGTGAGTAAAACTGTCTTGAAATGAGTATTTGTCTTTGATGTGAGCAGATAAATAAGACTATTTGCTGATGGAATAAGATTTTTGCACTTAAAATAAGAACAATTTATCTCCATCATCTTATTTAAAGTGCAGGATGTCTAAATATCTTTATTTAGGGGTAAAAATACTCATTCCTTTATAATAATCTCATTTAGCTGCTCAAATCAAGGGAAAAATACTCATTTCAAGAACATTTTACTGTTAGTACCTTTTTGCAGTGTCTCTTAGATTTAGCAAACAATGAATAATTTTTCTTCCACTTAACACTCATGTGTTACTTTGCTTTTCCTTCATGACCTTTAACCCCACAGCAGCCTCACCATGAGCTGATTATAAGCTCTCCCTCTGGTTTGGTGAGGTTACCAGGTCTGCTTTGAATGTAGCTGCAGAGATCTCAGCCGTCTGCAGGACTTCTGCTTCCTGTTAATGTGCTGAGGCGGCCGGGCCGAGCAGAGCAGCGCCGCTTTGAGGCCTGGACACTCGGCCTGGACACTCGGCATGTTAATGGTCCTCACGCGGACAGGGGAACCAGCGGGCGTCCGTCAGCGGGCCGCAGAACAAACACGAACAGAGCCGTGAGTGTAACCTGACGCTCGCTCTCAGCTGTCCTCGCCATTTCTTTGTCGCCTTCCTGACGCGTTTTCTGGATTATTCCATTTGTTCTTTTAGCTGCCGATAATCCCCCGACCTCAGCAGAGTCAGAGCCACGGACGGAGACACACGGCACATTTCTACCGGGACGCCTCGTTTCTAACCAATGAATCACGTTTATCTTCTAACCAGACCTCTAGTCCTGCTTCAGACTGAAACACGGCTGGATTTCACCAGATTTCCATGTTTTCACTCTGGTTCTGATAAATCCGCTCCTTTATTTTCAGATGACGGTAATGTTCCTCAGAGAGCAGTGGGAGTGGATGTGGAGGTCTCTTCTTCTACAGAGACGAAAACTAAACTAATGTCTATAACTGGGCTGCAGGGATCTCCGCATCCAGAAACTTCTTGCAGCACCAGCTGCTAGAACCTCAGGGAGCAGGGATTGTTCTGGAGAACCTTCCTCCAGCTCTACATCCAGAGTTCCCAGCCTTCACTGAGCAGAGAAGAACCGGATGTTCTCCTCAGAGAAGGTCCAGCTTCTCTGGGCTCAGAGGCTTCTGGGATGGACCATCCATGGTTCTCCAGATGTTTGGAGAAGGAGCATCCAGCCTATAGGGAGGAACCAGGTTCTGTGATGGTAGGAGGTGGGAACCACGGTCTGGGTTTGGATCATCTCCTCTTCTCTGATGCAGGAAAGTCCAGCAGAGCATCATCTGCTGCCTTCAGGACCACATCTCCTCCAGGGAGGTCCAGGATGGTGGAGAACCACGTTCCTACGGCCTGGCTGAGGTAGAGGAGGGTCTACCTGCAGCCCTGACCCGTTCGGATGGATTCGTGTCTTCAGTACCAGAGAGGTTCTAATACAACGTGAACCTGAGTTTGTTGAACATACGGAGATCCAGAGCAGCGGCGTCAGGAGAACTTCTAAATCCATCGCTGCTGTCTGACGGCTTCCATCACTCATCGCTGTCAGATTATCGCCTCTCTGCACCGCGGCGCTGCAGCCGGCCCCGTCTCCCGTAACGCTCTGTTAGCGGATCCTGAGGCGGAGTCGGGTCGGGTGGAGGCCCGGTAACAGATATCCGGGGGATTAGGAGATACACGGTATGATGGGAGGAGGATTAGGAGGACGGGTAATGGAGAGCAGGGGATTAGGTGTGAGGGTCTGCAGAGGGGGGGGAGGTTAAGGAGGGTCAGCAGAGGCACAGGGACGGGACTAATACCTGGAGAATCTGCAGTAGTTTGGACCAGCCGGTACCGCCCAGAACCACCGGGGACGGGAGTCAGTGAGCGTGTGCAGCAGAACCAGAACCAGAACAAAGGAGGGAACCTTGGAAATCCAGTAAATTAGGACAAACTTCAGGTTCTCTGACAGAACCAGTCCCTCAGAACTTAGAGCGGTTCTGTTTCAGGACTTTGGGTCAGGCAGTCACAGATGGACCAGACCAAGACGCCTCGGTGTTCAGCCCCTTTCCTCTGATACCCTCAGATAAAATCCTGCCGCCTTCAGAACCAGAGTCCAGCTGCAGCGGTTCTGGTTCTGGCCTCAGAGGTTCTTCAGACAACATCAGACAACAACCAGCAGACGGGTCAGGGAGGAAGTTCTGGTCCAGTTTACAGCAGGATCAGGTTCTACAGAACCTCCCAGAGCTCTGATCATCATCTGGACCTGGAGAGAGGATGGAGCACCTGCAGACCTACCAGGACATGGACGTCCACCTGGACTGACAGGCTGGACCAGGAGAGCATTGATCAGAGACGCAGGAGGACCATGGTGGCTCTGGAGGAGCTGCAGAGACCCACAGCTCAGGTGGAACAACCGGTCCAGAATCCGTCATGGACTCCACGGATCGGACTCTAATGGAAACCGTGTAGGAGACGCAGCAGATGAAGATGCTGAGATCAGAGGAGACCAGAACTGAACCTTCTGTGAGCCACGGTGGCGGCAGCATCATGCTGTGGGACAGGGAAGCTGCTCAGAGATGATCCCGATAAATCCAGGACCATCCTGGACCTGGAGTGTGATCCTGTTCTGAAGAAGATGAGGTCGTCTTTCAGAACCTTCTGGACCTTCATTCGGCTCTACAGGAACCTCGTTCTCGGTGACAGGAGACGTTTGGAGCAACTCTGACACTCAGATGCTGAGTATTCCCGACCTGCCACCCTCCTCATAATGACCAGCATTTCATCCATCCTTCAGTTCGCTGCCAGAACCAGCCGGGCCCATGGTTCTGATGTTTCCGCTCATTAGTGAGCGCCGCTGTGGAGACCTTTGAGGACCAGGCTGTCTGTGAGGGCGGGGGGGGGTGTCAGCATGTCCCGCAGCTCGCTGAGAGACGAGGCTGTTTGTAATGAGAGGTTCTGTTTTTAGACGTGTCTATTTGCTAGATACGCTCACATGTCGGCCCGCTGCGACCCAAAGCGCATTCATTCTCCGTGTTGTAACAGGTTCCACCGTCAGAGACCCAGAGCTGCATGAGGAAGATCCTCCTTCCTACCGAGCAGGAGCTCCATGACGGGACATTTCCCAGCTGGGTTGGTCAAAGGTCCAAAAAACAAACTAATCAAGGCAGGAAATGAGCTCAGAGCTCAGTGATGACATCATCATGAGGTCAGAAAAGATTAAATACAGTTTATGTAACAGGATGGTCATCAATTAAAGATCACACAAACTACAGCTTTAATTATATTTTATTAATTAATGTTAATTTGCTCATATTGTTATAGAATTACAGGAAAAGTCAAACCTGATGATTCCTCACAGGACAACAAGGTTTTCCTGTAACGCATCCCATCAGTACACTGCAAAAACGGACCTAAAAATAAGTAAAATTTTCTTGGAATAAGTGTATTTGTCCTTGATCTGATCTGAATGTGTATTTTGACCCCTGAAATAAGATGATGACTTTGGAAAGTGCCTTGAGATGACCACCACCGCCTCTGTAGAGAAGAAGACTTCTGTGATGAGCTTTCAGCTGCTATGATGCTGTTCCTTCATCAGGTCCAACGTGGTGTTCTGCTTGATTCATGCATGTCTGAGTGATCCTCATGAATCCAGCTCTCTGAGCAGCAGCCTCTCCCTGTCCTGGAGAGCCAGCGGCCATGACGGGTCTCTGTAGAGCAGTAATGAACCTCCAGGAAGAAGCTACCTCAGCCCCCCGGCCCAGTGACACGCCCAGGAGCGACGATGTGAGGCAGAGCGCCATCATTTCTGCTCAACGTTTGGACCTGGCGGCTCTTTTAGCTCCTAGTCTGCCCAGCAACAGCAGCGACTCTAGGGCGCCCCCGCATGGGGAGAGGCGGTGTTGCAGCGAAGGCCAGCGTCTTTCAGCCAGGTTGGAGAAATAGCTCCAGAAAACAGCGTGTTATAACAAATACTGTGTAGTCGTATAGTCCTATTCGCCTATAGCTGACTTTGGAAGGCGTAAAAATCACGATAAAACTCTTTTGTAATTCATGATTTATACAGGAGGCAGCTAAAGTTTGTAGCAGACGATAAATACTGTTGGTGTCGTTAGAAATCTGTGAAGCATCAGAGGCAAAAGGTTGTAAAGGAGTCGGTTTGAAGCTCCTTTCTTTCTGACTGAAGACATAAAAATGTCCACAGAATGCCAGGAATAAAATGCCAGGAATAAAAAAACATCACCGTCCATCCGTCTGGTACCGACAGGGCGGGCGACACGTGGAGACTATGAGCCGGGAACCGTAACGCTGCTCTAAGCAGAAAGGTTTGATTTCAAAGGCCCTGAAATGGCCACCAGGGGGCAGAAGTGGTGGCGCTACTGGCAGCAACCAGAGCGCCCAACAGTCAATGGTTAGGGTGGTGTTAGGTGAAGTCAGACACCGGACCGCCCTGATGGAGACTGGGTGGTTCTGTGTCTTCTCTGAAGTCCTGGTCCGGTATGAACCATGCAGAGACCTTCTTGCTACGTGTCACCAGAACCAGAACCAAACAAGGAGGAGCAGCATTTGGTTTCATGCTCCTCAGGTCTGGAACAAAGTGCCTGAAAACCGGAGATGTTCAGAAACTGTTGGTTCCATTGCTTGTTTGGATCTGGCCATAAAACTGGTCCCACCTGCTGACATCATCTCATTAAGGTTCTGGATGATCCAGCTTCTGCGTCAGGACTAAATCACAATCAGAACTTCTGAACCTGTTTCTGATGAGGGAAATGTCTCCCCACCATGTTGGGGACCATGATCCCAGCGAGGCTGAGAAAACTACTTTTACCTGAGATTATCTCGTTAAACGTCCCAATTTCACCTAAAGTTTTATTACCTAAACATCTAAACAGGTTGGGTGTAGATAAAGATGTTTCTGCTGACCCAGCAGGTCAGAACAGGTCCCTACAGACTAATGAGGTTCTGATGGAGGTTCTAGCTGCTGGTGCCCAGATATCAGGACCTGAGGGCCCTGCGTGGTTCAAACCGGACCAGTACTTCAGAGAGGTGGAGGTTGTTTTTTATCAGGTGATCTTTGGACAGAATGCTGCTGCGGCAGAAACCAGACGAGGTCTTACTGACTTTTTGAGGGCGCTCTTGGTCCTCCTCTGCTCCTCGCTCTCGACATGCTGATTTTCAGCGCTGATCCGGTTCTCCCAGAACGATTTGATGTGCAGACGGTCATGGATCAGAGCCAAGTTCATCTGGAACAGAACAAAGCCATCACTCAGATTCTACTCCTCCATCAGAAGGAACTGGTACCAAACCCAGGAGCTGAAGACTTTCTGACGCTTAGCGGACTCAAACGGAGCCCAAATCCCAAACAGGGAGAACCAGACACCTCCAACTGTTGGGTGGAGAAAAGAAACGGTGACGACTGAACAAACCTTAGGTTAGCAAAGTGGAGCGACTGGCTAACCGTTAGCCGCTGCTGAAGATGGCTGCCCACTGGCTCCACTGGACAGTGTTTGATCGTTCCTGGTTCCACATTTAAAATATTGTGAAACTAAAAGCGGATAATTTTACACAGTACTGAGTTTGGACGGCGTAGAAAAGCTCAAAGGCCGCAGAACAGACCTTACAATCTGGACATCGCAGGTTCAAATCCCAGGAAGAACTCTTCCACTTTTAACAGCACTCTCTTCATTTGGGATGGTGATGGCCTAGTGGTTAGAGCAGGGTGATGCATCCTGGCAAGGCTGCAGGTTCCCTGGTTTCAATCCCACTGACTGCCCTTGAGCAAGACCCTTAGTCCCAGAAAGCTCCCGAGGTGCCTCTCCTGGCAGCCGACTGCGCCCTGAGGGGCGGGCTTAGTGCAGACGACACACTTCAGTGGAATGGATGTTGTATTGATAATAATTATTATTATTATTATTTCTATGCTTTTTGTTTGAATGGGAGCCATCTTAGAATTAGACCCTAATTAGTCTCGTGGTGTCCAAAATGCGGCCCGCTGGCCATTTAAGGCCCTCGGAGTGAATTTGTGCGGTCCGCAACCACAGATCAAGACACAAATTTTGCTCGTTTAGTTGATGCAGAAAGTTGTTTTGTTTTAAATTGTTATTCTGAAACTTTGACAGACATCATAAATGCCTGCCACAAACTCTGCCTCTTTCATTAATCCCGTTTTTTTTAATAAAAAGGGCGACTAACTAACCCTTAAACTCTGCTTAGAACAGTAAACGCTTCAGATGAAAGACGGATCCATAGTTCTATTTTATCAGGACGGATTAAAATCAATCCAAAAAGTGCAGAAATGTCTTCAAATAGTTCAGATCCAGGGTTAACCTCAACTCTCAATACATTAACACATATGGCAAACTCAAGGCCCGCGGGCCGAATTGCGCCCGTCAACGCAATTTATCTGGTCCTCAAGAGCCAGAAAAGGCACAACATGTCATAAAGTAGAGGCGTATATCCTTCTAAAGTGGATAAAGTAGTAGTAAAACTGAGCCTCCTGTAGTGAATGATTTTTTTAACTGTGTAGTAACAGCATCCTGCCACTAGATGTCAGTTTTCCCACAACACATTAAAACAACCCAGAAATGTCCAGAAAGAGAAGAAGAGATGCAGAATGATGAGTTTAAAGTTTAGCTCACCCCAACATCAACTTTTTTTGCAGATAAACTGTATAAACTGGGCCTAAGGAGCAAATTTTATGTTTTTTTTATGTGAACTGGAATGTAATTATGAAATCAAAAGTATTATTTATGCAGGTGTAACCGGTCCATTTAATGACTTCATGATGCCAAAGAGGCCCAATATAGAAATGAGTTTGACTTCCTGCAATAATATGTTGCATGTTTAAGTTTTTATTGTTAAAGAAGCAGGTAAAAATACAGTTTTTGCAGCCAAACAGAACCTCCAACTTGTCGGTTGTCCCAAATATTTTAACTCCCCTAGACGAGTCAAATCATTCCTGAGTTGTTTCTTCACACATCACTGTTTAAAATCCAGGTTGTGATCAGTGCGACAAATAAAATCTCATCTGGTTCCAGAGACCCAGCATCACGCCTCGCCTCCGGACCGTTACACTATACTCAGAACAGAACGAGCAGCTTTACTTTAATCCAGGCGTCGTTATAAGGTTATAAAGAGAGACCCAATAAAACCCTTTGATTCAAGAGGATCAGAACCATAAATGTAAATATGTTTAAAACAAGGAATATTCCTAATATTTCCATAAACAGTAACTGATCCTGGTCTGATATCCAGAGGAGCAGCAGGTGGTTAATAAAGTTAACAGGCGGGTTTATGTGCTGACCTACCAGTCTGGCGGGCCTTCAGAACCTCAGGAATCATGTTTGTCATAAACGGATCAAATAAAACCTAATTTTAAAGAGCGACTGGTGTGAATTCAGCTGTAAAGTAAACATAGAGCAGCCAAGTGAGCTGGAACAGGACTGAAAATGTCCATTTTAATTTCTTCCACGTCTCAATTTCACGGATGAAATCCTTCAGACCTGAACGCAGGTCAAAGACAAACATTTTGTTTATTTAAACCTCTCTTCATGTAAGCGCACAGACCTGAAGCTACAACAGTCTATATAAGATAAAATTTGCAATAAGAGCAAATTATCTTAATTATTCAGTAAAATATCAGAATTACCTGTAAAGGAAATAAGCAGATCTGCGTCTGATTCCCAACTCGTCCACAAGTCTGCAACAAAAAGAAAAATCAAGTCCAAAAGTTGTCAGTTTAAACTGAAAAAGCTAATTTAAAGTGTATCAATTTGGTGAATGAATCTAAATAATAAACCAAAAATGTAAATAAATTGTCTA
Organism: Fundulus diaphanus; assembly: GCA_037039145.1. Taxonomy (NCBI): domain Eukaryota; kingdom Metazoa; phylum Chordata; class Actinopteri; order Cyprinodontiformes; family Fundulidae; genus Fundulus; species Fundulus diaphanus. Next base: position 7,451,115 of record CM073127.1, on the reverse strand, counting down.
ATTTATTGGTGTTGAAAAGAGAGGAAGAGAAAGCACCGACCTTCAGCCTGAGCCCGTCTGTCAGTGCGTCTGAGCCGATCCCAGAACCACTCCCACCAGCAGCACCAGCAGCAGCACAGAACCCCTCCCAGATACCAGGCTTTTAAATCCTCTCATGTGTTTCACAGTAAAATCTCACTGGGTTCAGCCGGACCTCCAGAACACGACACCGTGAGAGAAGAAACGGTCTGAAGGGATTTATTTATCTCCATCAGGAGATCTGAAACCTGATTGGCTGTTTTAGCCGCCTGTCCATCATTCCCCGCCGTTAAGTTCACATCTAAATATTGTCGGATGGACGGATTAAATGTTGGTTGGTCCAAACGTGTCCACCCTGGGAGCAGATTCCCATCCGACCAAACTGCTTTGTCTGGACAGCGCCAGGTGCCTCCGTTAAGGTCAACGAGGTTTCTGTAAACACAAATAAAACCAGAAACATGGTGGAGGTCTTAAAGAGGACATATCATCAAAAATACACTTTTCTGACTCGTAAACAGGGTCCGAAATTAACACTCGCCAGACGCCAAATGCAAGTAAATTTTCTGTTGGGCTAGTAAATTTCAGAAGGCTAGCTGCCACATGGCGAGTAAATGTTTGCACCAAGTAAATCGTGTTTTTCAGTCATTTGGGTGGAGGCTCCCCCTATGTTCCTCTGCTTTCAGCTCATATAACAAACACATACACAAGCACATGTGATGCGAGAACAACAGGAACCACGTCATGTTCGTCTGCTAACAGCTAGCGTTTAGCTCAGGCTAATTACGTAGCGGCATTATGTGGAGATATTTAGCAGGAGTCAGAATTAATATTTTGGCCGGTAAAAAATATGCTTGGCCGTGAATCAGGAAGTTAATTTCGGACGTGTCATATACAAAATATTTTGTTGTGTACTTGGAGTCATAGGAGTTGAAAGTTGAATGTAGAAAAAGTGTAGACGCTGTAAACAAATCTGTTCATCACATCGGTTCTCATTAAATCTGTCTGAATTTAGATTTTTCAGCGTTCTTGTACCATTTTGTGTTCATTTAGGGATCAGTGTTTTGTGTTGGCCTAATTTTTTATTTTTCACCACGGGGTGCCGGATAGACGTTTGGGTCTTGGTAACCGTTTGGCCTGCAGGACAACTTAATGACAACGTGGGAAGATGGAAACAGCTCAATCTCTATCAGGTTAGATCCAAATGGTTATCTTAAAACATTTTAGGATTGACCGCCCTATTCCCCGGTTAACTACTACTAGCAGCAAATGGCGATGTATTTCTTTCCATTTTATCATGAAAACCCTACGGCCTTTGGTCAGTAACAGTACCTTGCGTGGGGCTGATTAAATGAGACACAAATGGACAGAAGAGCTAATAGTGGGTTAATTACTGGTCCCACCACTGTTCGGCCATGTTGGATCCTGAGGATGCAGGAGGAACAAAAGATGAATGAATTCCTCCTGGTTTCCCAAACGGAGAGAGTTACCTTTAGTCTTTACTCAATCTGAGCAGCAGAGAAGACGTCGTTACAAGATCGGAAAGAGACACAGAAATAGACGACAGACTGGCACTAAATAAGAAACACACACACAGTTATTTGGACCCTGCATGACATCATTAACAAACACAGATCCGTTTCAGGGCTCAGCTTCCTGCTTCCTGGCTCGTGTTTCTGTCACTTATGAGCCGACGTGGGTAGTAACCTCAACTAGTTACATTTATTTAAGCAACCATCAGAGAAAATATCTGCTTGTAGGAGCAGTTTCAGGGCGCTGGGCTTTTATTTGAAAACCCTTGTTGTGATTTAACGGAGGACCTGTTCTGGTTACTCTTCCTCTTCTCTGTACTTCAGGGATGATGATGATGATGATGCACCAGAACCACAGTTAATGTTAAAGTCCAACCGGTCTTCGTTGTTCTGAGGTAATTTTCCACCTGCTGAGCCGTTTGGAGCTCTAGTGAAGATACTGTAAAGTTTACAGTGGTTTATCTTTAGTTTAAACAGTAAAGATAAATCACCTGTACACATTTAAAACCTTTATGTTGTGTAAAAATCTAAATTTGGAAATGTTTGTTTCGCATTTATACTCGTTTTCTATTTTATTCTTAAAAAAAACAACCAGAATTTCAAGAATACAGAGTCTTTATTGTAATTATGGAACCATAATGACATATTTGGTGAGACAGAGTTTACATTTAACACACAGATACTAATCATCGAGATAATGTTCAAGTTTAATGCACCAAATAACAAGACTTCCTGAGGAGCTAAAGGTGTAAAATAGTCCTCAGTATCTGGGAAAGGTTTAGTCTGCAGGTGTCTTGGTGCGTTCACAGATTTACTTGTTATCCTGACGCACAGCTGCAACACAGGAGCGGTGTGGCGCTAAGCGAGGCAACAGACGCGTTTATAGTGAGGCAAAAGGTGCGGGTTTGGCTTTTGTGTCCTGTTGCACCGTGACAACCAATCAGGAAGTAGACGTGGCTGTGAAGGACTGCAGCGGAGAGAAAGTTGTTTTCATCCAACATGGAAGACAAGCTGATGGTGGCGGTTTGACATCGGCCTGAGTTGTACGACTCAACCAGTTATTGCTACAGAGACCAGAAAGGACCGAGCCTGGAGAAGAGAGAGGAGGCTGGAGTGGCAGGAAGGGAAAGCGTCACTAGATGGCGCCGTTGTACTGCTGTAGTCCTGGCTTGTCATGATGATGTCAGGCTAGCCACAGCGAGCAAATGTGGCGACTTTTCTGCAGAAAACGCACTTGGTGTGTACGTACCTTAATAAAGACAGGTAGCAGTCAGTTTACAGAGCAATATGAAGGTACTGTGCAACTGCACAACCCTACCAGATAAACGCTCCCTGAGGAGCAGCAGAAACAGAAATTGTCAAGTTAGTCAAAAGGCTCAAGTTACAAAAGTGTGTAATTTACATGAATGGCCAAACGAACGCTCCCTGGTTAGCTGAAGGTGCGCTAGTAGACATTAGCATCTGTAACTGGTAACTAGACAGTGTAACTAATTCTGTTAATGCCCAGGTCACCAGCAGCTGCTGGTTCCACACGGACTGTGAACTGGACTGATGGTTCATTGGTTTCCAGCAGGGGGCGCTAACCCTCACAGCTTTGGCAAAGAAGCTGTTTTTAAGTCTGTTAGTTTTTGATTTAATGTTTCTGAATCATTTCCCTTATAAAAGTGGGGCAATATGCCCGGCCTTCTGCAGTATAAACTGTGTCTAGACCTGGTAGACGACCTCGCCCCCTGACCTCTGAAACTCTCTCCCTCTAGCCTTGAGCTAACATAGTTTTATGTTAAATGTTATTTATTTTATTTTATCGCCTGTTTTTGTTTCTACTGTGAAGCACTTTGTGACCCCTCTTCTCTGTGAAAGGTGCTAATAAATAAAGTTTACTTACTGGGCAGCTCTCGTACTACACCATCACGCCGAGACACCAAATACTTTCAGTTGTGACTCTATAAAGGTTTTTTAGCAGCTGAGTATAAAGAAGAGCCGTTGCTTAGCCTCCTTCACCAGGTGGGAGGTGTTCACAGTTCAGGTAAGTTTGCACATAGTTTTATTTTACGTCTGTCTGATTATTTCCAAATTAAATAAAATGTTACGACCAAACAGTTCAGTGTTGCCTGCTTCTGAGCACTGAGTATTTACAGTATGTCTGCTGCTGATAACCATTGCGTCATCAGCTCAGCGTCCAGGCAGGTGGGGAAAGTCGCTGCTTGAACCAGTTCATGAGGTTCGGGGCGAGTTCAGCCGGGCGTCATGGAGGCGACAGAGCTGGATTTCCTTTTCTCCTGAATCCTTTGGTTTATTTCCTCTCCTGTTGTTCCGGGTGATTCTTCACTTATCTGCTTCCACCACCATCAGGAAATGCTCAGACTGGTCTGGCCTCCCGTCGCTGTCCCTTTTTTCTCATGTTGCACAGAAAAAAAAAAGTTTCAATTAGTTTGACTTAGAATTAAAAGACAGTTAAAACATGCACCTGATTATGTAAATAGAAAGTAAATGGGCCAGCAGACGCCATGGACACGCTGGCATTGCTTTGGCGTGGAGCGCCTCACACCGTGTCCAAAGGTTTTACTGAAAGACTCTGATTGTTACACCTGTTGTTGATAATTGAATTTTAAATACCGTTGTGTTCGTTACTCTTTCTGTTTTGGGGCTGTAAATTTCGGTTACGGTCACAGATGGACTCACTGATGGTGTAGAGGCTTTTTGGGACCTGAAACTTGGTTTATCCTGTTAATTATTAAAAGATTTTAGTTACTGATGTCATAACCTAAAGTCTCAGCATTAACCCACCAATTATCAACTGATTAAAACAGTAAATTGTTTAACATTTTTTCCACTTTAAAGTTGTGTGGGGGGGGGGGGCATTAAAGGAGCTTTAAAGATGTTCTGTCGACGCACCTTCAACACCTTCTTGTGGAAGTAGGCAGTTTAAGCTTGACTGAATGGACAGGTGTTTTCATGGCCCTCCTGAAACTTAAACACTATATTATTTGCATTCATGGCCAGACTGGACCCCACAAACATAAAGATGACATAGGAGGCCATGAATCCATCTGTCAGGCCTGATAAAGATAGCAGTACAGACACGGGAATGTGTGTTTGACAGCCTGCTGCAGAATCACATCACGCCCCGAGAGGGTTGACATTTAACTCATGTTGTCACCCAAGTGTCTCACAAACAGAGACACGTCCCTCCTTCTGTCTTCAGGACGACATCCAGGAAGCTGTTTCCACGTCTCCTCCGCCTGGATCCTGCCTGAAGGTCGGCTTCAGAATCAGCTGAAACCCGTTAGAGCTGCTCTTCTCCACCACTGGTTACCAGGGACTCTAAACAAATCGGTTTTCTGCTACTTTTACAAAGTCAGTAGTAAAACAGTAATTTAGCCACAGCAGGACATAAATGTGATTCACATAAACACAGACCCATAAGTTGCTCATTGGAAATAACTGAAATATATGACAAGTAATTCAACCGTCACCTTTGTTCAATTCAATTCAATTTTATTTATATAGCGCCAATTCATGAAACATGTCATCTCGAGGCACTTTACAAAGTCAAATTCAATCATATTATTCTCCTAAATTATGACTATGGAGGCCAGAACAGGTCCAGAGTTGAGTTTTTGCTGAAAAATATTCTGATTAGAGCAGAAAACACATTAGCATCTGTAGAAATAGCAAAACCTTTCATTTATTTCCCTTATTTTGACCCTAAGTTGGCTGGAGCCCCATGTGCAAACACTGTTACTGACTTTGAACTTTAAAATAAAATATGTGATCAGAGAACATGTGAGGGGTGTTCAGGTGGTTAGAGCGGGGCGCTTGTATCCGGTTGCAACTTCCCTGGTTTGAATCCCTAAGGGACGGGTTAGATGCAGAGAACACGTGTCATAGGAATGTATGGGGATTATTATGATGATGGGCGTGGCCTCTCAGTAGCTAGCTCAGAGTAACTAGCGCATTAGCTAACATATAGGCCCAGTAACGGCCTACGTCATCAGGAAGCCGCCACCATTTTTCAAACATGCAAGGAAGTACCATGACCACCACTGACACCTAAATGTCCGGTTGTTGTCGATATTCCCAGGACGGACTGAAATTCTAGCACATACCAAGGTGCCGGTGACTATTACAGAGCCACCAAAGCCAGTCCATCACAGAGACACACTGTGTCTCTAAGGGTCATTTAGTGAGAATTAGCCTAACAGTGGTCATGCTTATGAACTTTGGGAGGAAGCTGGAGAGTTGGAGCTGGAGTTGGAGAGAACATGCAGACTCCTTGCAGAAAGACCCGGGATTTGAACCCAAGACCTTCTTACTTACTGCAAGGCAACCAACTGAGCCAATGTGCAGCCCAGCTTCTGCTGCTGTACCAAACATTTAAATATTTACAAAATGTTTTTTCAAACAGTCAATACGGAAATTTTGGAGATAAATATTAAGTGGATAAAGACCTTCTAAAATAGCCGGTTAAGTCCACAACATCCCACCAATGTAAAAGATGACACTTATTACTTATCAGAGACTTTACTGTAGATGTGAATAATCATCCGCCTCCGCCAGAGGGCGCTCTATGAAAGGCCTGAGCGTTTGATTGTCCTTTAAAAGCCTTTTAATCATTTCATACGTCCTGAAATCTGCTGAGGGAAATTATTACATTTCACAACAAACAGGAAACTAAAGGGTAAACGTAAGATCTGAATTATTTATTCAAAACATTTTAGATTGGATTTTTGTCTATTTGTTTATTATTTGAGTGTGTTTGCATTAATTTATTAACCATATTTTCAATACAGCAGTTTTTTTTGGGGGGGGGGGACTCACAAATCCTTTTTATTTATCAGAATAAAAATGTGGAGATCAGGAAGTTTCATCTTTTTCTGTGCTTCGTGTTATGGCTTTAACGTTTTAGACACTTTTTCTCCCTCCAGATAACACCCGAAAGTCTAAAAGTCCAGCTTTTACTCAACACATCAAGTTGGTGGACAACAATATCCTCCAACTTGGTAATATGGAATTTGTATAGTAGTGTTTTTATGTGCGAATCTACTGTGACAGCCATAGTTTGGACTATGTAGCAGCCAGAGTCTGTACCCAACACAAATAAATCTATCTATCTATCTATCTATCTATCTATCTATCTATCTATCTATCTATCTATCTATCTATCTATCTATCTATCTATCTATCTATCTATCTATCTAGTCGTGCGTTTAGTTTCTCTTTAAAGGAACGACAGCGCCCCCATATGGACAAGCAGCTGAACTGCAGCAGGCTGCTACCATCCATCAAACCAGGACCCTCATCAGGTCCTCTCTGAACTTAAATGTATAAAAAAATCAAAGGTTCTGACTGGACTTTAAAAGCCAGACGAGATTAAGAGAATTCAAACATTGAGTCAAACAACCATGGATGTGTGGAGACACTTTCCCTTTTTGCTCTTTAAGAGTTCTAGTCAGGTACTGTGGCTTTACAAATGTTTTCTGATTCAATGATCGCTCCCTGCTGGCTTATTATAATGTATTTCTGGCGGTTTCTGTGCTTTACATTTAGTTGTTGCTCTATTTGTTACTAAAAAAAGTGTTTTTGTGTACATTTACCACAATAAGACCCTGTGAGCGGAGGTACGATGCTGAACGAGGCATCTTCTCTGCATCGCTCCATATAGGATCCCCCAGGAGGGCCTGGAGAGAATCTCCTGAGACCCGGATGTCTGGGTTTCACGGCTGGACCTGTGAGCTCCAGGAACCAACGGCAGACACACTGCAGTGGGTGAAGGTGTGGATGATCCACACCCACAGAGCAGCTGACTTCCAGCAGATAAAACATGTGAAGAGTGTGACTGTCTGTGTGGGCTGAAGATGTTTAGCCACTTCATCTATCTCAGCATAAAAGACTCTCGGTTCTGGATCAGTTGGAACATGAATCAGAGTTTTTAGGATCATTTGTTGTCATTTCATCTTTTAGCTTCACCTTCTCTCCGTTTTCTCTCTGCACAGCAGCTCCACCTGGCCTTCTGTGAAGCCGTGACAGCGTCCAGGTCAGCTGAGCTGCTGGTGTCGGTGTGGTCCAACCTGCTGCTGGTCCGGAACCAGTGCCTCCCAACATGAACACATCAACCCTGTTTTGAACTCTTACCTCTGGCTTCCTGCTCGTTTTAGAAGGGATGGATTTAAAACCTCATAACGGATTCACTCCTGATTAAACAGGTGTTCCAGGCGGTCATGAGGTGATCCAGTCAGTTCCAGGTAATCACTGGAGCGGCCGGGCCTTTTCAGAGCCACGCTCCAGAACCAGCTCCCTCTGGACCTTTGTGCCATCACCAAACGGGCCTTTTGAAAAGCAAATTACGCAAAGGCAAGACAAATTTATCTGTGTAGCACATTTCAGAACAAAGAATGCAAAGTGCTTCATGCATGCTCAGTATGAGGGATTGCTGCAAAGCCATCAACAATGCAGACGACTGTCCACTGTGGCTCTACGCTCTTTCAGGAGGAGTGAATGCTGCTTGGAGAGACTTGATGCAACCTGCTGGGTTTCCTTAGAGAGGAAACTTTCTGACCAGCCTGGAGGATCTGATGGAGTCTGACTTTGGAAAGAGCCTTGAGATGACGTGATGTGAATTGGAGCTATATGAATAAACTGAACTGATGGATCAGACGGAGGCTCCTGTGTGTGAGCAGCCTCAGCATCATGTGACGCGGCTCACATGCAGCAGGATGCTGATAAAAATAACTCGCTGGGTCACACAGAGTCCGGTCACAGCGTGTGGGTCAGGATCAGTAAACAAGCTGGTGAAAGTGGAGGCCGTCCGGACACTAACAGGGACGCAGGTAAGATCCGACGGATTCTGGGTCACAGCTCAGAACTTTAACCAGATAAGACGGCTCTTATGATTTAACAGTCTCTAACATTAATTAACTCATTAACTCATGTAGGAGCAGCTAAAATTAGCTGCTTGTTATTAAACTGTGAAATAATTAATGAGCAACACCTGAGATGTAATGAGCTTTGCATTAAATCGTTACATATTTCTGAAAAAATGTCCATATATGTTCAGCAGACCATGACTGTTTGTCTTTTGTCTTTAAGGTTTTTCTTCTAGCTTCAGATACAACAGAACATTAGAGCTGAAGTCATTTCAGTCATTACTTAATCAAATATTGCTTTAAAAATTAAACTAACTAGGTTCAGTATTACATTTAGTATTTATTTGTATGTAAATAGTGAAAATGTTCTGTTCAGATCAGCAGCTTTCAGCTTTTCTCTCCGTTCCTGAACTGTTGTCAGTATTTCTGAACAGAAACCTGCGTTCTGCTGCTCGCTGATGATGTTTCACAGAAACCCTGTTTGGGTTTTAAACGGGCGCCGGTGCTGCTGGTTCTCCCTGGATTTAACCGACGCACCCAGCTGCCTGAAAAGAGCCGTAAACATGTCAGCGGCTTTAAAAGGCTTCATGACTCAGTCTGCCCAAAAGTCAGAAAACAAATCAGTTTTCAGACTCAGTTACTGTTCATTAAACAGCAGATTTCTGTTTTCCTCAGGATTAATATTTATTACATGGAGAAAAATCAACATGGAAAATTAAAAGACTAAAAAAAGAAATTCTGACTTGAACCATTAACCTAGAATTAACCTAGAGCTACTGTCTGTTAACTGTTTAAAACAGAAATAAAACACAGATTTAATCTACAGACATTAAAAGCTAACAGGCTAAAGCTAACAGGCTAAATAATGTTTAAACTTCCTGATCCGTTTTAATTTAAGAGGTTCGAACATCTGGAGGTTTAGTTTAGTTTGGACTCAGAACCACTTGTAAAAGTTACTGAAGTCAAACAACTATTTAATGTAATCGTGGACCAAACGGTCCTGGTTCTGGCTGTCACTCATTAAACACAGCAGTGTTTCAGGAGCCTCTTGTAGAGGAGCCACCGGGGGGTGCTGCTCAGCCAATCAGAAGTGTCATGCAACCATGACGATGACTTAATGGGGACGATCTCTAATATGACCAAATTAGGGCTTCCTCTTTGGCGTGAGAGACGGAGCTTATGCAGACAGAGTATAAAGAATAAAGGTGATTTCTACATCAAACAGGATCAAACATGAATTATCTTAATCTGCTCACGTTGGCTGAACTCTCAGGGTTAGGGTTAGAAGAATAAATCTGTTTATGGATCAAATGTTCAAAGTGTTTTTAGCTCCAGGAACATTTTAGGGAAGGTAAAAAGATCCCTTCGGATTAAAAATTTTGATATTTCCTCCAACTGAGCTGCATTAATGCCTCTCTGCTCACTTTTAACCAATTATGTTGTTGCTTTGATTTGAAATTAGCTCATTTTTTGAGCATTTGATGAAATAAAAAAATGACATTTTGATGTTTGCTGGTCTTGGTTTAGAGTTTTTTTTTTTAAATCTCACCGTTGTTTCTGTAATTATCGTTCCCGGGCCGGCGCTTCTGATTCGTCGGATTTCTTACTTTCATAATAAGCTAAAAATCATGAAATTGTTTCGCTCTCATCACCTCAAACCTTAAAAGTTGAAGTCTGACGTTTCAGTTGCATTTAGCCCTGAAGAAAAAGATTTTACAGAATGTGGCCGACAGGCAGATACAATAAGGAGGATTAAACAACAATAAAATACCTCATTACTCTGTGTCAGTTTAACTAACAATGAAGCTAGTTTTCCTCTAATGGTTCTGGTCCAAACCCGAACCCCCGGGCAGGTGCGATGGGTCCGAACAGGAAGGTGGACGTCCCGGTGTACGATCTGTCCATGGTCCGAGGCATCTGGGAGGTGCGGGTGAAGAAGCACAGACACAGGCAGAAGAAGGAGCAGGAGCGAATGGAGAAGAGCGCCCTCGCCAGGTCGGTGAGAGAATCGTTTCCTTACCCCCCCCCCCCCCCCCCGTGTAGTTTTACAGCAGGGTAACTCACCCCTACATCCACGTCTTCTAACGATGTCCACCTGTTCTGCTCGTTATTTGACAATTTAACGCACATTTGTTGAACTCCTGCTGTCAGGTATAAAACCGTCCGAGTGGCGCCCTCCTCAGGTTTAACGGGGTCTTGCGTTTAATATCGTATCAGTTGGTTTGAGAGATATTGTGACGTCACGCAGAAACGCTGGCGTGGGGCATAATCGCTGCGCCGTCTCGTTCCTCCGTAGCGGCAGCAGTAATGAGCTTTGTGATCCATCTTCAGGTTAGCGGTTTAAAGTTTTGTAATCTCGTTTGTTAGGTTAGGGAGAAAGTTTAGAGGGTTGCCTTATTTCTGGAAGTTCACACATGGACCCGTCCTGTCCTCCTTCGCCGCCCTGGTCCCTCAATCTTTCATCGTGCTACTTTCCCTCATCCTGACCGCAGCACCACCCGCTTCGCCCCCACCGCTCATCCCCACACTGAGCCATTTAAATCCAGACAGAAGGAAGCAGCTGTTTGTCCCTTCAGGGTTTTATGTACTTCACATATTCCAAAAGATAAATAAAAAACTACTTCCAGAAAAGATGTCGTTAAGGCCGGAAATGACATAAATTATGACATCAGGCATCTCGACGGGTTCCAGCAGCGGCATTCACGACTATTTGAGTCTCAGAGGGTCAAAGATGTCCAGAGGATCTCCAGTTTGTGTGAGAAAATAATTGAACTGATTCAAAGCAAAGCTATTCATCAGAGAAGACACATCTCTCCCCCTGCAGAGCAGAACATCATGAACCATCGAGGAGTCTGGAGGAACATCAGGAGCCGCCTGAGCTGGACAGACCTGGTCTGTGGTTCTTCAGAAGGTTCTGCATCTAGAACCATCCTACAACAGATGATGGACCTCATGGAGCAGGTGTTACTCTGGAGAACCTTCCTCTAGCACTGCATCCAGAGTTTACTGAGCAGAGAAGAAGCTGATGTTCTCCTCACAGGAGGAGTCAGGTTCTCTGGGCTCAGAGGCTTCTGGGATGGACCATCATGGACCAGATGGACCAGTTCTCCGGATGTTTTTGGGAAAAGGAGCATCCAGCTTGTTGTCAGCAGCCTGGCTCTGTGATGAATGGATGATGGATCATGGTCTGAGCTTGGATCATCTCCTCTTCTCTGACGACAGCATCGATGCAGGAAAGTCCAGCAGAGCAACGTCTGCTGCCTTCAGAACCACATCTTCTCCAGAGACGTCCATTAACCTTAAAACAAGGCAGTGCACGTTCCAAAGCTCTGTCTGAGGAAGAGGAGGGTCCAGAAATAAGAAAACTCAGAAATAAGAGGTGAGGCGAACCCGATCTGGAACTGTGGGAGGCCTTCAGCACATCTGCAGGAAGGCACAAAATAAAGGCTGCAGCATGCGGTGAGTCAGTGCTAGAGGAGAGGAGGGAGGAGATAGGAGAACGTGACGCAGAGGGAGAGGCAGCTATGAGCCGCTGGTCGTCTTGCAGCCTGGAAGGCAAAAAGATGGAAGTAGATTCAATGAGACAGAAATGTGCTGCTGTCCTCACCCTGACGGCAGCTTTCAAACTATTCCCTGAGACTGACTCAGACCAGCTGACTGTTGGTAGTAAACCATGAGAGCAGGGGCTGGTTTTAGTGACATGAACACACGGTGCTATTTATACGCCAGTGTTGGTGCAGCAGGTCAGAACAAAGGTCACATGTCTGCATAACAAACCAAACATCCAGCCTGCTGGACAGAAATGTTCTGCTGCCGTTCTCTCGTTAACACGTCTGTCTGTGCAGGATTGATCAGCAGTGGCAGTATCGCATCTACTGTAAGACTCTGAAGACCAAAGAGCTGGACCAGCTGCATTACTACCTGGAGAGATCCACACTGACCGATGTCCAGCCATGCAGGGGACGTCTGGAGCAGAAAACAGGTACCGCTGACCATCAGCTCTGCCCGGAACATCTCATCTGGATCAGCCAGAGGCTTCTCACTGCAGCTTTCTGACTTCCTGATAGCAGAATTACATTAGAACAGCCTTGAAGCAGCAAATATATGAACTTCATCAGGATTTAGGGATAAATGTAGCAGAGTGTCATCAGCATAACAGCAGATAGTTACCCTGAACCGGCTGATGATCTTTACTATCCTACAGTTTAATAAGCTGGAAACATCGATATAATGAAGGGAATTGGTCCAAGAACAGAACCCTGTGGTTCTCCTAAAGTAATCACAGTGTATGATCAGGGAGCTGCTGAGATGCAAATAGGAGGAACTGGTTCTGTACCGAACGGTCTTGGTTCTTATGGACCCAAAAGAAAGAACCTGAAAAACATTTGTCCAGAGTTGGAGGGATTGGTCTTAATGTCCTGAAGACCTTCAGGTCCAGGAAGGACAGATCAGAGGACACGATGGACCCTCTTTTTGTCCCTGATAGTGGCAGAACCATAGCAGACTGGGCCGTATGAGAACAAGATGGACTAAACGAGACCAGCAGAAACTCCTGTGCTGGAAAATGATCTCCTTATTTTGTGCATTTAGCAAATAGAAATAGTTTTGGTAATCCTGATAGACTTAAAACAGGCAGAATTTAGTCTGATTCAATGGCAGACAGTGAGAAAAATGTGTTTTTCTTCCTGCTAGAAGTGCAGCAGCAGGATGAGAGCGTCCAGCAGGAGGAGGAACATCCAGGTCAGAAGAGTCTGGTCTTCCAGCTGGAAGGAGATGGCTGGATGGTGAGTGCAGACATCCAGACGGTAAGGACGCTCTTCCTGTGAGGTTGACCTGATCCGCTCTGCAGGACGTTCCCCGGGAGCTGCAGTGGAGGACCTACCTGCAGGAGTGGCACATCCGGAGGACAAGGATCCGCCAGCTGCCGGACTTCCTGGCTCTGTTCACACACCTCACTGTCCTGGAGATTCCCAAAAACCTCCTGACGGAGCTGCCGCCGGAGATCGGTGAGAGAGAGGACTCAGATCTGACGTTTACCTTCAGAAACACGGCAGAATCTCTGAGCTGCATGGTTCCATCTTCTCTGTCTACCGACTCTTCTTTAACGGGGCATAGCCGGTCTTTTCCTCCTGAATCTGCTCTGTGAGTCCACGATGGAAACATCTAACCTCCTTCTGCATGTGCAGGGAAGCTGAGCGAGCTCCGGACGCTGAACGTCAGCTACAACCGTCTGTCCAGGGTTCCTGCAGAGCTGGGACAATGCGAGAGGCTGGAGAGGCTGGAGCTGGCAGGGAACCGCGGCCTGCGTGAGCTGCCGTTTGAGGTGAGGCCGTCGGCCTGCAGAACACAGCAGAACCTTTAACGGGTCACTGGATGCTCCGCCTGGTTCTCACCTGCAGCTCAGCAGCCTGAAGCAGCTGCTTCACCTGGACATCTCGGAGAACTGCTTCGTCTCCATCCCCATCTGTGCTCTGAGGATGACGAGCCTGCAGCTGCTGGATCTCAGCAACAACCACCTGACCGACCTGCCGCAGGACATGGACAGGTAACCAGCTGATGATGTCATCACCCTGTATTAGTTAGTAAAAGTTCTGATCTTTACCGGACCTGAAACTAAAGGTATAAAAACGACGTCCAGAGCGGAAAGACATCAGCAATGATCCTGGAGAAGAAACTGCTGCTTCCCATCAACCTGGGAAGGTTTTAAAGTCATGTTCAAACCAACCGGAGCAACTTCCCAACGTCTGCCATTGGTGGAGCACGGTGGTGGAGGGGTGATGATGTGGGCCTGTGGGTGGCGCCGTTTCCTCCTGCTTTAGAGCTCCAGGTTCCTGCTGCTTTCTTCCCTGGCTGGTGTTGTTTTAACGATACTCCAGAGATGCAAACCGACGACTCCTGCCTTTAATAATAATTAATTACACAGTTATTCAATAAACTAGAATATTATCAAAAGGTCCGTTTGTTTCAGTGACTAATGTAAAAACCTTATAGAGACTTTTTACTCAGACTGATGTTTTAAAGCCATTATTTCTGTTTTTTTTTTGTTAACGTGATAAAAACACAACATTTATGATTAAAATATTACATCAAACTGATAAAAAATATTTATTTTTAAATACATAAATGTGGGATTAATGAAAAGTATGTTTAATCCCTGTTTAAAAGTTGGTATTTGACCACAGAGCCTCATTGGAACCCATATTTAAACATATTGAATATGACCGTAGATGTTTTCTGAACCTTTTCTCATTTTTATACCTCGTTATCCTTCTGCACCAGGTGTACTTTCGTTTTTCGGTGACTCTAAGCCGTTCTTGGCGTGTGTGTTCAGGCTGGAGGAGCTCGTCACCTTGTACGTCCACAAGAACAACTTGTCTTACCTCCCGCTGTGTCTCACCAACATCTCCACCCTGAAGATGATCGTGGTCAGCGGCGCCGAGCTGACCTGCGTCCCGACCAAGCTGTGCAGCGACCCAGAACTCAAGTACAGCGACGGCATCATCTGAGCTCCTCAGAGCGTCTCCATGCGCCCAGACCCACAGGTTTCTGTTTCTGCTGCAGGTTCATCCGCCTCTACGACAACCCGTCCAGCCAGAAGAGCGGGAAGAAGGAGGAGGAGAAGAAGAGGAAGGGGAAGGAGAAGAGGAGGAGGTGGAGGGAGCAGGAGGAGGTGAAGGACAGCAGCGAGAAAGAGTTTATGGAGGCGTACATCGGCACGCTGAAGGACCGAGGTGAGATGAAGCTTTTACTCCAGGAAGTCTCTAAATGTTTCAGAATCAGCCGTCTGATGATCAGATGTAGATCCAGCGTAGCTGCACCTCAGGGTGGACCGAGCCTTACAGGCCCGGTCCGAGAGCAGAGGCGGTCCGGTCCTCCTCATCACCCGCAGGGAGTCCAGACGGCTGAGGATGGTCCGCCGGGTCCTGGCTTAGTGGGAGGTCAGGTCAGGATGTGGTCCGATTGGACCAGCAGCCGTTCTTCACCAGGTAAAAAAACCCAGCAGGTAGAAATACAGTCAGCTGATCCAGACGCTCCCTGAGCGCCTCCCTTTGGAGGAACCAGGCACCCCCCACTGGTAGGAGACCCCAGGAAGACCCAGAACTCACCGGGGGAGCAGGAGAGCGACCAGAAGAACACCTGGGGGTCCCCAGGATGAGGCGGGGGGGGGGGGGGGTTCCCCCCCTCAGAGGACGATGGACGGTTATTCTTACATCCCAGGACCAGAAATGTTCCACGTTTTCACGATGAAACGATTTACAATAAAGTGTTGAAAATCTAGATTTAGGGTCGTAAATAAACGGAGATGTTCTGACGGAGGTTCTTCATTTCTTTGCGCTGTGAAGCTTTTAGGCATTTACTGTGAGATCAAAGCAGGGCTGAACATGGAGCCCTTAGGCGCCTCAGAGCAGATCTCAGATCAGTTCAGGACTGAAATAACCAGTTTGTCCCAGAAGGTTTTACAGCGACCGGCTTCTGTGTTTGTCCCTAACCAGACACCGTCCCCTACTCCACCACCAAGGTGTCCATCTCCTGTCTGCTGTGAGGAAGACGACGAAGAGTCCCAGCTGGACCCGGATCCTGGATGAAGCTCAGCGCCGAGGTTCTGCAGAGTCCAAAGCGGTCCAGAGACAGCGGCTGGATGTCAGCGTGGTTCAGAACGTCAGGCCGTCCAGAAAGTCCCCAAACGTTGATCTCATTTGGTTCAGTTTATTACAGTTAAAATCATTTTAAAATATCTCAAACTAGGAGATGAAAATTAATCAGGATTATCAACATTTAATAACATTTTAACTACATTTTCCCAGTAGTTTAAATTTCAGGAAACATTCTCTAAGATAATTTCTAAGCAGATATTTTGTTATAAATGAGTCATTAATGCCAGGATGAATAATTCCTGTAGATTTTTGTAAAGGCCTTTAAATTTGGCAGCAGACTGTAGTTTGCTTCATTATCTTTAAATTTAAATTTAAAAATCAGAATCCGGGTAATTTAATTCACAGGGGACTAACTTGCGTAAAAGGTTTAAAATAATTTTGTATTTTTTGAAGCTTTAAAAGTCCAGAAACAGAAAAAGTATTAATGTTTTAAAGCCGTTAACTGGGCGGCTGCAGAACGGTTCCAGGGTTCAACTTTGACCTCAGGATGATGCTTTGTGGCTTTTTGCTTTGAAATAATTAGGAGACCAAATAGATTTTTATAGATTTGTTAATTGAGAGGTTTTAACAACATTTGATGTGAATATGCATCTACATGACCTTAGTCTGACCTTTTCCTGTGTTGAAGTTTAAATACTAAGATTTTCAAATTAATGTGTTGTTTTATATTTGGAATAAAACCTGTATTTTTTTTACATTTCAGAAAACAAGTTTCTATTTTCACTGAAGTGCCATCCAGATATTTCTAACATCTTTAAGTTGTTTTTTTTTTAGACTCGAGTAAATGTTTTTGTGTGAAAAGTATTTTCATTTTCCTAAAAGCTTCTGGCAAGATATTCCAGATGCTTTAATAAAATGTGTTTTAAATATTCAACGACTTCTGGCATTTATTTCACTTTAGTTAATGAAACTAAAAACATTTTGAATTTCATAAAAAGACTTAAATAATTGATTTACTGTACTTGTCCTGTTAGATCTCAGTGCTGCATTTGATACAGTTGATCACAATATTCTCCTACAAAGACTTGAACATACTGTAGGGATTAAGGGGAAAGCATTAGGCTGGTTTAAATCTTATCTGTCAGACAGATTCCAGTTTGTTCATGTTAATAATAAATCTTCCTCAAACTCTAGGGTCACCTGTGGAGTACCACAGGGTTCAGTCCTTGGACCAATTCTCTTTACTATATATATGCTTCCGATCGGCAAAATTATCAGAGAGCATGGGATTAATTTCCACTGTTATGTTGATGACACTCAGCTATATTTATCCATAAATCCTGATGAATCCAATCAGTTACTTCGACTGCAGTCATGTCTTGATGACATCAAAAGCTGGATGACTTTAAATTTCCTGCATCTAAATTCTGACAAGACCGAAGTTGTAATCTTTGGGCCAGAGTCCTCAAAAAATAAACTTCTTAATCAATCACTTAATCTGGATGGCATTAACTTGGCCTCTGGTAATAAAGTAAAAAATCTTGGTGTTATTTTTGACCAAGACATGTAATTTAAATCTCATATTAAACAGGTTTCCAGAGTTTCCTTTTTTCACCTCCGGAATATCGCCAAAATTAGAAACATTCTGTCCAGGAGTGACGCTGAAAAACTAGTCCATGCATTTGTAACTTCAAGGCTGGACTATTGTAATTCTTTACCATCAGGAAGTCCACAAAATGCAGTTCAAAGCCTTCAGCTGATCCAAAATGCTGCAGCAAGAGTTCTGATGAAAATCAACAAGAGGGATCATATTTCTGTAATTTTAGCTTCCCTTCATTGGCTTCCTGTTAAATCAAGAATAGAATTTAAAATTCTTCTTCTAACGTATAAAGCCCTTAATAATCAAGCTCCATCATATATCAGAGCTCTGATTACCCCGTATGTTCCTAACAGAGCACTTCGCTCTCAGACTGCAGGTCTGCTGGTGGTTCCTAGAGTCTCTAAAAGTAGAATGGGAGGCAGATCCTTTAGCTATCAGGCTCCTCTCCTGTGGAACCAACTCCCAGTTTTGGTCCGTGAGGCAGACACCCTGTCTACTTTTAAGACTAATCTTAAAACTTTCCTTTGTTACAAAGTTTATAGTTAGTGGTTCATGTTACTCTGAGCTACCTCTATAGTTATGCTGCTATAGGCTTAGGCTAACTGGAGGACATCAGGGTCTATTTTTCTCACACTGCTGAGTTCTCCTACTGCTCTCCAATTTGCATTGTTTGTTGTTATTTCAGCTTTTAACTTTTTGTTCTCCGTCATTGATTTTTGGTGACTTTTCATGGTGATTTTTCATGGTGATTATTTTTTTTAACTCAGGGTAAGTTGGGTACCCCTAACTGAGCTGGGAATTGGTTCTCCGTGCTCAGGAGGTTCCCCTGAGTCCGTAGACATGTCATTTGACTTGGTTCACGGACTTGACCAAAACACTAAAAATTGGTCTAAGTGTTGTGGTTGGAGGTACCTATGGGAACCTTACTAGAGTGCGTTTTGGAGTGGCCCGAGTGATAAGAAAGTAACCCTAACCCTTTCTCTTCATAGAAGGTACACCTGGTCTGGCGTTCTGTTAGCTGTAACATCATCCAGGGGAGGCAGATCATCCACTATTACCATCTAACATAGAAAGTATTCCTGAGTCAATGTGAGCTTCTGTGCTTTCTGTGTCTCTGCTCTGTCTTCTCTAAGCCCCAGTGGGTCGAGGCAGATGAGCGTTCACACTGAGCCTGGTTCTGGTTCTGCTGGAGGTTCTCATTTTTTTTTTTGACCAATCTGTATAATCTGAACAAATCCATTTATTCCATGTATATGGCAACATTGTTAACAATGACTCCGCCACAGTGGTCAAAAACGTGTATGCCCTTCACCTGTCAGCTACCTGTCACCTCTTGGTTCTTATACTGGAGCCGACAGCCCCATCTAGTGACCAAAAACCAAAAATGCACATATTTGGCTCCAATAACAAGAATGCATCATCAACCAATAGAATGAGCTTGAATCTTGTTTCTAAAGCACTGATCCTTTGAATATCATATCTTATATGGGATACTATAATTTGGGTCAATGATAATAGAGACGAGGCAGCCTTGTCTTACACCTCTTTTGGATCATCGTGTTGTTCAACAAGCCAATTCACAGACCTACCAACTGCATTTATGATTAAGCGTTGGGAGTGCATTTAACAAAAACCTAAAAATTCCCAAAATTCAGCTATTTAATGATGAGCTGGTGCATCCCAGGGTGAAATCAATGTGAGCTTCTGTGCTTTCTGTGTCTCTTCTCTGTCTTCTCTAACCCCCAGTGGGTCGAGGCAGATGAGCGTTCACACTGAGCCTGGTTCTGGTTCTGCTGGAGGTTTTCCTCCCTGTTAAAGGGGAGTTTTCCTCTCCACTGTCACTTCATGCATGCTCAGTATGAGGGATTGCTGCAAAGCCATCAACAATGCAGACGACTGTCCACTGTGGCTCTACGCTCTTTCAGGAGGAGTGAATGCTGCTTGGAGAGACTTGATGCAACCTGCTGGGTTTCCTTAGAGAAGAAACTTTCTGACCAACCTGGAGGATTTGATGGAATCTGACTTTATTTATAGCATTAATTAACATCCCATCATCTCAAGGCTTTTTCTAAAGTTTAATTGAAATTGTTACAGCGGTTTTCTATAGATTTGCATCTCTGATCCATTGTATAATGTTCTGCTCTAGTCCCTGGTTCTGTTTGCGGGTTTCTTCCATTGTCAAGATTTCTCCAACTTTAAATATTAACAGAAACCACAAAATGCTAACGGCAAAGAAGAAAAACTGGAGAGGAAAACTAAATGACTTCAAACATCTGTCTTTATTATCATCATCAGTGATATTATTCAAAATTCTGATCTTCAGATAAAACAGTAACTGCAAACACTGACTTTCTATAAAAACAGAACATGGAGGACGATTAGAGGCACGCGTTCAGAGCGGTTAAAGTGCAGCAGACGTTCTGCGTCATGAAGGAGGAGAAATGTGTGGAGACCATCTGCATATTTCTCTGGTTCTGCTGCAAACATGATAAAAATGAACCCAAATAAAATCCGACTTCAGCCTCTGAACAGAACAAGTTGGTCCAACGTCTCAGCCGCCGGATGGTACCGCCGAACCGGAGCAGCTGAGGATGCTGGGAGATTAAAATGAAACAAACGAGTCGATCAAATCTGAACTGGACCCAGAACATGTTCTGTGTTCGCTTAAAGTCCTACTGAAAATAACGTTTGGTTAAATAAAAACAAAAAAAACAAAGACATCTGCTCAGCACATCAGATCGAGTTCTGGACCCATCCGAGACATGACACCACCCTAAAGCCAGTCTGACGGATTTCAGGTTAAGCTGAAAGCTCTTCAGAACCATCCAGAACCAGAGACTGAAGGGAACCACTCAGATGGATCTGAAGCTACACCTGCGTCCGCCTCGTTTCTGGACTCCTGGGTGGTTCTGATCCCAGGAATAAACGCTGCCGTCTGATGCAGAGACGCCATCAGGAGCTAAAAGGTTCTTGAGATCCGTTTGGGTCCCAGACTGGAACAGCGGTCACCCAGCAGAACCTCAGGCTCTTTTATGACCCAATTATT
This sequence comes from Fundulus diaphanus, assembly GCA_037039145.1. Classification (NCBI taxonomy): domain Eukaryota; kingdom Metazoa; phylum Chordata; class Actinopteri; order Cyprinodontiformes; family Fundulidae; genus Fundulus; species Fundulus diaphanus. The sequence continues at coordinate 7,430,461 of CM073127.1, read as the reverse complement.
TGATTCTCAGAAACACCCGCCGCTCGTACAGATGTTGCTAAGATACAGCCTCCACTGGCCGTAACCACGGTAGCCGTAACCACGGTAACGGGGCGGTTTCTAAGGGACGTTCAGGAATGTTTCAGCGTAAAAAATAAATAAATAAAGGAGGTGATGTAAGCCGGAGAAAACCAGAACCAAACGGCACCGTCTGGTTCTTCATGACCCGATTCAGGCCAAGTCCAACTGCAGGGAGGCAGAGGGCGCCACCTGCCTGTAGGCGGGCGGTACTGTCAGCTCAAAATGGGTCGAGGACTCAAACACAGGAGGATCTGGACCTGATGACGATGATGATGGTGATGGTGTACATCATGGTCCATCAGCGACTAACAGAACCTAAACGTCCCGACTGAAAAAAATGCACCTAAATGCATCACGATGCGTTTCAGCAGCGTCTGAAACGTGAACCTTTAGCCGGAGACTCTGTTCCTTAGAGGAGCAGGTACCTGCCGGACTCAGCAGGAGGTGGTTCTGGACGGGTTAAAGCTCAGATCAGGCAGGTTAAACAAACATTGAAGCCCCCCCCCAAAGCCCTTTGGGTGCACCTGCCTCAGCTCACCTGAGACAGAACGCCTCAGCCAATCAGAGCAGGAGGAAAAGTGAAGCTACGGCGGAATATAAACTTATAAATATCAGTCCTGTGTCAGAGCCGCTGATTGGCTGACGGATGGTCACATGCTGCTGTCCTGCAGGAGCGGCTCAATGTCCTCGGCGTCACTGGTGGGCGTGGTCAGCACGCCGCCGGTCTGAGCGTGTGCGGTGGAGCCGTTGGCGGTCGGGTTCTTGGCGTCGGCGAGTCGGTGGTTCTCCGGGATGAAGACGGCGACGATCAGAGCGAGGATAACGGCGCACGCTCCGAACAGGAAGGGCGGACCCGGAATGACGGACCTCTGCAACAGAGACAGACCGGTGACGCGGATCAGAACCAGTGAAGAAGAAGAAGAACATTCTTCACCTCTGAACCAAAGCCAGGCTCTAAAAACTCTCTGAGGTCTCCTGGGTGGTTCCTGAGACCCAAATGGACCCATACCAGAATCAGAACCAACAGCAGAGCTCCAGAAGGTGATAGAACAGGGGAGTCAAACTCATTTCTGTATGGGGCCACTTTGGCATCATGAAGTCATTAAAGGGCCATTTACACCTGTATAGGTGGTACTTTTGATTTCAGAATTTCATTTTAGTTCACGTGGACATGTAGAAAAATGCAAAATAACATAAAAGTAGCACCTTAGGCCCAGTTTATAGTTTATCTGCAGAAAAGGTTGATGTTGGGGTGAGTTACACTTTAAACTCATCATTCTGCATCACTTTGTCTCTTCTGGACATTTCTGGGTTGTTTTAATGTGTTGTGGGAAAACTGACACCTAGTGGCAGGATGATGTTACTACACAGTTTTAAGCTACAATTTAAAATTATATATTCCTCCACTTTGACACGATGTGCCTTTTTTGGCTCTTGAGGGCCGGATAAATTGCCTTGACGGGCCGGATTCAGCCCGCGGGCCTCGAGTTTGACGCATGTGTGATAGAAGGTTCTGGTCTGTAAACAGGAACCATGCTAGGCTGTCCACCTCCCCGAGCCTGACGCCGTCCTCTGAAGGCCGATGATCTACAGTGACCACGTCTTCTCAGGCTCTGGTCCACGTGTGGACTGGCGTGACCGTCTACCTGGCCGAGCGTCCACCTGTGTGTGCCCACCTGGCTGTTCTGCTCTCCGCCTCCTGGCTCCAGCTGCACGGCGTCCAGCTCCACGTTGAACAGGAAGAAGATGAAGCCGTAGAGAGCCGGACCCAGACCGTTGCAGAGGCCGCGGATCCCTGTGATCATCCCCTGAACCACACCTGAGGACACACCTGGATTAGAGACGACTGACAGCAGCTCCTTGTCACAGTCACACGTTCACGACTAATTTAGAGTTCGCTGAAACTTTTCCTGGTCCACGCCGGGCCAGTCTGGGTCCGATTCAGGAGCGGAACCAAACCCAGCTGGCTGGGCGCACAGAACCAGCAGAAGGTCCAATTATTAGTGACGTTAGGAGGAACCAGAACCACCTGCGTCCGGCCAGGTGAGCTCACCTTGCTGGTCAGCTGACGCGTTGTGCGACACCAGAGCAGAGACGGCGGGGAAGGTGATGGAGGACATGGCCACCAAGGTTCCTGCTGCCCACATCATCCTGCAGGGACAGAACCGCATCAGAACCAGCAGCTGCTGAGGAAGCGGCGGATCGGGTCGGACACTCACCACGGCTCGGAGCCGAAGGCGTACCAGCCCAGCTGCAGCAGCTGGAAGCCCAGACCCAGCAGAACCGTGTTCTTCTTGCCGATGGTCCTCATCAGGACGCTGAGGAAGAGGGTCTGACGGGAGAGAGAGACGGAACCGTTTAGGGTTCTGTTAAGGCTCTGGGTCAGAACACTCCAGAACCCTGCAGGTACCTGAGCGATGATGGAGAGGATTCCCACCATGGCGATGAAGGCAGCGATGGCTTCAGAGGAAAAATGGATCACCTGGAGGACAGAACAAGAACCGCAATGGATCACCAGAACCGGAGCAGAGGGGAACGCATCCTGGATGTTCTGGTTCTGGTGCGGTACCTGCTTCAGGTAGAGGAAGAAGCTGGAGTACTGGCCCGCTTCAGGCAGGTAGGACAGGAACACGGTGACGCAGATCAGCAGCACCGTCGGGTCTTTCCAGACCCGCCGCAGAGACTGAAACACAGCAGCAGAACCGTCAGGAGGGCTCGGGTTCTGGAACCGCTGCGGGTTCTAGAACCGACGGACTCACTGCGAACGGGTTGGCCTGCTCCCAGGAGATGGGGGAGCCCGGCGACGACAGCCGCATCTTGTCCGGCAGCGACTCGGGAACCAGGAAGAAGACGAAGGCGATGTCGGCCACCGCGATGACCGTGGCCACCAGAACCACCAGGCTGTCCCCGTACCGGGCCGACAGGTAGGCGCCGATGGCCGGGCTCGTCACCAGGCTGGCAGCGAAGGTCGCCGACACCTGGGAGGGGGGGGGAGGTTATACGGCGGCTCTGGGGACACCAAAGGTTCTGGTTCTGGTTCGGAATCATGTTCTGTCATCAGCTTCCTCTGTGGGCCGGGCGGAACCGGCTCCTTTGGATTTCCACAAGGGTTCAGAATCAGAACCGCTGAGGAGCCAACAAATCTCCCTCACCTCTGCAGTACGGCGCCGGGAACCAGAACCAGTCAGTTTACAAACACGGACCGTCATCGGGTCCGATCGAAGCCGGCCGAGACCGAACTCTACGAATGTTTGAGCTGCGGCTGAAGCCGGCGCTGACCCAGAACGGACCGGACGGGTTCTGACGCTGCCGTGACGTCAGCGCGACCCGATTGGCTTACCAGGCCGTAGGCGGCGCTCCTCTCCTGCTCCTCGGTGACATCAGCGACGAAGGCGAAGATGATGGAGAAGGTGACGGCGAAGATCCCCGACACGGCGATCAGAGTGAAGCACAACCTGAGGACAGGAACCAAGGTCAGAACCAGAATCAGAACCCCCAACGGGCCGGAGGCGGCACCCACAGGCTGACTGGTACCGATCGCCGGCACCGAGACCCAAACTTCAGACTTTTGTTGCGATTCGAGACCAAAGAGAACAGAAACCAGGAGAGCGGACCTCTGAACCCGGGATGGAGGACAAAGTTCTGGCAGAACCCGTCCCTCTGGAAGAATTTAAATGGAAGAACCAGTTCAGAGCTGTGATGAACAGCGTGTGAACCGGGCCAGAGCCGATCATGGACCCGTCCAACATTCTGACCCAGAGTGACGGTGGCTGAGAGCTCCACAGAACCAGCAGACGGGTCCAGTCTGCGGAGCGGAGCTTCAGGGCCCGGTTTAACGACCCGCAGCTTCTCTGGAAGGAAACCCGACGCTCTGCTGATCCGGTTTCATCCAGAACTTCTCAGAAGGACGCAGAGCCCAGCAGGGGGCGCCTGGCGCCGTTGCCCTCAGCGGCTCACATGAGCGCCATGTGACCGGACCCTCCAGCAGAACCGGGTGACCACAGCAGAGCTGGCAGCAGCAAACAGAGCCGAGTCCAAAGCTTCAGCAGCAGAACTTTAACAACCCGGACCCAGCAGCATGAATAATGGATGAGAAGAACTGCCGGTACCAGCTGTGGTACCAGCTGTGGTACCAGCTGTGGTACCAGCAGAGTCTCAGCTGATCCGAGGTCAGTCCTCCAGTCTCACTTATTTCCAGGAACAAACGGTTACAGCTGGCGCCGACCCGGCTTCCAGCAGCAGCAGAGTTCTGGCCGACCCACATCCCGTCTGGGGTGGGTTAGGGTTACACATAATGTTCCTGTTTCCCTCCTCCAGAACCGGAGAACCGTCAAAGATTCTGGTCCAGAGAGCTGCAGACTAAACCCAAAAGAACCTCCCAGAGGTCAGGAATCTGATTTTCTCCCTGTTCAATGAAGGCACCACAGCCACGTCGTCACAGCTAAACAAAAACGGACAAATGAACGTTTGTTCTGATGAGCTCAGGGGTCGGGTCAGTCAGAACCAGAACCTGCAGCATTTTTCTCCTCTGGGTCGCTGATCAGAGCTCAAAATGAAACCCGACCGCAGAGATTCTAGCTGATCATCAACGACTCACCTGGGGCTGATCCTCAGGAAGGGGATGGGGGCGCAGGTGAAGAAGACGGTGACGAGGAGGAAGGACTTCCTGCCCCAGGCGTCCGACAGAGCACCAATCAGAGGAGCCGACAGAAAGGACAGGAAGCCCTGGGAGGAAGAGGAAGACGAAGGTGAGAAAAGAGGAGAACCTGCAGCGGCCTCCTGCTTTGTGAGGAGCAGAACCCCGGCTGAAGTTCTGTGGTTCCTAGAGTCTCTAAAAGTAGAATGGGAGGCAGATCCTTTAGCTATCAGGCTCCTCTCCTGTGGAACCAACTCCCAGTTTTGGTCCGTGAGGCAGACACCCTGTCTACTTTTAAGACTAATCTTAAAACCTTCCTTTCTGACAAAGCTTCTAGTTAGAGTGGCTCATGTTACCCTGAGCTACCTCTATAGTTATGCTGCTATAGGCTTAGGCTACTGGAGGACATCAGGGTCTATTTCTCTCACTCTGCTGAGTTCTCCTACTGCTCTCCAATCTGAACTGTTTGTTGTTATTTCAGCTTTTAACTTTTTGTTCTCTGTAATTTTTCTCTTCATAGAAGGTACACCTGGTCTGGCGTTCTGTTAGCTGTGACATCATCAGGGGAGGCAGATCTGTCAACAGCTTCCAGATGATCCAGCCGGTTCTGGTGGAGTTTAACCCAGAGCTGCTGTAGAAAGTGTTGGTCCGACCCGACCCGTTTCCACATGCAGGCTTAGCCTTCATGTTGCTTTAAAGGAATTACAGAAACTGCTGGTTCTGTAGAGAAACCCACTGTTCTCCCTGCTGAGGGAACCGGGTCAGGAGGAACCACAGAACTTCTTAGAGCGATGACAACGAACCCGTCATGTTGGGTTTCTATCGGTACCAACAAACTGCATCAAGCTACTCGTTGTTCTGTTTCAGAACCCGCGGCTCATCTCCCTGCAGCTTCCTCCTCCGGGTCCAAACGGGCCGCACAGAGAGCGGTTCTGAAGGTCAGACCGTGTGTGGGACCGGGTTCTCACCTTGACGCCGTGGACCAGGCCGTTCAACAGGAAGGTGTGCTTTGGGAACGTCTCACGCAGAACCTGAACAGACAACAGAGACGGGGTTTAAGGTCCGATAGGCCCGGCAACGTTCACGGCGGTTCTGAGAAACACGTTCCTGTTTTAGATCATCAGCATCACAGATCTTCTGCTGCCAGACAAACCGAGCAGCACTGAGACCCGGTTCAGGTCAGCCCGATGCAACGTGCAGCAGAACCGGGCCGGACTCGCCACTACTGCTGAGCAAAGCCTCCGGTTCTGTGTCCTGGAAGTTCTTCTGGGTTTTCCTCTACATTCACCAGAACGTCAGCTGGTGGCTTTAAAATGGGTCTGCAGCCACACAGACACAGCAGAACCACGGTGGTGGGCTCAGTCGGGCCCAGCAGAACTCGGTTCCGGGCGGGTTTACTCACCGACAGCATGGGCGTGGTCAGCAGCCCCCATGCGAAGAACTCCAGGAAGATCACCACCACCGCGTGGGTCACGCTGGCTCGGGTCCGACCCAGCTGAGGACAGCAGAGACACAGATCAGACCTCCGGTTCCGTCCGTTAGCTGAAAATGTGCAGAAGAAGCTGGACGGATCAGAACCCCTCAGGTCCGATTACAGCCGTCTCCTGAAAACGAGCTTCTGGGTTTTAATCTGTCCAGACGGTACCGGCCGAGTCCGACCCAGCAGTTAGGAGGGAGATTATTCCCGGTTCTGGTCCGGTTCTGCCGGACCCAGAGGAAACAGGCTGGGTGCTGATGCGTTTACAGACTCAGAAAAGTGGGAATTTTCAGATTTGATGCATTTATTGACCAGAAATAAATAAATAAAAATTCATGGCTGCTGATAAATTATGTTCATGGTGAATCAGACATTAAACTATTTATTCTTCATATGCTTTATTATTGTTATTATTATTATTATTATTATTATTAACACTTAAGGTAGAAATCAGGAGTTTTATTTTTAACGAATGGCTTCATTGTGGATAAAAAGGAGCAACAGGAGAGCTGCTGCTTCAGAATATCATTAAAAAAATAAAAATAAACTAAATTTAGGGCTAAAATTAGACACTGGACTTATTTCAACGTGTTTCCACTACGGCGGCTCTAGAACCTGGACCAGAACCTGGTGGCGTGGGCTCCCTGGGACCTGGAGCTGAATCTGGACCTAACCAGGCTGGGTTCTGGTTCTGGTTCTGCTGAAGTAGCAGGACGGAGCGGTGCTGAATGTTCAGGGTGGATCAGACGCTGCAGGCTGGACCATAAATCCATTTAATCCATTAATTAGAATTTACAATTTTTTAATGTTAACTTTATGGAAAAAAATAAATAAATAAATTCAGGATTTTATTTTGCTCTCGTTCCATGAAGAGAACGGCAGCAACGCTGAATCTGTGTTCAGGGAAATATGTTGAAATATTGTAAAAAACTTTTGTTACCATAATATGAGACATTTTCATTTATTAATTTATTTTTTAAAGTTATTTTGGAGTTAAACAAGTGAAGTTTGTTCTCAGATAATCGTGTTAAACCACCAGCAGCAAACATTTAATTAGATTTTAATTGTTTACAACGCAGGGCGGCCATTTTGTTTCACAGCTTGGATTGAGTTGCTCTTTGAATTCAGGTTTAACTCCTAGACAAAATGCTTGAAATAAAAGCAAGTTTTTAAAATAATTTATTTAGAAAAATTTAAATATTAAAAAATAAATAAAACGACTAGTGGGATGTGGTACCACACCAGGAAGTTCTCCTTAGTGTGCTGGCTAAGGCTGCAGCAGCTTTACACCCTTAAACCTCCTGATGGAGAGACAGCGAGACGTTTAGGCCCAACAGGACGGCTCAGTGTCTGAACGGCACCAGAACCGCACCGGGAAGTGGGTCCATCGTGGTCCAACATCTCTGGTCTCCACGGTCCAGAAGTCTGGTCCTTCCTCCAGGAGCAGCTCTGCTAACCTCAGTCCTGCTGCCATCTTGGTTCTTTCTCCTTCAACCCTTCCAGCAGCCAGACTGGCTCGGGGTCATGACCTACGCTTCTCCAGGAGTGAATGCTGCTTGTCGGGACTTTGATGCAATCAACTGGTTCCCTTATATAGGAAATTTTTGACCAATCTGTATAATCTGATTGAATTTGACTTTGTAAAGTGCCTCGAGATGACATGTTTCATGAATTGGCGCTATATAAATAAAATTGAATTAAAAAATTAAACCGCATCTCTGCTGATTAATGAACCAATTACTGTTAAGAGAAGCCGACGCCTTAAACTGACGCCTGTTTATCTGGCTGCTGTGGTTAAAACCGTCCAAATGGTTCCAACCAACTGGGACACGGGCGGCCGCGATCCTTCCAGCAGGAACCAGAACCCGATGGCTGCAGGCAGGAGAACCACGGTTCTTCATGCTCTCATAACCTGAATGAAACTTTCACACTCCATAAACTTTTAAAACCTAAATATAACCCAGTAAAGGTTTTTAAGTGTTTCATTGATCACTGCAACGGTGTTTTCACAGGTCTGCCTAAAAAGTGGATCAGACAGCTGCAGCTGATCCAGAACGCTGCTGCCCACGTCCTCACTAAGACTAAGAACGTAGAGAACATGGACCCGGTTCTGAAGTCCTCACTAAGACTAAGAACGTAGAGAACATGGACCCGGTTCTGAAGTCCTCACTAAGACTAAGAACGTAGAGAACATGGACCCGGTTCTGAAGTCCTCACTAAGACTAAGAAAGTAGAGAACATTGACCCGGTTCTAAAGTCCTTCCACTGGCTCCCTGGATCTCAGAGAATAGACTTTAAAATACTTCTGTTAGTCTATAAATCCCTGAATGGCTTAGCACCTAAATACATCACAGACTTGTTATCAGTGCATCAACCCTCCAGACCACTAAGGTCTTCTGGCTCCAGCCTGCTCTGCAGAACCAGACATGGTGAAGCAGCATTTAGTTCCTATGCTCCACTGATCTGGAACAAACTCCCAGAAAACTGGAAAAGTGCTGAAAGCCTGAGTTCCTTTAAATCAAGATTAAAACACATTTGTTTAGGATTGCCTTTGACTGTTGTAAACTATTTTACTGAAACGTCATTAGTTCAACTTTGTAGTCCAACTGTTTTTAATGTTTGCTTTTAGTTTCAATTTTTCCATGTTTTATTTCGTTTCTACATTTTGATCCTACTTGTTTTATTTTCCTATATTTTAATCATGTAAAGCACTTTGGGTTGTCTCTGTACAGAAATGTGCTATACAGATAAATTTGCCTTGCAATATTAATGTTTCTGATGATCCAGTCCAGGTGTTTTAAATTTTAACCAGCAGGTAAAGAAACGTGGTCCTGGTTCCTGGAAACGGTGCGCTGGCCCTTTAAGAGTTCCGATCCACAGGCCAACTTCTGCGCCGGAAGGAAGCCCGACTGCCGCTCCTCTGGACGATTAGCCGCTATCGGTTTAATCTGGCCGGACCAGCGGGCAGAAGAACCGGACGCTCTTAATTTAACACCAGTCCCGGCTCCCAGCGCTAAACCGGGCAACACTCACCGAGCTCCGGACCAACATCCTGCCGCTGGCCTCGGTCTCCGCTTTCGCCCGGGGCGCCTCACATCTTGCCGTAACGACTTTCAGCTCCAGTCCTCGGAACTGGACATCCTCCTGAGATGGGTCCGTCTTTTCCAGGGTGTCCCGCCGTGTGACCGAAGCTCCGTTGTGTCTGGGCTGCTCGCATGTGGGCCGGTTCGCAGAGAAGTCCGCTGGAGTCGCTCTGCTTTCGCTTGTCTCAGAATTCCTCCGCTTTGATTGTAACTTTACCTCCTGTCCGTTTGGTTTATACACAGGGGCACGTCACAGGGGCGGAGACGCTTATTTTGGGACACTGTGGGCAGAACCCGCCCTATTAGGCGTCCTGGTAATCAAAACGAGCCCAGCATTTACTGGCTCAGCTCCGCCTCCGCCTGTCATCGTTTAAAAAAAATGAAACTGATCTGACTCAGGATCAGCTTCACTCCAACTGTAAACACAGGGAGCGATGCGCCCCCTGCTGGACCAAGACAGCACTACACTGCAGAGACCGTTTTAGGAACGCAGCGACTTTTTAAACTGTCTGTTTTAGAAAGACAATAAGGTGTCCCTAAATAAGTCTGACAATAACAATGTTTAAGCTGCTGTTAAAAAGTCTGTCTGAGAGAAAAACAGTGCTGCGTTCAGAGTCAGTATTTGGCAGGAACATCCGGTGCCTCCACCCACGAGGAGTCACTATTTGGCAAGGGCAGAAAGGCGGGACTCCACGGTGGAAGAATTTTTGGCTCCAGTGCAAACCTTCACACATGCGCTGATGAACGCAGCGAGAAGATGCATAGTGGGTTCCTGTTTAGGCTCATCAAAATAAAAGCCTGTCTGTGACCGAACAGTTTTAAATACAAAATGAGGCTATGAAAGTGTGTCATTCTGACATTATCGTCATGGTATAATCCTATTACACAAAATAGTAAAAGATATATATATATATATATAAACCCAACAACACAATTCCAACAACTTTCTACTGGGGCTCAATGCCCATCCAGTAAAAAATAAATTAAAACATCCAGACCGTTCTGATTTAATCTTCTAGCTGTACAAAAGGAATATATTATAGACTACAGTTCCGAAAAATTATAATCTGCTGAATCAGAGCATAAAGTATATAATAAATGACAATAAATATGTATGAAAAAACAGATTTTTATTAATGTAAGGAGTCTGGTTCTGCTCTGGGGAACCTATAGAATCCCTGGTAATGATTGTGCTAAGAAAGGTTCTTCATAAAGAATCATGAAGAACATGCTGGACGACCCTGAGCTCCACTTCACCAGACTCTCACAACAACGGTGTCTTCAGTCAGAGGCTTCTCCAGAGCCGCTGTAACGCCGAAGAAATGTAGACAGTTTGTGCTGCAACATTGGATTTTTCTATCCGATTCTTTTGGGAACTGAATATTCAAATTAATTCAACGTATTTATGTAACAACAACCCACAACAACGGTCACTTTACAAGAAAACCAAATACATAATTTGATTATTACAATAGAGTCATAATCTGATCACTAGTAAGACGATGGAGTTATGTTCAGTTTATGATGCCGTGAGGTAAAAGGTAACCCACCTAAGGAAGCTCAGCAAGCATCACTTCAAGCTTTGTGTTGGCGGGAATGTTGCCACTATGGAGCTAAAACCCTGACAGCTTGCAGCGACACTGAAAAGAGATTTAGCATCGAAAAATTAGACATGGAAAAGTCAAACATTGTTAGAAAGTAAAATCTTATGACGATTTTCTCATTTTATGCTGCAGCTTTCTCCAATGAGATGTTTTTATTGTCATTACAAGCTGGCACTGTTTTGCTGTTGGGGGTGGGGCTAAATTGAAGGCCCCTTCATGGACCCTCAGTTTTTCCAGTACTCATCATCTACCTGCTATCACTGGTTTAGCTCCATGTCTCTGCAATCATTACCTGGATAAGCTAATGAAGATAATAACAATGAAAATGAAACCATTTCTTGTGGTCGAGCAGCGGTACTCGACCGGAGCTTTCCATAAGTTCACTGCAGGTAGATGATGAGTACGGGAAAAACTGAGAGTCCATGAAGGGGCCTTCAGTTTAGCCCCGCCTCCGACGTCAAAACAGTGCCAGCTTGTAGTGACGTCATGACTGAAGGAGCTCTGCAGAGACACTGAAAACATCTCATTGCAAAAAGCTGCAGCATAAAAATGAGAAAATCATCGTACGTTTTTACTTTGTAACAAAGTTTGATTTTTCAATGTCTATTTTTTCAATGCCTAACCTCTTTTTCACTGCCGCTGCAAGCTGTCATTGTTTTAACTCCATAGAACCGCTTTAGAGGGAGCGGACGGGTCCAAACCAGCAGCACTGTGAGCAGATAATTGTTTTCCAGCTTTGAAGAGCACGTTGCAGACAGAACTGGAACAGGGACACTGCAAAGAGTGTTGGTACTGAATGGGTCCAGTTCAAATTTATTCTTAAAGAACATTTAGAAAACATGTTGCTTCACGATCTGTCTCAACGAAAGGAGCTTCTCTGCAAAGCCCGGTCTGTCCATTAACCTATTTACCACCAGGTAACATACTGTCTCAGGTACGGCTCCACAGAACCAGGTTCTGCAGGGTGTGAGGTTCTGTTGGGCCTAAATAAAGTCCGCCTGTTTCCCTGCTTTGTTCTGATCCACACTGGGGACTGAAAAGGAGAATCCTAAATGACCTGGAGGACAGAGTCTCGACCTCAGGTAAACCGGACCAATGAGACCGTTTTCCTCCATGAGGATCCGGGCTTTTATTTTGAAGGGCGGGGCCACGTTTTACCGCCCTGCCTCCATCTTGGCGCCTCCAGCTTGACGCAGCGGAGCCTCAAACGGAGGCAGAGCGGATCAATCTGCAGCTTCGGCGGCTGATTGGGATCATGCGGCAGCGCTGAGCGCCTTGTCGGTGAGTACCTGCGGGCCCAGGGCCTCGCAGCGGAGCCGGGACCGAGCCGTGGTTCCGGTCCAACGGTTTCCTGCGGAGCCCCGAGCTCTGCGCCGTGTTTTCTCCCCCAGCAGACCCCCCGCCCCCCCACTCTGCCTTTGTTCGCTTGCGCCTTTTCTTGCGCCTCTGCGGGTTTTTGTAAATTGTGGCGCAACGTGGCCGTCGTTCTTGCGGGAGGAGTCAGTTTGCGGCGCGCAGTTTTTCTGCGGGTCTGTGGCGTGCGTGGCGCGGCAGTTTGTGTTCAGCTGCGTGTTTTCAGGAGACTTTGCGTGACCTCTGAATGGACGTCTTCACCATCCTCAGCAGCCACAACAAGCAGCAAGTCCTGCTCGCAGCGCTGCAGGGAGCACACCTCGCCGCCAGGGGGCGCTGCTGCGGGGAAAAAACAGGTTTAGTTGTTTATCAGCAGGGCCGGTCCCACCATCTGCAGGGCCCCAGGGTCCAGGGGGCCCTTTGAATCACAATATAACGGGCAGTTGTAGGTCTTGGGAGCATAACTTTTTAATATTTTGTCTTCTGGTGTGAAACAATGACGATTAAACTATTCTCAATCATTAATAGGTTGTCAACGTTTTAAAAATATACTCATATATTTACAGACCTCCCAACTTCTGTGGAAAGTTCAGCGACGCAGGAAAAGCGGATCTAGTCAACTCCGTCTCATTTTTAACCCACTAGACATGGAAGTAGAGATGTTTTACTTTTGTTAAAAAGCGAAAGAGTTGACTATCGTTGTGTTAACTCGTGTTTGTTTCAAAATACCAAGACTGCCTAAAATGAGGAGTATCACGTCTGTTTAATCTCCATTCACAACATTTATGCTCAATATCCCACCTTCTGAAGAAGTAACCGGCTCTGCGGTCGTTTCCAGATTTCTGACGAAAATACAATTTGCTCTGATTAGCTATGTTTACGTGCACTAAGTTTCACAATCGGATTAAGATGTATTCGGATTCAATAATCGGATTGTACCGTTTATATGGACACACAATGAAGTAACCTGATCATAATGTTCATGTAAATGCACCTAACTTTATTCAGAATAGAACCGCTCTGACATGCGCCGTTAAGTACTTCCATCTTTGCTAAACAACCAAAAATTGTAAACTTCCTAGCGCCAAGGCTGCACGATGTTCTAATAACGGTTGAAACGTTACTGAGTAGTTTTGAGCTCTTTTATTTTTTCGAACAGAACGATTTATCGGGAACCCCGACAGTTTTGCTTCACAACGTATTTCCACCACTCAAAGCAGAAATATATCATGTTTACGTTTGGAGCACATGCGCACTCGGGTCAGTTTGCCTCATTCTGAATAACTTGATCATGACCAGCGTTTATATGAATGTTGATCAGATTATCAATCGACATAAACCACCCCCGTATTTCATAATACAGTTTCATTCTGATTGAGCTTAATCCAATCATCATATTCTGATCGTGTTTACATAATGCTTTTATATTCCGATCGGCCCTTTTATTCCGATTACTTTAGTCCATGTAAACGTAGCCAATGTCGCTCATCCCCAGAGATTCTGTCTGCTGAGTCCATTCCTGCTTTATTCTTGTAAAACGTTGTTTCTAGATAGACCCGCATGAATGGATCAAATGAAACCGACTCCAAATGTACAATTAATCCCTGAATAAAGTTAAGACCAAAGTTATTTTTAACTGAAGCTGTGAAAGAAGCGGAAACATTTCTGCAGGAGGCGGGTTCAGACTGAGCTCTGAACGGTTCTGTGAACGGATCGTCTGCAGCCCAGACGGGCTTTGTTGTTTTTATGTGAGAGTCGGCCATGTGTGGCGTGTGCAGTCGGGGAAATGCTCGTGTCTCATGGTGATGGCGTGAGAGTTGAGAGTCCTGAATATTTATCAAACAATTGATTTCAAATTCTTGGCTTTTTTTTTTTTACATAATTGAAATTAAACATTCGACAATTAATCTCTGATTGTTTTGCCCTTTTCAAGGCAGGCGTCTTTATTATAATGTATTCTGATTAAAATCAGCTTGTCTATGAAGGTTTCTGTTCTGAAGGCATTGCTGCTGAATGAATCGAGTTTAAAAGCTCTCATGAAGGGTTTTAATTTAAATCAATGTTTTTGGAAAAGTCTTAATTTACTGAAACGATCTGGCTGATTTTAAAGGTTCTGCTCCTGTTCAAGTAATTAAAACATGTTTCTTTAGAATCCAGCTTTATTTATAGAGCTTTACACCCCCAGCGTGACCAGAGTGCTGTACGGCTCCATAAGACCTTCAGCCATGAGAATGTTGATAACAGGACCGATAGATACTAGATGTAATTCTGGGGATGTTTGGGTTTTCATCCGGAGCTCTCAACATTTTCGCCCCGCAGAGCCAATAAAAATATGATTAGAGTCACTTTAACATCTCTATCACTAGACAGGCCAAGTTTTTTTATGTAGCACTTTTCAGTAACAAGACAAGTCAAACTGGATTCTGTTGCTTTAATGAGCCAGAAAACCTCCGCAGACCAAACAGTTGAGTTTATTCCCGGAGTTCTGGTTCTATTTGCACAGCGGCCATGCTGGTTCTGGACTCGGGTCGGCTGCAGATCTCCACCTTTCCGGGTCAGGATGTGGAAAGTTCAGGAGCCTACATGGAGTAGAAATCAAATGCATCATCAACAAAGAGTTTTTCTGCCAATGAACCAAACTTCTTAAATTTGACAAATGAATGAATTAAAGAAAAAGTTTATTTTTAGTACCATTAAAACAGGTTGAGACTTGATCAATATCGATAAACAACGACGGGACTTTCCTCTTAGGGGACACAGAGAAACAGAAGACTGGCGGATTATTTTATGGTGTAGGGGAGCTGCTGCGTCGCCTTGCGCTTGAATTCAGAAGCACAAACTCAGTTTAGTCTCCCGGTGATGTCGTTTGTACTTTAAGGAGCATTTTTAGGGTCTTGTAACATTGGCAGCTTCAGCCCAGACCTCTCATTCCTCTTTAAAAAGAGTTACAGTCTGTGTTTATGCATCTTCCCCTCCATGTTTATCCCTCGTGTTCAGAGCAGAACTGAAAAGAGGAATTGTTTCGCTCCCCTCACCGCCTCAGCCTGGTATCATTGAACATGAATAATGCTAAAATCAGACCATCAGTTCCCAAATAGCCTGTTTTTTTTTTTTTGTTTTGTTTTTTTACGGCCATCCAGGCTGTGTAGAAAAGTGAGACGCAGTGAAGCCTCTCCTTTCCCTTCTCACGCGTCGCCTCCTGTGCGCATATTTATAAAAGACAAAAACACAGCAAAACAACCACGCCTTTTGGAGGAACGTTTCTGGTGAAGAAGTAACTGCTGTTAGCCAAAGAACATTTTGAACTGCTCTCCGCCATGTTGCTCCAACGCTGCGCTGCTCCGACGGTGGCATTTTAGGGCAGGGAGGGGATAAGCCCTGAGTGGCAGCTAACATTATGAGCTAACACTATGAGCTAATGCTACAAAGTAATGCTATGAGCCAACCCCTATGAGCTAATGCTACAAAGTAATGCAATGAGCCAACCCCTATGAGCTAATGCTACTAGCTAATACTATGAGTTAACGCTACTAGCTAACACTATGGGCTAAAGTTATGAGCTAACACTATGACCTAACGCTACAAAATAATGCTATGAGCTAATGCTACTAGCTAACATCAGTGTTGTAGTACTCGAGTCCGAGACTCGAACTCGAGTCCAAGTCATTAGCTAAATTTAGAGACTCGTGACTTGACTTGGACTTGAGCACTGATGACTCGAACTTGGACTTGGACTCCTACATTCAGATCATTCTGACTCGGAAATTGAGAAAAAGACTCAACTTTTTTTTATATCATTAGGCTATAATTTTAATTTGTCATTAGAATATTATTTGGTGTATGATTTTAATATCAAAATTATTAGTGCAATGGAATGTTACTGCTTCATGTCATACATCACACGTCACGGTCAATAGTGACTCGACTCGGATGAGTAGTGGACTTGACTCGGACTCGACTCGGATTTTTTTTTAATGACTTGGACTTGACTCGGACTTGAACACTGGAGACTCGAACCTGGACTCGGACTCGAGGCATAGTCACTTGACTACAACACTGGCTAACATTATGAGTTAACGCTACTGGCTAACGCTATGAGCTAAAGTTATGAGCTAACACTATGACCTAACGCTACAAAATAATGCTAGGAGCTAACCCCTATGAGCTAATGCTACTAGCTAACATTATGAGCTAACCACTATGAGTTAACGCTACGACACTGATACTTGAGAGTAACGTAAAAAGGTCACGAACGGTCCAGGACAACATAAGCTAACGCTGTCTGTTTAAATATTAGCTTCACGGAAGCTTTAAGGGGCCTTAAAGTATCCCACAATCCTTTGCGTGACATGACGTATCAGCACAGCCTCCTCACAGAAACCAGCTAAAACATGCGTAGAGCAGAGAGCTTCTCTTTGTAGCTCATGTCCAGAAGGCTGTAGGCCCGGATCTGACTCCATCCTCCATGTTTCTGACTCCATCCTCCATGTTTCTGACTCCATCCTCCATGTTTCTGACTCCATCCTCCATGTTTCTGACTCCATCCTCCATGTTTCTGACTCCAGCTCAGACTGACGTTGATCACGTCTTCAGCAGCAGGAGTCACAGCGCCGCTAGAATCCGCTGCACAGAAAGGCCTGGTGCTGTAACCCTGCTGAAGCGCTGCTGCGGGGCTAAAGCGGGCCGGTCTGACACTCACAGGTGCCTGGATGTAGCCAATGATGTTTCTGGAAAGTTATCACGTGACCACGGCGTGACACAGGTTGCTGCTGCGTCAGAAATACTCAGAACTGGTTGTTTTTAAAGGCCGATAAACTTTTCTAAGAAGAATGATGCGCTGCTTTGACAGGTTGCCTAGAATGTTATTAGAATCTAACTGAAAACCTCCCTGTCCCTGAAACCTTTATCAGCCGATATCAGTCTAGAAATGTCAGCTTCAGGGCCAGAAACCATGGAGCTGTGATACGTAGCGCAGCTTGAGCTGTTAAAGACGACTGCATGGAGACCTTTACAGCGCAGCCGGTCCACCTGTCAGCGCTGTAACGGTTCCCCCACCGCTGATGGATTTATGCTGCAGGAAAGTTCACATTTCTACACGACTCTGGCCTCTTCCTTTAATTTAACTGACGGGGGGGGGGGATGTCGTATCCAGGAATGTAGATCAGCGGCTGCAGCAGCGCACCGTCTTCCTGCGGTTAAAGTCGCGGATCCGACCCGTTCTGCTCGCTCTGCTCAGCGACTCCTGCTGGGGCCTAACCCGTGGCCCCGAGTCTCAACCTGCACAGGAAGCCAGCGCCTCCCTGACCCTGAAAACCCAGATGCTGCCTCTGGCGGCGCGTCGTTGCTGCAGCGCTGCGTGCAGCTGCAGGTCTGCGGTTCGCTGCGTTCTCCTGCAGCTGCAGAACCAGCAGCCAGGATCCTGCAGCCAACGACCACCGCGCTGCGCAGGGAACCCGTCTACCGGCGGCCCGTTTGACCCCAAAGGGCTTCTGTAGCTTAGGTGTTAATGTTCAGATGTAGCGCTGGCTTCTTAAAGGTACAGTACGTCAGTTATAGAACCGTCCTTCATGAATGTACTGCTGTGTGGGATAATACGCCGGTTCTGAACGGGTCCAGTAGTTGTAGGCAGAACTCAGATGTGGTCCTGGAGGATTTTTACATTTGTGGGTTTTTGTTTCTGATGCTTCTGCAGAAATTCTGCCCCTCGTTTCCCGTCGTGAGTCCAACAGCCGAGGTGCCGTCAGTCTCCAGGCGTCGGACCGGTCCTGACCCGAATGAGCCGCCTTGGGGGTCCGGCCTAACTCCTGGTTCTCCTTCACCTCCCGCCACCTCCTCCCTCCTTTCCTTTCCCTTCCCTCCCCTTCCTTCTCCCTCCCTTCGTCCCGGTTCTGGGTCCAGACCCGGTCCAGTGTTCTGATTGGCTGCCCCGGACCTCGACACTCACAGGTGGATGAATGAAGACGCCGTTTAAGAGCCCAGCGGCCCCGCGGCCCCGAGCAGACGGAGGTGGGTTTCTGATCAGAACCTCAGAGACCCGATGTTTGGGTCCGAGACGGTTTCACATCAGCGCGGTCCAGCCGGTTCTGCTGACGTCACCCTCTGGTTCTGGATTTGTCTTTCAGGACATTCAGGCGTCTCTGCAAACATGATGAAGAAGAAGAACCCTCACAAGTAAGTAAGAAACAGAACCGCCGCTCCCTCTGCTGGGCCTGACAGGCCCGGTCCAGTCAGAACCTCAGCAGTCTGGACCCTCCAGCTCTTACCTTCTGTCTCCATTGGTGCAGGAAGCAGAGGACCAGCGTCGGACCCAGTAAGACGCTGGTTCCGCCCAGAAGGAACATCGTTGGCTGCCGGATCCAGCACATCTGGAAGGAGGGCAGTAAGTAGAAGCTCGTCGGGTTCAGATGGTGCCGGGTCGTCTCCAGGGTCCGTCTGAGCGCATGTTCTTCCCACCAGGTAAATCCTCCCAGTGGAAAGGCGCCGTTCTGGACCAGGTTCCGGTCAACCCGTCTCTCTACCTGATCAAGTACGACGGCTTCGACTGCGTCTACGGCCTGGAGCTGTACACCGACGAGCGGGTGGTGGGGCTGGAGGTTCTGCCCGACAGAGTGGGTGAGCAGCTCCTCTCACACGGGATTTATCCGGGCCGGCTCCAGAACCTGTGGAGCTGCCGGCTCCAGAACCGGAGCGTCTGATGACGTGTGACCTGCACGAGGCTCGGCGCTGCACTTTTCTAGCTTTGATTAATTAGTTAAAGGTGGTAAAATCCAAAACTGCAGATTGATCCAAAAAAACAAAAATCTGGAGAAAATGGTTAATTTCAAGAATTATATTTTTAGGTTAAGATTCCAGAACCACCAGCGTGCTAATGAGAATCCAAGAACTAGATAACTATTCTAGAGGAAGTGTTTGATTGTTACTTTTGAAATAAGTAATTAATAATAATATAATTATTAATAATAACTACAATAATAATAATAATAATAATAATAAATAATTATGGATTTTAGTCACAAACGGACGTTTTTATATGTGATCAAATTCCAAACCTGAAAGTCCAGGAACCAGGAGACTCTGGGAAGCCCGGTTTTTAGAAGAAACGGCCCCACGTTGACGCAGTAAATGCTCCCAGAACATGTGGTCTGGAGCAGGGGTGTCCAACGCGTGGCTCGCGGGCCATTTCCGGCCCTCACAACTTGATAATGGCACAAGTTTGGTGCACCTAACGTTTCAGAAAAAGATTCAGGCGTATTAAAACCTTCCTGAACTATTCGTCCTTTATTAGGCTCATTTTTTTCCTTTTAAATTAATGTGAATTTAAATAAGATCACAAATCTTCAGTCACTTTTACTCTAAAGGTAAAATAAATAGTAAAGTTCCTCAAGTAAAATCTGCAATGATGTCAGACCGCTTTATTTATTTCATTAAAACTTTGTGCATTACCGTATCTTTCGGACTACAAGTCACTTTTTTCACCGTTTGGCCGATCCTGCGACTCATATTCAGGTGCGATTTAAATGGTAATTCATATTGACCAGCATGAACCAAGGAGTAAACATTACCGTCTATCAGTGGCGGCTGGTGAAAAAAAATCTTGGTGGGGCTGGCCAATAGATTTCCCTGCCTAACCCAGTACATGCATTTAAATTAAAAGTCGGAAAATTACTACGATTCCACAATAAGCATTTAATTAATAAAAAAAAAACATTGTTCACAAAGGATTATTTTGGTGTTTTTGTCTTGTTAATCCTTTTCACAGACTCATGCAAGAGGGTTTGCATACATTGTACATGTACGTATATTATTACAAAACAAACGTTTACGTCTTGACTATAATATATGTATCCTAATTTTTTAATTATATAATGATTTAAGTAGTAGAACAATGACTAGTGCAAAATTAAGTTGTATTTACCGGAGATGAAGTGTAGACTGCAAATTCTATCTTAGTATGATGGCTCCCATAGTCCATTGGCATCCTGCATCCTTTTCATTGAAATGATCCATTTCTTTCTTATTTCTTTGTCCTTCGGTAAACGAAACAAACGTACATCCGACGATTTGGAATGCTTCTGTGTGCAACCGGGAGCACAACAAGTCGTAGGCATTGTTTAGATTCCAAAAATAAACTAAAAGTACGCTCTAATTCACCCGTTTTGTCACGCTGGTAAGCGAAAACAGTGCTGTGTTTGCCGTCCAACGTTACCCGGATGTAGCGCGGATGTAGCTCGTGACGTCACGCGTGAAGTGCACCTATCACTGTGCAGCTAGGGCTACTACTCCAGGAGCCCCAAAGCCATTCATTTTGGCGATGCTGATTGGCCAAATATTTATAAATCTTCCCTAGCAACAGTATACGATTGGTTATTTCGCTACACTTGTAGGGCTACTTCAGTCACAGCCCCAAAAGTGTAGAAGAAGAGAAATGATACGTTCTGTTGGTGGAAATGCACTGTTAAATGATAGAATAAATCAGTAGAAGTGTTTTAATAATTCTTATTACATGTAGCCACGTACTATTAGGTAAAAACTGACATTAATAATACTTTTAAAATCTATATATATTTTGACTTCTCCCCTCCACATCTAGGGAGGGCAGCGCCCGAGCGCCCCCTATGGGCCAGCCGCCACTGCCGTCTATAGCCACAAGAGGGCGCTATAGGCCTGTGAAAACTATCCTGCTCCTTTACCACGTAAAAAACAATTGAAACATTAACTTATAGACAACAAATACTGAACACATGTTTGTATGTTTCTCTGTTTCAGTCTGCATTCACGCAGCAGAGCGTTGCGTGGTGCAGCTCTAAGGAACCAGACAGAACCTGTTACTGGGCCGTCTGTGAAGCTAACAGCAGCTAGCGCTAGCTTACAGCTCTGTTGTCCGGGCGGTTTACAACTTCTCTGATGAACGTGAGCTTTATGTATCTCTGAAACATCCGTGTTGTACTGTTAGCTTAGCACGTAGCATCTTTACGCTCACGGTCTGATTTAGGCGTAATTCTTTTAGCGTAGCGGGCGCTAGGTTGGATAAAACCTGCTGGGTGGAGCTGCTAATTTACTCCATCTATCCTCCCAGGTATGTTCCAGATTATTCAGTCGTTTATGGATGCAGTTAATTTAATAAATTGGTTCACCAGATTAAATGTCAGTCTAAATAAATGTGTATAGTCTGGTGCGGCTTATATATGTTGTTTTCCTCTTTATGATGTGTTTTTTTGACTGATGCGACTTATAGTCCGAAAAATCCGGTAAATTATGAACCAGCAGCTGAAAACAGAATTTTTTGTTGCATTTTCTTCCAACAACAGCGAATCGTTGACGCTCTGGTCTAGAGCAGCGGAAAAAATTAATTTAAACAAATATCCAGAGAACTTTGGGAAGAAATGAGCAGAACAAGCGTTTTAGATTCGGTTTATCCAAACCTAAACTGCCTCTTCTTTACCGGGCCGGGCCCGCGGTTCCTGGCTGGGGGGACCCAGATAAAACGTTCTGGGTCAAATGTTCTCCAGAACCAAGGGCCAAAAAAACAGAACAGAACGTTTGTAAAATTCAAAACCTGCAAATTGATTTAGGTTCTTCTGGGCCGGATCAATTTATGGGCGTAGAAATGTGAAAGTAGAACATTTAAAGATCCGATCGGACCTTGGTGACCGTGGGTCTGGAGTCCAGAGGCGCTGAGCTTTGGGTCTGTGAGCCGGACCAGAATTCTGTCGTTTTAACGGGTTTTAGTTGCCAGCAGGTATGGGTGGCTTCACTGGTACCGAGCTTTCTAGAACCGAGCCTGACCCCAGAACCTCTGCTTGTTCTAGCCCCGGCCCGGGTGAGCGACTCGATGCTGGCGGAGACGATGATCGGGAAGGCGGTGGAGCACATGTTCGAGACGGAGGAGGGTCCGAAGGAGGAGTGGCGGGGCATGGTTCTGGCCCGGGCCCCCATCATGACCTCCTGGTTCTACATCACCTACGAGAAGGACCCGGTTCTGTACATGTACCAGCTGCTGGACGACTACAAGGAGGGCGACCTGCGCATCATGCCCGACTCCAGTGAGTGGCGGCCCGGTCCGCTGGGGGGTGGGGGTGGGGGGGGGGGGGGGTTCTGGTGGGTCGGGCCGCTCGGTGACGGCCCGGTTCTTGTGTTTGTGACCGCAGACGACGGCGTGGCGGCGGAGCGGGAGCCGGGCGAGGTGGTGGACAGCCTGGTGGGGAAGCAGGTGGAGTACGCCAAGGAGGACGGAGGCAAGCGGTCGGGGATGGTGATCCACCAGGTGGAGGCCAAGCCCTCCGTCTACTTCATCAAGTTCGACGACGACTTCCACATCTACGTCTACGACCTGGTCAAGACCTCCTAAGACCCGCCGGGCCTCCAGAACCGCCGCCGGGCCGGGGGGGGGGCTCCACCACGCAGCTGGAACCCGGGTTGGGCTTCCAGAACCTCACGGTCCAGATATCCACACAGCTCCTCCGCCTGGAGACCCTGCGGACAGAACCCTGCGGACAGAACCCCTCGGCCCGTCTCCTGAAGCTACGCCGGGCCGTCGGTTCTGAGCCCGTCAGGGTTAATGACGGGACGGGCCGGGAGCGGTCCGCATCAGGAGAACCTGCTCCGCCGGGTCATCTGGGTCTCCAGCTGCAGGGGTTCTGTCCGCATATCCGGGCCGAGCCGAGTGCTGAAGTTCTGCAGGTTCTTCGGGTTCCAGCGTGAATACATTTGTGCCAAAAAGAACTTTCTGATGTTCCCCTCCAGCGGTTCTGGACCAGCCCAGGACCATCTCCCGGGTCCGCCCACATTTGACTTTCACACGTCGCCCCCAGCAGCCGCTCCGCTACCAGAACTTGGTATCGGTACCGGATAACGGGGGGTTTTGGACCCTTTTTCAGGATCTGGTTCTGAAGGCTGGACTGAGGAAGGTTACAAACGCTCTGGTTCTGATTCTTGATCCTGTGACCGGACCCTGGGGTTCCTGCCAGGTTCTGCTGATCCGGCGCTGATCCGGAGCTGCTCTGTTTACTCTGAACTTCACGGGTTCTTCCATGTCTGGTCCGCTGGCTGCAGGATGCTGCTGGTTCTGAAGGTGGTTTATGGGTCCGGTTCTGCTGCTGTGACACTCGATCCGGTCCGGGTGTTGGAGGGAAGTCCCGCTCTTATCTCTGTGGCCCGTTTGTCTTTCATTTCCAGAACCGGCGACTGAAGCGTCGGCGTTGCCTGATCCGCATCTCGTGCCTCGACCCGGAACATTCCCGCGGCCCGACCCACAGCGGTTCTGCCGCTCCTGTTTCTGCTTTTCTGACCTGTGAACTTTGTGTGGGAACCGGTTCTGGTTCTGGTTTCCTGACCGTGTTCCCTGAGCGGCGGCCGTTCAGCCAGTGGACGCGCTGCAGGTGGACGTTGGTCCAAAGCTGGTACCGAAAACACGTTGACCCAAAAAGCCAGAAACGAACCAAAGCCCGGTTCTAGATCAGACCCAGTTGGGCCGCGGTCCGGTTCTGAGGCTCAAAGTTTGTTAATGTCAAGAAAAAAAATCCTCTGTAATTGAATAAAAGCCCAGATGGCGCTGATCGGGTTCGGTTTCTAACAGAACGCAGCTGAGGCTTAAACGGGTCAGAACAAATTTAAGTTGCAGCTGAAACTTCTAAGAATTGGTTTTCTGTTTATTTTCAGATGTCCGGTTCTGGTTCTGGAGTGTAGACGCCGCCGTGTTGGTTCCAGAACCGACTCGTCGTGTTTAACAGTTCCGTCTGCGGTTCCGTCTGCGGTTCTGTCTGCGACGGCCCTGCGTCAGGTTCTGATTCTGGAGCAGTAATTCAGAACACTAACAACGCTGCGTTGGCGCGTAAAGGAGCGCTAACAGAACCAGATGTTGGCCCGGCGGGTTCCAGGGTTGGTAGTTTAACTCCAGCGTCCTGATCTAATCGGGCTTTTTTTGGACCTTCAAAGATCCGGTTCCTGGGTTCTGACCCGGTGGGTTTTACTGCCTCAGCGTTTATTTTAAATCTCCATAAATTACGTGATAACTGACAATCCTAAATGATCTGGGTCTAGTTCTGGTCCTCTGGACTCTGACGGCGTCTCGGAATATTTAAACCGATTTAGGCAGAACGTTCAGAACGTTCTGAAACATCTGACCTCCGTTTATATCGCCGTGTAAAACGTCTGCTGAGGGACTAGAAAGCCGTTATTTTATTTCTAAGCTTCAGACTCTAGAGCTTGTTGTGCAATCAAAGTGCTTGTGGTGTCTTGTTTTGTATTTCTAGAACAAATCGCCGCTGACAGTTTTTCTAGAATATGGCCAAAAATCTACATGAGGAACACGGACAGCTGCAGAGGGCGACCATTCATAGCTGAAACTTTGTGATCAGAACATTTTATAAACACTGAATGTTGGTTTTATCCATCTGGATATTCTAGAAGAATCATTTATGTTCTGTCGACGCCTTTTAAGCAAACGATCTCCCGTTACGACGAGTCCTGCAGCTCTGGACCCGCAGAAACCGTTTAAATCATGTTCGGGTCTGACCGGGTCAGGCCTCTCCAGCTTCACATCCAGAGACTGGTCTTCAACACGTTATCGGCTCTGACACATTTCCCGGGTTTAAATCATTCGTTCTGACTGTAAAGCGGCCGCAATGCGCTGGAATGAGGATTTCACTGGTGGACCAGGGTCAGCTGGCGTCTGTGGGTCCAGCCGGGTCGGTTTGATGTGGTCGTGTTATTTTCCTGCTAACGTCGCGTCTCTTGTGCGTTACGCTCCGCCTCTGTCCAGCTGGTGTAACTGCATGCTGATGTATTTCTGTGTAAACTGATGTGCTGCATGTTTTCAGTTGTTCCGTTGACGCCTGTCTGTCGTGGCTTTTGGTGCCTCTTGTTTTTATGTTTCCTGGTTTATTTTGTCCTCCCCCCCCCCCCCCCCCCCGGTGGGAGCGCCCATGGGTTGCTGGATGGAATAAAAATGAGACTCATCCCCCGACGACCAGCAGAGACAGTTTAGCAGGAGAACTTGTGAAGATGCTGCAGCGGCGATGACGGCGGTGAACGTCTCAGAGCGCCGACCTCAGACGCCAGTGTTGTACAGCGGTGTAGATCTCACACTATTTACAGGAATAAAACCGGTTTTTCATACACGTCTGTCTCTTTATTCTGATTCATTACACATCAGATCTGAAGCTAATGACAGAATCACGTTTGGGCAACTAGAAATAAATCATAATTATTTGGAATATTTTTAATAACGAGCGTAGAGCCACAGTGGACAGTCGTCTGCATTGTTGATGGCTTTGCAGCAATCCCTCATACTGAGCATGCATGAAGTGACAGTGGAGAGGAAAACTCCCCTTTAACTGGGAGGAGAACCTCCAGCAGAACCAGAACCAGGCTCAGTGTGAACGCTCATCTGCCTCGACCCACTGGGGCTTAGAGAAGACAGAGCAGAGACACAGAAAGCACAGAAGCTCACATTGATCCAGGAGTACTTTCTAAGTTAGATGGTAATAGAGGATGATCTGCCTCCCCTGATGATGTCACAGCTAACAGAACGCCAGACCAGGTGTACCTTCTATGAAGAGAAAAATGACAGAACTAAACGAGAAGACGGAGCAGAGACACAGGAAGCACAGAAGCTCTGATCCAGGAGGACTTTATGTGGGAGAGAGGTGAAAAGTTTATGGCAGCAATAGCTGCTCTAGTGGCTTCATCTAGGAGAGAAACAGCTAAGCAGAGAGTGTTACAGTCTGAAGCTGATAAAACATAAATCTGTGGCAACGTAAAGCAGGCTCAACCAGAGACAAACTTTAACATTTAACAGTTCTAACTGTTCTTTAAGAGTCAAGGCACCGGCATCTGAAGGGTTGCTGCCATCAGAAGCTGAATTTAAGCTCAGCCAGCAGCTTCAAGTCCAGATCAGGCTCACCAACATTTCTAAAACTGAGAGCTACTCCATTAGTGGTGTGTCATATGAAGGCCTACCAGCTCTGACCTTTGAACTAGAGTCAAAGTTCACCAGCTTTATGTAACATACATTTTTCATGCTTTGTTATAGATGTCACTTTTATATATATATAAATGCAAGTGGGATTAAACAAGAAGAGAAACGTAAATAAAGTTCTGGATCACCCAGAAGATCAGGTTGTTGACAGCAGCAGCTCAGATGTCTCAGCTAGCAGAACATCAGGCCAGATGCAGCCGCCGAGGAGAAAAAACAGAGAATATAAAGCTGAAATTATGATTCATGCAAAATTGGAGAGTTTGTAGCTCCTTCTGCAGCATTTTGGATCAGCTGAAGACTTTGAACTGCATTTTGTGGACTTCCTGATAGTAAAGAATTACAATAGTCCAGGCTTGAAGTAACAAATGCATGGACTAGTTTTTCAGCATCACTCCTGGACAGAATGTTTCTAATTTTAGCGATATTCCGGAGGTGAAAAAAGGAAACTCTGGAAACCTGTTTAATATGGGATTTAAATGACATGTCTTGGTCAAAAATAACACCAAGATTTTTACTTTATTGCAAGGAGAGTAAATTACCGATTAAGCAGTTTCCCCCCAAAGACTCGGGTCCAAAGATGACAACAAATCCCGTTATCTGCAGCCGTATTTATTATGGTCTGTCCTGAAACCTGACTGAAACTCAAAGAGGGCATTTCTGTGAAAACAACACATTTGATCAGACTGGGAGCAGTTTCTCTCCCATGCAGGAGCAGAGATTGCTGCAAAGTCAATTCTTTGCTATCAGCTGAGCTTCCTTGACAGAAAAGAGACATTTTTCTTTATTATATTGCATGTGATGGAATATTTGTGCTAAAATTAGTTTCTGTTTGAGGTAAATTCTGCATTGTTGGATTTTAATTTAATCCAATTAACCAATAAAATTCCATTTTGGGATTTTAGTTGGGAATTGATGCTAAATAAAAACAATTTGATTATCCTTTGACCCAATAAAACAACTTTCTTTTTTGTTAAATATAAACAAAGACCACAGAATGTCTTTAAAAGTAAATTGACTTTAAACAACATTTTAAATGTTAGATCCATGTTTAGCTGTTTCATTGCTTGTATTGTTCTACTGTAATCCGGGGAGGTTCTAGAAAACAAATCAGAAAGACTAACATGCCCTGTGAATTAATTTGATATCAGTAGATTTTCTGATCCTCATCAACAGGGGCGGAGCTAGAGGGGGGAAGGGAGGGGGTTGCAATGTCCCTCCTGTACAGTAGGTGGCGCTATGCAACACAAATGGTTGCAATCCAACATAAACATAAAAGTAAATTAGAGACTGAACAAAATAACTATCAAAAACTGAATAGAGTTTCAGAAAAGATGAGATGTAGAAGAACAGGAAGACGGTTTTATAAGATTAAAAAGGCATTTGAGCATACTGAGCCTGATTTTAACTATTCTTCATTATACTTTTTAAAACACAAAAGCATTATACAGGGAGTTGAAATATAAGCATGTAAGAGGATCTAGGCTAGAATTTTAAAAGATTAAATTAAAGTTCAACGTCCATCCATCCATCCATTTTCTGACCCGCTTAATCCCTCATGGGGTCGCGGGGGGTTGCTGGTGCCTATCTCCAGCGTTCATTGGGCGAGAGGCGGGGTTCACCCTGAACAGGTCGCCAGTCTGTCGCAGGGAAAAGTTCAACATAATAGTCACATTCTAAATTAACTCATAGAGTAAAAATAGAAATTAATATAAAAGGATTAATAGAATTAGGTCATTCTAGTATTTGCATATACATGTACATTGATACTGTTTTGATAGAATATTGTTTTATTAAATTTATGTTTATCAAATATTTTTTTCGTTTTGATCACACATTTTGATTGAGATGACTTTTTGTTTAACTGAATAAGAAAAAGACAAACTTCCCTCCATACATCACCACGCTTGATATATGAAACCATGCAGTACTAAACTCCACCAGATGATGGCAGTGGATGAAGAAGAAGAAACGGAAATAATGGAGTCTAAAAGGAATATTAGGAACAGAGGAGGAAAGGAGGAAATCAGGATTATAAATAAAGATTTGCTCTGATATTTACAGAAGACTACTAAACTAATACATAGAATATAGTAGGTGAAGGCTACAGTTACACATTCATGTACAGTAGGAGGCGCTATGCACCACTAATGTTTGTGATCCAATAATAAGAATGATTGTCATCATTAGATGACATTAGATTATCATCTAATATAGAACAGATTACTGGATCAATGTTTGCTTCTGTGCTTTTTTGTCTGTCTTGTTGTGTCTCTGCTCTGTCTTCTGTAACCCCAGTCGGTCGAGGCAGATGACCGTTCATACTGAGCCCGGTTCTGTTGGAGGTTTTTCCTTCCCGCTAATGGGTGGTTTTTCTTTCCACTGTCGTTTCATGCTTGCTCAGTATGAGGGATTGCTGCAAAGCCATGGACAATGCAGACGACTCTCCCTGTGGCTCTACGCTTCTCCAGGAGTGAATGCTGCTTGTCGGGACTTTTAAGCAATAAACTGGTTCCCTTATATAGGACATTTTTGACCAATCTGTATAATCTGATTGATTTTAACTTTGTAAAGTGCCTCGAGATGACATGTTTCATGAATTGGCGCTATATAAATAAAATTTAATTGAAATTGAATTGAATTGTGCCGTGTTTCTAGAAGTGAAGATGTCAAAGATATGAGCTCAAAGCTGCTGCCTGAGAAGGAAGCCAGATGTGTCCCAGATGTGCTGATCATAAATTCAAAGAACGTGAAGATGGTGTGCAGGAAAAGAGCTGCAACTGTGGTGGTAAACGCAGAGAGAGACATGAGGAAGTCAGGAGAAGGGTGGAAAGAAAAGAGACAATGAGACAAGCCGTGCAGAGGCTTGAGAGGGTTAAAACAAAGAATGAAAGTTAGAGAATTTATCATAAAGCAGCATAAGTTTGGACAGGTATTCACAGGTAGGTCTATTGACTTGGAATATGTAATAGTTGAAGTTCTGACTGAAGATGAAATATTTCATTTTCTAAACAGACCTGCAACTTTTTCTGCCCCTTCTTTCAATTTTAATTCAATTCAATTTTATTTATATAGCGCCAATTCATGAAACATGTCATCTCAAGGCACTTTACAAAGTCAAATTCAATCATATTATACAGATTGGGTCAAATTATACAGATTGGTCAAAAGTTTCCTATATAAGGGAACTAGTTGATTGCATCAAAGTCCCGACAAGCAGCATTCACTCCTGGAGAAGCGTAGAGCCACAGGGAGAGTCGTCTTTGAGGTCTTGACTGAGTGGAACTGTGTGCATGTTGGCTCACCGTAGTTAAAGCAGAGACCCATTTATTAAAGAAAGCTAAGTTACGTTTTCCTCTTATTTTGGGCAGTAAATGTGACTTAATGGTCTAGGGAAAGGGAATTATTTTATTTCTTTTTGCCCTCCTAAAGTGAAAGAGGGGTAGAGTTAAGAAATATTTTTGGCTGCTGTAGCATTTTGTTGTAAAGGGTTACTTGTGCTAGTGAGGCTGGCCGTTTTCCTAATTGGATCGGGTGAGATAGCTTTTGTCAGTTCTCTCTTTTTTGTGTGTGTGTGTGTCCTGTCTGGTTGTGTAGCAATAAGAATTGTTATCTAAATGCCAAAAGGACCCCAACGGATTTTACTTTCACAAGCGGAGCCTTACCGCATTTGCCATAATTTATTTATACATGCAAGAAGCTTTATTATAATTAATGCAGGAAATATTTTATGTTAAATGGACAATGAAACAAGAAGGTAGAAGAGAGACAAAAGGAGAAAATGTGAAATAGAAAGAGGACAAGAAAAGGGAGAGGACGATACAACATCCTCAGTCTGCTTCTTTGCCTGCAAAGACAGATGTAAAAAGAACCTTTTTACATCTGTCAAAAAACCTTTGTCAGTTCTCCAACCCAGTTATCCGAGATAGCCTGGCCCCCTGGTGCCCCCCCCCCCCCCCCAAATAAAATCTGCCTCCGCCCCTGGTCGTCGTAATTTTATAAATTGGATGTCACGCAGTAACAGTTCAGTGTAATAAACTGGCGTTTTGCTGCAGTTTCACACCTGGATGGCAGGTGTCGCCCCAGAGTCGGTGTGGAGAGATTTTCCCATGATGCATCTCTCCTGATTTGTTCTATCTTCCTCTGTAAAGCTTTGCGGATGGAGCTTCTTGGACACAGAGTGTTTGTCGCGGATGGCTCAGCTTCACGGCCTGGTGCTGCTCAGTCTGGAGGAGAACCGGGAGCGGCTCCATGACACCGAACCGTGAGTCAGAGGCTGACAGCGGAGCGTCAAGAAGGCTGCCCGCCATGTTGCTCTCTGATCCTTTCGGTTCATGAAAATGATGATTGGCTGAATCACAGGTCTCTGTGAGGAGGTGTGGCCTAAACCTTGTTACGCAACACACCTTCAGACCATCTGATCCTGAACCGTAGTGGAATCAGTAATTGAAATACAGTGAAATGTACACAGTAAACTCTAAACAAGTAGAACGATCTTAAAACAGTGAAGTCTGATTTCAAATCACTGAGTCTCGATAAAAATTATTTGGTCGTTATAAAACTGACAAAGTAAGAAAGTTTCTCCAAATCTCTCGTCTGTGAACCAAATCCGGTTCTCAGGGGATTCTTGATGAGTTCTCGGACTCTGGTAGATCTGGTAGATCAGAGGAACTCCTCGGTACCGAACCCAGTTCCCAGAAACGAGTCATCGCCAGAACAGACAGCATTAAAAAGAAAAGCAGAAAAATATAAACATTTGGCTCCTCATATAGTCATTTATTAGATCCATTTCATAACAAAGCTTTATTTCTCCAGGGCGACCTGCTCAGACAGCAACTAAACGGCCATAACTGAGGGAAACAAAACATTTTCTTTTGCAATGACAAAATAAACCGTGTGAAGTAGAAGTTATCTGAGTTTGTTGGTAAAACGGACAGATATCTGTTCATAATCCTAATGAGTAAAATCGTAATTTAATTAATATTACATGAATGTGTATAAATAAACCTTAACCTACCATATTTTCCTATAAAAAAACATATAATTATAATTCCTCACAATGTCTTATATATTTAATTTCAATCATATTTTTTTCTAAAGCTAATATGATCTAAATAATTTCAATGTTTTAACCATCTTTTCGTTGTTAGGCCTGAAGTTCCGTTTCTGCTCCGTTAACAAAATACATAAAAACATAAACTCCATCCTGACTGGTGCGTCATGGACAGCGGCGCAGTCCCGAAGGTGGGCAAGTATCGCGGTACTTCCTCACAACGCCTCCTGACGCTGCGCGAGATTTCGGCGGAAACCAAGATGGTGTCTTCCTGAGGCTGCATGTGGCTCCGCGGACTCGAAGCCTTGCCTGGCGTTAAATTAACGGATTAAATCTGAACAGCCACCGCCGCTGAGTCTGCGAGGAGCTCAGACAGGAAGTCACGATGCAGCACGACGACGTGAGTTGGACCCGAACCTCCGGAGCCAGGCGCCGGTTCTGGTTAGCCAAGAAGCTAACGGCAACGCGCCGGTTAGCTGTTTATAGACGGTGTCACATGTTTATCATCTGAACTGTGGATCCCAGAGGCTCCACGGCGGGATGTTGTGGTTCCTGCTAAATTGTTCTGATTCTGGTTCTGGTTCTAGAGTCCCGTCCAGAACCGCAGACCCAGTCCTCATCCCGTCACGTTCTGCCGTGGTTTAAATTCCTCCAGGGAAGGAATGAGGACTGGATCTGGAGTTCTGGAGAACCGGCCATGAAACACCGGCTCTGAGGTGATCTGACTGAATGTCTCCGGGCTTTCTGAAGGGTTCTGTTCAAGCTGTAAAGATGCTGAGCGGCTCCAGAACCAGAACACGGGTCGGTTCTGGCTGTTCCTGTCCTCTGGGTGTTTGTAATGTGTGGATCTTCCTCCTGCAGGTCATCTGGAACATCATCGGGAACAAGCAGTTCTGCTCCTTTAAGGTCAAGTAAGTTAGAACCTCCTCCAGAACCGAGTCACTGGACCAGGGCTTCCATATGGGTCACTTTAGCATCAATGAAAGGGCTTGATGCACCTATTAAAGAAAATTATTTTTGATTTCATAATTTCATTCCAGTTCACATAAAAATGTAACAAAACTGTAACATAAACAGTAACATAAAAGTAGCACCTTAGGTCCAGTTTATACAGTTTATTTGCTAAATAAGTTGATATTGGGCTGAGTTACACTTCAAACTCATCATTCTGCATCACTTCTTCTCTTCCTGGACATTTATGGGTTGTTTTAATGTGTTGTGGGAAAACTGACACCTAGTGGCAGGATGCTGTTACTACACAGTTAAAACAAATCAACATTCTCTACATCTTTATAATTTTTTTTAATCTTTTGAACGCTATAATGAGGAAAAAACAAAACACTGTAACCCTTGTTCATCACCTGTTTGTTTGTCTCCTAGCTGGAGTGGCAAACGTTAATTTCGCCACGGTGACAATAATGAATCTTTGAGGAGGAACAGTTTTATTCACTTTATACAATTTAAAAGGTTATATTCCTCCACTTTATGACACGATGGGGCGTTTTTGGCTCCTCAGGGCCGGATAGATTGCCTTGACAGGCCGGATTCCTTTCTTCCTTCCATCCTGTCTTCCTTCCTTCCCCCCCCCCTCTCTCTCTCCCTCTTCCTGAACCAACTGGACTCATCAGAACTTTATTTTCTTCCTTCCGATCAGAACCAAAGGTCAGAACTTCTGCAGGAATGAGTTCAACCTGACCGGCTTGTGTAACCGCTCGGCGTGTCCTCTGGCCAACAGTCAGTACGCCACCATCAGGGAGGAGAAAGGTGAGGCGGCGCCGCCGTCCGCAGCACGGTCCGATTCCCCGAGCCGACCCGGTTTCTGGGTTTAACGGGTCCGGTTTCTCTTGCAGGTCAGTGTTTCCTCTACATGAAGGTGATCGAGAGAGCAGCGTTTCCTGCCAGGATGTGGGAGAAGGTGAGACCCAGTAAACAGACTGGTTCCGGTACCAGAACCCTGTTATCGGATGTTTTGTTCTGATCCAGGATCAGAACCGTTTAATGAAAAGCTGCGACAGGAACCGGTTTTTAGATTTCCTGGATCACGTTTCCAGGTTCTGATCTAAATCCCAGAACCCAGACGATTCGTCCAGAACCTCACAGCGAGTCCGGAACGTTTCCAGCTGCTGTCCCACTTTTAACACGAGTCGAATCAGAACTTAAAACCAATTCTTTACAGAACCGCTGTGACCAGAGTTCTGGTTCTGTCTCCGTTAGGAGTCCGTTCACAGCTCTCATCTAAACTGGGTCCACTTTGCCTGGAAAAGTTCTGAAGAGGTTCTAAAGCGGCGGCCACATCGTGATGGGTTGGGAGGTGTTTTTGGATCAGGAGGTTCTGTTCACTGGGACTAAATCTGTCTGCCGAAGGTTTTGGGTCAGAACCGATCGGTCAGATCTGTTGAGGCTTGATTCTGCCGCCACCGTGTCTCATTCTGGGTTAATCTGGTGCTGTTCTTTGTTAACCTTCGGTACTTTGGCCCAAATGATCCAGTTTGGTTCTGTTAGACCATAACTCTCCCAGTCCAAATATTGTTGTTGAGTAGAACAGAACCGCTGGTCGGTCCGTACGCGCTCAGGCGGGTCGTTTTGGACCTTTAGCTGCAGAACATCCGGGCTTTATTTTGGCTTCATCGGATTCTGGTGGTTCTGAACTGAAGACAAACTGGATCTAATCTGGACCTTTGCAAAGTGGAACCGGGTTCTAGCAGCTTCTTATGGTCGGACTGGACCGTATAGCCGTCACTCTGGTGATCAGAACCGCTGTGAATGTTTGTCTGCAGGTGAAGCTGAGCAGGAACTACGAGAAAGCTCTGGAGCAGATCGACGAGAACCTGATCTACTGGCCTCGCTTCATCCGCCACAAATGCAAACAGAGGTTCACCAAAATCACCCAGTACCTGATCCGAATGCGCAAGCTGGTTCTGAAGAGACAGTGAGTTCTGCCGAGCCGCACCGGGACGACGGGCCGGAACCGCACGACGCTTCATGTTTGATGCTTTTCTCTTCCAGGAGGAAGCTGGTTCCGCTGAGCAGGAAGGTGGAGAGCAGAGAGAAGCGGAAGGAGGCAAGATGGCGTCGTCGTTTGAACAGAACCAGAACAGAACCCGGGGGTCGTGTTCTGACTGCGTCCTGGTTTGTGTTTGCAGGAGAAGGCTCTGATCGCCGCGCAGCTGGACAACGCCATCGAGAAGGAGCTGCTGGAGAGGCTGAAGCAGGGAACGGTACGGCGAGCGGAGCGGAGCGGCGGTTCTGCTCCGACCCGGAGGACTCACCTGTCGGACTCACCTGTCCTGTTTGTGCTTTCAGTACGGAGACATCTACAACTTCCCGGCGTACGCCTTCGACCGAGCGCTGGAGCAGCAGGACGCCGAGAGCGAGTCGGAGTCTGAGGAGGAAGAGGAGGAGGAGGTGATGAAGGAGGAGACGCTGTCGGGGGGGGGGGGGGGGTTAATGGCGGTATTTTATTTTGAAAGGACTTCCTGTCTGCAGGACGTCGGCCAGAGGGAGTTCGTGGCGGAGGAGGAAGTGGACGAGAGCGACCTGAGCGACTTCGAGGTAAAGCAGATCCTGGGGTTCCTGCTAATTGGGTCGATGGACGGTTCTGACCCGAGTTTGTCCCTCAGGACATGAACCGGCTGAAGACGAGCAGCGACGAAGAGGAGCAGGAGCAATCCAGCGAGGAGGAGGATGAGGAGGAGATGGAGGTCCAGACGAAGGCCTCCGGGTCAAAGGGCAAGTCTCCGGCCAACGGTTCAGCGCCGAGGAAGAAGCGAGCGTACGTGGAGATCGAGTACGAGACAGAACCCGCCTCCAAGAGCAGAACCACGTAGAGCCACGGCGCCGGACCCGGACTGCTAGCCCCGCTCCCCGCTCCCTCTGTTGCCATGACTACACTCTGAGTAAAGCCGCCGGAGCGAGCGGCGCCGTGAGTTCGTTTCTGAACCCGGACCGACCCAGAGTGACTTTCACACAGAACCCTTAAACTGCCTCTCTGTGGACCTTAAATAAAAAACTATTTTCTGTTTTTTTAAATAAATTGTTTTTGGTCTTAAATAAAAATTAAGTTGGTGATACTTTTTTTTTTAATACTTTAATAAACGATTCTGTTCAGATTCAGAACCAAATTCATCCTGTTAAACAAACATGTGGACCAGAACTGTGGAAGGAGAGAGAACCTGAGCGAGGTTCTGTTCTGGTTCTGAACCGCTCCGGTAAAGATCCAGAAACCTTCACATTCTTCAGACAGCAGCAGAAAAATGAAGACCCAGAAATTACCTGGAACCTTCCTGTTTCTCTGGTCAAAAACATGAAGTCGCGGTAGCTTCTGCTCACCCAGCCAAGACATAAGAGTAGACCCAGCATTGACTGTCGCGGCGCAGGAATTACGGCCGCCATCTTGGGGCGGTCGACCTGCTACCCTAACCTGCTGATTCAAGCTGAACACACTAATGATACCTCAGCACTGTGCGGCGTATTTTTGTTTAAATCGGCGGACTATTGACGTCAGGGCTCGAGGGATAACTTTTCACAAGTAAGATTAAAATATATTGTTTATATTAGAATGTGATTTTTCTAATATTAGAGAGATACAGGTCTACACGTCCAAGTTTTTATGACTTAGTCTCTCCAAAATTGCATCTACTTTGTGAAGGCATCAGAGCTTTAGACATTGGTGAATTATATATATATATATATATAAGTGGAGGAATATAACCTTTTAAATTGTATAAAGTGAATATATATATATATATATATATATATATATATATATATATATCGCTAATGTCTAACAAAGCTCTGATGCCTTCACAGAGCAGCTGCAATACATATATATCTATCTATATATCTATATCTAGATATTGGTTTTGTTATGGCCTGGCTCTTGGACCATAACAAATCAAAGGGAAGTCCCGCATGGGATAACTTAAAATGCGATTTATTTAACAAAAATCATAACTGGTTGGAGAGGAGAGGGAAAGAGAGAAGTGGGTGTCAGAGAGAGAGAAAGAATGAGCTGAGCTCATGGGCGTAGGTTTGTATAGGGACCATAGGGACATGTCCCTACCAAAATTTTGGACCGACCTAATTGTCCCTACCAATAATTCGATGTGAATAACATGTTTATAATTTACAATACAGCGTTGTTACAGCAGTCGCTTTTTTTCCTCTCGCAGCTCCGCTGCTTGGCGGCGGCTGCTGCTGCAGCTCCGTCTTCCAGCCTGCGTGTCCAGTCGGTCTTTCCTGTCGCTTTAACTTAGCAGCGCACGTAACTGTGTTGTGTACTGTTTAACTCCACTCTCATTGGTTGTTCTGCCTTAAGTCCCGCCTTCTCTCTCCCTGGTTGGCTGTTTTCTAGTGCGTGCATGTGCGTGCATGCTTGCAGCGCGAAATTTAAATTTAATTCACGCTAGAATACTGCGGTTACTACAACGAATATTAGACTACGAAACTAGTCCCAATTAAAAATTTTATATTATCTATGCTATAACAGGCGATAGAAGAAGCAGGAGAGAGTAGTTTTGATTTGTGGAACTTAAGAAATGTAAATAACCAACGTTAGCATCTTAAAATAATATTTAATTCTGAAGTATAATACATTTTATCAACAAAAAACTTTTTATTTTATAAAACTAAATATTCTGTGTCAGGCAGGAGTTCTGAAGACTGCTGGAAAAATCGACATGCAAAGAATGTAAGCTTCCAAAAAAAACCTTTAAGGCGGTTCAGATATAAATAGCAGGTGTTATTCGTTTTATAGAGTATAACAACACGAGATGGTGCCTAAACATTGCTATTTTTTGTTTAGAAAGCATAATTAGGGTTCCACATAATAATAGTGCTATTTAATTGACTATTTTTACTTTTAGAAATAGGATAAAGTACAAACAGAGGAACACATTGGTTTGATTTTCCATAGATTTCCACACAGTCAATAAGTAAATTAGTACAAACATTAGTGTCTGGTAAAAATGCTTGAATCTGGCTGTTTATTTTGGATATTATTACATTACGGATAAGATAGTGTTATATTTTCTTTTAATAATTGTTAAACGCGATTTTATATTTGAATAAACTTAGGCTCATGCTTAGTGTTGTGATTGTAGATGATGCCACCAAAAAAGAAAAGAGACATAAGGAGCTATTTCAACACTCAGACAGTAAGTATCATAGGATGATATAAAAGGTTGTGTTACATTTAATCCTTTAATACTAAAAACACACTTGTATAATAGTAACATTATATGATTAAAGGAAACACAGATATCCAGTAATAATGATGCAGGGCAGCTTGGAGATGAAGCAGCTGGGCCTTCAGTGCTTCTGGTGATGTCTAATTGATTTTAATTACAAATTAAGGAGCAGCTTTTTATTTATATACAATATATATAGTGCTTATAAAATTGATTTTAATGTAGCAGAAAATGCTGCTTTTCTCTTTAAACGAAATGTCCCCTGATGCTCACATCAAGTATAAAAAAATAGGGGCATGCATATTGCGTAGGACCAATGACATCAAACCAATGAAACTTGAGACCAGTAGTGTCCCTACCAAAGTTGAAATCAAACCTACGCCCATGGCTGAGCTCCTCCGAGCTGGTCTGATCTGAGCTGTTCCCAGCTGGGGTTGATCATCTGGTGCTTGGGCTGGAGCGGAGTTTGGTCTGCGCTGTCAGGTGAGGAAGCTTGTTGACGTCAGTCTGGCCAGCTGCCTCCACTTCCAATCAGCACCAATTAGAAGCTCTACACAAGGACTCAGAGGAAACAATATCTATCTATCTATCTATCTATCTATCTATCTATCTATCTATCTATCTATCTATCTATCTATATATATATATATATATATATATATATATATATATATATATATATATATATATATATATACTGTAACTGTGTTTTTGTATACAGTAATAACAAAAAATTATTAAAGTGTATGAGTTGCTGTGTTTTGCAGCATGCATAAATTCATTCAGAATATTCAATTACTTTTAACCACACTAAGAATATTTAAATGCACTGAACCATAATAGCTATAGCTATAAAGTTTTCAGAAAAAAACCAACGTGAAAATTAGTTCAATAATCAGCGAGTATAGTTGACTAAAATTGATTCTGCACTGAGCTGTTGACCGCCCCAAGATGGCGCCCCTAAATCTCATCAGCGCCTATAGCCGAGAGCGGTCGATGCGGGGGTCTACTCTTTATATATGTCTATGCAGTCTCTCCTCTAAATGGGAAAGACAAGGAAACATTAATTATTGATAATTAAGAGTTTAAAAGGGGCTGGAAGATATTGAAAAAAAGCATATTGATAAAATAGAAATTAGATTTATCGATAATTATCAACAAATTCTAAACGTATTTTAAGTGCAGACCTGGCCATTTTATGCTGTTGCTTAGCAACCTATTTTAAGATACAGACACACACACACTGAATTCAAACTCAACCCTTTATTCAACCAACTTTCTACCTGCAAGTTTAAAAAAAAAAGAAAGAACGCGTGCTCTCTGAACTCTCTGAAGGGGGCGGAGCTTGGTTCCTGGGTCTGCGTTGTGATTGGTTGGATGTAATTATGTAATATTAACCTACAGGAAAACTGCTATTCTATTGAACTTTTATTGACCCTTTCTATCGATCGATAAATGTTGTTATTGAATCATCGTTCAGCCCAAAGTTTAAACCGTGGCAACGAAGGAGTGACGTTTATCACCTGGACCGCAGGTGAAGCGTCTCTATGGTGACTATTAGCTCTGCCCACAGCTGTCACTCAGCAGAGCACGGCGGTTCCTCCTCTAATACCAGAACATGTGGGTTCTGACAGAACTCTGACTGGGTCATCCTTCACGTTTCACCTCAAAGATCCGTTCAGCTGGAACGTTTTTACACTTTTACTCAATTATATTTTTAATAATGAAGGAACGTCAGGAGGAACCAGAACTCTGGACGATGCTCAGCAGATCAAGGTTCTGATGGGTTTCTCCAGCAGGAGGATGGTCCACGTAACATCATCATCATCATCCCAAACCAGTTTCCTGAGTGTTCAGTACAACAGAACCTTTGGGTTGTGGCTGAACGGCACCAGGATGGACCAGAACCTCCTGGCAGAACCTTTGCTGCAGAGGAATGAAGCCATTCTGGAGACAGTCCAACCTGCTACAACAGGGTGCGCCTAACAAAGAGACGTTAGGTTCTATTTATTATTATGGGATGTAGTTTACCATGTTCCACCTGACCACTAGGTGGCAGTAATCGTAACGTTGCTTTAATTCTTATTTAATTGACCTGATCAGAACCACCTGTATGACAGAATAAGGCAGCAAACTGCCAAAGAGTCTGACTGCAGCCAGGTGACCAGACCTCAGCCAATATGTGGAAATAATTAAGAAATAAAGGATCTTAGATTTGTTTTTTTATGAGTTTACACCCTGATAATTACCTCAATTTGAACTTGAAGCAGGATTTCAGAGTTAAAGTCTCAGCAGGAGGACAAGCACCTTCAGTGGTGATCAGTGATTGGCTCATGAAGTACAACAAAAAGTCGGAATAATTTACAATTTTAGTTAGACGCCAGGAATGCTGCCCCCTACAGGCGGAAGGCAGAACAGCATCAGGTTGAGACAAATGACAGCAGAGATCGTCCAGTATTTATACTTTATTTACAAATAATAACTGAGTCCCGAGGTTTAATGACGACAGTCAGAGCTGAAGAGAAATCAGAACAATGCCAGAATATAAATAAAGAATCATGAGAAGCTCGTTGGAGGCGCCAGCGGACAGCAAATCAGACGACAAAAACAGAGAAGTGTGCAGATCAAGATGCAGCCAGCAGGGGGCGTGGGGGGGGGGGGGGGGGCAAATCTGGATCTGAGCGCCCCCTGCTGGCAGGGTGAAGTTAGTGTAGTCTCTGTAAATGACATGCGGTCTGTTTTCCTTTGGTGAGCGAAGCTTTAAGGCGACGGAACCAACAGAAGTTTTAAGTTTTCCTGTTTCTGGGAAATCCAGAAACTTTACGCTGTCGTCTTCGACTCTTTGGTCCCGACAAAACGTTCAGACGGAAACTTCGAGAACTAAAGTGCCGATAAAGACGTGAGGAAAGCTAACGAGGAGAACGATCAATGCAGGAGGTGAAGACGTGATTTTCTTATCGTTCTGCTGACGGTACCGAGGAGGAGGAGGAGGAGGAAGGAGGATGCGTTTATAAAAACAGGCGGAAGGACCCGAGCGTCCACCAATCAGCAGAGCTTTCACCGGATATGTACACACGGACCTCAGAGGGACCAGAAGAGACCAGAACCGGGTCAGCCGGACCACAGAACGACTGAACACCAGCACAGCTGAACTGTGTTTAGCCCAGAGCGACGACACAGAACCTGAAACCAGGGAGAACCAACGTCGCATTTATTAAGATTCTTATTATCAGAAAAGCTGCTGCAAGTCGGAGGAAGTTTTCTGCAACAAAGAAGCATTTTTAAGATCTGGTTTCATTTCTGGATTTTCTCAGGAATTTTATCGGCTAACAGTTTGTGATTTTCTGCCTCCGGATATTTCGGATAAAGTTAACTTTAGTGCGACAACGGGAGCAGAACCATTAAGTCCAAAGCAACCGTTCCTCGTTTTTACGCTCAAACATTGATGTTTTTGGTCCATCACAGAAAAAAAGACGTAATAAATGATCTTAATTTGGTTACACGTCCCGTCTCCGCCCAAACCGGCCACCAGGTGGCGCCAGGAGTCGTTCGGCTAAAAATATCAAAAATCAGAGTTCCTGATCCAAGGAGGCAGAACCACAACTTTCGGGTTCCGAGTTCTGCTCCGTCTCCGCAGAACGTTCACTCGCCTGAAATCTTTTAGACGTAAATCATCGACCAGCCGGGTCCACAAAGCCCGGTTCTGTTGTTATTACCGTGGGTTACTCTGCTCCGCCGAGATCCACGAAACCGAACCTCACCGGGTCTACTGGTTCTGATCGGACAGACCGGGTCGGATGGAGACGTGAACCCGTTCGGACGATTCCTGTTTATGAAGCGGCCGAAGAACTGCAGAACTCAGAGAGGTTCTGCCAGACCCGGCGGTCGTGTCTGAATGATGTTATTTCAGGTCCGACTCTGGAGAGAAATATGAAGCTGTATTAAAAGAAAATAAAGGTTCAGGAAAAAGTTGGACCTGAAGAGTCCAAAAGAACCCGGATCCACCTGAGAGGGAACCGGGCCGCTCATCACGGTTCTGATCCGGATTTAGGGCAATAACCTAAGTTACGATAGCAGCAAGACTGGACCCGTCTACCTTTAGTCAGAACTCGGTTTCTTACGGTTCCGTAAAAGTCCGAATAAAATCAGCATCTTTAAAAACACGTTTAATGCTTTTATGGTTTAATGCGACCGGAGGAAATTCTGTTTGTTGAGCAACGGCGACGAGCCGATTATTTCCAGAACCAGAATTAATATTATTATTATTATTGGTCCAGAACCGGCATCATTAATATTATTATTGGTCCAGAACCGGCATCATTAATATTATTGGTCCAGAACCAGCATTAATATTATAATTGGTCCAGAACCAGCATCATTATTGTAAATCATTTTAAATCATTTATCTCAATAAATGCCACAAATGATCACGGAGTCTTCTGAGGTCCAAATGACCCGACCCAAGTCGAGACTAGAACCAAAGAATGAACCTGGAAACCTGCTGGAGGTCCAGACGACCCGTCTAGACTTGTGGTCTTTAAAGCTCATGGACTCGGTTCTGGAAGGATCCGGGTTTGGACCGAGAGTTTTTACTGAATAAATTCTGAGATTTTACACATTTTCTCAGACTCTTCAGAACCACGGTTTGACTCTGGTGTCGGGTTCGGCTCAGTTAAGGTTCTGGACTCTGTGGTTCTTGGGATTTTTTTTAGTTTGGTACAAATTCAGGCCTTTGGTTCCGGTTTCCTCAGGACGGTTCATTTCTGGACTCGACACAACAGCTGGTGTCCAGAGTCTGAACCGGCGCTCCAGAGGGATGCTGGTCTTTTTGGATCTGGTGCAGTCCTGATGTGGACTGGTACCGGTCCGACAGAATCCCAGACTCAGGATTTTGACTGTGAAACGTCGGAACCATCTTCATCTGTGGGCTTATTATTTGGTGACCCGGCTCCGGTCCCGATTGGACTGGAGAAAAGGTTCTGGGACGAGGTCCAGTCAGCGGTTCTGAGCAGTGAGTGCAGTGTTGAGCTCCAGCGGACCTGGATGGGAACTCTGGTGCTGAGTGGAGGAACGCTCCGCTGACTGGTTCTGGTCTCTTATTCTGGGGCCGTCTTGGACAGATCCAGGTTCTGACTGGGCCCGGACTGGCCAGCAGAACTGGTTCTGGTCCAGGGGAGAATCAGACAGTGAGGTGATTTAGCTGAAGCTGATTGGTTGAATGATTTGGGTCCAGATGTGCCTGCAGAGCAGGTTTTGGGCTGTGGTCTCGCTCTGCGTGGCGGTCCTGGTCCGGTCCGGTCCGGTTCTGGTTCTGAGGTTAGCAGCTGCAGCCCTCTTTAGCCGGCTGGCTGTCGGCGTTCAGGCGGCCTCCCTGCGGCGCCGACGGTTTGTGCTGGACCCCGGATTCGGCGGCGTTCAGGTCCAGACTGCCGTCCTGGATGTTCTGGTAGATCTTCTTGGCCGCCTCCAGGAACGCCTCCTCCACGTTCTCTCCTCTGCGAACAGAACCAGGAACAGAACCAGGAAGCGTTGAGCTCTTTGGGTCAGAACACAGACAAACAGAACCCGGCCCACTCGGCTGTGTGGGACGGAGGCGACTGGACTCTTACGTTTTAGCGCTGGCTTCTAGGAACAGCAGACCTGAACAGGAAGCAGAGGGAGAACGGGTCAGAACCCATTAGAACCACCAGAACCCCCCCAGCAGACGGACCCTCACCGTTCTCCTCGGCAAACTGCTTGGCCTCCTCGTAGGTGACGTCTCTCTGCGCCTCCAGGTCGGCCTTGTTCCCGATCAGGATGATCACCTGCAAACGGGTCGAGTCCCGGGTTAAAGCAGAACACGACCGACCCGTTAATCTGGATCAGTGGGACTGTGGGGAAACAGCGCCCCCTGCTGAGCCCACGCTGCATCACAGCTACGCCTGCTGGTGCTGTTCTGTGTTCTAGTTACAGGAAGGTCCGATTCCAGCGCAGCTCTTTGGTTCTGAACATGTAAACATAAGCTGCATGTTTACTGTGACCGGTCTGCATGTGAACCCGGTCAGATCCGGATCAGGGCTTCATTATAAAACTCAGTACTAAACGTGTGCGTAGGCCAAAATAAATAAAATAAATCTGATTTATAAAACCATGCGCGCAGTTTTCCTCCATAGATCCCAGCGGTACCAGAACCTTCGCGTACCTGGTACCGCCTCAGGTTCTGCCATAAATGGTCAAAGCGCCTCATGAACGTTAATGTGGATTAAAACGGGTCAGCTAATCATTTTTATCACCATGGTGACGTGTCGACCACCGAGAAAAAGCAAAGTGTGAGAAAAATTCAGAGAGAAATTGATTAAATGTGAAACGGTAAGAGCATAATAATAATAATTAAAATAAAATAATAATAAGTAAAATAAGTTGTTAAAAGGTAAAGGAGGCCGTGCTCCGTGCTGAAACTCCCTGTGCCAGAGGGAGACCAGGAGTCCGTTCTTCGTACGTTGCTTAAAACATCCAAGATGATTTCATCCGGCTAATCATGATCCGGCTAATTGGGTTCTTCGAACACACCTGTTGTTTATGATTAGTATGGCTGGATTGAGTTATCTGAGATAACTGCGCGTTCATGCGTTTGTTTAAAAGGGGAAATGTATCGATAGTAGAAACAATGATCAGCAACGCTGCTATTGGCTGTTCAGCATGGCCAAAGAACGCGCTCAGTTTTTCTCCCAAGCAGAACAAGAGCTTTTAATGGAAGGTTATGCCGAATTTGAGTCATTAATTAAAACGACAGGTAACACCTCAAAGTCTGTTAAAGCCAGGAGAGAGGGCTGGCAAAAAGAAGCAGATAAAGTAAATGCATAAATACTGTCCATGTTAGATGTTTCTATCACTTTCTACAGTATGTATTTTTGCATTTTAATAATCTCATATTTACTTTGTTATTTTATGTCAGAGCCTCCACGGGACGCACTAGAACATGGGGACAAGTAAAAGTGAAGTACAAGAATATTCTACAAAATGGTAGCCTTTAATTATTATACTTTATTTTAAAAAGCAAGTTCTTCCTCTTTTTAAAGGCCACTGTTAAATGATGTGTTTGTCTGTTTATAACAGCCACCAAGAAAAAGGCTGAAAAAAAAAAAAAAAAACAGGTTCTTTTTACTTTTGTTGCATGAGGCATGTTTCACCCTTTCTTTTTCTTTCACAAAATGACACAGGGTGCCATCCGTTCCCTATATAAACGGCATCTTCAACAAAAAAATTAGTATTTTGACCTGAAAAAACACAAATTAAGAGGAGAAATCAAACTCCACAACTTGAAAAAGAGAAGA
The DNA here is from genome assembly GCA_037039145.1 of Fundulus diaphanus. NCBI lineage: Eukaryota > Metazoa > Chordata > Actinopteri > Cyprinodontiformes > Fundulidae > Fundulus > Fundulus diaphanus. Next base: position 7,385,719 of record CM073127.1, on the reverse strand, counting down.
ATTGCAGTAGAGATTGAGTTGCTTCAAAAGGACCTACAGAATAAGTTCTAATACACCATTTGACAGTAGTATTACTGACTTGACATAACTATCTCTTATTGCAGGCAAAAGATGATTTGCTGTCTTTTCTTTATAAAGAATTGTTTAAATAAAAAGACAGGAACTAAACATTATTTGTTTCGTCTTTTATTAAAGATTAAAAATGGTGTTCCACAATTCTGTCCTGTCCTCTGCCACTAGGTGGTCCAAGTGCACTGGCTGGACAGACTTCCCTATCTCCTCCGCTTATAAAGCTGCGATCTAATCCTGTTTACATGAAATAAGCCTGCTCTCGAGCAGGTTTAAGCTTACGCACATGTTGCTATGACAGCAAGTCCAGGATGAGTTTCGAAGAACCAAACGATCCAAGATCATGCCAAATCGTCAACAATCAAATCCAGCTAACTGAGTTAGCGACGTACGAAGAACGGACCCCTGGAGGAATGAGCTTATTAACTCACCCCCCAAATAAATAAAGAAAAACTGCAAAGTGCCTTTTATGAAGCTGACTGGCGCTGAGCGCTGCCTCCTTTGTGCTCTGGGGGTGGAGAGCGACCTTTCAGCACCCGCAGGCAGGTGTAACCACGTTCTCCTGCAGGTTATAGGAGAACGTAACGCTCAGAGACTAAAGCTGCTTATTGGCCTGGAAATATTCCCTGAAACGTGTTTCCTCAATTCTCTCATCTACAAAGTCTTCCAGCAGCGCCAGTGCATCTGTAGGTGCAGCTTTACGCACGACTGGGTTTGACTTTTTACTGCAATTAAAGTAATTATCTCACACCTGGTCACAATAATCTGTTAATCTGTGGAACACGTCGCCCTTGTGATCATCAGTGAGGAATGTGATGGTAGAAAACCACGATAATAATGTTTTTATTTATTTGAAATGTCCCATATGTGTATTTAAGTGTCTGCAGCTGCAGCATGAATACCACTGTGGTTCTGAATGCTTATAATGAAGTGGATCTGTGATTAAAGGCTGATGTGGAGAGAACCAGAACGCCTGATTCAGAGCTGAAGTGGAAAGTGACGTACGCGCATTTCAGGCCCCATTTTGAGCAACACGCGTTCTAAACCAGAGCCCAGAGCAGCTGTTGACCCAGAAACATGTTCCTCCCTCACCGTGTTTGGGTTGGTCAGGTTCCTGGCGTCTGTCAGCCAGCTGCTCAGGTGATTATAGGTGCTTCTCCTGAAAAACAACACAAGGTTTTCAGTCCAGATATCTGCTGAGGAGCGAGAGAAACAAAGAGATCGTATACGTTTAAGATTTATTTACAGGAGAACGTGAAAGTTTGAGAATAGAAAGAAAAGCCCCCACCCCCCAAAAAAAACTAATTTAATCTGCAGCATTGAATTAAAGGAGCATAGCGGAAATTTTAGCAGAAGTCTGCCCCCCTCTGGCGACACGACGAAATGACTGCAGTGTTGTGTCGTGCATGTGAGAAGAGAAACATCTGCTGCTGCGACTGCTCGGGTCTGTTGTTCAGAGGAGAATCTACTCAGGTAAGAAATTTAGAAATATTGAAGTTAGCCGTGTTTTCTGCACCGATTACGGCGGAGACTCAAAGTAGCAAGTGAACGAGAGCGCACAGCGCGTCACGCCCAGAGAACACGACCTGAATCACTGCCATGAACTAAAGGAGCCTAAAGGGGCGGAAAACTCATTTTACACGTCAGCTAATGTAGAGGGCAGGTATGGGAAAGAAAAATAATATTTAACCTATAAACTGGCACAATGCTCCTTTAATATTAAATTTTTATTCTGTCTAAATTACACAAAAATTTAGCTTTAAACATAACTCATAAAATAAATGTTGAATTTTTTTTTTAATAATCTCTAATGAATTATTGAAACTGAAATCTTAATTATAAAGAAAATGTCAATAAAATGAAATGAAATTGGGAAAGATTGCCGTCTCTGAACAGGCCTCAGGTCAGAAGAATTTCCTCCTCTGACTTTAAAAAAAGGGATAAAAATCCCAGAAACAAAAGGAACTGAACTGAAATCATCCTGATGGGAAATTAGACAAAACTTTTCTGAAAAACTGTGTCAAACTTTAACATCGTTAATAAGAAATTATAGGAACGATTGACCTATAAATGACACTAATTATGAAAGACAATAATTCAACAAACTGCTTTATTATCATTTAGTGTCAGGAAATATTTCACAGAAACATTTTTATTGCAGTACATTAGGTTGTGACTGCGTACCTCCCTCAGCCCCGCCCACCTGTACCTGGTGATGTCATAGACCATGAGGGCCCCCGCGGCCCCTCTGTAGTAGGACCTGGTGACGGCCCTGAAGCGCTCCTGACCGGCCGTGTCCCAAATCTGCAGCTTCACCTTCTGCCCGTGGACCTCCATGATCCTCGTCCCGAACTCCACGCCGATGGTGTGGGGACAGTCGGCCATGACTGCAAACACACAGAAACAGACGCCAGCATGGGTGCGAGGACTGGGGGGGGGGGGGGGGGGTGTCAGGAGCCGAGCAAAGGTCACTCACATTTCTTCTCTGTGAACTGATGCAGCAAACACGACTTCCCGACGCCCATATCACCTGAAACACACAAACGCATCACGTAGCAAATTAAAGGTGAACTGCTGCTGCCATGAAGAGGGTCAGGAGGCCATCAGTTAAAATCGATTAGTTCACAATAAGAGTTTAGATGAATTAAGCTGATCGCAGACTAACTGTGATCCCCTCTGAACCAGCAGCTGGACCAGAGGTTCTACCTGGAGGAGAACCTCTCAGAAGGTAGCCAGCCTTCCCAGGAGTGGACGTCCCACCAGAATCCGGACAGGAAGTGGACCAAAAATGCCCCACAGAGATGTAATGAACGCTGAAGCAGAGAAAACCCTGGTGGTGCTGCTGGATCAGGAGGAGGGCTCGGTTCTGTTTAATAAATGCCCACGGAGTGGTTCTGGTTGGGTCCGAGCAGCTGGAACTCACCGATGATGATGTACTTGAAGATGTAGGAGTAGTTGTAGGGAGCGGCTGTCATCGTGACTCTGTGGAGGAGACAGACAGGGGAACCGTGAGTCCCGGACCCGCTCCAGACTGTCCGAACCGGGTCAGGCCGGCCTGGCAGAGCCCGCTGAGCCGGAGGCGGCCAGACTGGACCGGGACCCGGTGCCGCGGCGGTTCATCGTGTTTAGCAGAAGTCTTAAAGCCGATCAGCTGACTTCCCTGTCTGAGCTAACCGGCTAACGGCTAACAGCAGGAGGCCACTTTCCCTACAAACTACAACAAAAACGGTGAAACTACATCCTGACAGGCCGTCCAGAACCAGAACCCACAGTTTTACCTTCAGTCCGGCGGTCTGATCCTCTTGTAAACGGGTTAAACTGCTGGTTAGGCTGCTGGTTAGAGTTGTTAACCCGCTGATCCGTCAGGAAACCTGTCCCACACTTCCGCTTCTTCTTCTTCTTCTGTTCTCAGCGCAGACTCCATTCTGTTTTACCACCGCCCCCTAGAGGCGGCGTGTAGTTCCTACAACAGGGTCAGCACCCTGCATGTGGCTCCTTACACCTTTCTTTTAAAAGCTTTGGCTGAAAATGCGAAAAAAATTAAAAGTAAGTTACATTTTTTAGCTTTAGCGTGCGTTTAGTTTCGCATTATATGCATAACAATTACAGAAATACTTAACTAATGGTGTATAGAATATTTTACTACAGATACTTCTATGTGAAGTATCTTTTTGTCAATCGGTTGAAAATGACTTGCATTTTTATAATGTTGATGCCATTTGCTATGAAAATCAAATGTCCCATTGAAGATGTATTAAACCTAAAAATAAAAATACTGTTGCTTAAGTAATAAAAACTGGTAATCTTTTATTAGAAAATTTGAACATATTTCCTATAGTATGCTTTAAAAACAAGCTCTCTTGTTTCAAAGAGATGTGTAGCTTTTGTGGCTCCTAAAAAAATTTGTTGTGCTGGACTGAGGGCAAAAATGGGTCGTACGGTTGTAAAGGTTGATAACACCTGTCCTACAATACAGAAAGCATTTTGATCAGCTGAAGAATTCAAACTGCATTTTGTGGACTTCCTGATAGTAAAGAATTACAATAGTCCAGCCTTGAAGTAACAAATGCATGGACTAGTTTTTCAGCATCGCTCCTGGACAGAATGTTTCTAATTTTGGCAATATTCCGGAGATGAAAAAAGGAAACTCTGGAAACCTGTTTAATATGGGATTTAAATGACATGTCTTGGTCAAAAATAACACCAAGATTTTTTACTTTACTACCAGAGGCCAATTTAATGCCATCCAGATTAAATGATTGATTAAGAAGTTTATTTTTTGAGGACTCTGGTCCAAAGATTACAACTTCTGTCTTGTCAGAATTTAAAAGCAGGAAAGTTAAAGTCATCCAGCTTTTGATGTCATCAAGACATGACTGCAGTCGAAGTAATTGATTGGATTCATCAGGATTTATGGATAAATATAGCTGAGTGTCATCAGCATAACAGTGGAAATTAATCCCATGCTCTCTGATAATTTTGCCAATCAGATGCATATATATAGTAAAGAGAATTGGTCCAAGGACTGAACCCTTGGTCTTAGTTTGAAGAAGATTTATTATTAACTGTCAATCAAATTTATTTATAAACCACTTTTAAAACAACACATTATTGACCAAAGTGCTGTACATATCCATAAAACAATTAATAAAATAAAACAGACATAAAAACAAAGTACGTACACAGCTGAGTCAGCAGGGAGAAACAAACAACTCAAGCCGTGTTGAAGGCCAAGGAAAAAAGGTGAGTCTTTAAAAATGATTTAAAAGAAGACAGTGAAGGTGTCCGCCTAACATACGGCGGTAACCTGTTCCACAACACAGGAGCTGCACCTGAAAACGCTCCGTCACCTCAGAGCTTCAGCCTCTGAGCTTCAGCCTCTGAGCTTCAGCTGGTCAGCGGACCTTAGAGACCGTAAAGGACGATGCGCTTGAAGCAAGGCAGAGAGGTAATGTGGGGCTAGTCCGTTTAAGCATTTATGTTCAGAAAACACACAAAGAAAGGTGTCTGTATTCAACATTTAGCATTTAGGTTTCTACACTGGAATAAATTTCACAGGGTTCTGCTCCTGCAGAGCAGAACGTTATGAAACCATCCAGGAATCTGGAGGACCCTCAGGGAGCAGCATCAACAGATGATGGAACCAGAAGGAGCAGGGAATCCGTTTGAGAACCTTTGTCCGTCTCTACATCCACAGTTACAGTCGCAGCCTTTATTGAGCAGAGCCTGGTGTTCTCCTGAGGGGAGGAGTCCGCTTCTCTGGGCTTAGAAACACGGACCATCATGGACCAGATGGACCAGACCTCCAGAAGTTTGCGCTGGGATCAAATGGGGATGCATCATGTTCTGGGCTTGGATCAGGACCTTTAAAAAAGTTCAATTCCACTTTGTGATGGCAGCATTAATGCGGGAAAGTCCAGATTCCAGAGCAACACATGTTTCCTTCAACATCCTCCCTTCTTGGTTTTCACCAAGACAGCGGGATCGCTCCTGAACCAGGCCTGACAGAGAGTTTGAGGACCAGAAGAGGGACTCCACACTGTTGGATGCTTTAAGATGTTTGTGGGAAGAATGGGACAAATAACATCTGGAACCCTTCCTGGCTTTGAATGCACGACCACAGAATATGGCTTTTAACTGCTGGGAGAGGAATGAAATCCCTGCAGAGTGGGAACAACTAAAACCCGTGTTTTGGAATGTGTCACAGTCTGAAATGCTAAAAATGATGCTAACAGCTAAAACGAAGCTCCCCAGACAAAAGATGTAATAAACTGGCTAAAGACAGACAGATAGGAAACAAAAGTCAGAGGAAAAATGTGTGAATCAAAGCAGGTTTGTTGCTTGTTTTTCCCTCTGTGTCCAAAACATAATGAGATTGTTGGTCCGCCTCTCCCTCCTCCTCCTCCGTGCTCTGAGGTCTCGGAGAGGCAGGACTCGGCTGCCGGACCTCAAACTGCTTCCCACAGACCCAGCAGTGGGAGTTCAGGGAGGACTTGAGACGGCTGTTTTGGATTCTTTCAGCAGAGATATGAGCCAGAAGATGAGCTGCCGCTGAGACAACAGATATGGACAAGCAGAAAGGTACGGAGCCGGTTTACAGCACCAGACTAAAAAATCAACTCTTATCATCATTCTAACGCAGGAAAGTATTTCTCTGCTCACTTAAAACATCACAGGTTTTCTGAGTTACAAATATAAAACATGTTAACTAACCTTGGAGGGTTTATATAATGTTTGCTTTGAGATAATATAATAAACTACTATCATAAGAAGGTGAAGAATATTTTTTAATTATTCTGCTGAGCATCATCCAAAGTCTTCTCAGGGTCAGTTTCCCTTTTTATTTCATAAACACGTGTTATTTGTATTGTTTTTGCCTACGTCTGTTTCTTCCATCTGAAGAAAGCTGGAACCCAGGAACTGAACCATTATCCATTTATTTCTCTCAGTCAAATATTTAAAGGGTAATAGAGATAAATGTTCTTTAAAAGACTCAAATCAATTGTCTAATTGAGCTTAATAGCATATTTTTCTTGAGATTTTTTTATCTTTTATGTTGTGGTTCTGATTCCTGTTTGGGTTACCTGACTCTTATGCAAAATGACATATTATGATAAAAATAACCCTGAGCTACGTCCAGCTGGCAGAAATAGTTCATTGGAGTCAACTCACCACCTGAGATCATATAAAATTACTTCAAACAGTTACATGTCAGAGTTGGTAAGAGATCCTGATGAACCCATAACTGGTGGAAAACGTCCCAAAGGAAGAGACTCTAAATGTTTGAGCTGGTGAAGGCATGAATGACGCCCTCCGTTTTAAAGTCAGAATATAGTTTTCAGTAATTTTACTTTGCTTAGTTTCATGACTCCTGCAATAGAGACGTAAATCGGAGCGATAGTCTGGTTACCTCTGATTTAAGATTTAAATTTTCTGATTTAAGCCGGTTTGCTGTTGCCTTGACTCGGACAACTAAGAATTTGCAGCACACGTCAGTCTAAATGTTTATTTTGTTTACTTAACGGGGAAAGTTTTAACGGAGAACGTACAATTTTATTTTCTGGAAACTCGTTTAAAAAGGAGACAGATAGCCCCTGATAAACCAGAGTAACTCACAGCGACCTGCAGCTGTGAGATAATTTACTCAATCCTCACAAACAAATTTCCTCCCTGTTGTCTATCTGCAACTTATAGAAAACTACTTTAAATCTTTATTTGTCAAAGTGGGCACTAAACATCCGCTAAGCAGCTACAGACAGAAACCTGGTCGGTACAAAACATCCCAGGGGAGTCTGGTATGAAACTGCTAAACCTGCAAAGTCACAATGCAGTTTCCTTTATTTATATTTTTATCTTTACTTCAGTAAAAATCTGGTTACTGTATGCCTGTTTTATTATTATTTAGCTTTTGGAGACTATGGATATGAAAACGTGTTTTGCTACTTTAATGAATAAAGACAAAAGCAAAAACAAAACATGGAGTCACATGAATATATTTTAATATATTAAAAGATATTTTACTTAATGGACAAATATTAAACCACCGGTTTTCTGGGGTTTTCCCCCAAAAATGTAATATGCAGGCTATAGTTTCATTTTAAAGTTTCCTCTTGTTTTAACCTTCTTTTAAACGACCAGTTAATGTAATATTTAACTGATCTATGTCCCAACAGGAAAAGTTCCCTCCTGGCATTTTGGTCCAGTTGGATAAAAAGTTATTGAATTTTAAATGACTGAGAATGAAATAACAAAAACAAATCCACATCTTGCTATTCTCACAATAACTTTGGAATGCATTAATGTTTATGGATGTGATTTTTAAAATTGCTTGGTTTAAAAACTTACAACAGGGCTCTTATCTCAGCTACCTTCTTATAGCAACAGCAGAATTACTTTTTTTAAGTGAATTAACATAATTTTGGTGTTTTTTTTACCACCCTGCAGTGAACCAGGAGTACCCACTTCTGTAGCTGCAGCTCTTTGCCTACAGGGGGCAGAGTTTTAGTCCGTTCTTCTGCTGTTGTACAGTTTTTATCGCACTATTGGTATGTTAACAATCGGAAACACCCTTGCCTGCTCCTCCATCCTCCTCCTTCTTCCTGCTCTTCATCATCACTTCCTCCTCCCTCGGGGTCTCCAGGGACCTGGTTAATGGACTGTTTAGATCCATCAGATTTCCTGCTGTTTGTGTCTTCAAGGTACCCAAACCAACAATTTCAGCATTTTCCTATATTAACAGGGAACCCAGCCCTTTGAGGTCTTTGCAAAGCAGCTGCAAGGTACCAGGAGGGTAAAGGAAGAAACAACCCTACGGCCTAAAGTCTTTTCTTGGGTCTAAATTGATTTGGGTAACAATCAGTTGAACACATGAATCATACGGGAGCATTCAGGAGATTCTGGTTTCTGTGCTGGTTATTGCTTGTAGTTGGTTCAGTGTTGGACATTTAAGAAGTCTGAAGTAAAAGCAGCTCAGAAAAATTACTGGAAACACTTTTTCTCAAGCAACAACCAACCAGAGCTGGATCACTCGCTGCTGCACACATGTTTGCACTTCTCTACATGTGAGGGCCCTAAATCACATGATGCCTTAGCAAACCGTGAATAAATGTCATTCTAAACCTGAGGCACAAAAAGACAGCTCTGAACCCCTAAATACCCCCTTTGAAGGTTTGATCAGCACAAAGTGCCCTCATAAGTTGCCGTGTCCCCACAAGGACTATAAATAACAGTGTCCCCACAAAGACAGCTGGACATGCACACAACATGTTTGGGGGTTTTGCAGGAATCACATCTTCTGGCTAATTTCAGGGTTCGGTTCTCATGGCAGCAGCGCTTAAATTACTTTTTCTAAATCTCGCAACCTAAGCCAATTACAGGAGCAGCTCGGGCCCTTTTCCCTCTGTGGCTGAAGTTTCTTTGATTTCAAGCTGCTTCAGACCACAAATACACACAGTCAAAGAAACGGGACCAAGGAACAACTAACGAGATTGTCCACTGACCAGCTGGGAGTGAGGCTAACAGAAATACACAAAGCTAGTTTTTTATTTTCCAAACAAACCATCTTCTGACTCTGATGTTTGTCGGTTTCTCACAGCGAACCTGTCCTACTGAACTATTACACAGAAGTAATCAGCAAGCAAACAAACTCTCCTCCCCAGCCTGTTACATCAATGCACGGTTAACACAAGAGGTTGACAATTTTAAAGAAAATGGACTTAAGCAAGATTGCTAGCGGCACCTTGCAGTCAACATGTAGTTGGTTCTCTTCTGTGCTATTGCTAACTGTATGTGGAACCCAGGACCCAGTTTTAGTGGATCGATTGTACAAAAAATGTTAAGGAAAAAAAATAATCAGAAGTTAATTATTCACTCTCCTTAAAGCTGCAGTAGGTAACTTTTGTAAAAATATATATTTTACATATTTGTTAAAACCATCACTGTGTCCTGACAGGTATGAGACCGATAATCTGGCTCATAAATAAAAGCTCTTCTGGTTCCTCCCAGTGATCCTGCAGCCATTTGCTGAATTCCACCGCTCCCGGTCAGAAACACCAATCAGAGCACAGGAGGAATGTCTGGCTCTGATTGGTTGTTAGCAGGGTCAATAATGCAGCTGCCCACACCCCTCCCCCGCACAGGGAGGGCTCCAGATGGCCGCTGGGCCGCAGCTGTGTGGAGAAATGGCAAGTAAACATTAAAGTTACAGGAAAACCACCGATTTAACAAGTGGCTCTGACAAAAAGACGACTGAAGAAGACCGACAATGAAAAACAAGCTAAAAAGAAAGAATTAAAATTAGGGTAAACATTGGAGCGACCTTTCAGAGGTGGAGGGAGCTATGTGTCCTGAGAGGATTTAAAATAATTTCTGCTTCATTTTTAATAACAGTTACAGCATCACTGGTGACAGTAAAACCTCATTTTACTCTGCAGCTGGTTGCTGCGTCTAACAGTGAAGCCTGTTTACTGGCCTACGCGTTCACTACAGGTTCCACTGTGGGTGAGGGGACTGAAAGGTTGCTGGTTCTACTTTTCAGGTTAGGTCCACAGTTTTCTCCTGAGTCCTGACTGGAGCTTCAACAGTAAGAGGCCAAAGAGGCAAGTTGAGATCCGCTGTTCACACCATAGAAGAAGACCTGCAGGGATTTTCTACATTTTTCTACGTTTGCTAGCTGAACATGTCAGAAGACGGTTATGTCAAATACGATGCTGGAGGCTGTGGTGGGTTCAGCTAAAGCCGAGCATACACTGTACGACATTTTCAATCGTTGTACTCATATATAGCTCAAACTGTACGACAAAACCGCAGGGTTTAAAGGTTCACCGCTCACGATATCTGTTCTTACACTGTGCGGCCGGACGCTCTGATGATCTGACTGCTCACACTGATTGTTCAAAAACCAAACGTCAAACTCAGCGCCATAGAGAGATGGCGCTACTCGGACTTGTCTACCCGGAAGCCAAATGTCAACAGTGGAAGAAGAAAAAGGCGTAAGTGTCGATGTTCTCTGTTAAATATGAGGCTCACTAGAACGAAACGCACTGCTTGGGAAATTCTATGAGTTGCTCCTCCGTACTTTGACTCCATGTCACACGTACCGCCGCCATGCTTCTCTCTGCTCCTATGTTTTCGTTTGAGAAGACGAAGAAGAATCTACTTGTTTGCGCTTGTGCAGTGCTCGAGGTCGGGGGAAATCGGCTCGTAGACGGTCGTAACTCCGCTTCAACAACAGGACGCGCTCACGATCGTTCATGATCACTCATGAGGGCCGACTGAATTTCAAACATGTTTGATTTTCATCTGACCGTCTGATTCCTGATGGGGACGTGGTCGTGAGAGGCGAATCGCCCCTCGTTATCCCCGTTTACTACACGACGCAGGACGCACGATCAAGCTGAAACTCGGCCCCATCCAAAAAATTCTCACACGACTGAAGAATCGTCCCGAAAGGGGCAAAAACTCGTACAGTGTATGCCAGGCTTAAAGCTACAAACTTGTTAAAACGTACGGTAGTCTAATTCCTCTAAGCTGAACGGCGGTGCTGTTGTTAGCACTGTTGCCAGCAGCAGGAAGGTCCTGGTTTTGAGTCCCAGCTGGGTTTTTCTTAGCGTAGTTGGCATACGTGAGTTGTCTCTGGGTACTCCTGCTTCCTGTGACAGTGAAGCGTAGGAGTGTGCCTATGGTTGTTTGTGCTTCATGTGTCTCTGTAACGCTCTGTGATGGTACATCAGCCCCCTCCTCGACCCTGTGTGGGTGACTGGGTGTAGAGAGAATTGGTGGATGGACTTCTGTCATGTTTGTGTTTACATGTTCTGTTGAGTTTGTTATAAAAAAGGCACCATTTTTTGTTTTGATTAAAATGCAGCAAAATGAGTACATGAGGGAATATTTCTGTCTCCAACATCTCCGCCTACTGATGGATTATGTTTATCATTACACTTTTCCTTGGCGTAGTGAGATTATTTTTAAATTTTATGGCCCTAGTGGGCTTTTATTCACAGTAAACTGACAGGAAATGGGTCTGAGAGAGGGGGAAGACATCCAATGAATGTCCATGGACCAGGACCCTGGAAGACCTGCATCCCAGACTGAGGCCTCCAAACATGGGACTTCTGCTTGGTTTCTGGATCCCTGTAGGAAAGGAGACTTCTTGACTTTGTGTTAGTAGTGGTTTAGACTCTCAGGGTTTAAACCACAGTTTTACATTCTGGTCCAGCTGTTGCACTTTCAGATGTAGAGTTTTATCTATATGCCTGCAATCCTGATAACAACTTACATGGTCATGAAAGGCTGGCCAGTGAGAAGGATTTAAATTATTCAATTCAATAAAATTGTATTTTTTTTCTATAGCTCTATTTCACAACACATCATCTCAAGGCACATTATAAAGTCAGACTCCATCAGATCCTCCAGGTTGGTCAGAAAGTTTCCTCTCTAAGGAAACCCAGCAGGTTGCATCAAGTCTCTCCAAGCAGCATTCACTCCTCTTGAAAGAGCGTAGAGCCACAGTGGACAGTCGTCTGCATTGTTGATGGCTTTGCAGCAATCCCTCATACTGAGCATGCATGAAGCAACAGTGGAGAGGAAAACTCCCCTTTAACAGGGAGGAAAACCTCCAGCAGAACCAGAACCAGGCTCAGTGTGAACGCTCATCTGCCTCGACCCACTGGGGGTTAGAGAAGACAGAGCAGAGACACAGAAAGCTCAGAAGCTCACATTGATCCAAGAGTACTTTCTATGTTAGATGGTAATAGAGGATGATCTGAAATAAAAAGGCAACAATGCCGATTGGAGAACAGTAGGAGAACTCAGCAGAGTGAGAGAAATAGACCCTGATGTCCTCCAGTAGCCTAAGCCTATAGCAGCATAACTATAGAGGTAGCTCAGGGTAACATGAGCCACTCTAACTATAAGCTTTGTCACAAAGGAAAGTTTTAAGCCTATCTGCAGACATGAGAAGCAGCTGTTGGTGTTCTCAGCTAGCGGTTATTTAGCAGTAAACAGGTGTTTACTGACAGGGTGATGTCCATTCCTGGCAGCGTTTCTGTGCCATGCAGCTCAGAAGGCAGAAACAGGAAGTGATGCAGATGGTGAGATTGCAGCGTTTAGCGGTGTTGCCTTCGTGTTTTAGTCCAGGAGAAGTGGACATGTCCTCCTGTCTCGTGTTGTTGCTGCAGAGCTGTGGGAGTATGAGGTATGTGCAGCTCGGTGTTTAAAACAGCAGCGGGCTGATAAGCAGCACTGGGAAACAGCAGAGGAGTTAATCAGAAACATTTAACCTTCATCTCCCACTCTGAGCTCAGTGAATGGACGCAGTCTGTCTCCATGAATGGGACCAGGAGTCCAGGACAGGCCTTCTTTGTTCAGGAGGGTCTCAGCGTCTGCCTCAAGAACTGTTCTGAGATCTGCGCACTCAAACCCCTGAGCGTCATTCAGCAAAACGTAGCGCAGACATCAGAAAAATGAAGAAAACCTTTAGGTTGTTAGTTCCTGACATCCAGAACCGTGAACGGGTCGTTCTGTAGACCCGCTTTTCAAATACACTTTTCTATGACCCAAAACAGGCACTGTCATGTGATTATTACTGTATATGTACAGCTCAGCTATGCTTGACATGAACACAGAACCAACTAAAGTATTCACACCCCTCCATCTTTTTTTCACATTGTGGCTCCAAACCTTAGTGTGTTTTACATGGATTTAATGTTGTGGATCAACACAGAGGAGAGAGGAAGGAAACATCTGAAAAGTGTGGAGTGTACCTGCATCCGAACCCCCTGAGTCAGAACTTTGTAGAACCTCCTTGTGCTGCAGGTTTTTACCACCTTTGAACATCAACACATTTTTTGGTCGTCTTTCTAAAACGGATCCAGCTCAGTCAGATTGGATGGAGAACGTCTGTGAACGTCAAGCCTTGGCGCTTTGACTAGGCCGTTCTGACACGTCATTCTGCTTCGGTCCGCACCAGCCTCTGTAGATCTGGCTGCAGGTTCAGGGTGGTCTTCACCTCCACCCCAGACTCGGGTCTCCTGCAGGTTTTCCTCCGGGGTCGTCCTGGATCCCCGCAGCATGATGCTGCCACCACCGTGTTGGAGCTGATGTGTGCTGTTAGGTTTACACAGATAAAGTGTTTTGCATGTTGGACACAAAGTTTATTTCTGGTCTCTTCAGATCAGGTTTTCTGTTTCTGCTACATGGTTTCTGGAAAACTGGAGGCAGAACCTTTTATGACTTCCATCTTTCCACGGTTCTATAAAACCCACATTTATGCAGTGCACCAGTAATGGTTGTTTCAGATTCTCCCTCCTTGGAGTAAAGAGGCTTTACCAGAAGTTTGTAAAAATTTTCATGTATCTTTTCCTTTCCACCTCACAGTTAGGCATACTGTGTGTTGGCCTTCCTAATAAAACCCCTTTAAAATATATTAAAATTTCAGATGGTGATATGAAAAAATATGGGATAAAAGTTGAAAAATCTTGCAAGCGGCTTTTTAAACTCGTGTCTGAAACTGTAATTAATTATAATGTGTTGTCCTGTTCAGTGAGTTTAGGTCTCCTGTGGTGAATGCTGCCCCTACAGGCTGCAGGTGGTATGGCAGGTTTCATTCTCAGGAGTTTCAGCAGCTGGTCTGGGGTCAGCGCCTGTTAGCTGGTCTGGGGTTAGCGCCTGTAGCTGGTCTGGGGTCAGCGCTAAGCAGGGGGAGCCAACCTCAGCTCTGACACACAAAAACTGCTTTTATCTCATTTATTCTGTGGAAAACAAGGTTTTGTTTATTTTTGATGCTTAGTTAGAAATGGACAAAATTAATGAATGTGTTTAAACACATTATCCTTCATACACAACCTTAACTGCACATCCATCCATCCATCCATCAGGTTAAATTACAGGTTAGATTATTTTTAAATGGTTGTTGGAAGCAGGACAGTCTATAAGAATATTTAATCTTTCTGGTGGACGATGCGTTTGTTAATTCATTGTTCATTAGACTGAAACATTCAGTATTGGATGATAACTTTGCTTTTTTATCTCAAGAGTTTTTATTATTGTCGGGTTCTTGAGATGGCAACAGTGATGCTGACTGATGTTCCTTCTAATATGTTGGATCTCGTGAGGCCAGAGGAGGATTTCTTGCAGTTTGCCTGTGATTTCAGTGTCAACAAGCAAACATAGTTTTGCACAGCCGGTTCTTTTCAGTTCCTCAGGTGGTTCTGAAGGTTTATCATGAGGTGGAAGTGGGCGGTTCTCAGTGTAGCTGCACAAACATTTGAGGCCATTAGGTTCTGAAGAACATTGAGGTGTTCTGCACCAACATCTATGAGCTGTAAAGTGTTTAGTAAGTGCATCTGAAGATCTTGTGCACTTCTACTTACTGCTGAGATGTTATGTTAATTAAAAACACTGTATGGATCCTTTATGAAGCTGAAGTGGAACGTCTGGACCAACTCTGGTCCTTGAGGTGTCCTGCATGTTTCACATGGCTCCCCGCCTGCTGTAACAAAGGAAAGAGGCATTCTGTCGACTCTGAAGAGCTAAAAAACAAAAAGACTTTTAGCCATTTGTATGAATCTGTGGAGCATCTCTGCTCATGCTCTGTGCTCTGAGTTAAACATTAGCAGCTTCCTGGAGCTTATCAGTGGGTTTCCTCTGACCTGTTAAAATGCGAAGGCCGGAGCATGTGAGCATCTGTGATGGGAGACGTTCACCTGAGCAGGTGGGGGTCTGATGGACGGAGACCCAGTTATTCACTCAGGACCAGGAGAACCCACAGATTAGTGTCCTGGGTCTGTGCCCGTGGAGAACGTTATGAGCCTTTTTACGTTGTTGAACATGCATGCGGTACATGAGTTCTGTGTAAATCAGAATATAGACGGCTGAGGTGTTTTTATGTGACCCATCAGCTGGTTGTGCTGCAGCGTTCGGCTCCAGGTGCTCATTCACAGAGAGATTGCTGCTGGATTCAGGAAACACAAACAGACCGACCTCATGGTTCTGATGCAGTCGGTGTTTGATTTGTGACGAGTCGTTTCTAATTAATAACCTGTACTGTGCCGGTTGTCTGCAGAGGAACCTCCATTAATTAACAACTCAGGATGTTGAATCTGGGTTTATGATGCAAAGCTGGCAGGAAATTGTTGCTGCTGCCAAGTTTGTGGATTTCATTCTGTTTATTTGGGAGGAATTGTGGAAAGAGTTAAACATTAAAGATCTGGAGGCGAACAGAGAGACAGTGTGTCTGTTTCAGAGTAAACAGAGATAAGAAGAAATTGAGAGATCAAACATGAGTCACTGCTTTGCCTCTTCGTCAACAGTCGCTTAAACTGTGACTCAGTGAGGGACAGATAACGTCTGTGAACTGTTTGATGTTCGGAGTTATCTCTGCTACTCTTCCAAACTCAAACATGACGCTAATGAGCTAAAACAAACTACCCGTTACTCATGGGTAACTGACTCGTTTGGTAACTGACTCGTTTAGTAACTGACTCTTTTGGTAACTGACTCATTCAGCTCTCCATCTCTCTGCTGTGTTTAGTTCTGGCCAAGCTGATCTGGGACCTGCAGTCCTTCCTGACGGTTCTGGACTCGGAGAACCTGAGCTACATCGCCCAGGCTCAGAAGAAATCGATCTCAGAGCTACTTTCCAAACTGCAGACTCCAGACGCTCCAGGTACCAACACTCATAATAATAATAATAATAATAATAATAATAATAATAATAATAATACTTTTTATTTGGAAGCGCCTTTCAAAACACTTAAGGTCACTTTAAAAATGAAAATAAAACAACAAGAATAAAACAAAGAAAACATCATCAATAAAAGTTAAAATCACAGAGAATAAACAGTCTTGTAGAGGTGTGTTCTGAGTCTGGATTTAAACAGGTGTAGCGAGTCGATATTACGGATGTCTAACAGGAGAGCAGAGCGAGAGGAATTTCTGCTCCCAAAGGTACTGAGGCGGAAAAATGGAACAGAGAGATGGATGGAGGAGGAAGATCTGAGGAAGGGGGAGGCTGAGATGACATGAAGGAGATCAGATAAATAAGGAGGGGCGAGGTTGTGGATGACCTTGAATATAAAGAGAAGAATTTTGAATTGGATTCTGAATTTGACTGGGAGCCACTGAAGTTGCTGTAAAACAGGTGAAATGAAGAAGTACCTGTAATGATTGGAGCAGCTGAGTTCTGGACCAGTTGGAGATCATTGAGAGTTTCATGCGGGAGACCAAACATAAGGGAGTTGTGTTGTTGTCTGGCGCCGTGCAGAGATGATGCTCAGGCTGCTTCGAAGATTAAGAAGTTGTTGTCACTTTACGTTTGGTCAAACAAAGTAGATATAATACGCTGTAAATTAACACATTTTTATTGGTTTCATACATGTCGAAACATCTAAACACCAATTTAGATGGAAACATTTTAGTTTTTAATGTGTAAATATTAGCCCAGCTCTGTCTGTGAACGTAGCAACAAAAAGCCCCGTTTTCATGCGTTTGTGTCCTTTTCAGTGGAAGATGCAGAGTACATGGTGATGAGCTGTCCGGCGTCGTCTCCGAGCACCGAGCACGTCGACCCACCTGGACCAGGTACCTGCTGTTGCTGCCTCCATGACACCTCGGCTGTCCCCCAGACCAGAAACCCCCACAAACAGACAGACACGGTGGTAATGGTGTTCAGCTGCATGCTCTGAACCTCTGTTTGTTTTCCAGAAGGAGTTTGGTTGTCTGAGCTGGTCTCACATCAGGACTCCTCTGCCTGGCTCAGGAACGGGGTGAGCAAACACTCTGGCTTCACCTCTGGAGTTATCAATGAAACAGAATAAAAAAAGTCCACAGAAAAACCTGCAGAACTTCTGATCCAGACCTCATAAAGAGATTAGGCCAAAGTCTGTCAGAGACGCCAGGATGCATGAACAGGGAGGCCTGGACAACCTGTTTCCCATCATCTCTGGTTGCCATGGAAACACAGTGGCGTCATTAATCACCGCGCGTAAAAAACAAACAAAAAAAAGGTTGTCATCCCATAGCGGTTGAGACTTTCACCAAACCTCTTCACTTTCTGACCTCAGAGAGCAGCTCAAAGGGAAGCTGGCGGAGAGACGAAGGTTTGTTTTTAGATCGGGATCCAGCAGCAGAAAAGCGGAGCTTCTGTGATGTGGGTCAGTAATGACAGAGCAGGTCCTCCTGAGGTTTGGGAGGAGACGTCAGGGTTACAGAGTGTGTGTCAGGGAGCCGGAGGAAGTTCACTGTTTACATATGAGGCCGTCTCGCCTCGCTCCTATTGGCTGATGGAGCTGCAGAGGGAGGAAATGGTTAGTGATGGCGGCTGATTAGCATCTGGTCTACGTGATGGACAGAAAACACGATAAGATCCTAATTACAGCATAGTGTCCACAGAGCTTAGCAAAAGTATTCACACCCATTGAACTTCAGTGTGGTTTATGACAATTTTATCCGACAGAGCAACACAAAGTGGTCCATATATATATATATATATATATATATATATATATATATATATATATACACTATATCTATATCTATATAATATAAAGCCCTGTTTAATCTGGTGTTATTGAATATAATACAGTATATTTGTGAATAATTTAATCTCAGTGTAAATGCTGGAGGTGTTTTAATTTGCTTAATCTTGTCGTTGCATCTTGCTGGTCACAGATGCAGGGCCCAACCGTTCCTCCTCATCCTCCAGGTGGGCTCGGGGGCGATGATGATGAGGAGGATACGTACGAGGAAGCAGCACCTTACGTGCCAGCGGCTGACGTCTCCAACACAGGTAGCTGCAGTGACACCAGCGGAGAAAGGACAAGTTTACGCAGCAACGCAACACAACCAAAACTCTTTTCTTCCTCCAGAGAGGGCGGAGTCAGAGAGCAGTCACTACGAGTCATATGGGGAGGAAGATGATGATGAGGAGGAAGGAGAAGGCCTCGTGAAGGACAGAGCTCACTACATCCAGTGGAGCACCTCACAGATCTGTCTTCGGCCCACGCCAGAGTCCCGGCTCTGCGGCTACCTGTGGAGGAGGAGGTGGCTCGGACAGTGGAGCAAACAGCTCTTCATCGTCAAGAATGACATGCTGCTGGTGAGGAAGATGAGAGACTGCAGTGCCTTTAGTGTCCACTAGATGCTGCTGCTGTGGGTCTGAGGTGATGTGGGATTATGGGGCACCAGGGTCACCTACATGGTTTACTGGGTTTCACGATCTCTGAACCAGGAGCTGGATTCTCAGAGCAAAGTCGACCTCCATCCCAGGAGGGACTGGTCTCCTCCAGAGGTGCTCCATGTCTCCTGCTTTTGGTTTTCATGGTCGGCGCAAGCTTTATTCCTCTGAGGATGTATTCAAGCCATAACCTCCATGTTACAGTGGAGGGGCAGTTCCAGTTCCAGCTGGGATGAAAACGATGCTCTGGGTCTGGAGATCTCAGCCGCTTCTTTTAGGTCAGGGGTCAGTCTCTGCCTCAAGTGGGGGAGTTCAATTCAATTCAATTTTAATTATATAGCGCCAATTCACAACACACATATCATCTCAAGACTCTTTCCAAAGTCAGATTCCATCAGATCCTCCAGGTTGGTCAGAAAGTTTCCTCTCTAAGGAAACCCAGCAGGTTGCATCAAGTCTCTCCAAGCAGCATTCACTCCTCCTGAAAGAGCGTAGAGCCACAGTGGACAGTCGTCTGCATTGTTGATGGCTTTGCAGCAATCCCTCATACTGAGCATGCATGAAGCGACAGTGGAGAGGAAAACTCCCCTTTAACAGGGAGGAAAACCTCCAGCAGAACCAGAACCAGGCTCAGTGTGAACGCTCATCTGCCTCGACCCACTGGGGCTTAGAGAAGACAGAGCAGAGACACAGAAAGCACAGAAGCTCACATTGATCCAGGAGTACTTTCTATGTTAGATGGTAATAGAGGATGATCTGCCTCCCCTGATGATGTCACAGCTAACAGAACACCAGACCAGGCGTACCTTCTATGAAGAGAAAAATGACAGAGAACAAAAAGTTAAAAGCTGAAATAACAACAAACAATGCAAACTGGAGAGCAGCAGGAGAACTCAGCAGAGTGATAGAAATAGGCCCTGATGTCCTCCAGCAGCCTAAGCCTATAGCAGCATAACTATAGAGGTAGCTCAGGGTAACATGAGCCACTCTGACTATAAGCTTTGTCACAAAGGAAAGTTTTAAGCCTAGTCTTAAAAGAGTTCAGGTATCTTGGTGTCCTTTTCCTGGGTCAAATAAAGCTGGAGATGGGCGGATGACTGCGTGGCTGGATGGATGGGTGGAGGGATGGGTGATAATGTTGTATTCCTTCTGTGTTTGTGTCCATCAGTGTTATAAGTTTGCTCGGGACCTGCTGCCTCAGCTAGAGTTGAACCTTCATGGCTGTCAGTTGTTCTACAAGTCGAAGAGCCACGCTAAGATCCAGCACCAGCTCAAACTGGTCCCAGTGGGCTCAGAGTCCATGGTTCTGGGCTACAGCAGCTTCCAGCAGGCGGACGAATGGAGGAGGGTCAGCAGCACACACCAATGACACCTTTCTACTTAAACCACATTTTAGAAGATCTGGTGACCGCAATCTATCATTATTCATTGATTTAGATTTTCTCTGATATAGTTTAAAGGTTTTGGTGTCATGCTTTTCTAATCCTTCCAAAGTCAACTATAGGCATATATATCATCAAATGTTGCTTTAACCTTTACGGAGTATTCATTTGTTATGACTATTAGTTGTTTTCTGGTCTTATTTTTCCAACCAAGAAGAAGGACATGTGCCTTCACTGCGACGGTGCTTCTCCCCATGTGGGGGCGCTCTAGAGTCCCTGCAGCACATAACCCTGAATCAACATTTTTACAGTTTAGCAATTTGGTTTATGTAGAGCTCTGGTGTCTGCATCGGGTGGTTTTACTGTAGGAGCCGCGGCAGTTTAGGAATTAATCCCCAAGACGATCCACTTTAATAAAGGCCGAGGTTTACCAATCAGTAATCAGACAAACACAAGCTATCGTACTCCAAAAAATAACATATGACAAAAACAAATTTTGTTACATATCTGCAGCTAAAAAAGAGCAGTTACTGTCGATGTGCAGATTAGGTGCTACAGAGCCACTTCGTCTCAACTTTGAGCAGAACTGATCACGCTCTGCCTCACATTATTGCTCGTTGGCTGTGTTGCTTACTACCGCTCTACGTAGACCTGTCATGGCCGCTCGTTTTCCAGGACCGGGAGGGACTGTATTACTCAGATATGCAAGAATCAAGTAAAACACAACTTAGAGCATAATTTTAAAAACATTTAAACCTTTAAAGTAATTTAACTGGATTTGTTTGTGTGCATGAAGGTGATGGAAGAGGTGAGCGTCGGAGGTGAGGTTGAGACTCAGAGCTTTTCTTCTCTGAGTAAATCGGATCAGCGTCTGTCCTGCAGGGTAAGAAACCAACACGGTTCTTTGAGACATTAGTGATGTTCCTCCAGTAAAGAACATCCAAAAACACCAGATCACACACAGGGGATGTTTAAATCTCCAAACATAGGGACAAACCTTCACATTAAAATCAAACAGTCAAAAAACAGCCTTACTAATATCCTAACAAACTTGTAAACTCTCTGCTTCTAAGTTCATACGATAAAAAATAATTTATTTTGTTGTTCTGTCTTTAGTCCAGTACAGTCCAGACCGACTCTGATGAGGAGAAACTTTCAGCGTACTCCAGTCTCAACAGAGAAAAAGGTACAGAAACCTTAAAGCTGAGTAGAAAACCGCACAGTTGGACTTTCTGAAGGGGGAACATATCTAACTAGGCTGAAAACTTTGTAGATCCTGATAAACTTGCCTTTTATTTGTTAGTGGTTGAGGACTGCCACAACATCCTGCACTAATGTCACTATCAAAAAAAGTGTCACCAATTCAGAAAAAAACCTCCTTCCAGCGAAATGTTTCATCCGCTCCCCTGGACTCACAAAAACTAGGTGGCTTATATCCCGGACGAGCCCCCGATTTATAGCTGGTTGCTAAGTGGTTCTTATCTTATTTTATGCCCGATGGTGACTGTAGCAAGTTCAGAAAAAATCAACCATGTTACAGGAATAATTTCAGTAAAAGTCTTTGTGATTATCTAAAAAAAAACATTCTTGTAAAGCTGTGACTATAGCTATGTTTACATGGACAAAAGTACTCGGAATAAAGGGCTAATCAAATTAAGCTCAATCGAAATGAAATATTAATCCGAATAAGAGGGGTGGTTTATGCTGGTTTCTAATACGATCAATGTGCACATAAATGCTTGTCAGGCTCAAGTTATTTCTAATGTGGCAAACTGACTCGAGTGCCCCAGTTCGCCTGATGTAAACGTGACATATTTCCGCGTTGGTGAGTGGCAGAAATAAGTCAGGAAGCAAAACTGTCGAGGCTCCCGATGAACCTTTCTGTTTGAAACATTGAAAGAGCTCAAAATGGTTGCTTACTCAGTAACGTTTCAACCATAATTAGAACATCCTGCAAGTCCAACCTGGGCGCTCGGAACTTGTATAAAACTGCTTTGTTTGTTGTTTTTTGTTGTTTAGCAAAGACGGAAGTTCTTTCTTTTTTTAGGGGAATTTGATAACTGCACATGTCAGAGTTGTTCGATTCTGAATAAAACCAGGTGTATAGAAACGCACATTCTGATCGGATTATTTGATTGTGCGCCCATATAAACAGTACAATCCGATTATTTAATCCCAATACATTCTAATGCGATCGTGAAATTCTGTGCATGTAAACATAGCTAATGATCTAAATTCAAACCAAGAAGCCAAGAATAAGCAAGATATCAACTCACTGGTCCAAAAACCCAGGATCAACAGTGAGGGCATCAGAATTTCCATCAAGTTGGATAAATATGGCTGAACGGTGTCTGAAAGAGGAAAAGTGTCCGTAACCAAAGGGACTGGACTGCCAGACTGTGACTTTGTAGATTTTTATGACATATACAAATACCTTAAGATCCTACGAGTACCCGCAGCGAGAAAGTCAGACCTGGAAAGACCAGCTAGGTGGTAAGAACAAAGTCCAGGCCATTTCCACACACATCCACTAAGTCACTATATAACTGTCACCACTGGTATAAAAGCCCAGAAAAAGAAAGAGGTAATAATAAATCTTTATTTGCAGACATTACATCCATACTCACATAAAAGAAAAAAAACATAAAACAACCACAGAAATATAAAACTATCCTTGGATAAAAAAAAAAATCAATGCATACACAGACTCTTATGCCAGTGCCTCCTCAGACTAGGAGAGCCTGGCTTAAGAGACAGAAGCTGATATCAAGACAAACGAGTTCCTGCAATGAACATTGGGCTCCATCCAAAGTTTAGCCCTCTCACACTGTATGCCGAGCAGCTGGAGGAAGGGAGAGCCGTGGTGAGTGTCAAAGCCACTATCCCGGATGGAAAAAGCATAAAAAAGATGTGACCCAATGCTGAATGAATGTCTGAGGCAGGAGGAACCCAGAGGGCAAAAAGGAGGCTGAGAGGAACCATTAGGGAGAGACAAAGCTCTGCTTGGCTGATAGACAGATGGCCTACTAATGGCTATTGAGGGTTTGACTGAGGAATAGGACAAAAGCCCTAATCAGGGCAACACAGGAACCAGCATTCAGCAGAACAGCAACAGAAGCTAAGTTTGACCAAGACCAAAGATTTTAGGCAGAGGGAACATGCTCCTGAAAAAGTCCAACTCTTGATACCTGGGTGTAAGATACTAACAGGCAAAGTGTGCATGGAACACCTTAACCAAGTAGCAAACGGTGCCTTTAGGAACATCTTTGCAGGGTATGGGCTGACGGCCCCGCAGTCAAAGATGGGAGGCACCAGCAAGAGTGGTTGGGAAGGAAATGGGTCAGATCCAGACTGATGTACTGGGAATGGCTCACCAACCGGACATTGTGGTGGTGGACAAACCAGAAAAGAGAGCAGCAGTGACTGACAAAGTGATCCAAGGCCTCTGCAACATCAATAAGAAAGACCAGGAGAAGCTCGAGGAATATCACGGCCTAGAAATGGAGAAGTTGTCATTGGTGCAGCAAAGACACGATGGAGATGCTTTAATTTTCACAAAATGCCGGTCAGTGATGTGAGGTTTTCTGAACCTGCAGGGTTCCTGAACGTTCTCATGAACTGTCAGTGGCAGAGTCTGCTGTGCCAGGTGGAGGACGGAGTCCTCAACATGTATGGAGAGGAAGTCGAGAACGAGGAGGAGGAGGTGAAGCGTTCGCCTCAGTACACGGTCCAGCTCAGAGGTTGTGAGGTCAGAGCCGGGGCAGACACAGACCACTCCTACAGAATCACACTGAGCATGCTTGGTGACCAGGTGGCCGTGCTGGAGGTGAGTTGAAAGGTCAGTGGAGTCAGAGCTCCTTCATCTCAGTTTGTTGCTTGTTAACGAGTCTTTCTGTCCAACCTTGGGTTCTCCAGGTGAGCTCGTTAGAGGAAAAACAAAAGTGGCTGAAGCTTCTGCAGGACGGAGCTGCCAGTCACGGTTTTAATGACAAGAAGACACCGGAGAACACAGGTGGCCCCTTCAGGTGGGACAAACATTTTTAAGTAAATCTCAGATGTCCTCTTCCTGTTCTCTGATTACGCCTAGTGGTCACATATGGTATTGGAAACCTGGTCTTCAGGGCCCGGTGCCCTGCATGTTTTAGGTGTGCACCCACTGCCACATATCCAGCTTTAATAAATAGACCAACAGGAGCAAGGAGACACCTAAGGACCAGGGTTAGGGACCTGACCTAGAAGATTTATTTCTCTGAATTATGCAGCGATTAACTTATGAATTACTGAGTTTCCTGGTACCACGCTCCTCAGAGGGGATTTATCGCCTCCACTCGAGTTTCAATCTCACATTAACTTTATTTTCTCAGTGGGCTGCAAACGCGCAGATTTCCCACCTCCAACACCTACATGGACGACCCCTTCTGTCTGAGCAGAACCACCAGAAACCAGCCCATCTACTCCAACTCCTCCATGATGGACCCCAAGGTACAAACCAGACTTAGAAACGACATCATTAAACGTCCTGCTTCTCTAAACATAATTTATCATCATGAATGAGTTTTATGTCATCTTGCAGAGGTTCGTTAAGATCCCAGAAGATGTGATATTAATGGTCATTAGTGGAGCCTGTAGTTAAACTTCAGCGTTGGCCTCAAGGCTTTCTGCATCTGCCAACTTTAAACATTCTCACATGAAATTCCCTCTTTTAATGTTCTGTAATTAGTCTGATTGGACAGGTGTGATGTTCTGTGATTGGTCTGATTGGACAGGTGTGATGTTCTGTAATGGGTCTGATTGGACAGGTGTGATGTTCTGTAGTGGGTCTGATTGGACAGGTGTGATGTTCTGTAATGGGTCTGATTGGAAAGGTGTGATGTTCTGTAATGGGTCTGATTGGACAGGTGTGATGTTCTGTAATTGGTCTGATTGGACAGGTGTGATGTTCTGTAGTTGGTCTGATTGGACAGGTGTGATGTTCTGTAATTAGTCTGATTGGACAGGTGTGATGTTCTGTAGTTGGTTTGATTGGACGGGTGTGATGTTCTGTGATTGGTCTGATTGGACAGGTGTGATGTTCTGTAGTTGGTCTGATTGGACAGGTGTGATGTTCTGTAATTAGTCTGATTGGACAGGTGTGATGTTCTGTAGTTGGTCTGATTGGACGGGTGTGATGTTCTGTGATTGCTCTGATTGGACAGGTGTGATGATCTGTAATTAGTCTGATTGGACAGGTGTGATGTTCTGTAATTAGTCTGATTGGACAGGTGTGATGTTCTGTAATTAGTCTGATTGGACAGGTGTGATGTTCTGTGATTGGTCTGATTGGACAGGTGTGATGTTCTGTGATTGGTCTGATTGGACAGGTGTGATGTTCTGTAATGGGTCTGATTGGAAAGGTGGGATGTTCTGTAATTGGTCCGATTGGACAGGTGTGATGTTCTGTGATGGGTCTGATTGGACAGGTGTGATGTTCTGTAATTAGTCTGATTGGACAGGTGTGATGTTCTGTAATGGGTCTGATTGGACAGGTGTGATGTTCTGTAATGGGTCTGATTGGACAGGTGTGATGTTCTGTAGTTGGTCTGATTGGACAGGTGTGATGTTCTGTAATGGGTCTGGTTGGACAGGTGTGATGTTCTGTGTCTGTGGGTTGTCTGTAGAACCTCCTGAATGTGCGTCCTGTTTGTGGTCTTTCAGCTTCACGGCTCTCAGGATTCAGTTCACCGTAACTCGTTGTTGTCCAGAGACTCTGTGACCTACAGCAACACGGTGCTGACCAGCACCGGCACCAGCGGCACCAGCAGCAGTGAGTCGGAACTAAAGTTTCAGAACAAAGCTTGTAAACAAACTCTCAGCTTCATTTGGGCAAAAATAACCAGCCTATAAAAGTCTTTATACACTGTAAAAGTTTGGATCAGTGCTAGGACCACCTCAGCCTCTCACATCCATGTGAACTAACTCTGCTTTATAAAGTTAAAGTTCTGAATGATGAAGCCTAAAGTTCTGAACTCGTGTTTTCAGACCGGACGGCGGTGCTGCGCGACGTTCAGAAGCTGAAGCTGGTCGATTCGCCGACAGTGCAGCTCAGATCCGGGTCTGAAACCAACCTGGCATCTGCTGTGAAGCGAAACAAGCGCACCTCCTTCAGGCAGTCTCTGGCCATCTGCACTGAGCGCGCTCAGGTGAGACGACCTGCACCTGGTGAGGTCACGCCTTCTGGTCTGCACCTTAAATATCCACTGAGGTTGTTACCAGGATGTTCTCGGTGACCTCTGACCTCCTCTGCTGGTCTGTCCTGGTCCAGGTGGGGTTCCTGAACCCTCTGCTGCGACGCACGGCTTCGGCTAAAAACTCGCTGAGACGAGCTCCTTCGGCGCTCTTCATAGAACATGGGAAGGTTTTCCAGAGGAAGAAGGTGAGGAGTTCTCCTGCAGATGTGTTCTGTCCGCAGGCCGGCTGCTCTCAGGTCTCTGGAGATGAATCGTTTCAGGAGTCACTTCTGCTGGTTCAGATTCTCTTGTTCACTAACTCGCCTGTTTTAGCAAACGGACGAATGTTTTTGGTTTCTTCAACCTTTGAATGTTGAAGACAGCTTTTAACTCAAAAGTTGAGATGATTTATTTTTTTTAAATTTACATTTTGACTCTGACTCCCTGCTGTAAATGTGAAAACCTCTGAATACTTCAAAGATCTGAAGGTATTTCAGGAGATTCATGTTTTAACCTTAAACCTATAGTTGGTAATCCGGTACAGAAACACTTTTCATTATACTGGGTAAAATCTTCCTTTCATCCATAATCCATACTGTCAATACATTAGTATTCATAAAAAGGAGGTTAAAAAATTAGATCTCTATGAAAGCTGCAGGTCTGTAAAAACACTGACCAATCCCTGCCCTTCGGTCCAAAGGGCAGGGATTGGTCAGAGTTTAGTCCTGCCCTCACTCACCTGTCCCTCAGGTTTTTGGGGTATCACCTTATCGATTTGGTGTCACACGTGCGGATCATTGTGATGCGCTCACATAACGCCAATGCCTTGTTAGTTTCTTCTTGGCTGCTGTGCATTCGCACTTCTAGTGTTCATGTATCCGGTTAGCTTAGCACACAATTCATTACACCGTCCCCCGGCCAGACTATAAAAATGGCCGACCGGGGTGGAGTGGGTTGCTCCTTCCCTTAAATCTAAGATTTCCATTGTTTCATGACCCTGAGGCAACAGAGCGAGATGGTTTTAGGTTGGGGAGGGCAGATCGGCCCACTTCACCTGTTTTCCCCCAGAGAGCTCAGCCTGGAGTCTAGCAGAGATGATCTTTGCAGTAATGTCAACAGAGTCCATTCTGTGGTTAGGGTTTCCAGAAGTTACCCTCACAGGTCCGCCACCACGCATGGCGCGCATATCTGGTTCTCAATGTGTCAGGAAAGTCATTTATGGTAAAACTTCAGGGTTATAAGTTGTTCAGAGCAACATAAAGATCATTTCTGACGGACGTGTTTTATTGTTTCCTGCAGGAATGGGAGACCAAAGCTGCTGCTTGATGTTCTCCTCACCAGCGTCCTGCCAGGTCGCCGACTGTGGAACATCTGCAGTCTAACAGGAGAACCATCGTTTCTGCTCTGATTGGTTGTTTGGACTCAAATAGCATAGGTCATACTGCAGGCACCAGGGTATTTCTGAGGGTGACCAACCTAAACTATTTGTTTTACTCCAGATTAGAATTATTGTACATGATTAACTGTCCCTGAGTCCTGGTTTGCCTTTTTTAATCTGAGCTGCGGCTCCTGGATTCAGTTTGCCCCTCAACACACCGTTTTGGCTCCTGTTCCGTTAAGGCTGCAGTCCCTCTGCTTCTGATTGGCTGTTGGGGGTGGTAACGTATGACCATATAAGGACATGCAACAGTTGGGAAAAACTGCCTGATCAGGGATGGAGGCCAGTTACACATTAGCCCAAAGCAAGAAGTTGCCCAGGGCCTCATAAAAAAACAGGATTAAATCTTCACTGGTGCTTCTGCACATTTGGTACATAATATAGAAATGTTGCTTTAAATACTCTCCAGAGGACCTAAAACCTTAGCAGCTATCGTTAGTGAAGAAAGTCAACCTGCTGCTCTTGGTGAAAGGGGTATGGCAACACATTTATCATATAATAGTTAGAAAAGATTAATTATTGCTGGAGAAGTAAAGAGGATAGTAGCAATGACTGACCAATTATTTAAAAGCTGTTTTACTCACCAGTCAACTAGAAATTAATGGTGAATTTAAAAAAAACTAAACTAAATCTGCCTCTGGGGACAAATAAGTGAAACTATAACTGTAGAAATCTGTCGGGACGGGTGGGGGGGGGGGGGATACTGATTGAGATTAGGCAGTGGCAGCTAAAATACACTGAGAAATGAAATATTAGTTTTCTTTTTGTATGAAACAAAGAGGGAAATGGAGGATTTTGGTAAAAACCAGAGAAACTCTGAGCAACAAAAGCTTTTCAGGAGGCACCTGACAGGTCTTAAAAAAAAGGCAACTGGTGCGTTTTATGTACATGTTTTTGGTATTTTCATCTTTAGAACGTTTTTCTCTGTTAACATCCTGAGGTGATCTAACATAAGAACCCATCGAGGAACCAGATGAGGAATCCAGATGGGACTGATGATTTTATTTTACTTAATTAACAGAAAGAGGGGAAAAACATTTCGAATTTTCAGGTCTCGGTTTTTCAGGTACTCTATAAGATGTTTCCATTTGTGGATTAAATCACAGGAACCGGAACAGATCATCAGTTTGTTGTGCTGCGGCCTGCAGAGCAGAACCACAAACATCTGAACAGATGTTTGGACTGTTGGTTCCTTCATGAAGGAACCTTTAACTGTGGAGGTCTTATCCTGATGCAGCTGGTGACTTTTCTGTCTCGTTAAGATTCTGTGGTGAGTTCAGGTGTTCCACGAGAACGCCACAGAACCATTTATCCACCACCTTTTGAACGGTTCCAGGAACAAGTTTCTGCAGAGCTACGGTGCTACTTAAGGCCGACTGAGACCGGTTCTCGTAGAGTTACTCCATGAAAGGCAGTTCAGCGTCCAGCAGGAACGGAACCTGGACCGCATGCAGAGCAGCTTCAGGGACGGAAACGGGTCGGTTCACAGGAGCATCATGGGTGGCCAGCGGGGGGCGCCGGCTGGCTGGCAGTAACCGGAGCATCTGACGGTGCACTGGGTGAGGGTCTGAGGATGAGTTCTTAGCAGCGCCGTGCCGAGCCTAATCTGGGTCACGGTTTGCAGGAGGTCAGCTGACTCCGCCTCCTTTAATTGAATAATTAAGGCGTCTCTGCACGTGGGCCAGTCCACGCCTGCATCAGGACCTTCGTCTACGGTGCTGCACAGTTAGCATCAGAGCGCGTTTTCAGGCTGAAAGCAGCTGGTTCATAGCAGGCTCTGGTGAAACCGGCAGGGAATCAGGGTGTCTGGGTTTGTTCTGATGGAAAACAGGGAAACGAGCATTTGATTGTCTTTGCTTCAGCGTGACGGGCTGTTTTCCTCTGAGCTGTAAGGCTAACGGTCTCCTCAGTCCTTCAGAGGAGAACCAAACATGAACTCTGATCGCTCTGCCCAGGATGGAAAGATGTGGATCCAAAGATCTGCTGAAAAACATCCATGTGCGCTGCCCTCTTTCATTTCTGCAGCTTTATGGGTCAGAACACGTTAAATAAATCTCCTGGTATTGAGATAAATCCACCGCTGGATGAGGAGCAGCCTGTGACGGCGGTTATCTGGTGAAATGCTCCACTGGACGCCAGCAGATGGGTGGACACCCTTCCTAGATTGATGGTGACCACAGTTGCTGACGTCTCTCCATCCTGGTGTTGAGGCAGAATAAAACTGATGTAAATGTGGAGGAGAACCAAAATAAAAGCCGAATTAAACGTCTTTCCTGCTGTTATGGCGGTGCTGGGTGTTTCTGTGTAGATGCATTTGATCAGCAGCGCCTGGCTGCTCCTTTTTCATCCCATCAGGTCGGTGCAGACTGTCTTTATTTTCATCCACAGCTTCTGCATTTTGGTTCTGTTCTCAGCAAACATGGCGTGGTCTGAGCTTTTATTCTTTAAGGGGACCTGACGGCTAAGCCAGCACAAAAACAACCAGGAAAGATCTCACACAGCTAAAGGTTTTAGCTTTAACCTTTTGGATCCGTGCTGCAACGACACTGACGTCCAGACGGGTCGGTAGACCTCAGACTTCTTAGGAAAAGCAGCTTCTTGTTTTCATATAAGTGTTTTTTATTTTTCTCAGACAACAACCGCTGATCTCTGACCTGCTGACCACAGCCGGAGCTCAGGGACCCGAAGGAAACTCACATTTCTGCTGTTAGCTTCTGTGCTGTATTAGCATCTCTTTAGTTATTGTGCAACTTTCTGTTATTTAACAATTTTTGTAACTGTTTTAAAAATGTAACAACTGATGCATACCAGAATAAAACCCATTTTGTAGCATTTTTATTGTATTTCCTGTGCTTTGTACTCAGGAGAACGTTCTGCTGGAGCAAACACTGATCTGTAAATTAAAATCTGAGTGGAAAATGTCCCTCTGTGGTTTTTATTTGGCTTAACTTCGCTAACGGCAGCGGCCGTACCCTCCTCTTCCTCAGCCAGGCCTTAGGAACGTGGGCCTCCACCATCCTGGACCTCCCTTGAGGAGATGTGGTCCTGAAGGCAGCAGATGATGCTCTAGAACCTCTGCTGGACTTTCCTGCACCAGAGAAGCGGAGATGATCCAAACCCAGACGGTGGTTCCACCTCCTACCATCACAGAACCAGGCTGCAGGGATCCTGTCTCCTCCTGTTCCACCAAACATCTGGAGAACCGATCCATCCGGTCTATTGAACATTTAGTTTTTGATGAAGCTGCTGAGTCACAGAAACACGGAGACGATGTCCTGAAAGCTGCTAGAAATGCGTTTTATTGTCACTTCTGGCTCTTCATTCACGTCACCATTCCTCTGTTACAGCAGCTGCACCCAGTTATGAAAACACCACAATAGCAGAACATCATTCAGGGTCCAGTATGTACAACAGCAGGACGACGCCGACGGGTCGGAGAACCTCCCCTAACCTCAGAATGGGACCCAGAAAAAGGTCAGGGGGCTGACCTTCAGACATAACCAAACAATTCCAGAAATAAATAGATTAAACGTGTCTGCGGCTCCATCGTCCTTTAGCTTTGTCTGCAGAAACCAAACTCTTTGTTACAGCTGCAGGTTTAAACACTTTAAAATCCCTCCGTCCTCCTTCATGACCACAGCAGATATTCACTAGATGAAGCTCCAGCTCCATCCAGCTCCATCCTGCCACCTCTCCATGAGGTCCAGGATGAGCTCCTCTGGTTCTGCTGGGCCTCAGACTCTGAGGGTTTTTAAAACAAGTCGTGTCCTGCAGCCCAACAACATGAGTTTGGTTCTGAAAGCTGAAGGATGCTGGAGAAACCCCCTGGACTTGATTCTGGCAGCGAGGTTCAAACAGAAAGAGACGCATGTGAGCGTCTCCTCCACACCGCTGCTGCAGCTCAGACACCATGAAGAAAGAAAAAATGTCTGAAACGCCACAGAGTCGTCCTGCAGGTTTAAAGAATAATAATAATAAAAAAAAAAACAGATTCAAACGGCTCAAAATGTACAAAAAGAAACGCAGAACAATCTTTGTGTCGTCATGGAGTCGGTCACAGCAAGCAGCCAATCAGAACACAGCATGAACCTGTCCAGGAAGTAACAACATAAAGAAATAAAAACGTCCTCTGAACATAAAGTGACTGATGCCTCTTCCCTCTGACACGTCTCACGTCTCCATCAAATGTGTTTTTTTTTTTTTTACATAGTTTTCAGATTTTTTGTTGCTTTTTGTTCCACAGATGCAGGAAGCAGCAGGTGAAGGTGAGGCGGGGCGCGTTGGCGGTGATTTTAGACATTTTCATACGATGCAGTGAGAGTGAGTCCGCTGTAAGGTTAGATCTGCTGCAGCTCTGAGTCCAGATTCAAAGGAGACGACATGAAATCACAGAAATCATCCAGAATGATCAGGATGACCAGCAGCTGAGTCCTGCAGACAGACAGCATCTTAGAGCCGGAGGACCGAGGCTTCCTGTAATTTCCCTCTGGGATTATTAAAGTATTTCTGATTCTGATTCCTCAGGGATGAAGCTGCAGAGCTCCGATAAAACCCAGGAAGGCAGTAAAATAATTATAATAATAATAATAAACGTGTAATCTGAAAATGAGTTCACTGCTCAGTTTGTAAAAATGCATAAAAACAGCAAAGTTACTCCAAAGTAAAATATATCAAAGCAATCCTCAAACACAACTTCTAATGAAACAAAAGGTTTTAGTTTACTTCTATAATTTAAAAATCACAACTTTTTAAAATGTTTCTTGAATCATTTTGTTTTCTACCATTAATTTGTGTTTCTCTCCAGGTAATTAACCAAAGTGTGCAGAGATCATGTTAGAGCGCCCCCTGCTGGTGTCCACAGGAAGCTGCTGATTTCACATCCTGTCCTGAAATACTTTTTAAATCCCTGGTTTATTTCTTAAATATAGGATGATAGTTGACATCTGATCCATGTTTCATTTTCTAAATCAAGTTAATTATTTTTATAGGTAGTTTTATATTTTCATGCTATTTATTGTCATTTATCTTTTCTTCTTTTTGAACTTTTGTTGATGCTGCTTCCTGTTTGCTTTTTCCTCTGCAGCTATTGGCTGATTTAGATAAACTGTACTCAACACATTGATTGTTGGAGCTAAATGGATCATTTGGTTGAAATAAACGTGAAATAGAGGCAGCAGCTCCTGCCTTTAAGTGTTTATCGCTGATTTTAGCTTTAGTTGGTAACTTTAGAAAATTTCTCTTGCTTTCTGCCCAGCTTGCTGTCAGCCTGGCTTTGACTCGTTGCTGGAAGAAATCTGTGACGAGTCCCCTTTAAATCCGGTTCAGTCCCGACTTGGAACCAGACTCGGAACCAGACTCGGAACCAGACTCGGAACCAGAGGCGCCTTGTTAATCCGGCTGCTGCTGAGGAATAACGCCGCGGCTTTGTGGAAACGAATGACTTGAACTCTGAGTGCTGATGTTGGTTCACAGAAGCGATTCAATCCCAGTTAAAGTGAAACTTGTCCCAAATCCCGGAGAAGTCCTTTTTCTTCCCATCTTCCTGGTCGTTCCGACTCATCCTGACGTTTTTAGAGGAATTGATAACAAACATGCCACTTGGTCAAAGGAGGTTAAAAACTAGCTGCACATCATTTGGTCACGAAGCAACATCTGAACTGAACGTCCTGCTGATGGATGTCTGACCGCTGCAGACGCCTCTTGGGGGGGGGGGGGGGGGGGGTTTCTGGTAGCTGCTGCCGAGTCTGTTTTTGCTCATTTTACTGGTAAAGTTGATGCAAAGTGAGGAGCTTTTCTGGGTCAGGGTTCAGGTTCTGGATCAGGGTTCGGACACAGAAAGGTTTGAAAATGGAAAGGTCCTCACTTTGCATTAGAACCAGGATATGTGTTGGGGGGGGGGGGGTGGCAGTGGTTTCTGCTGAGGAACGGAGACAGAAAAACGAGGAGCTGAAGGTTTGATCGCAGCTCGGACTGAAGCTGACCCGGTCTGGAGCCGGTGGGGCTGACTGGGTCAGAGGAAGGTTCTGTTTGTTTGTTCTGGGTGAGTCTCTGACCTCCAGGTTCTTCAGAACACGCTGCTTATGTGAACGGCCGACAGAACCCAGCAGAACCCACCTAGAACCAGCAGAACCTGACTGAAACCATCAGAACCTGGATCCAACAAGCTTTTTTATTCTCCAGACAGAATCTCAGAGATGAAACTGTTGGAGTCTTTTTCTCTCCTCTCCATCTGCTGCATTCTGCATAGACCTGGATCCAACTGATCTGGACCAGAACCGCTCAGTCCGGTTTCATCAATCATGTAAGTTTTGGAGGCGGCTGTCCAGAGAAGATGCCTGCATGAAGGGTTCTTCTCCGGTTCTGATCCGACCTGAGGGACCCCGGTCTGACCAGCTTGTGCCGGGTTCCAGCTTCAGCCCGAGTGACCGCGGTCGAACCGTCTCCTCGTGTCTGTTCTTCAGTGCTGGGAAAGAAACGGCGTCATTGTGACATCATAGCTGGCTAAGCCAATGGGACGGCCCCTTTCAGAGGCCGCCCTCGTTTATCTGCTGAAAACTGACTCAGGGTCAGCGGGAATGTTGAGTGTTTCTCTGCCGTCTGTGGAGGATTTCAGGGGGACTGCAGAGCGGCCCAAATTGCTAACCAACCAGCGGACCAGAACCCTGCAGCTTCCTGCCTGGTAGAGTTTTTTCTCTTTGTGCTCGCCAGCTAGTTTGGTGAAGCCGGTGGTCTGCAGCTCCAGAACCCAGAACCAGTGACGCCCATGTGTGCAGCAGAACTCTAAACCCGCTTCAGGCCTCCCTGCAAACCTGGAGGCGCCGGAGACGACAGCCACACACCAAAAAGTCCACGGCGCCGCCTGAAGATCACGCTCACAGTCCGTTTGGCCGACCCGGGAAGAGCGGGCGGTTCTGGGTCAGAAGAGACAGACCTTCTTCTTCATCTCGGTCCTCTTCCAGAGGGAGAGGCGGTCGAAGTCCTCGATGGGCATCCCGAAGACGCTGAAGAACTCCTCCTGGGAGAGATGTCTCTGCAGGAGGAGCAAACGGCGTTATTACACAGATGACCAGCAGGGGGCAGAGTTTCACCGTCTGGACCAGAAGCGCTCCTCCGTTCTGAGCTGGGAATAAAACGTTTTTTAAACCTGAGACCTCTGAGACTTAACAGAATAAATATTTGAAGTCAGCATGAGGGAGATCTCGCTGCTCCAGAGCCCAGCAATCGGAGCAGACAGGTGAAGGTGAGGACGACCCTGAGCGCCACACCTGGAGCTGAGATCACGGGAGGTTTTCAGACCGCAGCAAAACAAATCTGCTTCTCCAAGCCTTTGCAAAAGGATCATCTGCTCCGGAACCAGAGGAACTGAGCAGATGGCTTCTCTCTGCACAGAAACTGAACTTAAACACCTTTAAATGAGACAAAATCCATGAAGATTCAGGAATAATTCTGTAAACCGCCGGCAGGTTGAAGCAGAGCGGACCCAGGATTGTACGGGCCCTGAGGAGCCTCAGGTTGTACTAGCATGGCCGTCACACTCATGAAGCAAAGAGCAGTAAATGCGTTACAGACGGCTTTAAATGACTGACTTATCAGGCGCTGGGTTCACTGGGTTTAAAGGCTGGTTTAGCCACAAAGATGGCGAAGCATCATCTGTCCTGTAGCTGTAAATCTTTTCTGCATGAACTCCAGCTTTTAGTTCAGAATTTAAACCTTAAAACCCAACGGATGATGCCTAACGAACAGAACCGAAGCATTCTGCACACCATCAGAGCTATTTGCTTTGTGAATACCGGAGCAGAGATGGAGCACGTTTCTGCTGACTCCAAACGATTAATTTAAATAGAAAATGATTAAACGTGGAGGTCTATTGTTATTTAAGTTGTTTTTTACCTCCAGTCGGGTCCGGTCCACCCCGGGGGGCAGCTTGCTGCGTCCTCTGTGCGTCACCACCAGCGTCTCGTACGGATACACCTGAGCCCGGATAAACAGGTGACACCAGTAAAACACCCGAACCGCCGCTTTCAGCTGTCACCAGGTTCTGCTTCACGGTTCTGGCTCCGTTTGCTCACCTTGAGCTCCAGCATGCTGGGCAGGGAGTTGCCCCGGTCCATCCTGGAGTCTCCGTTCTGACCCGGATCAAACACAACATGTACATTTAATTTAGAGGCGAACAGTTCCTGAGCCGCTGATGTGGGTTAAAACGGGCTGACAGTACCTGGAGACCTGCAGAGGGACAGAGGGACACAAATACTCGTCACCGCAACGTCTGGAGGTCGGGTTTTATGTCAGGGAGGAAAGATTTTAGTGCTGACACTTCAAAATGTTCTAATAAAACCTATTTGTTAAAGTTTTAGAGTGAAGAGGATGATGGTAAAGATGCAGAAGACTCACCTGTTGGGTTTTTCTCTGAGGAGCTGAACTCTGCAGACTGCAGCTGGAAGACAGAGACATGTTTCATCATCACGGCCCCCAGACGGCTCCGTCATGAGCAAACATGTAGAGTAAACCTACCCTGGACAGGCCGCTCCTGGAGGATGCTGGGAAATACACCGACTTGGAGGCATTGGACCCTGAAGACGAGAGGAGACAAAGTTTGTCCACCTGATGATGCCAGAGTTCCCCTGCTGACGTCCTGCAGAGACGTCCTGTAACCACCGCTACCATCCATCCATCATCCATCCATCATCCATTCATCCATCATCCATCCATCATCCATCCATCCATCCATCATCCATCCATCCATCCATCCATCCATCCATCCATCCATCCATCCATCATCCATCCATTCTTTCATCCATCATCCATCCATCATTCCATTCATCCATCATCCATCCATCAATCATCCATCCATCCATCATCCATCCATCATTCCATTCATCCATCATCCATCCATTCATCATTTCATTCATCATTTCATTCATCCATCCATTAATCTATCATCCATTCATCCATCATCCATCCATTCATCTATCATCCATCCATCAATCATCCATCCATCCATCCATCATCCATCCATTCATCCATCATCCATCCATTCATCTATCATCCATCCATCAATCATCCATCCATTCATCCATCATTCCATTCATCCATCATCCATCCATTCATCTATCATCCATTCATCCATCATCCATCCATTCATCTATCATCCATTCATCCATCATCCATCCATTCATCTATCATCCATCCATCAATCATCCATCCATTCATCCATCATTCCATTCATCCATCATCCATCCATTCATCTATCATCCATTCATCCATCATCCATCCATTCATCCATCATCCATTTATCCATCATCCATTCATCCATCCATCAATCATTCCATTCATCCATCATCCATCCATTCATCTATTATCCATTCATCCATCATCCATCCATTCATCTATCATCCATTCATCCATCCATCATCATCCACTTATCTGAGATCAGATCTCTGGGCAGCAGGTCCAGGAAGGAAACCAGATGTCCCTCTCATCAGCAACACCCTCCAGCTCATGCTGGGATCCCCACTCGTTCCCAGACCAGACAACCCCCCCCCCTTGAGGCTGATCTCAGCCTCATTCCAGAGGAAATCATTTTAGCTGATCCAGTCCTCATTTTTCTGGTTGAGAACCAGACGTAGAGATGCTGACAATGTGTGGATGGACGGATGGATGATGTCATGATCTCAGCACTGATGCCTGGTCTGATCACTCATTTCACACATCTGCTTTGCTCCGCCCATTCTTCATTACCACTCATCTGATCCACCTCCATCTGTCACAATATAACCAGCCTTCAGACCAGTCATCAGTGCCAGATCATTACGGGCCATTCGGAGAGTCTTATCCAGCATTCTTGTTTTTTTGAGTGTCCTGTCGATACTATCCCTCCGGATATCTGAGCCAGCATGATCCCTGATTACCTGATTTTCCTGCTGGTTTCGGACTGCTAACTTGTGTGCCTGACCTAGCCTGGACCTGGACAATCTGAGCTTGCCTGATCCTTGTCTGGTATCTCTGTACCGAACCGGACCTGTTTCCTGACCCAGCGCTCGGATTCTGTTCTGGACTTTCCTGCTTTTCTGATTACCTGGTTTTGACTAAGGATGGATGAATGATGGATGGATGAATAATGGATGGATGGATGAATGATGGATGGATGAATGATGGATGGATGGATGAATGATGGATGGATGGATGATCGATAGATGGATGGATGAATGATGGATGGATGGATGGATAGATGATGGATGGGTGGATGAATGATGGATGGATGAATAATGGATGGATGGATGAATGATGGATGGATAGATGGATGAATGATGGATGGACGATGGATGATGTCGTGCAGTGAGGAGTCACATCTCCCTGCACGTGTGCGTCAGTACCAGGGTTCTGGTTCCGGTCCGGCAGAGAGCGGGTCTTCCTCCTCAGCGGACCTGCAGACCTGCCCAGCTCCTCCTTCAGGATGATCCTCCCCAGGTTGGACTGGATCTGACCCGGAGACAAACGCAGAACCTCGGTTCAGGAGCCAATCAGCTGTTAGACACAGGGTAAAGTGGGAGTTTCACCCACTTTACCCTGTGTCTTCACCATAAGGTGAGGAAGCAATGGGACGGGGTAAAGTGGGAGTTTCACCCACTTTGTTCAGCTCCTGTTTCTGCAGCGCCCGCAGTCCCCACAGCTCGTCATCCTCCTCCTCCTCCTCCTCCTCCTCCGTCTGCTCCTTCTTCTTACACTCTTTCTCTGCAGCGAGGAGAGGAAACAAGGGCAGGACATAAGGTGAGGAAGCAAGGGGACGGGGTGCAGAAACCTTACAGGAGGCGTTAAATGTGGAGCTACCGATGACAGCCAGGGAAGGGGGGCAGGGCCAGGAGTCGGTCTCGATCTTGGAGGGCAGGTTTGGGTCCGGAGGCTGAGCTGCCGGGAACTTTGAGGACTCGATGATCAGATCCTCGATGTGTTTCCCCTGAGGGAGCGCCGAGGACGGCACGTCTGCACACAGAGCACATTACAGCGTGGCTGACCCACTTTCAGCCTCCTGGTTCTGGTTCTGAGTCAGAAACTCACCCTGTTTGTATATGGGAGGCTTCTTATAGATGTTGGCGCCGTTTTCTGTCAGAGAAAAACAAAACTTTCACTAAAAAACAACCAAAAATCCAGTTTAACAGCTCAGATAATCCAACATTAATTCCTAAAACAGGAGAACTCCCCAGAGTTCGGCTCGGTTCCGGTTCTCCTGTCGCTCCAGTTTATTTAGACCTTTATTCTGTGATCATTTTTTTCTGTATTTCGGTTTTGCCTTCAGCCGGACCGGTCCAGTTGCTGCAGAACCGTTTCCCTGTAATTTAAACCTCATCTGGCCTCCAGCTGCTTCTGGTTGGATCTATAATCCAAATATTTTACCTTTAAATTAAAAAAGACCCGAATGTGTCTCCCGACCATGAGACAGAACCAGTGTCTCAGTTTCTGGGCCGGGTCAAAGAGCAGAGAACTGAACCTGTGAGTCTGGAGGAACTGAGTAGTTTCACTCCTGGACCTCTTTAACCAGAACAGGTGAAGGTTCTGCTGAGACTCAGAACCGCGTAGGTTCTGGGCAGAAGGCTGAGACGTTACCGGGCCGGTGGAAGTGCTGCATGGCGGTCTTGGCGGCCACGGGGTGTGCGCTGGGCGTGCTCGGCGTGTTCGACGGCGTGTGTGAGCTGTGGGTTCTGCTGCTCTGGATGGTGGAACAAGGGGAAGAAGCTCCAGGGGACCGGTTCTCCAGCCAGTCCCTGGACTCCTTGGACAGGTTCTGGGCAGAAATCAGAAGACGGGAGGATGAGAGAGGAACGCTTTGCACAACGACAGGAAACTAATTCATCACTGAAAGCCAGGTTCATCTGACTGGCTTCATGAGGAACATCTCAAACATCAGTAAATCAGCTTTTATAACCACCAGCGTTCTAAAGCTGAAACTCTCTAGGCGTAGAAATTAGAGAAAATTAAACACCTAAAGCCCCGAGACTCTTTTAAGTCCTGAAGAACATTTTGGACCTCCTTACTTATATACATGTTCTCAGTGAGCATTAAGAGCTGCTGAATATTTAAAGAAACATCTTAATGATGTGCAGATCAACTTCAGCGACTAGAAGAACGTTCTAGAGTGTTCCTGTTCTTTTCATTGGTCATTAAATTAAATAAATCCGACCTGCTCAGTTATGACCCAGACTCATCACAGGAGACCACACTGACCCTAACAACCTGAAGGTGGGTCCACTGGATCTACCAAACAAAGTCCTGGAATCACCAAGGAACCTCAGTCCAACCATCTGAGATTCCTGAAGCCTTCAAAGAACCTTCTTAGTCCTTAATAATCAAGCTCCATCATATATCAGAGCTCTGATTACCCCGTATGTTCCTAACAGAGCACTTCGCTCTCAGACTGCAGGTCTGCTGGTGGTTCCTAGAGTCTCTAAAAGTAGAATGGGAGGCAGATCCTTTAGCTATCAGGCTCCTCTCCTGTGGAACCAACTCCCAGTTTTGGTCCGTGAGGCAGACACCCTGTCTACTTTTAAGACTAATCTTAAAACTTTCCTTTTTGACAAAGCTTCTAGTTAGAGTGGCTCATGTTACCCTGAGCTACCTCTATAGTTATGCTGCTATAGGCTTAGGCTGCTGGAGGACATCAGGGCCTATTTCTCTCTGCTGAGTTCTCCTACTGCTCTCCAGTCTGCATTGTTTGTTATCATTTCAGTTTTTACCTTTATGTTCTCAGTCATTTTTCTCTTCATAGTAGGTACACCTGGTCTGGCGTTCTGTTAGCTGTGACATCATCCAGGGGAGGCAGATCATCCACTATTACCATCTAACATAGAAAGTACTCCTGGATCAATGTGAGCTTCTGTGCTTTCTGTGTCTCTGCTCTGTCTTCTCTAACCCCCAGTGGGTCGAGGCAGATGAGCGTTCACACTGAGCCTGGTTCTGGTTCTGCTGGAGGTTTTCCTCCCTGTTAAAGGGGAGTTTTCCTCTCCACTGTCACTTCATGCATGCTCAGTATGAGGGATTGCTGCAAAGCCATCAACAATGCAGACGACTGTCCACTGTGGCTCTACGCTCTTTCAGGAGGAGTGAATGCTGCTGCTACGTCTTCATCACGCCCACCAGCGTGAAAGCCAGAGCAAATATCATCATCACCTCCTCACCCTCCATGATTAGCAGAGCGCACATTAACAACAGACGGATAAACCCTTGAGTGAGGCATCAGAGCCGCATAAAAGATCCAAACAATCCCCCTGATCTGTGTTTCTGCCCGCCGGCTGCTAGGAAACAGCACTCCGTCCTTAGCAACAAGGTGCGAGCACAAAGAGCCAGTCAGGTTTCCAGGAGCAGCAGCTTTCACAACAACAGCATGATTCAGAGACAGGAGGCCGGGATCACACCACCGCCTACAGAACATCTGAGTCCGGACCGGCAGTAAGGCCCGGTCTGTGCGGCGCTGCATGCGGCGCATCAGGGAGACGCCGCCACGGAGACGCATCGCTGGATGTAAAAACGTGAGAAAACGCTGAAGAGAGAGGAGGAGGCGTTTACCTCTGGGGAGAGAGGAGGAGAGATGGAGCGAGGAGACAGAGACCTCTGCAAGAAACCAGAGAGAAGAGACATTTAATAACACAATGGGAAATTATCAGAACATTATGAAACACACAAACATTAGGAATCATGTATTAAAAATGTATATACATGCATCTGAAACAAAAGCAAACAGGAAATAATTTGTAAGCTTTAATATTTTTATCTAAATCTGTAACTTCCAGCATATTTTATGTCTTTAGAGCATTTTTCTGAATTAAAGCCAAATATATTAAATAAAATAACATTGACAACTTTTTTTTCAAAATGTGCAGGAAAGTGGTTTGCAAAAGTATTCATACCCCTTGAGCTTTTCCACATTTTATCGCATTTCAACCACAAACAGAAATATATTTTATTGAATCTTGTGTGAAAGAGCAACACAAAGTGGTTTATAATTGTGGAGTAGAAAGAAAATTCTACATATATTTTTGTTTTTACAAATAATAAACTGAAAACTGCGTAGTGCAAAAGTATTCCACCCCTTCTCTCAGAGTGCAACAGTTGCCTGATGGTCACTAGTGACTGAACAGAGTCCACCTGTGGGGATCTGATCTCAGTGCAGCTGCTCTGTGACGCCTCAGAGGTTCAGAGAACAGCATCATGGAGTCCAGGCAACACAGCAGAAGGTCAGGATAAATAAGTTTAAAGCAGCTCAGGCTCTAAAATTATTCCCCAAACTCTGAACGTCTCACAGATCTCTGCTCACTCCTTAATCTGGAGAAGGAAAGAGTGACAGCTGTAAACCCACCGAGACGAGGCCGTCCACCTGAACCTACAGGCCTAACAACGAGAGCGCTGACCAGAGATCAAGAGGCCTCTGGAGGAACTGCAGAGATCCACAGCTCAGGTGGAGGAATCTGTCCACAGAGTCTATCAGTCATGCAAAAATGTGGTCTTTATGGCAGAGTAGCAAGAAGAAAACCATCAGAAGTTCTGCTTGCAGTTTTCCAGAAGCCGTGTTGGAGACACAGGAAACATGAGGAAGAAGGAGCTTTGGTCAGAGGAGACCAAAGCTGAACCAACACTGCACATCACTGTCAGACACGGTGGTGGCAGCATCATGCTCTGCTTCTCTTCAGCAGGACAGGGAAGATGGTCAGAGATGATGGGAGGATGGATGGAGCCAAATCCAGGAGGATCCTGGAAGAGAACCTGCTGGAGTCTGCAGAAGACCTGAGACTGAGGGCGGAGCTTCACCTTCCAGCAGGAGAACCCTGAACATGAAGCCAGGGCTACAACGGTTTAAAACATATTCATGTGTTAGAACGGCCTAGTCAAAGTCCAGAGCTGAACCCGATCTAGAATCTAAACCTTCTGATCACAAAGACCTGACTGAGCTTCAGCTGGTCTGTAGAGAAGAATGGGCAGAAATATCAGTGAGTAGATGAACAATTCAATTCAATTCAATTCAATTTTATTTATATAGCGCCAAATCATGAAACATGTCATCTCAAGGCACTTTACAAAATCAAGTTCAAAGCTGGTAGAGACAAACCCCAGAAGACTGGAACCACAGCAGAAGGTGGTTCCACAAAGTGTTGACTCAGGGGGGTGAATACTTTGGCACAATGTCCTTTTCAGCTTTTTATTTGTAAAAAAACGAAATCATGTATAATTTTCTTTCTACTTCCCAATTGTAAACCACTTTGTGTTGCTCTTTCACTTCAAATCACATCAAACATGAAGTTTCAGTGTTCTGAAGTAAATCAGAACTTTTTTCCATGTTGGTCCTGCAGTTAATAAAATGGGTTCAAATGACTGATGCAGCAGCCTGAGGAGACAAACCCTGGGAATAAAGTCTCATCTACCTTCTGGCATATTGGTCTCTGTTGCTTTAAGAGATAAAACGATGAAATAACCGTCCAAATGCTGAATGTCTCATTCAACCTGAACCCACATGCAGAATGTGTTTCCTCACTCTGAACCTTCACCTGAGATTTTAATCAGGCTCTTAATGAGGACAGCTCTGCTGGTCCTCACAATGCGGTAAAGATGTTAGAGCTGTCCTCACATGGTTAGGAAACCGACTCCAAGCACACAGCAGGGCCTCAGCTGTGTGATCTGCAGGATTCATGTTTTCTGTTTGCAGCCAGATGGCGAGTTAACGAACCGACAGACCGACTAACTAACCACCGAGGGACCAGCAGGTCCTCTGACCCGCTGGTGGGTCG
This sequence comes from Fundulus diaphanus, assembly GCA_037039145.1. Taxonomy (NCBI): domain Eukaryota; kingdom Metazoa; phylum Chordata; class Actinopteri; order Cyprinodontiformes; family Fundulidae; genus Fundulus; species Fundulus diaphanus. The sequence continues at coordinate 7,342,181 of CM073127.1, read as the reverse complement.
CTATCTGCTCCCAGGTAACCAGCACCGACTGGGCTCCATCAGAGAGCAGGACGGGAGGATTTTAGGGTGAATATCAAAGTTGACCCAAACACAGATGTGAACAACAGAAAGAACCGGATCCCAAAGCAGAAACTAAACGGCAACAAAATACCCAACGAGACCAGAGATGCAAGATGTCGACCAGATGATCAAACAAATACACACGACAACCACGGAGAGTCCTGCAGGTCAGTCCAGGTCGCAACCAGTTCTGGTTCTGATGGAACAGAACAAACTAGCAGTGCAACAGCTGAGAGAAGCATCTTCAACACACCCTAGTTTAGAAATGATCCGCTGAGAGAACTCAGAAAGCTCCAGGTTGTTCAGAACCAGGCAGCACGGCTGGTCCTGGGCTGCCCCGTTAGATCTAATGTCAACCAGATGCACGTCTGCCTTTCCTGGCTTACAGCTGAGAACAAGTTGCTTTTTAATACATTTATGCTGTTTAAGTCAGTCATGAGCAGTAATGTTCCTGTTTTTATACATTCACAAATTATTTTTAGTAATTCTGTTCATGATTACAACACTAGAGGTTCCAGTAATGGGCAGCTTGTTTAACCAGGTCCAAAAACCAACGGTCTAAAGAGATCTTTTATATATAGATCATTGCATCTTTGGAATAATCTACCTCAGTACATCTGCTGCATTCATAGCAAATTATCTTTTAAAAAGAATCTGAGACTCCATTTGATGCCCTGAAGGGTTTTTGTTTTATTGGCTGTTTTATTAAGTTTGTTCTTGTTTTATTGGCTGTTTTATCTTATTTGTTCTTTTTTTATTAGCTGTTTTTATTTTACTTGTTCTTTTGTGCATTCTCTCATAATTTCTAAACTACGGTGTGTTGAGAAATGACATTTTTGGAAATGTAATATTTGTGGCTGTGCTTTTTATTGTATGTTTTTAATGTGGACCCCAGGAAGACTAGCTGTTTGCCATGGCAACAGCTAATGGGGATACTTAATAAAAGTTACAAAATTACATTAATATAAATTACTCCTGATTACGGTAAATGTTTTCATCACGATCTCACACTCGTTACAAACGCTGTAATTTCCCTGCCAGGCCACTAGAAGGCAGTATGTTGCTCAACAACAGGCATAACTCCCTGCTTAAGAAGGCGCCACCTGTAGGTCACAGTGAGCATATGTCAGAGCTTCTCCACACAGGGAGCCTCTGTTTCCTGTCCACACGACGACGGAGAGCGGGATGTTTTCAAAGCCGTTATGCTGTTCTGGTTCAGACCGGTACTGGTCAGTGAGTCACTTGGTACCGGGCTGAACAGAAAGAATAAATAAAGTACATCATCGAGGTTTTATTTACTATCTGAGTCTGAACTGTTTCATTTAAAAAAACAAAACATGTGTTTCTGCCCGTTACATCCGTCCATATTTGGTCATATTTGGTGGCTAACTGTGTCGCTGAGGCTAAGACGCCTCGGCTGAAGCTGCCGCCACTAAAGACGTCTGCTGTGAACGTCTAGGAGAGGCGGCGCCATGACGGCGGCTTTAAAAGCTCGTAACGATTGATGCAATGACAGGAAGTTAAATTTGGGGGCAGACGGGGCAGAAGCAACACGTCGGGTTCGTCTTGCTGCAGAGAAACGAGCTCAGGGCTGAATCAGCCTTACCGTCATTTTTCATTTGCCAACATTTATATTCTTAGAATATTTAGGATGTTCCACAGTTTTTATTCAATTCAATTCAATTTTATTTATATAGCGCCAAATCATGAAACATGTCATCTCAAGGCACTTTACAAAATCAAGTTCAATCATATTATACAGATTGGGTCAGATTATACAGATTGGTCAAAATGTCCTATATAAGGAAACCAGTTGATTGCATCAAAGTCTTGACAAGCAGCATTCACTCCTGGGGAACCGTAGAGCCACAGGGAGAGTCGTCTGCATTGTACATGGTTTTGCTGCAATCCCTCATACTGAGCAAGCATGCTCAGTAGGCCGTTCTGTTTTATCTATCTGTCGCACCTTCAAGGCCGGTCTGTGAAAAAATTGTCTGACAGTGAAGCGGTCTGTGATGCAACAAAAGGGTTGAGGGTCGCTGGTTTAGAGCAACAGCAGAAACGCAGCAGAGTTTTTCTGTTTTCTGTTAGACGTTGCCGTGTAAACAGGGCCTGGATGGCAGCGGTCTGATTTATAAACTGTGTGAAACAGCAGAGGTGGTTGTGAACGCTTCCCACAGCATCTGATCTCTGATCAGCATTTCTAAACAGCAGCTCAATAAAGAGTTTCTAGCTGCAGGCGCAAACAGCTGGAAACAGCTCTGTGATGAAGGTAAACCCGGCAGCAGGAAGAGAGGAAACTGTCGGTTCATGTTCTTCCTCAGCTAATATGGCTTCATTTTCATAATTTTCACCGTTTCTGTGACTAAATGAGGCAGATTGAAGTGAAACCAGCTGAGAAACAAACTGATTCTGCTGGCCAGGTAAGACTTAGTGCGGAATAAAGCTGCTCAGACGGCTTATTTAGCCCTGATCTGTGGGGACTGAGCAGTAAATCACCTCCAGGGGGCTGTAGCTGTAGTGCGGCTGGTAGATCATCAGGTCGGGTCTCTCAATGTCCAGGATGGCTTTGTCCCTGGGCAGTGCAGCCAGATCCTTGTAGCCGATGACGCCGTCCTCCACCCTGGCCTGCAGAGACACACGGGGGACTTAGAGAGGACTGAGGACAGGTTAATGATTCCAGATCCATCTGAAATCCATCTGAGTCTCACCACGATGGCAGCGGCAGGAGATCCAGGAACGCTGGGGCCTCTAAGCGACAAGACGCTCCCAGGAGACGTCTGAGCCGGCTGCTGCTCACACAGACACAAGCAGAGACACAAACATGGAGGCAGTTAAACGCAAAAATAACTGAACTCTGGACCTCTAACGCTAAAAACACTGACAACTTTATGGTCTGTAACCAATCTGGGGATCTGTGGAGCTTGATGACGTAATAAGATGGAGATGAATTAATATTACCTTCTTATGACACATTTTCTGTCATAAGAAATGTTTTTCTACTCTACCAACAGACTTCAAAACGTTTCAGATGACTTCTGCCTGTTTTAAAACTCAGTGTGTGTTTTTCAGAAACCCAGACGAGGAATATTAATAATTTAAACTGTTATAGATGCTATTTTAGTGCAGAGCAGCTGAAGTGTTGGGACACAGACTCCTGTAAGATAACGGGACAACGCTGCAGCAGAGACATCCCAACACGCTACGTTACAGATGGTTAAAGATGACGGTCCTGATCTGGGTTCCTGTTAATCAGTCTTCTCCTGACATTAAACACTCAGAAAGAGACTCACCTTTGGCATCATCATGCCTGTTGATTGGTCAGTTCCTGAGGGAGACACAGGTAAGACGGTTAGTTCAAACGATGCAGATAAAATACAGAGTTTGGATAAATTGTAAACAGATGAAAAGATGCTCAGAGACACTCGTAAAGTTTCATGAAAAACAAAATCACTACATCAACCAAACTATAGATGCAGCTTTATGGCTCAGAAAGAGGGTGAAGGAAGCCATCTACGTAAAGAGAGAAAAACCAACCTTAAACAGAGGAGGAGGACTTAGGTTTCATCTCTCAAAAACGTATAACACAGGAATAGGATTGATTCCTTCCAATCATCACCTCAATCCTCACCTCCATGCAGGTGAGCACAACGTCTCCCCTGTAAACCAGGCCAATAACGACCTTAACGACTCCCCATTACTAAGGAGTGGACCAGTTTTGGTTGATTTTCATGTTATCTAAGCCATACAAGGCCTTTGTTGGGCAATAATATAAAGCTTGGAACTCCTTCTACTCCAGACATTTTTAATTGAGAAAGCTTTCTGGACGGGAAGCGAAACGTCTTCAAACTTTAGGAAAGAAAAGTCCAGTTGTTTTGTTTTTTAACTTTCTTTTGGGAGTGATCGTGACCTGGATGACTGAGAATCTTCACCAGCACATGGCTCAGAAATGTGACGTTGTGCAGGATGAGTAAACTAAGGGATCACTGCAGCCTTACAAACATCTGACTTCATCTCTTAACTCTCAGGATCTCAGACTGACCCGGCTGTTCTGCAGCTGATGACGACCCGGCATCTCTTTCAGAACCTGCACTGAGTCCTCCTGCAGGAGTTCCCTGATGATTCTGCAGCTGAATCACCATCCTGCCTCCAGCACAGCCCAGTCACTAGAACTGATCTGAGAACAGCAGAACCCTGTCCACTGGATGTCTGAGGAGATGCTGAATAATTTTAGGTGGTACCAGTAAGTTCTGCAGCTCAGCCAAAGGAAGATGGTGATGCAGGTTTATAAAGCAGCCTGTGGAGGAGCGTTGCCTCCAGACTTTGGGCTAAGTCCTGCTACACCCTGGATTCCTGCATCTGAAGTCATGTGACAGGAGGATTTGGCTCTGGTCAGATTACATGTTTGGAGGTAAAATCTCAGTGTGTGATCAGAACTCCCAGCATGCCCGGCTGCAGCTGCAGCTTCACGGCCGGCAGCGCTTCATTGTGCGACGTGTCCGACAGACACAAAGGGATTATTCCAGAGTGCACGGCTTTGTCCGGGACAAACACGTGGAGGAGCGGGGAGCATGCATTCAGGAACACCGGCCGGGTGGTCGAGTGTTTTTACCTCACAGAGAAAAGGCGGATCATCTCTGCATGAGTCTGTTTTCTGGGCTCTTCTGCCCGATCAGCACCTGAAAAACACGCAGACTGATAAAAACAGCCAACTCAGAAAGAACTGGCTTCAAATATGGGAGAACATTGATTTCTAAAAGTTTAAAACTATTCCCAACAAAAATAATACTTTTAGAGCAGAGAAACAAACACTAAAAGTCATACGGCGCAGCAAATCTGATTACAGAACGTTCCTTTTAAAAATGGAAAACAGCAGTTACTCAAAAACATGATGAAAACAAGCAAAATAGATAAAATAACATTTTTTAAATCTGATCTTTATGCATCAACTAAACCCTCCAACTGCAAATCCTTAAGTCCACAAAAACTAAATGAACAATATTTAAAACCACGGATCCTTTACTATTCACACACATTAATTTAAAGGAAACGAGGCTCCTAAATAACATCCTCAAACACGAGGGTCGGTACGTATCTGTCTCACTCCTTAAGGTTCATACCTTATGTTTATGACTGTTGTTCTGAATAAGTGGGATTAATAAAGGATTTCCATAAAGTTTTAGCTTGGAGACCAAGTGGTAGATATAAACGGTGATCATCAGCGTAGCATGTGATGCAAAGAGATGTGGGCCTAGCAGTGAACCTTGAAGAATGGAGATGAATAGTCTTGTTACTGCAGAGGGTTTCTGAAGACAAATTCCCACATTAGTGCAAATCAGATCTATGTGGGCTACAGTGTAGCCTGCATGTCCTAGGAGAGAAAACGCGACAGAAAGAGTCACAGCCGGCGTCTGGAGGCCTTTTAACTGAGGGAACAGCTCAAACCAACGACTTGGTTTGAGCTTGGAAAAAAGTTTGACATGGAGATAATGTTATGCTGTCCTGATGGTAAACACAATAATTGTTTGGTGCATTACTCTGTCTTAGAGTCACAGTTCTGTACATCTCAGGAGAAATGTTTATTTCCTTTTTACAGCAGTGAAATCATTTTTTAAAACTTAAAAAAATAAGTGAAATTAGTTAAGGTCTAGATTACAGGCGTGAAACTGCAGTCCTCGAGGGCCGGCGTCCTGAAACCTTCACATTAGTCTCTGCATCAACCCACCAGATTCACATAAGTAGGTAATTAGCAGGACTCTGGACCTGGGTGCATATGCAGGTGATTTAGTGCATTCAGGTGTTGGACCTTAGACACATTAAAAGCTTGCAGGACACCAGCCCTCAACCACTGGGACAGAGCATTAAAAAGTTTCTTTTTTCATTAAATAAATGATATGTGAGTATAGCTAATTACCTGGATAGGAAGATTATGCAACAATAAACCCATTGGTTCGTAAATGTTGATTCAGAAGTTTTTATTAAGATATTTGGTGTTGTGCTGCAGTTTGGGCTGGCTAAGGTCTACAGGCCGCTGGATTTGGACTTCAGCTCATTTTTCTTTGCACCTATGATGTTTACGTTTGACTTTAAATAGTTTCAGGTGAGCATTAAATGCAGAGAAAGCTGCATACCTTGCTGCCACTGACCTAAAGCTTTGGTTTGCTTCCACCTTCTTTCTCCTGTGTAGCCGAATCAGGAGGCCGATGAAAGCTAGGCTGCCTCTCTGATTGGTTTCAGCCTCATTGTTGACGCTACGTGATGGATCGTACCGTCGTGCTCTTGGTTCTACGTGTGCTCAGGTTTAAACAAGCCTGTATTTGGTAGGTTATGCACTCCAGCACAGTTACGACCCTACGCTGTGGCATTTCCAGAGAAAGACTCATCCAGACTATGATCAACATTTTGAGGGACAACAGAGGGTTTGATGTCTGGTCCAAAGAGACGTTGACGCGGGGTGGACCTGAACATCTAACCTGTGATTATATCACTGTTACATCAATCCTGCAATAAAACATATAATGAATGACTTGATCAGAAGCAGCTCAGACTGGACCCCTGACCCTCCCCTAGTCCCTACTGGTGTCATGGACACCCTGAATAATTGATATCTTAATGGTTTGCTGACTGCCAGACTGGGAGCTGTGGGGGTTTTTGGTCACGTTCTGATGCTGAAGCCTTCTTTCATTACACGCAACTCATTTTTCCAAACCATTTTAGAAATGAGCAACAACCTGGACAAAGCTGAGATTTAGGTTGAAGCAAATATATAGCGATCCACTGCCGGATAGTGTGTTGGTTCTTTTTTATAGAGATGTTGATGCTCTGGTGGCTTTAATTGATAGAAGTCAGACAGGAAACTGGCAGAGAGGGGTTTGGGGGTGGAAGACATGCGGCGAAGGTCAGGAATCAAACCCCGGATGGCTGCATTCGTACTAACATCTCTATCTCTACGCCAGGCGCCGCCTCATTGGTTGCCCTTATGGAAACTAGAAGCTGGAGAACCTGTGGGGAACCCAAACTGCAGCAGGAAGGAACTTCTTGACTTAAGGCAACATCGGTAACAACCACTCCACCTTGGAGGCCAAATAAAGCAACTCTCTACATAATTAATCACATAAAGATAACATTAGTCTCTATAAATATTGGCTTACAACAAATACAGAATAAGGCTTTCTTTCTATCATTCTATGTAAAAACTGAGACCATTTGTGTTTTATTTGGAAATGTGGAAAATTCAGAGAACCACGTTCCACCCTGGTTCTGCAGAACCCTGACCTTTGACCTCAGATCAAAGAGAAGAGAATTAGAAAAAGGCTTCCTGACTTCCCGCTGATGGATCAGGTTAACTATGAGTCTTTCCTGCATGTTTGAAGCATATTTAACTCATAAAACCTCGTTACTCCCAGCATCCGGTTCATTCCTACAGTCAGGCCCAATTAGAGCGAGACAGAACCAGAACCACCCCCAACGGGCCAGAATCTGTGCAAGTTTCCAACACATCCAACACTGAAAACCAAGAACCACAACCTGCTGCTCCTGTCAGCTTTCAGCCGAGGAGCTTCCACCAAACCTCAGCTAGGATGTTTTACACAAAGTTCTCAGGATTCAACCCAAAGTTTATGCTTCACTGATGCAACACCTGCTGCTGCGGTTTATTAGAAATAAACCTCCAAGCTGCGACGCCATCGACTGGTTCTCCACCTCCGACCTCACCGTCTGCAGACGGCGCCAGCCCGTCTCCAGAGACTGATCCTCCGATCGATGAGGCGACCGGATCGTGATCAGAGAGGACAGAGTTTCCCTCCGCTCTCACCAATTCTCTCTTCACATTTTCATCTCAGACAGAAACCCAGAAAGTGAGGAGAAAGTGGCTGAAAATAGATCCAGATTCAGAGTTTCCTGAAGAGGGTTCTGGTTCTCCTCCTGAACGAGTGGGATGACTCGGTTCTGGGTCGGTTCTGAGTGAAGGATGGAGCCGTAAACACAGACCTGTAATCCTCCTGTTTTCTTTCCGTTTGGAGGTGCGTCTATTTTTAAGAGGCGCTTTTTATTTCCACGAACTGGACCTGAAGATGCCAGCGACACCAGAACTCACCACAGAACTTCCTCCCCGTCTCCTTCCCTCGCTGCAGGCTGAGTGGGATGCTGCTGATCTGCCTCCAGGTCCTCAGGGACCCCGCACAACTCTGAGGAATGCTGGGAGATATCTGCCCGTTGCTAGGCTACCACATCCCGCCGGCCAATCAGCTGGCAGGAATGTGGGCGACACAATGAGAGAGATGCTGCTCTGACACAGACCTCCCACCACCGGATCGCCCGGACGCCGACACGCTGCCGGGGTCACAGCAGCGGCAGGTGAGCCCCGCCCCGCTGCGCCGCCCTGGGGCCTAAATCAAACCCATCCTGCTGACTCTGAGTGGCGCTTAGGTTCTCAGCTGCAGGGGGGGGATGGAGGGATCTGCTTCCCAAAGTGGTGAAGATGCAGGAAATTCCTGCTTGTCACTGAATGCACCATGAGCCGTGAAGGTGAGACTTTTTGATGTTTGCATGAAACATTTTAAATCAGTGGAGCCGCCGGGTGTTTCTTCTTTCATGCAGCAGAAAATAGCTCAAATGTATAAAAACAGATGAATATTGAGCTGAATTCACATTCCAGGATTAAAGTTTCACTTCTGCTCCCTCTCTGGGTTCAGGACTCAGTGATCCTTCAGGCGGGTTGAGCTGCCAGAACGTTAATCAGATGTAAAGTTCAGTGGCTGGCTGGTTTCTCTGCCTGTTTGTCTCCGTCTCTTTGTGTCTGGACCAACGGTCATAAATTAGCTGCCGGTGTCACCGGGGCGGTCGTTAGTGCCGGTCACTGACTTCTTGCAGGCAAACCGAGATCCTGAGAACCTCTGGGCCCCAAGTGCTGGTCTACTGGTGCTGCATTCAGGGACTGTTGGATGTCAGGTTTCAATGGGCAGCAGGTCAGATAACAAAAAACATAAATAAGGGAATGTGGCTGCGTTAAACAGCAAAGAGGCATGAGATAAATAAGCAAAAATAAAGATACATTTTTGACCTACTTTGCAAAAAATAAAACATAAATTTCCTGAATTGGGGAAAAACTTTTGCTAAGATTATAAAATGTTATCAAACATATTTTTAATAATTTCCTCCTTGAATCTTTTTGTCAGAAAACACGACTTTCTCCAGTTCTTGTCCAGTTTACTGCCAGAACCGCCTGGACCAGTCAACCGGGCCGACTCCAGACGGGACCAGAACTGCAGACCGTCTGGGTTGGCCCGGTTGTGGTGGGTTCTGTGTGAACATGTTCGATCCCTGCAGGAAACGTCTTCTGAAGCTGAGGATGGATTTCTGACCGGGGGCGGTTCTAGACGGGGGCCAACAGGGGCCAGCACCCTCGTGGAACTGGTTCTGGCCCCTGTACTAAAGATATGGTGTTAAATAAATTTACAATAAAAAATGCTGACAGATAACTGATTGGTCACTTGGACCAATTCTATTTTTCACTTTAACAGTTTTAGTCTAACAATAATTTAAAAATGAAGCTGTCTCACGTTTAGCTCCAGCCGTATTGAGACAGGATCAGGATGCAGCAATCTGCAGTTCAACAGCCACGATTACCATCTAACATAGAAAGTACTCCTGGATCAATGTGAGCTTCTGTGCTTTCTGTGTCTCTGCTCTGTCTTCTCTAACCCCCAGTGGGTCGAGGCAGATGAGCGTTCACACTGAGCCTGGTTCTGGTTCTGCTGGAGGTTCTCCTCCCTGTTAAAGGGGAGTTTTCCTCTCCACTGTCGCTTCATGCATGCTCAGTATGAGGGATTGCTGCAAAGCCATCAACAATGCAGACGACTGTCCACTGTGGCTCTACGCTCTTTCAGGAGGAGTGAATGCTGCTTGGAGAGACTTGATGCAACCTGCTGGGTTTCCTTAGAGAGGAAACTTTTTGACCAACCTGGAGGATCTGATGGAGTCTGACTTTGGAAAGAGCCTTGAGATGACGTGCTGTGGATTTGAGCTATATGGATAAAACTGAATTAAATTGGCTCTTTGGCTCACTTATAATATTAAACGATGAAATATTGACCTGTTTAGTTTTTTTTTTCAATCTTTTGTTCTGTGCCCCCATGACCCCCCCCCCCCCCCCCCCCCCCTGCCCTCCTGCATGTTTCTGGCCCAGAGCATCAGAGGAGCCCCAGCAGCTCCCAGGTAATCATCCTTCCTGTTGGGTCGAGTCGGTTCTGACCCATGGAGTTGTGGAGCCTCTACTGAACGTGGTTTGTGACATCATCTCAGATGAACTCCAGTGGATCCCAGCATTATTTCATTATTAGACGCTAACGCCTCCTGTCTCCTGTCATGTTTCAGGGTTTTTTAGCCCTGTCCTCATCCTCCTGCTCTCTGTCAGGAAGTCCTGCTCTCCGCTCCCCGTCTCGCTGCAGTGCGCTGCGGCATAATGCTGAACATGTTGACGCTGGAGGCTGTAAGTGGGTCAGAGACGGAGATCTGCTGAGTCACCATTTGCAGAGTCATGTAGCGGCTGCTGAGCTGGGAATGTTCTCTAACTGATGATCTGCAGCTCGTTTCATCAGCTTTTATTCCCACATCAGGACAAACATCCCTGACATCCGCTTTAGATGTAGAACCTGAGTTCTGGTTCACCTCAGATCTGGGTCTGTTAAGCCGGCATTTCATCCTGTAGCAGCAGGACGTCTGGAATTTCCTGTTTCCCTTCTAGGAAACTCAGTGAAGGCACCACGCAGAGCTCTGAGACAACATTCAGGTCTAAGTCGCTGAGAAGCTGAAGGCATCACTGAACGTTCCAGTCTCATGTTGATGCTGAAACACCTGCTCTCCATGAGTCGTGGGTCAAGTTAAGTTTTTACTGGGTTTTCTTCACCTCTGCAGATTCTGACGCTGATGCTGCAGGATTCCTGCTGCTCCTCAGTTTGTGATGTTTTCAGAAGTCCTCCTGAAAGCTTCTGTTGGACAGTCCAGGAGGAGAACGTTGTGGAGACTGGTCCTGCTTCTTTTGTCAGAGCTCAGCAGTTATGGCTTTTATCTTCATCAGGTTCTTTTGTCTTCTTGGACTTTAGATGTTTAGCTTGTTAGTTCAGCTCTTAATAGATTCATTAGGACACAGATTCTCACATGGCTCTGCTCCATGAGACCATGAACGTCTAACAGGACGAGAGCAAACATCAAGGCGTTGCTCCTCGGGGAAGATCCCGAGGTGTTCCCAGGTCAGCAGGGATATAGAGACACCTCAAAAAGTTCTGGTCCTGCCCCAAAGTCTGCTCTGCTCAGTGGGATGAGCCCAGAACATCAAAAGAAGGAAGGCCTGCAGACTGGGTCATGATGATCCACCTCAGTGGGCTACTTTGGGTGAGGAGGAACAGCAGCTCTACTCTGAGCTCCGTCCTCAGAGGAGACTCGTCAGTCCCTCCTGTCAGGATCCACATCTCAGGGCTCATCTTAAAGCTTCTCCAACAGGAGCAGAAGAACAGAAGATCTTTTAGAGACCAGAGGGATGTTTGGATCTCTGAGCTGAAGCTGGTTCACCTGTAGATCTGAAGACTTTCAATGAGCCAATCAGAGCAAGCGTAGCACTTATGTTTCCACCCAGCTTCAATTTCACATCATGCTGCATTCAATGAAGCTCAGAAAATTGGAAACTAAAACATTTTACTATTTTGTCTAGTTGTAAAGCTTCTTATGTTGCAGTAAAAACAAAATTCTGTCCCAATCCATCACACCTAAGGGCAATTAGACCAATGAACCCAGCGGTCGTGTTTTTAGACAGTGGGAGGAAGCCGGAGTACCCGGAGAGAACCCATGCATCCACAGGGAGAACATGCAGACTCCATGCCAGGATTTGAACCTGGTGAAGGACTTTCAGTTTTGGTCTGAATTTTCTGGGAACTCATGAAATCAGAAGAAGCCAACAGTTAGCGGCCTCTGCGTGTGTTTCTGGGCTGATTGTGTCTTATCTGAGCCGGCAGCGACGCCGCCACGCCCAGCCTTACATCATCTCTGCATCGGCCGCTCCTATTGGTCCACGCAGACGTCAGCGCCGCGTCTTTAGGCCATTGGTTCTGATTGACAGGAAGTCGGAGCGCCTCGTCCTTTCCACCTGTTTCCTGCAGCGCTGCAGCGTTTTTCTCCGTCTTTAAGCGATAAACTGAATAACTGGATAAAAAAAGTCTTTTTTTTCTTTTATATGAAGACTTTCTGATCATGAAGCCGTGAAAAAACGAGACGTTTTCACATCTGTTTCCTCTTTGAGCATTACAGCTTTTTTCAGGATCACGTAAATGTTAATTTATAAAAACTAATAAAGTGGAGGCAGTCGTCCCTGTAAAGCATTAATCGCTCCATCCAGATGTTGACCACAGCAGCTGGCTGAAGCAGGATTTGACTCAAACTGAGACAATCTGTTAAATCAGACCCGGGATGTCTCCATGCAGATCTTTATCGCTTTTAATCCCTCACTCGTCTCTCCCGTCTTCATTTCTTCCTCTTTTTCTTTTTATCTCTGCAGTTTTTCCCACTTTTTCAGTTTTTTTTGACCACATCTTTTCTTACTTTTACCAAAGTCCCACTTTTCTCTTTTTTCCCCTATCTCTGCTGCTCAGATGCTTCCTAAATCAACGTCCTACTTCCTTCATTGTATTATTCTTAACCTTCTCTTCCTCTCTGCTGTTTTCTTTCTGAATGTTTCCTCTCCATCGTCTTGGTTTTCTCTTAACAGCCTCCAAAATCCCTAATTTCACTTCCTTTCTGATCTTCTGATTTCCTCCCCCCTTTTCCTTAAGCCCCCCCCCCCCCCCCCCGCAGCTGTGTCTGTGTCTCTGCTCACATTAAATGATCGGCTGCTCGTGTCTCTCTGGGATTAAAGGACCCGCCGTGTCTCTGAGTCCGGCTCATATCAGCAGCTCAGCTTAACATTCCTGCAGCAGAACCGGACCAGCAGCCTGTTTGGGTCTCGCTCAGCACCCCCCCCCCCCCCTCGGCCCCCCGCTGCACTTACAGATAAGAGGCCAGGCAACAACACGTTGGTTATTTTTAAGGATCTGCTGCAGGAAATGTGTCTGATTCTGGAGGTAAACACATCGGAGAGTTTAGACCATAAACAGGTTTATTTCAGACCTCTATCCGAACTGAATCTGCCAAAAAAATAACGATTTTCTTTCAGCCAAACAGTTTCACGCTGTTATTGTGCTTCAATGTTTCAGATTCAAAATGATTTAAAGAGAGTTTGTTTTAATAAAATGAGCAACGGGACTTTTGAGTGGATGAAAAACGACATTCAGAGCTTCAGAGTGGCGATTTAGTTCCGTCTAAAACTTTTGTTTCTGGAAAACGTCTAAACAAAGCTAAACAACAGCTACATAGTTTACAGTTTAGTAGTTTAATAACTATCAAAGATTATTAATGAGGAGTCAATTTGCTCAAACTGCAGCTAAACAGAAGTTTATAAAATGAAGGAAAACCATAAAATAATCTAAGCCAAGGATTAAACATGGAGTCTAAGGAGTGCCAGCAGCCTGCAGCAGTAATGAAGGCGCTGCTCTGCTCTGTGATGGGGAAGATTTGCTGCTCTGCTACTTTCCTGCCCTCACATGAGGTCCTGAGATACAGATCAGGACCCAAAGAACCAGAATCTGGAGACGAGCAGCAAGAACCAGTTTCTATGTGAGAAGAAGTCAGCCGAGAAAATTCAGCTAAGCCGGAAAATCCTGGAAGACCGAATTTGGAGATGGATGGATGGATGGATGGATGGATGGATGGATGATGAATTGATGGATCAATGATGGATGGATGGATGGATGGATGATGGATGGATCAATGATGGATGGATGGATGGATGGATGGATGATGGATGGATGATGAATTGATGGATCAATTATGGATGGATGGATGGATGGATGGATGGATGATGGATGGATGATGAATTGATGGATCAATGATGGATGGATGGATGGATGGATGATGGATGGATGATTAATTGATGGATGGATGATGGATGGATGATTAATTGATGGATGGATGATGGATGGATGATGGATGGTCTCAGAGGTGGCAGCAGAACCAGCTCCATCGTCGGGTTTATTCTGTTTTTTCTGGACCTCCATCATTTCCCAGGTGCAGATTTTCCCTCTGAGCTGCTGACTGAACAGAACCGCCGTCACCTTCAAGCGGCGCCGCAGTCGGACCTCAGCAGCACAAAGTTTGGATCGGATGAGTAGAGATGACTCATGTTTCCAGAAATAGAGGCGGGCGCCCACGCAGCACAGCGAAACGTTCAGGGACCGTCCGAGAGCAGAACCACGCTGGTCTGGGTTCCCTCAGCCCAAAGGTGTACCAGCACCAGGCTGAAAGGAGAGACCCTGCTGCACCACCTAAAGGTGCCGAGTCGGACCGTCGGAACCACAAAGTGGAGCGGCAGCTAAACGACGAGGCTGCAGACTCAGTTACAGAGAACAGGAGAGCCAGAGTCAGGTTGGTGAAATCATCCTTTAAATCACATCTCACAGGATTTAAGGCTCAGCGCCGTCATGTAAGTTCATGAAAGCTAAAGATCCTCTGAACGCGCTGGCCAGGCTGACCCGAACTGACCCGGACTGACCTAAACTGACCCGAACTGAGCCGAACTGAGCCGAACTGACCCGGACTGACCTAAACTGACCCGGACTGAGCCGAACTGACCCGGACTGACCTTAACTGATTCAGGCTGAAGAAGCTCCACTCAAAGCAGCTTGAACGCAGACAGAACCTCCAGAGTGAGTCCCTGACAGGAAGCAGACAGCAAAGTTTGGGCTGAACGTGTAATTAAGCTGCAAACAGACTGAGCCAAAGACCCAATCAGGGCGTCTGTGTTTAAAACGAGACGTTCAGGCCTCAGAAACACGTCAGCATGCGAGCCGCAGTGTTTACAGGCTGCAGGGAGAATCAAAGCAGCGTTTTTCATTTAAAGTTCTCCTTCAATCAGGGACAGTTTGGGTTTATGTCAGAAATCAGCAGGAAGACAGAAAGTCTTAGAACCAGTTCAACGTAACCAGTAACCTCAGAGCAACAACCCTAGCAACCTGGGAAGGGGTCAAAGGTCATCTCCAGACCACCTGAACTCCACCAGAACATCTCAGCAGGATGGACGTCCAGCAGCTTCAGCCCAAGGTCTGGCCAGAACCCCAGGAGGTCCACCTCAGAGTCTACAGGCCTCAGGTAGCAGGTTAAAGGTCAAAGGTCATGACCCTGAACCAGTCTGGCTCCTTGGAAGGGTTGGAGGAGGAAGCCTCTTTCTCTCCAGAACCAACACGGATAAAAACCGGGACCCAGCGGTCTCTGACTGAACCAGGGTCTTATCAGTAGAGCCACATGTGGGTCCAGCAGCTGAAGCTAGGACCAAACTGGGTCAGAACCCTGATCCAAACACAGCAGCAGACCTTCAGCAGAGCTCCAGAGGGAGAGAGAAGAATGGGGGGTGCTGCAGTGGCCTAGTCAAAGTCCAGATCACATCTGCACTGACGTTTGAATAGATAATGAGGTGGTTTTGTTCATCCGGGCCTGATTGGGTCGGCTGAAACAAGTCCGTCTGTTTTGGACCTCTGGTGTCAGCGGTGTTCAGAGCGGCAGAACGCGTCGGATCCAAACCCCGGCACCAGAAACAAGCGCTCCTTTTCTCCTCCTTCCTCCTCTTCCTCAGACTCAGGAACGCGGCCACAGGTCCTCCAGAACCGCCGCTGAGACCGGCGGTTCTGGAGGACCGACCGTAGCCAGGGTTCTGTGTCCAGCATGAAAAGTCCAACATGACCCCGGCTCCGCTGACATGAGGAGCTTCTGATTCTATTCTCAGCAGAGATAACGAGCTACTGGTGATGTCATCAGTCTGTTTGGGTTTGGTTCTGGTCGGTCTGGGACGAAACGAGTCCAGTTTGTTTGATACAAGCTTCTCCCGTCAGAGGAAACAGTTTTTTATTCCGACTAAAACCTGATTCAAGCTGAAGTTCTTCCTGAAGCGGTACCGGCTTCACCGGACCCGTCGTTTACAGCAAGAACTTTTCTAATTTGGGTCAAACTGGACCAGGATGTTCTACCGGCGCCGAGGAAATCATGGACCGATGAGACGTGAAATCCTGATGGAGCCAGTGATGCTCATCTGAGACGCAGGTGTTCCTGCTGGCGTGGATCTTAGCCCAGATCTGGTTCTGTGGTTCTGATCCAAACTCACAACCACATCGCCACCAGGAGAGCCAATGATTCAGAACATCAGCCCAATGTGAAGAACCGGACCCAAAGAACCCGCTCTGGGATCAGATGTTGGCCGGTTCTGACTCCTGTGGGACGACGCATCGTTAATCGGACCGCCAGAGAGCAGTTCTGGTTCTGATCAGCCCAACAGAACCATCCCCGAGTCGCCTCGCTGTTTCCATGACACCATCCCTTCACCCACAGATGGAGAAGATCCACATTTTCCCAGCAGAACCGGTAACATCCAGAACCTTGACCCAGTTTACACCGGACGTAATTTATCTGACGCAGAAATCAGCATCATTACTGTTTGGTTTTAAATATTAATTTCTACCTCTAATTATCCAGACTTTCTGATCTCAGGAAACTGTCTGGGCAGCAAAATTTCAGATTTTTTAGAGAAATATCGTTAGATGACTCAGCAGCTTTTATAAATAATAACAATAATTTGAATAAATAGAAGAAAATCTTCAGGAAGGCTGAGAAGAGAAAAAGACTAAGTTTAGCCGCTGCGTCTCTGGAGGAATAATAATAAAATATTAATAATAATAATAATAATAATAATAATAATAATAATAATACTCTGGTTTATTTATGAATTATTCATGGATTGAAGCAGATTCCTGCTGGATGGAGCTGCTCTGGAGCTCCGTCAGCCTCTGACTTCACCAGAAGGTCTGGAACAACAGCAGCAGATGATGGAGGCTCCACTAGAAGCTCCATGAAGCCACAGAGCCACTGGTGGGGGAGCTGGATGCTGATGAAGAGGAGGAGGAGGAGGAGTGTTACATAAAACCATCCTCCTCCCGTTAATCCCCCTCCTGCTCACTTTAAAGCAGCTTCTTCTGGAATGTCCCATCATCAGAACCTCTGAGGTCCGGAGCCTGGTGCCCAGCAGCGGGAGGAGAGAGCCGCTCCGCCCCGCAGCTGAGCTCCGCAGCCCGGCGTGTCGACGCGCCGGCCGCCCGGTACAAGGTCGATGTGATCGGGGCAGGGAGGGCAGCTTTCCCCCCCTGCTGCTGCGGTGCAGCGCGGTAGATAAAAACAGGCTTTCCCCCACCCCACCCCCACGGAGTTCAAGCAACTTACTGAGGAATTCCCGCACAGCCACGCAGGAAACACGCAGGAAAAAAACACGCAGGAAAAACACGCACATCCCGACAGAAGGAGCGTCTTACCTGTCCGTGTGGGTCAGAACCATCCAGCAGCTCCGGTTCTGGCTCTGATGATGACGCTGCTGCTGCTGCGCGCTTCCAAATATACTGCACGTGCGCGCGCACGCGATAACGCCCCCTCCTTTCTGCGCGTTCACGATCCACGCGTCTCTTCCTCTGTACTGGACCGCTTCCAGAACCGGGACGCTGCGACACCGGTTACTCTTGTTCTTGTTACATAATGTAGGAAACGGCCTTTAGTTTACGCACCCACAGCCTCCCCAGGAAAGTATTCACACCCCTCAAACTGCGGCACATTCTGGCACTTAAAGAACTTAAAGACCAACAGAGAACAGTTATTTATTGTAAAGTAGAAGGATAAATATAAATAGGTTTATACCTAAATATTACATTGCAGAAATATATATATATATATATGTAAATCTGATTAGTGTGGCATAAATATGTATTAAAGCTGCTGCCTTTTGGAGTTTATCTTCAGTTCACGTAAAACATCTCCAGCTCAGTCAGGTTGGTTGGAGAACATCTGAGAACATCAGTTTTCAGGTCTTACCACAGATTCTGGATTGGTTGGGTTGGGTTAGGTCTGGACTTTGACTAGGCCGTATTAACCCTTGAATCTGCTCTGATCTAAAAAATAAGGTAAATAAATATTTCCCTTTCTTTCCCACAGAGGGGAGACGTGTCTCTGCGTGGAACCCTTTCCTCAGGGAGCCATCTGTAGTCAGGGCTCTTCCTCAGGGACCCGGAGCGAAGGCCTGAGTATCGAACCAGTGACCTTTGCAGCCTCTCTAAGATGTAAACACAGAATCACTTACCAGCAGGCTACCACTCCCACCAACCATCCCATAATACCTCTGGCTGCATGTTTAGGGTGGTTGTCCTGGATCAGCTCTGACCTGCTGGTTGCGTAAATGCTCTGCAGAATGATTATAGTCTAGGATAGACTGTCTCTGTTTTATCTCATGCCAAAGACACTGTGCAGTATTAGGGGGAGCCGAAAAGCGAGACAGGCAGAGACAGGGCAGACGCAGACCGCAGCGGGACCGTGGGGTGCGATTTACTTCCCATCTATGTGATCTCTGCTCTGTTTCTCAATAAAAGTGCTGGAACTTCATCACCACCGCCTCTTCATTTAGTGAAGATGGGAATTCAGTTATTATTGTTTAGAATTCAAACCACGTCAAACGAACAGCAGAAGAAACGAAAGCAGCGATAAGCAGACGTGACGCTACGCAGTCAGGTTTAGATGTTTAACTCCAGCTTCTTCTTGTCACTCTCCCATGAAGACCAAGCATCATGAACGTAGGACTGGTAGTTTTCCTGTGTACAGATTCTCCACCTGAGCTGTGGGTCTCTGCAGGTCCTCCAGAGCCACCATGGTCCTCCTGCTTCTCTGATCAATGCTCTCCTGGTCCAGCCTGTCAGTCCAGGTGGACGTCCATGTCCTGGCAGGTCTGCAGGTAGTCCATCCTCTGTCCAGGTCCAGATGATGATCAGAACTCTGGGAGGTTCTGTAGAACCTGGCCCTGCTGTAAACTGGACCAGAACTTCCTCCCGGACCTGTCTGCTGGGTTCCCTGGTCTCCATGAAGCTGGTGGTTCTCTGAAGAACGTCTGAGGCCAGAACCAGAACAGCTGCAGGTTCTAGTACCTACATCTGGACCCTGGTTCCTGACTAGAGGACTTCCTTAGAAAACTGGTGACTCTGGAGTTTATTTAAATGCACGCCACACTTTTCAGATTTCTGTTTTTGTCATGTTGATGGATTCAGGTGACATTAAAAGGATTTAAAAAGGACTTCTACTTTCAGATGAAATATGTTTGGATGTTCTGTCGCTCAGAATCCAAAGTTCTGCCAGAAACTGAGAGATGTCTCATCCTTCAGCAGATCCTCTGCAGGACCGACCCAGCTGCTCGTTCTCCAGCTCCTGATGAAGTTCTTCTCGTTTTGGCCCGGAGCGTCCAGCTTCTGAAAGGAGACCCACCCATGTGTGTCTGAGCTGCTGCTGACCCTAATTTGAGCGAAGAGCCGTTTCATTCAGAGAAGCGGGTGAGAAGCGGGTCAGGGAGGAACCGGTCGGTTCTGGGAGGACTGCCGGTTCTTTTCTTCAGGTTCTGGGTTCGCTTTGAGAGGAACCAGAACCTGGTGGCATTCAGTGCACTGCAGCAGCTCCTGCTGATAAACTGCTGCGTCTGAATGAGAACGTCTTTCCTCCCAACCAGAACCTTTGGCCCAGATCAGTTTGGACTTTAAGTCTGGATGCTGAAAACTGCTTCTGTTCATTCTGACGTCAGCTCATACATTTTTAATAAAAGTTTACAAACATCTATTGTGATCATATCAACAGAACCGTTTTTATTGGTTTTATTATTTTTCATCAGAATGTATTTTCAGTCCTTGTAATAAAGTAAATATTTTATCCCAATGATGAACAAAAAGCTGAAGAACTGTCAGACATTCATCTGAATTATTAGAAATTAAATCAGAAAAGTCTCCGCCCCCTCGTTTTACAGTGATACCTCGTAGGAAACAGAGTTTGGTTCCTGTTCTGCTGACCCATAATTATCAACATCTGGGTTCGTTGTAACCCTGTAAAGATAGTTCTGCTCTCTATTGAACCCAAACATGTTTTATTACATGAAAATGAAAATAAATCTCAGGTTTGTGGTTCTCCTTCTGAACGGACCCGGTCCAGATCAGAGAACCGGGCCTGTCAGGGGCTCCAGGTGACCACTCTGATGGCGGTCTGAGCCGCCCTCCTGACATCCTGGTCCTGGTCCTGGCTCCTCCTCTCCAGCAGGGGGAGCTGCTCCCGCAGGAGGGTGCGACCTTCTGGCGCTTCAGCCAGAGAGGTGAGAGCTCTGAGACAGTAGATGACCAGCGTCTTCCTCCTCTTCCTCTTCCTCTGCTCCTCCTCCTCCTCTTCAGACAGCAGGCTGAGGAGGACAGGGACCACCTTCAGCTCCAGACTCACAAATTTACCTGAAAAGGGGGAGGAGCCTGAGTCAGACAGGTCACATGTTAACACGTTGTCTGGTAGAAATTGCCCCTCTACTCTGGCGCATTAAATAAAATCTGATTCTGGTGCTTTTTATCCAGTCTGGCCGATTAAACGTTAATTTTTTTTTATAAATCTTTAGAGCTTAGCTGCCAGAGATCCACAGAGCAGAGCAGCAGGTCTGTAGATGCTGGTCCTTCTGTCTCCTCCTCTATACGTTCAGCCAGTTCTGTCCCTCTCATCGTCAGGTCCTCCCTCTGTCTACCCGGTTCTGGTTCCTGTTCTCAGTTATTCCTGTAAGTTTTGCCTTTTTTATTAACTCTTCGCCTCCTGCGCTCCTGTCTGCTCCTCAGTTCCACCCAACTAACGACCGGCTGGTCCTGATGATATTTTTCTGTGTATAAACCCGATGTGGGTCCATTTGGCTCATTTTCTACACTTTTTGGTCTTTCTTTGCTTCTCTTCAAACGTCAGAACAGAAGTTCAGAACCAGAGAACATTCAGAGAAGAGTAAAGCTAAAGAGCAGACGGAGGGACCTGTGGTGATGATGACGGTGTTCATGATGACTCCGGCAGCGTTGGTCTGAACCTCCACGTCTCCGTCCTGCAGCAGAACCATCAGAACCGGAACAACCTGCTCCTCACAGACCCGCCGCTTCCCGTCTTCAGGGACGCTGAAACCAGGAGGAGAACGTCAGACTCACACACACCGACACAGAGTTCTGTGAAGCCCTCCTGCTCAACCTGAGCGCCATCAGAACCGCCGCCGCCTCCCTGCGGACGTCCGGAGAGCAGTGGGTCAGCGTTTGGCCCAGAACCGGAACGCCGTCTGAGGCCAGAGCCGGCAGGGGGTCCAGCCTGGAGCAGCAGCTGAGGGTGGAGAGGAGCAGCACCTCCTCCTCCTCCTCCTCTGGCATCTGCCGGAGCTTCAGCATCAGCTTAGGGACCAGCGGCAGCAGAGCCTGAGCTCCTGCAGGGAACGCAGATGGAAACGTTTAGGGTCAGAGGTCAGCGACCTTGGGCGAATGTAGCAGCGTTTACCTGCAGGCAGCTGGGCGAGGCCATTCAGCACCAGGTGGACGTTTCTCCTGCAGGAGGACGAGGAGTCGTCCAGGAGGCCGAAGAGGGGAGGGAGGAGAGAGGAGGAGAGGAGCGCCAGCCTGCAGGAACAGAGACGACCGTCTCAGGATGAAACCTGGAGGTATCTGGGGGGTGGGTGGGGGGGGATGTCTATCGCAGCTGGGACTGATTCACAGATAAATGTGACAGGAAATAAACCATCACTGGTTCATTTCTCCCTGCTGGTTAGAGACCAAACATTCTGATGTTTCCCTGCAGCCAGCAGGTTTAACAGTGGAGCCACGATGGAGGTCTGCTGTGTGGTGCTGCCCCCTGCTGGCAGGGTTGTACAACAGCAACCAGCTGCAGACAAAAAAGTTTTATTCTTTCAGTTTTTTCTCTTTTTAACAAACTGATTCTCCTCTCTCTGTAGAGCTGATGCATCGCCTCCTGTCTCCTCATCACTGTGCCTCCTGCTTTGTTTTTCTCATTTTGTTCTTTTACTTCATCTGTTGCCATTTTTAAGCCTCTTTGTGGATTTCAAGGAAGGTTTTTCTTCTTTTGTTTAATATTGTTGTTTTTTGTGACTCTGCTTGATCCGCCTTGGCGATGCAGGTTTCTTTTAGTGTTATGTCCCATCTCTCAGGAATCTGCAACCTGCAGCTCCAGAGCCAAATATGGCTTTTAATTATTTTGGTCCAAATATACTAAAGAAAAAAGTAATGTTTAAATTTATAATATATATATATATATATATATATATATATATATATATATATATATATATATATATATATATATTAATTAAGCAGTTGTTAAGCATCAGTTAAGCATCTGTCCACAACAAATTATACTAATAATGTGAGGAATATTTGTTTTTATCAAGTCATCCTTTTATCAGGCGGTTGCCAACTACAGGCTTTTATGTCATTTTCTATAATCTAAGAAGGCCCCAGTGAAAAAAAAATAGATTAATGTAAAAACAAAAACAAATTTTTTTTCTTTGATTTAAGAATCTAAACATAGTATTTCCTACAGTGGGTCAGCAGATGAGCCTCTGCCTTCTCCAGAAACAGAGAACTGATTTATCTGATTTCTGACCGTGAGGGGTTCTGACAGAGGACCTACCTGCCTATGCTGTGGCTGGTCAGCATGTGTAGCAGCTCGCAGGTTTTGGTTCTGACTGATGGATCCTCGTCCTTCAGCAGAACCTGGAGCTGTTTGAGGAACCCTGGAGAACAGGAGGAACACGTCAGACAGACGCACTGTTCCTTTAAGAGAACTCTGCTGGCACATCTGCTTTGAGATCTTAATTATTAAAACCTTTTCTCTGTTTTAAACAAATTCAACTTGATAAAATAAATCTCAGACGCACGTTGATCAGGCCTGCGTGTCTGTTGATGTTTGATAAAAGCTGTTTTAGAAAAGCAAGAACCCAGATCCTGAAAACAGGATTTCAATTCAAATCAATTCTATTCTATTTATTTATATAGCGCCGATTCACATCACGTCATCTCAAGACTCCATCAAATCCTCCAGGTTGGTCAGAAAGTTTCCTCTCTAAGGAAACCCAGCAGGTTGCATCAAGTCTCTCCAAGCAGCATTCACTCCTCCTGAAAGAGCGTAGAGCCACAGTGGACAGTCGTCTGCGTTGTTGATGGCTTTGCAGCAATCCCTCATACTGAGCATGCATGAAGCGACAGTGGAGAGGAAAACTCCCCTTTAACGGGGAGGAGAACCTCCAGCAGAACCAGAACCAGGCTCAGTGTGAACGCTCATCTGCCTCGACCCACTGGGGCTTAGAGAAGACAGAGCAGAGACACAGAAAGCACAGAAGCTCACATTGACTCAGGAGTACTTTCTATGTTAGATGGTAATAGAGGATGATTTGCCTCCCCTGATGATGTCACAGCTAACAGAACGCCAGACCAGGTGTACCTTCTATGAAGAGAAAAAATGACAGAGAACAAAAAGTTAAAAGCTGAAATAACAACAAACAATGCAGATTGGAGAGCAGTAGGAGAACTCAGCAGAGTGAGAGAAATAGGCCCTGATGTCCTCCAGCAGCCTAAGCCTATAGCAGCATAACTATAGAGGTAGCTCAGGGTAACATGAGCCACTCTAACTATAAGCTTTGTCACAAAGGAAAGTTTTAAGTCTTAAAAGTAGACAGGGTGTCTGCCTCACAGACAGTTAGACTTAGAGACTTAGACAACTTTATTTGTCATTTTGTATGCATTTTGTGTGCGTACAGAACGAAATTTTGTTTGCATACAGCTTGCAAATTTTCTGTGAATTGCAGTAGATTTCAGAATAAAGTAACTTTACAGGACGAAGTGCAGTAGTGATTTCACAGTACAGCAATTGAATTGTAAACAATGCAGGACAAATGTGGTACAGAGTCCAGTTATAGCTTCAGTAGTTCAACAGTTTTTCTAAGAAATAATTGAAAGTGAGCAGAAATGGGGGGTATGAATAGTTCTGGACTCTTTGGCTCCGCTGTGAGTATCAGGTTCGGCCCACTCACCTCCGGTCACGGTCTGGTAGAGCCGCTCCGGTTCGTGGACCAGGTCGCAGAGTGACGTCAGAGCTCGCAGCCTACCGGGAGCGTCTCTCTGCTGCAGCTGCTCGAACAGCTGCGGGACGGCGCGCCAGCCGAACGCCATCGCAGCCCGGTTCGGGTCCATCGCAGCAGCGGTCATCGGGACCGAGTTCCTCCTGCTGAAGTCCGCCGGTTGGACAGACGCAGCTGTTGCCTGGCAACGGAGGGTAAACGAACCTGATGCGTTCAGGGACCAGAAGGAACGCCGGTCATTCAGGCAACGGTTGTTTGATTTAAATATTTTCCAGCAACAAATGAGCTGATTCTAGCTGTTATAAGCAAGTTTATCAGCATTTTATCAATGTTCTGATGCATTACTGGTCCGATCTCTTTAGATTATAGATGAACTGAACTGAAGCGCCACCTACTGGTTAGAAGAAGGGAGAGTTAAAGGGGAAGTCCGGTCAACAAGGAAAAATCAGAGTATCATTAGCTATAACTAAAACTAATACGTTCGTGGTTATTTAATGAACTTATCTTTAATCAATAAGAAAATAAAAACATAAATTGTCGTCTGAATCACTGTGTATGGGGGCTGACATTACTGCCCATATTTGGGCAGTAAGGGGCGTTTGACATCACATCCTGCGACGTAGAAAAGCGGAAGCGGCGACAGCATTTCTCTCCGCTTTCCATGCAAAGTCAATAGGAGCCGTTCTACACAGCTGCGATCATCAATAATTATTTCGGATTTCCAGAGGACTTCACCACGGACATTCCCAAGAGCTATTGCTGAAGCAACAATGCCCACGTGCATGGCCATCGGATGTTCCAACACAACTGGTAAAAGTGGAAAAAACATAGTTTATTTCAACTTCCTGATTCATGAGCCACCGGGCTCGGCGCTGGATTGCCAACTTGAAGAGCGGATTTGCCATCTAACTTCTGGCCAGAGAGAAAACACGTCATATGCAGTGACCATCTCGAAGAAGAATGTTTTGAACATGACATGAGGGCGAGGATTTTCAGTAAGTTATTTTTAAATTTTCAATTTTTAATTTAGAAGTTACGGGGATGGTTACCGACCAGAGGGGCGGAGGGATACAACATGGTATCCCTCCGCCCCAGCATGTGCTGGAATGCTTTTATATTTTAATACTTATACAATAATGACCATCTGCCCTATTTGCTAGGGGGCAAATATATAACTTAAGTCACTTCAGCGCGATCTCTCCTCCGCTGTGTGTGTGTGTGTGTGTGTGTGTGTGTGTGCGTGCGCTCTGCTGCAGCGCCGGCAAAGCCGTGCTCCGCCCAGCATGTGCTGGAATGCTTTTATATTTTATTATTTATACAATAATGACCACCAAATATATAACTTAAGTCACTTCAGCGCGATCTCTCCTCCGCTGTGTGTGTGTGTGCGCGCGCACACACACACACACACACGCGCGTGTATATATATATATATATATATATATATATATATATTATATATATATATATATATATATATATATACTGTAGGACCCGACTGAGTTTGCAATGGAAATAGGTACCCTGGACTCCGTCAAAAGTCCGGTTTCTGTCAAGAAACTCTTCTAAAACATCCATATCGCTATCAGATGATGATGACTCCACAGAACTCTCATCACTGTCACTAAATACTTCATCACTCTCTGCTTCGTACAGAGCACCAATCGTCGCCATCTTGGAAAATAGTGCGCCGTGACAAACAGAGCGTTGAAACTTGCTCAACAGCGGGTCCGCCGAGTGACGTCACAAAATGGGAGGTGACAGTACTATTCTTGACCAAGATGGATTCCTCCACATAAAAATGATTAAATGAGAATTATTCTTAATTAAAAAAACGTATAATATTTTGCACAGTATGTAGTAGTTTTATATTTAAAGTACTTTCAGCAGTTTAAATTCTGATTTTGACCGGACTTCTCCTTTAACACAGCAAATATCAAATTGGTTAATTGGTGTTTCTGCTTCAGTCCAGTTGAGTTTTGTAGACCTCGTTGGAAGTGGCGTAGCCGGAAGTTGCTTTTTGGCTGGGCTAATAAAAACTGGGTGGGCCAAATAATTATAGTTGACAGTAAATTTATCTGTAGGTTCACTATGGGGAAGATCCAGACTGAGGAGAAGGAGAGATAAAATTCACTGTTCTACTGAACATCTATGAATTGACAGAAGAAAAAATCAGGACCACAATCACCTGTAAGACGATTTAAACACGGCGGAATAACTTCTGGATCTTTTAAACTGCAGCAGCCTGTCAGCGTCATTATTTCCGTTTCTGAACGAAACATCACTCAGAGGCCGCCGTTGCTTCATCTAGATGCCCAGGAGATAGGACACCATTTTTTCTAATGAATGGATTCTTTTTCTAAACACAATATTACAGTTAAAAGTTAAAAAGCTGTAAATACGGTTAGTGCCGCGGCGCTTGAAGCATGCGGCGGTTGTTACGCTGCGTATTTACGCAGGATCCAGCTGCTGAGTTTCCCTCTGATCTGCTCCTGCTCTTGTAGACCACTAAATTTTAACATTAATCAGTTCTTTTCACTGCGGCAGGTTTGTTATCTCAACCTCCACCCTGACCAGACATTATTGCCCTGTATTAGAGCAGCACGCCTCTAAGTGCATAATTACGCTGGGTTTGGAGTTGTTCTCCGAGCAGAAACAATTCTTCTTTTCAGTTCTGCACTGAATGCAAGAGATAAACATGATGGGGAAAATGCACAAATACAGACTAGGACTGGAAGATAATTCAATAACAGTATATATCGATCGATAAAAAAAAGGCTTAATAAAAAGTTCAATAGAATAACAGTTTTCCTTCTTAATGCATTCAAGCCATGTAGGTTAATGTTACATCATTACATCCTCCAACCAATCACAAACAGACCCAGGAAAGCTCTGTCCCCTACAGAGAGTTCAGAGAGCACACGTTCATTTTTCTTTTTTAAAACGTTTTCGTAAAAAGTTGGTTGAATAAAGGATTGAGTTTGAATTCAGTGTTTGTATGTGTCTGTATCTAAAAATAACAAATCTCAGTAAATAAAAATAGCTTATCCCAGTCCCATGGCTCTTAGGAGGATTTCTCTCTGTGCAGCTGGTTTACTGGGAGCTAGAACATGAAGCTGCTTTTTTCATGTTTGGGACAAGCAGAATCTAAATATTATTCTGCTTCATTTTATGTTATGATGATTTTTATGATGAATTTAAGCGAAACCCCTTGTCAGCTTTCAGGCTCCACGTTGAATACAGAGGCAGGACCATCAATAACTTTTGAGGTGGTTTATTTAAAGACTTGCACCAAAAACACCACACACACTGAACAACAACAACAATGTCTGCCTTTTATAGCAGTACACCCTGAGTGTCTTGCTAGAATGAACCAATGAAGGGGATGATCAGAAAATAATAAACAACCATACTTACACAAAAACAACACCCAAAAACAATAAATGAAACCTAACAAATATTTACATAAATGCAAATCATTTTAACTAAACAAATCTAAAGTCAATCAAAATAATACTTCAAATTAAACATAATTCCTTAAAGCTCTACCCTCCTTACAAATTGTTTGCTCCAAGAGCTTTCAGCAGCACCTGCAGCTTGTTTCTCCCATTTGCTGCCACACCCTGCTGAGGAGCCAAACCAGGAAGAGGTAGGTGCTTACAACTAAACAAGAGTTCTGTCAAAACAAGAAAATAAACATCTGGAAATTTAAGGAAACATAAATTGACATTCATATATTGACACTTCCTTCACACAGAATGGATGGCCAGTCCCCCTGCATCTCAAGAAGGTACACCTAAATGTCTGAACAAAAATAATACAACAATGCAACTGTTTAGACTGTAACTCAATCAATAATCAAGTTTCCTGGGGTCCGTTCTTCGAACGTCGCTAACTCAGTTAGCTGGATTTGACTGTTGACGATTTGGCATGATCTTGGATCATTTGGTTCTTCGAAACTCTTCTTGGACTTGCTGTCATAGCAACATGTGCGCCAGCTTAAGCCTGCTCGCGAGCAGGCTTATTTCATGTAAACAGGATTAGATCGCAGCTGTATAAATGGAGGAGATAGGGAAGTCTGTCCAGCCAGTGCACTTGGGCCACCTAGTGGTGGTTGTCGGGACTTTAATGCAATCAACTGGTTTCCTTATATAGGAAAATTTTTGACCAATCTGTATAATCTGACCCAATCTGTATAATATGATTGAACTTAACTTTGTAAAGTGCCGTGAGATGACATGTTTCATGAATTGGCGCTATATAAATAAAATTGAATTGAATTGAATAGTGGCAGAGTACGGGACAGAATTGTGGAATACCATTTTTAATGTTTAAAAAAATAAAAAACACAGTCACTTCAGCGATCTCTCCTCCGCTGTGTGTGTGTGTGTGTGTGTGTGTGTGTGTGTGTGTGTGCGCGCGCGCTCAGCTGCAGCGCCGGTGCAAAGCCGTGCTCAGCCCAGCATGTGCTGGAATGCTCTTATATTTTAATACTTATACTATAATAATCAGCTAACTTAAGTCACTTCAGCGATCTCTCCTCCGCTGTGTGTGTGTGTGTGTGTGTGCGCGCGCTCTGCTGCAGCGCCGGCAAAGCCGTGCTGCGCGGAGCACACACACACACACACACACACACACACACACACACACACACACACACACACACACACACACACACACACACACACACACACACACACACACGCGTGTATAGATATATACTGTAGGACCCGACTGAGTTTGATCTTGGAAAATAGTGCGCCGTGACAAACAGAGCGTTGAAACTTGCTCAACAGCGGGTCCGCCGAGTGACGTCAAAAAATGGGAGGTGACAGTACTATTCTTGACCAAGATGGATTCCTCCACATAAACATGATTAAATGAGAATTATTATTAATTAAAAAAACTTATAATTTTTTGCACAGTATGTAGTAGTTTTATATTTAAAGTACTTTCAGCAGTTTGAATTCTGATTTTGACCGGACTTCTCCTTTAATGACTCAAATTTGGCATAACCTTCCATTAAAAGCTCTTGTTCTGCTTGGGAGAAAAACTGTGGGCGTTCTTTGGCCATGCTGAACAGCCAATAGCAGCGTTGCTGATCATTGTTTCTACTATCGATACATTTCCCCTTTTAAACAAACGCATGAACGCGCAGTTGTCTCAGATAACTCAATCCAGCGATACTAATCATAAACAACAGGTGTGTTCGAAGAACCCAATTAGCCGGATCATGATTAGCCGGATGAAATCATCTTGGATGTCTCATTTGATCTTGGATGTTTTAAGCAACGTACGAAGAACGGACCCCTGATGTAATGGAAGCTATCTCCATTACACCCCTTAAAAACATTCAAAGGAAAGCCACCTCATTGGGTGGGACCTGATACAAAGTGGGTGCCCACTCAGGCACACCCATAGCTGCACCTCTGCTCGTTGGTCTCGTGCAGCTTTCAAACTAAAAGTTGGTGCCGAGAAATCTCTAAAATTGCAGCGGAATAAATAAATAAATCAGATGTATAAATCTATGCATATACTGGTGACCACACACATTTCCTTTATACATCTTAATTTGTTCCCAACACAAATGAAGCTGAGGCGCAAGTTCAATCGAAGAAACTCATCGCCTGCCTCCATTCAATCAGAGTCCGATACGCCTCTGATGTGAGCCAATCAGCTACGAACCGCACCTCCATGAAGCCAATCAGCATCTCGCGCTCATCTTAAAAGCAACTTCAAATCCACGTCTGTTTTATGAAATTCTATTCAGGATCGGGAGAGATCGGCAAACACAAATAAGGACTCAAACACTGTTTCTGTTAGAATATAAGGCACACATTTATTATTATTCCCCACAGAATACAGCACATTAAAACAACTAGCTCTTCACACACGCAAAGTAGCAAGCATTACAGCAACAAGCTTTCAAACAGACGTGACGCTCAACAGATTCTCAGAATCAGCCCTTACCATTGACACGAACTGGGAGCCCTCAGTCCTAGGTTAAGATCAGCGTTCACGATGCCGGTATCCACACACGAACTCACGGCAGACTCACTGGGCTAAGGGCAGTCTCCTCTTTATATACTTGTAAACAAAGAGTCAGGTGTGGAGCGAGAATGGCCATCTCTCCCTCCACAGCCGCCCTCCTTTCCAAAACATGTTCCCAAACAAAACCCGTTCCCAGCATCTCAGCAGTGTGCGAAGCAAAATAATATGAGTGCACTCAGAATACAGCAAATATAAACAAAATAAGGAATACAGAATCAGTCTTTCCCACAACACATTGTCATAAGTTCCCACCACAAGTTAAAACAAATTATAACACAATTCAATTCAATTCAATTTTATTTATATAGCGCCAAATCATGAAACATGTCATCTCAAGGCACTTTACAAAATCAAGTTCAATCATATTATACAGATTGGGTCAGATTATACAGATTGGTCAAAATGTCCTATATAAGGAAACCAGTTGATTGCATCAAAGTCCCGACAAGCAGCATTCACTCCTGGGGAACCGTAGAGCCACAGGGAGAGTCGTCTGCATTGTACATGGCTTTGCTGCAATCCCTCATACTGAGCAAGCATGAAGCGACAGTGGGAAGAAAAACCACCCATTAACGGGAAAAAAAAACCTCCGGCAGAACCGGGCTCAGTATGAACGGTCATCTGCCTCGACCGACTGGGGTTACAGAAGACAGAGCAGAGACACAACAAGAGAGACAAAAAGCACAGAAGCACACATTGATCTAGTAATCTGTTCTACATTAGATGGTAGTAACGGGTGAGCCGTCTTCTCTGGATGATGTCAAAGTTAACAGAACGCCAGACCAGGTGTACCTACTATGAAGAAAAAGAGAGAGAGCAAAAAGTTAAAAGCTGAAATCACGACAGTCATTTCAATGTAATACAATGCAAAACTGGAGAACCGTAGAATGAAGAACAGTAGAAATCAGTAGAGTGAGAAAATTAGACCCTGATGTCCTCCAGCAGCCTAGGCCTATCACAGCACAACTATAGAGATAGCTCAGAGTAACATGAGCCACTCTAACTATAAGCTTTGTCAAAAAGGAAGGTTTTAAGATTAGTCTTAAAAGTAGACAGGGTGTCTGCCTCACGGACCAAAACTGGGAGTTGGTTCCACAGGAGAGGAGCCTGATAGCTAAAGGATCTGCCTCCCATTCTACTTTTAGAGACTCTAGGAACCACCAGCAGACCTGCAGTCTGAGAGCGAAGTGCTCTGTTAGGAACATACGGGGTAATCAGAGTTCTGATATATGATGGAGCTTGGTTATTAAGGGCTTTATACGTTAGAAGAAGAATTTTAAATTCTATTCTTGATTTAACCGGAAGCCAATGAAGGGAAGCTAAAATTGGAGAAATATGATCCCTCTTGTTGATTTTCATCAGGACTCTTGCCGCAGCATTAACACATGTGGTTCTTAGTTTCATGTGAACTCAGGTGCGAACACCACAACAGCAATAATCAATGTGTGAACTGGCCAGTCCTCTCATTTATATATCAAAAGTTAAAACAAGTTATAAAACTGAGCAGGTTTTCCCATAATACATTGTTAAAGAGCAAAAATAATTCTTTAATATATCACTCCACCCCTTGGTCTTTGACAATCCTAATTTTGGGAAAACCTAATTTTAGAAAAACTGTCCCCAAGGTCTATTTTAAAGTTATTCTTTCCGTCCCAAAACCACTTTTGATTATACAGGTGCAAACATTACATTAGGTTAACACTATAATAACAAAAATGAGCAAAAGCAAGGGAAGTACTACATAGTTTCGAGCAGTAAAAGACATTCCATTAAAAATGTCCCACCAATGATGTGCAGGTGATTGCACCATTAACTTAGCCGCATGCAGAACCTGTCCTTGGGCCATAAATGTAGACACCTTTAAGCTGGAAATGTTGGACCTGTGTGATTCAGCTAAGCAATTTAGTTCCGTAGACTGATTCAATGCGCATTTGAACCGATCCAGGGAGATAGTGAAATTGGTTAATTGATAGGTCACGTTATTCCAACTTCAGATGTATACATCAAAACACCCAACGAAAGGCACCTGAGGTAATTGAGGATGACTCTTTATTGTTTCTCTAGCTGGTTCATGAGTCCAATCGCATAACACCTCGTCTCCAGTTAAACATGGGTTAAGATGTCCTTGTTGTAGCATACATACCATCCCTTTATCAGCAGTCTCGCATAGATCCAGGTCATAGGTGTAGTTTGTCTGTGGGCCAAACCAATCACCATCCAGTTTCAAAAACCAATACCCCTGTACAGTCACTACGGGCAATATATAATAACGACAGACAGTAGTACTATCGGTAACATCATATTGTGTCCAATGTCCTTCACACATAGTAGCATTACAATAGATCTTCTGTGGTTCTAGTTGTAACCAACTTTTACTACTAATGTTCCATAGTTGTCTCCATTCCTGGGAATTTCCGATAATAACCACACGCTTGAATCATTCTTGTTGCATGTGAGCGTGCATCATTTGTACGTTACATACCGTCCAGTTCAAAGCTACAGAAATGTTCGTTAACACTTCTGCCGTCGTGTTCCACATCTTTATTTGCCAGTTCAGTTCTTTAAGGAAGATCTTTGCAGTTTCCTCCTGTGATGTTACAACAGTAGGCCTCCATAATCCAACCTGATGAACAGCTCTTGATGCATGCTGTCCAGTGTTTAATAACATAGTTCTTGTTATGTTATTGTCAAAAACGTTGGAAACACTTAACACAGTACCTGTTCCACCAAGCAAAGTGTCCCACTATGCACGTTTCGCCCTAGTGCATGTTGGCAGAGGGGAAAAAAAAACAAAACAAAAAAAACTTTCCAGTGAACTTTAATTGTTATCGTCGATTGTGCCATCTGTTGACAAGTGTGTGCAGCAGGTGCAATTTGTGTGTGTGTGTTCTTAGTAGAGTTCGGCAGTACATATATTGAAAAAACAAAGGCAATCCGATTAGTAATCCAAACCTCCGATGAGGTCAAGTTCGGGGTCAGCTCCTTTGTGCCGTCGTCCTCACACGCTCGTTCTGCAAATGATCCATATTGGCACAAACCTCTCCTTGAAACCACTTTAACGGTACATCCCTTGGAGATCACCGGTATGTTTCTTTCTTCAAAACATCCATCACAAGAATATATGGGGCATGAGCTGGTAATGTTGCTTATTACGCATACGTGCCATCGAGAGCATGTGTCGTCATCCTGGATTCCGTCACGCATGCTGTCCTGCCATCCTAGTTGATACGGCTGAACCACTTCTTTCAGGATCCGGCCTGGTGTTTCTGCCCAACAGAGGTGTGCCAGCAGGACCATGGCAGCAAGGACACGGAGGATGATGGCCCCAAATCCTGCACCAGCCCTGTGGTTCCTTCCACGGTTTGGGACGTCCGCCATCGCGCTGTCCCTCGGGTCGTCCAATCAGCAGATCCCACCGAAACATGGATCTGAAATCAAAATTAGTACTGCTATAAGACAAAGAATTTGATTAGTTTTCTCTTACATAAAATTTATCCATTTTTTTTTTTCCTGAGTAAAATACTGACACTGTTGCATCACTGCCTTGTGAAATGATTTCAGCTGGTCTAGGTGGACCATTTACTTGTCTCACCTAAACTTTGGCTCCTGGTTTATCTGTTGAGCCAAACCCCCCTGTACCTCTTACAGTGATGTTAGTGGGGGCAGCCACCCCTTGAACCTCTGTCATTTCACAGGGTTTCACTAGCAGTTGTGCTAGTTTTTCTTCTTTCTCAATTACCAGGGATTTTCTCCTTGATAATCCCCATCAATCACTTCAGCTTGTATTGTCATTAACAGCTGAGGCCTGCAACTCCACAGGCCCGGACATCATCTTTCCCAATTACACAGCTTGTTGTATGACTTTCTTAGCCAAATCTAATGCTCTTTGCTGTGCTTCTTCCCACATAAAATTTTCTTTTTCAGACACTTTTCAAAATTGGAATGACCACATCCTTGTGCTATAAAATGATAAATTCTAGTCAATAATGCTGAAATATTTTTAACTCCTGTATTAAGCATTCACATATACATTAATACATTTTCCATTCAGATAAAATCACAAGTTTGATTGTTCATTTATTTTTACTCTCTTATACACACATATAATCCTGAGCGGTTTCTCAGTTTGTCAAATGCAGAGACAGTAAGACTGCCCCTGGAGCAATTGGCCTATTATTCAATCGGGCCACTGCTTGCATCAATTTAGGCTTCCAATCTGTTAAGTCATGATTATCAGACACATTTTTTTTTCAATATAACTGCCTTGACCAGCTGTTGTTTGCACGCAGACCGCTCTCCTGCGCGAAAAAAAAAACCCAACAACATACAAACATAAAAACTTCAGTCTGTCCTCCCACGAATTTCCATGCTGCACAATCCTAGTTAAACTCCATCAGATCCGTCAGATCAGGGTACATGTTGCTCCTCCTTCTATCTTTGTTCTTTCTTTTCCTTTTTCTCACTCTCCTTACTTTCACATCTTTGCCCGAGGATTCCTCAGACTCTGACACCTCAGTCTCAACCACCTTAGCAGGTTCTCTGCCCACAACAGACTCAGATTCTTCAGCAGGTGGAGCCGATGGTGTGGGATGAATTGCCTCTCGCAACAGCTGAATCAAAGAATTTAATGGGTCCAGCTCAGCACCAAATCCTACACAGTTAACTTTTAAGCCTCTCCTTTGACACATCTGTCTCAACTCATCAGTAGGTAATGCGTGTATCTCTGAAGCAGGCACCCCAGCATTAATCAGTGCCCTCCACAACATGTTACGTGGTGGACCCTGTTCATTTCTCCCCCGCTCCCTTTGCGGCCTGCGGACCGGAGTTTGTTGAACTCGTGGTCTGCATTCCTCCTGCTTGCCCCATTCTCCCAGATTCCCCAGCTCCATAATTCGAGCCTTAATGGTTTCCATCGGGGCATCTGGAGCTCCCAGCATCACAGTAAGCATAGCTGCCCGATAATGCTGTGGGGCAGTTTTAATCAACTGATCTCTCACCACCTTCGGAACAGCCACTTGCTGATATCCAGCCACCATCCCCACTGTTAACAGATCACGCACACACAGCCTCGTCAGCCTCTGCACACACTCCTTTAATGTTAACCATTGTCCAGAGATTTCGGGCCAATCAGATACATTGGGACATGTTGCACGTACTGCCTCAGACCACACGTCAAACAATGATCTCGCCTGATCCCCCAAATTTCTCGCTTCTTGCCTATAATTAGCATTTACATTCCCATCAGTGCTCAGACCACCAAATGCCATGCCATCTCCGTGATCTATTTCAATCTGTTCTGCACCTTCATCCAGCAGTCGAGCTACCCATAGATCAGTGGGTTCGCCCGGATGCTGCCTTAATTTTTTAGTGATATGAGCAACTTCATCCTGCGAGTAATCTTCTGTTATGGTCCGTGACACCGCCGGCGGCTGCGGCTGTTCCACCCATTCCATAACATTTTGTCCCGCAGCATCAAGTACATCATTACCTTGAGCATCTAT
Source organism: Fundulus diaphanus (assembly GCA_037039145.1). Lineage (NCBI taxonomy): Eukaryota > Metazoa > Chordata > Actinopteri > Cyprinodontiformes > Fundulidae > Fundulus > Fundulus diaphanus. The sequence continues at coordinate 7,306,502 of CM073127.1, read as the reverse complement.
CCGCTGCCGGAAGGCTGCGGGTACATGCTGCTGCTCTCTCCTCCTTCGGACGACGGGTTTAACCCCCAATGGAGGGAAAGGACGTGGATCTGGAGGACCTCCAGAATCACTGTCCTCCTCATCGTCCCACATATTACCGTCCCAGCTCTCGGGATCCCACCCAGACCCCAATCCAGCTACAAACGAACTGACTTTTTTCAGAGGAAAACGGCGGGGTTTTTTCCCCTGTTTTTTCCTTGTTAACACAGACACCTGGGCCACAGCTTTTTCTGCAACACTGGTCATCTGTTCCAGCTGATAAGTCAGCCTTTGCACATGCAGCCGGTACAGCGACTCAGCAGACTGCAGCTCAGTCATTGCCTGTCTGTCTTTTAACTGCTGAGTTTTTAATTGTTGGCCAGCTTCATACTGTATTTTCCACGCTGTAACACAGATCCACAAGCGCCTCTGTAATCCGTCCACCGGAGCCTTTTTTTGCACCTCAATTTTCTGCAACACTTTCAATAATTCTTCGGGTCCCGCTGCCTCCAGCGGGCCGCTCCACGGCTCCGGTCTGCCCCCACCATCGCGCAAACACAGCGCTATCTGCTTAGAATGAGGAAACTCCCATCCGGGAACTACCTCTTCCCTCTGAATTTTCTCATCAGAGTTCTTATTTCTCCTTTTAAACATATTTCTAAACATATTTGTGTATTGTAGTCTCTCCTCCAATCCTGCCGACAACGCCAAAATGTTTTATGAAATTCTATTCAGGATCGGGAGAGATCGGCAAACACAAATAAGGACTCAAACACTGTTTCTGTTAGAATATAAGGCACACATTTATTATTATTCCCCACAGAATACAGCACATTAAAACAACTAGCTCTTCACACACGCAAAGTAGCAAGCATTACAGCAACAAGCTTTCAAACAGCCGTGACGCTCAACAGATTCTCAGAATCAGCCCTTACCATTGACACGAACTGGGAGCCCTCAGTCCTAGGTTAAGATCAGCGTTCACGATGCCGGTATCCACACACGAACTCACGGCAGACTCACTGGGCTAAGGGCAGTCTCCTCTTTATATACTTGTAAACAAAGAGTCAGGTGTGGAGCGAGAATGGCCATCTCTCCCTCCACAGCCGCCCTCCTTTCCAAAACATGTTCCCAAACAAAACCCGTTCCCAGCATCTCAGCAGTGTGCGAAGCAAAATAATATGAGTGCACTCAGAATACAGCAAATATAAACAAAATAAGGAATACAGAATCAGTCTTTCCCACAACACATTGTCATAAGTTCCCACCACAAGTTAAAACAAATTATAACACAATAACACATGTGGTTCTTAGTTTCATGTGAACTCAGGTGCGAACACCACAACAGCAATAATCAATGTGTGAACTGGCCAGTCCTCTCATTTATATATCAAAAGTTAAAACAAGTTATAAAACTGAGCAGGTTTTCCCATAATACATTGTTAAAGAGCAAAAATAATTCTTTCATATATCAACGTCTCAGCCTGCTAACCAGCAAGCGCAAACGGATTGCGTGTTGGATTTCGAATCAGATGTCCGATTCAACCCACCCCCAACCCCTTCTCCACCATCATAGCTGAGTTCATCTAGCTTCCAAGACGTTCCTCCATCCTCAACCCATCAGAGTGTTTTCTCCCTTCAGTCTTCATCACTCCCTATCGCCTGTTATTGGTCCGGCAGAAGACCACCATGTTGGGCCCGGTTCTGCCAGAGGTTTCTTCCCAAAGGGGAGTTTTTCCTCTCCACAGTCGCTTCAAGCTTGCTCATCATGGACAGTTCATGTAAACCTGTGTTTATCAAGTTGGACATCTATCTTAAACAGATCATCATATGGACTGAACAAACTTCTTCTATCTCCACTCCACCACCAGTTTCAGACCTGGGGGGAACATCCCTGTTCTCATACATCTACTTATGCATATTAAAGTATAATTCAGCATTAATGTTCCTGCCGAGGTCTGAGCGCCAAAGACTTAAAATATTGTATCAATAAAATCCTTCTAATTGCCATTTCTTTCTCTGTGAGTTTTTCAGATTGAACTATCATAATAAGAATAATTATAATTAATATGCTGGTTTAATGAGTCCTGAGCTGAGAAGGATCATAGCATCATGGCTCTGATTACATTTGGAAACCAGCTCCTCACAGCAAATCAGAGCCCCAGTTCAGCAGACTTTTATTTTTCTGAACAACATTCAATTCAATTCAATTCAATTTTATGTATATAGCGCCAAATCATGAAACATGTCATCTCAAGGCACTTTACAAAATCAAGTTCAATCATATTATACAGATTGGGTCAGATTATACAGATTGGTCAAAATGTCCTATATAAGGAAACCAGTTGATTGCATCAAAGTACCGACAAGCAGCATTCACTCCTGGGGAACCGTAGAGCCACAGGGAGAGTCGTCTGCATTGTACATGGCTTTGCTGCAATCCCTCATACTGAGCAAGCATGAAGCGACAGTGGGAAGAAAAACCACCCATTAACGGGAAAAAAAAACCTCCGGCAGAACCGGGCTCAGTATGAACGGTCATCTGCCTCGACCGACTGGGGTTACAGAAGACAGAGCAGAGACACAACAAGAGAGACAAAAAAGCACAGAAGCACACATTGATCTAGTAATCTGTTCTACATTAGATGGTAATAGTCGGTGATCTGTCCTCCCTGGATGATTTCACAGTCAACAGAACGTCAGACCAGGTGTACCTACTATGAAGAAAAAAGAGAGAGAACAAAAAGTTAAAAGCTGAAATGACAACAGTCATTTCAATGTAATGCAATGCAAATCTGGAGAACAGTAGACTGGAGAACAGTAGAAATCAGTAGAGTGAGAAAAGTAGGCCCTGATGTCCTCCAGTAGCCTAAGCCTATAGCAGCAAAACTATAAAGGTAGCTCAGAGTAACATGAGCCACTCTAGTTATAAGCTTTGTCAAAAAGGAAGGTTTTAAGATTAGTCTTAAAAGTAGACAGGGTGTCTGCTTCACGGACCAAAACTGGGAGTTGGTTCCACAGGAGAGGAGCCTGATAGCTAAAGGATCTGCCTCCCATTCTACTTTTAGAGACTCTAGGAACCACCAGCAGACCTGCAGTCTGAGAGCGAAGTGCTCTGTTAGGAACATACGGAGTAATCAGAGCTCTGATATATGATGGAGCTTGATTATTAAGGGCTTTATACGTTAGAAGAAGAATTTTAAATTCTATTCTTGATTTAACAGGAAGCCAATGAAGGGAAGCTAAAATTGGAGAAATATGATCCCTCTTGTTGATTTTCATCAGAACTCTTGCTGCAGCATTTTGGATAAGCTGAAGACTTTGAATTGCATTTTGTGGACTTCCTGATAGTAAAGAATTACAATAGTCCAGCCTTGAAGTAACAAATGCATGGACTAGTTTTTCAGCATCACTCCTGGACAGAATGTTTCTAATTTTGGCGATATTCCGGAGGTGAAAAAAGGAAACTCTGGAAACCTGTTTAATATGGGATTTAAATGACATGTCTTGGTCAAAAATAACACCAAGGTTTTTTACTTTATTACCAGAGGCCAAGTTGATGTCATCCAGATTAAGTGATTGGTTAAGAAGTTTATTTTTTGAGGACTCTGCTGGCCCAAAGATTACAACTTCGGTCTTATCAGAATTTAGATGCAGGAAATTTAAAGTCATCCAGCTTTTGATGTCATCAAGACATGACTGCAGTCGAAGTAATTGATTGGATTCATCAGGATTTATGGATAGATATAGCTGAGTGTCATCAGCATAACAGTGGAAATTAATCCCATGCTGTCTGATAATTTTGCCGATCGGAAGCATATATATAGTAAAGAGAATTGGTCCAAGGACTGAACCCTGTGGTACTCCACAGGTGACCCTAGAGTTTGAGGAAGATTTATTATTAACATGAACAAACTGGAATCTGTCCGACAGATAAGATTTAAACCAGCCTAATGCTTTCCCCTTAATCCCTACAGTATGTTCAAGTCTTTGTAGGAGAATATTGTGATCAACTGTATCAAATGCAGCACTAAGATCTAACAGGACAAGTACAGACACAAGTCCATTATCTGAGGCCATGAGAATATCATTAGTGACCTTCACCAGAGCCGTTTCAGTGCTCTGAACATGAATGAGGTTGTCCAACACCGAAGCCTTGGGACATCTCAGGGATGACCCGACCTGTCACTCAGCTCACTCTGAAACGCTCTGGTTACAAAGAACGGAGTTAAGTTTGAACCTGAAATGGTGCCAGTGACACACATTTCCTCCCAGTGTTCCTCTCTGCTGGGTCCAGTTCAACAATAACAGCCCGGGGCAATCAGAACCGGCTAATCACCCCCTCTTTATCATGTTCCAGCAGAATCTCTGAAAACGTGCTCCAATCAGCCATGTCCCTCCTCCGCCAATAAGAGTGGGCTCTGTGGACGATGGATGGTCTTTTTTTTTTGTTAGGTGGTGCGAGACAGAAGGACAGGAAGGAAAATAACATCACTGATGGACAACGTCTCCCCCTCCATGCATGGAGCTGCTGCAGAGCTCCTTCACTGACAGACTAATGCATCCCAGATGCTCTAAGCAAGGCAAGGCAAATTTATTTATATAGCACAATTCAGTACAGGGACAATGCAAAGTGCTTTACATGATTAAAATATAGCAAATTAAAACAGAATAAAAGCAAGTAGGAATAAAATGTAGATAGAAATTAGAACAAAAAAGTGGTGATTCAGTTAACTAGAACAGTTGAAGGCAATCCTAAACAAATGTGTTTTTAATCTTGATTTAAAGGAACTCAGGCTTTCTGCACTTTTACAGTTTTCTGGAAGTTTGTTCCAGATAAGTGGAGCATAGGAACTAAATGTTGCTTCTCCTTGTTTAGTTCTGGTTCTAGGTACGCAGAGAAGGCTGGAGCCAGAAGACCTGAGTGGTCTGGATGGTTGATACACCGATAACAAGTCTGTGATGTATTTAGGTGCTAAGCCATTCAGGGATTTATAGACTAACAGAAGGATTTACAGTCTATTCTCTGAGATCCAGGGAGCCATGGAAGGACTTCAGAACCGGGTCCATGTTCTCTACGTTCTTAGTCTTAAGAAAGTAGAGCTGAAATGCTCTAAGCAGCGTTTCAGCAGATTGTTCCTCCCAGCTGCAGTCAGACTTTATAATCTTAGCTGCTCCCAACAAATGTAATATAGTAACTGTTTACATCATGCTGATAGTTGCACTGGTTCTGATGCAGCCAGTAATTGTTTGCACTGTTCCCAGATGCTAAGGTAACTTGCACACTCCTCAGCTGGGATGCTGCTGCACTACTATAGACATTGTATATTGTATTAAGCTTCTTACGTTATTGAAAAATTTGCATGCTCTGTTACGGTGTGTTGGGTAAATAGGCTGGATTTTTTCCCACTATCCAATTTTTTTCTTCCTTAGGTCAATATTTACTCTGGTATTTAACATCATCTTTAACTCTTTGTCAGGAACTGATCTAGTGAACCTGAATTCAGCCACACACAGAGCCACGTTTAAGAGTTTTATTGAGAGGTGATGGGTTGTGGAGGATGAAAACCAGAGAGCTGTACCGGACTGGAGCAGGTGGATGATGACAGCAGGAGCAGGAGGACTGTGGGTGCTGTGCTGCGGAGCCGAGTAGGCATAGGGAGACAGGAAGCCTCCTGGGCAGGCGAGTGAGTGCTGGGGGTCGCAGGGAAGTGGCAGCTCAGCAGCAAGAGTTCTCAGGCTGGCCACGAAGAGCGAGGCAGGCGTGAGGCGAGGGAGACGCCGAGGAATGTGATGAGGGAAGAAGGACGTTCCGGCGGGGATAAGCAGACTGAGGAGGGTTAAAGTAGGCTGGTTGACAGATGGACTGAGTTTCACCTAATTAGAGGTGGCAAGTGGCAGTGAGCTGGAGTGGAGTGATGACTGAAGAAAACTGGGCTGGATGAGAGGTGGAAAAGTCTAGAAAATGTCCAGACAAAGGTGCACCATGTAACTCTTAGTGCTCTTTTGGATCTAACTTTAGATTACAGCGGTTTGTTCTTTTCTTCTACTCTTTTTTTCCTTATTGCTAATAATTGTGCATAACTGTCTGTGTGTTTGACACTGTCACACCCAAATTTCCGTGTTGCGGTACAATAAAGGAATTTTTCATTCTTATCCGTCTTAAAGCTTTAAGGTACTTCACAAATGTGTGGTGACAAAATTCATGATCCAACCACGGGAGGCATATTAACGTCATTACAAAGATTTGTTGTTCTTTACATTGATCAGCGTTAAGCTACAATCAGCTCAATGCAGCAGCCAGACCAATTTGAATTTGATAAACATTGCAGAACTCAAGGCTATAAGAAGGCAAACTTTATTTTTAGCAAGTTTCGATAATGAATTGCCAATGTCACCCAATGCTGCTGCTTTGCTGTCGCTCTGTTGCCATGGTTATTTGTATATTTGGTGGCCTTCTGGGTATTTTTACTGGATATTGTAATGATCACAGGTTTTGGCTTGTTTTATTATTTCCTGTTGGCCGTCTCAGACTTCCATACAGTGGCCCTGTTCCCTGATTGTGATTGGCACTATTTAAGCTGGTCATCCTCAGCAAGCTGGTGCCAACAACATTTTGACCCTAGAAATGAAATTCAGAACTTAGTTTGTGTTGGGTTGGTTCTTACATTTGACAGAACTGCTTCATGAATCTGTTGAATTTTTAGAAAAATAGATTTCTAAAAATAGTGCAAAACCTCGACAAAGTTAATGCATAAACTGAAGTTTAACAAATTGTATTGACACTATACCTCATGTCCCACCTTTACCACCCTAACAGAAACTCTGAGGCTGCCATGGCCAGTTTATTGCTACAGTAAACAAACAACACAAAAAAGCTAAACACGAAACAAGTGAACCTAATTTCTGTGCTAAATTTATAAATATCAGTCAGGATATGATGCAAAAAGAGTATTATTCCTTTTCATCTAGAGAATCTCTGCTGTTCCTTTTTGCAATGAAAAAACAAGTAAAATCTCATATTTTTAGTTAAAGTTTTTATTTCTAAACTAAAATTAAATACCACTGCTTATCCAAACAATTTGCATTAGGGCAAGGCTTTGGTCCCCATAAGGTCCATCGGTCCCCAGAAGTTAAAATACCAAAAAAGGTTGTTTTAAATACCTTTTGAGGAAGCGTCCATTAATTTTCAACCCTTTTATGGCCTAACCTTGAGCCTTAATTTAAACCTAACCATAACTAGTATATAACTAACCCTAACCTAAACCTAATCCCTGCCCCCCCAATCAGTGAGGACCAAAAAAATTTCCTCACGTTATATTAAAGTCCTCATTTTGGTGGTAAAATAAAATATGAGAACTGTGTTCTGCAAGTGTACACACACACACACACACACACACACACACACACACACACACACACACACACACACACACACACACACACACACACACACACACACACACACACACACACACACACACACACATTCTCAGAAACCAGCCTCCTGCTCCAGAAGGTTATCTGTGACACAAGATCTCCAAGTCAGGGGACCAACAGCAGCTGGTGTTCACTTCCTGGGGAAACTGGACCTCAGATATGGTCAGAACGTTGCACCACACCTTAGTGGAGCTTCTTTAGAAATGTTTTTATCTGATAAAGATAATTGTGGGAGCAAATTTTGAGGTTTCACTGTGAAAAACAAAGGGACTCCACGCAGCTGGTCATAATGTTCTTGTTCTGCATCCATTTTGGGTTTACTTATTTTTTTAAGAATAAAATGATGGAGTCTGACTCAGTCACACTCATAACGTATAACTGGGCCCAGGCTAGAAAAACTCATCGTCTTTCCCTACCCGTCCTTGGAGTTTCATGGGAGGCTGGTGTCTTTCTTGAGCGGCCATTGGGTGAAAGGCAAGGTCCGTCGTTGACGGGCCTCCAGTTTAACACAGGACAGAGAACCAAGCGTTCATCTGTTCACACCTAGGACAAATTTAAAGTCATGGTTTTGGATCATAGACAGAACCCAGAGAACCCAACCCAGAGAGGTTATTTCTGCAAAGCAGCACTAAGAACCACTTGCTCGTTCTGCAGCCATGTTTAAATGGTTCTGCCTGAAATGCACAAATAAGTCACAACATTATGACCACTGAGAGGTGGTGGTTTTGGCTCTGATTCTGTTTCCATCGTGCCACCTGGTGCTGGGTGGGACATATTGGACAGGTGAACATTTTGTCCTCAAAGTCGACGAAGCAGAAGCAGAAAAATAGTGAGTGTGAGGGTCTGAGTTTAACAACAAAGGCTTGGAAGAATGGAGAACAATCAGGTGAAGCAGAAAGTTCAACAGATTCAACTGTTTGGGACTTGCAATGAAGACGGACCAGCAGAGACTTGAAGGCTGACAAAATTTCACAGTCAGTCTGACACAAAACAATCTCATTGTTATTGAACCTGGTGTCCTGATGGCCAGCCTTGGAGGATGGCTTGTCTCAAATTCTCCTGAATGTTATGCAAAGAAGACGCTCTAACCCCGCTCATGACACCTGTGACCTGGAACAGGGCCCTTCTTGAACCGCTGATAATATATCATCTAAGACTAAGGCTGGAGGGGAGTTATGGGAGAATCATGGGCTCATACTGATTACTGACACACAGACACGAACATGGGAATAAATACACCCCTCTGTTCCTCACCGTCTCCACTGTGCCTGATTGTTTTTTGCCCCTGGGACAGGAACCTAGGTTGGATTCACGCGTTGCGCTGCTCATTTGGGGTACAGGACTTGGATGCCCTCCACCCGAAAACCCTCTCACCTGAAGTGTGTCTGCTCTGTTTGCTTTTTGTGCTGAGGGCTTTTTGTTGTATTACTCCCACTGTCAGAGAGGCAGTGATAGTAATGCGCTTTTTCCCCCTCAACCATCCTATTGTAATCCTTTCTGCAATCTGCAAGAAGGCACCGCCTGGCAAGGCAGCGGCCGCAGTCTCCCATCTACGCATGTCTGTTGTTCTCTTGATGGGCTGTACTGAAATTAAATAAAATAGAATAAATAAACAAATAAAGAAATTCAAATTAATTCAATTCAATTTATTCAGATTGTTGTAAACAAACCTTGCCTGAGCGATTCTGGTGAATCTATAAATGTTCCTCCTGTCTTTGCTCAGGGCTTCATTACGTTTAGGGCGGGGGCTGCAACTGAGGTATAATATAATGATTCCAGGTGAGGGCGCTGAGATGATTTTAAAGTAAAGGTCACACTTGGTGACGTGTGACAGTTATATTAATGTTCTGTGTTTTGTTCTTGGTCCTCTACTATTTAACACAAGTCAGATGATGTAAACAAAGATGTTAAACAAGCAGATCCCACAGTCTTACTGTCTCACAGCTCTAACTCAACAAAGCTAGTAAATCATTTAGTACATGAATATGAGTTTAAAATTATTTAAGGTGATCATTTCTTTACTAAACAGAAACTTCTGTGTAAACCTACAGTTTTTCAGAATCAACTTGGTCATATTGCTAAAGACTTTGTTAAAGTTTATCATCAAAGTCAATCATCAGTGTTTCACCATGAAGGACAAACAAGCTGTTTCTAATCAGAAAGATAGTCATTGTGGTTTTTAGTAAAGGAGAACCAAAGATAGGTAGAAATGAGTGTTTTGAATATTCCCTGGAATAGATTAGAATATACTATAATGATAATGGAATAAATAGTAGATATATCATTTTTTCCCACACTGGAGCAATTCAGCAGTACATGAAGAAAAGTGAAGTGCAAATTGAAGCGTGTAGATACCCACAGACACAGAGGTGAATAAAATAAAATAAAATACTGCAAATTTGCAATACATGCATGTAGCGACTGTAGAATAATATGTTTTAATCATACGTAAAATAATGTTTCATTAAATTATATATGCACAGTTAATCCCATATGATTGCAAACAAAGTGATTTTTTTTTAACAACGGCTTTCTTCTCGCCACTTTTTCATAAAGGCATTTGTGCAGAAGCACGACTGATAGTTGTGCTGTGGACAGATTCCTCCACCTGAGCTGTGGATCTCTGCAGTTCTTCCAGAGACACCATGGGCCTCTTGATCTCTGATCAGCGCTCTCCTTGTTGGGCTGTAAGTTCAGATGGACGGCCTCATCTTGATGGGTTTACAGGTGTTTCTCTTTCCTTCTCCAGATGAAGGAGTGAGCAGTGATCTGGGAGACGTTCAAAGCTTGGGAAATAATTTTATAGCCTGAGCTGCTTTAAACTTCTCCACAACTTTATCCTGACCTGTCTGCTGTCCCCCCCCCCCCCCCCCACAAACACACACATTCTCAGAAACCAGCCTCCTGCTCCAGAAGGTTATCTGTGACACAAGATCTCCAAGTCAGGGGACCAACAGCAGCTGGTGTTCACTTCCTGGGGAAACTGGACCTCAGATATGGTCAGAACGTTGCACCACACCTTAGTGGAGCTTCTTTAGAAATGTTTTTATCTGATAAAGATAATTGTGGGAGCAAATTTTGAGGTTTCACTGTGAAAAACAAAGGGACTCCACGCAGTTGGTCATAATGTTCTTGTTCTGCATCCATTTGGGGTTTACTTATTTTTTTAAGAATAAAATGATGGAGTCTGACTCAGTCACACTCATACCGTATAACTGGGCCCAGGCTAGAAAAACTCATCGTCTTTCCCTACCCGTCCTTGGAGTTTCATGGGAGGCTGGTGTCTTTCTTGAGCGGCCATAGGGGGAAAGGCAAGGTCCGTCGTTGACGGGCCTCCAGTTTAACACAGGACAGAGAACCAAGCGTTCATCTGTTCACACCTAGGACAAATTTAAAGTCATGGTTTTGGATCATAGACAGAACCCAGAGAACCCAACCCAGAGAGGTTATTTCTGCAAAGCAGCACTAAGAACCACTTGCTCGTTCTGCAGCCATGTTTAAATGGTTTTGCCTGAAATGCACAAATAAGTCACAACATTATGACCACTGAGAGGTGGTGGTTTTGGCTCTGATTCTGTTTCCATCGTGCCACCTGGTGCTGGGTGGGACATATTGGACAGGTGAACATTTTGTCCTCAAAGTCGACGAAGCAGAAGCAGAAAAATAGTGAGTGTGAGGGTCTGAGTTTAACAACAAAGGCTTGGAAGAATGGAGAACAATCAGGTGAAGCAGAAAGTTCAACAGATTCAACTGTTTGGGACTTGCAATGAAGACGGACCAGCAGAGACTTGAAGGCTGACAAAATTTCACAGTCAGTCTGACACAAAACAATCTCATTGTTATTGAACCTGGTGTCCTGATGGCCAGCCTTGGAGGATGGCTTGTCTCAAATTCTCCTGAATGTTATGCAAAGAAGACGCTCTAACCCCGCTCATGACACCTGTGACCTGGAACAGGGCCCTTCTTGAACCGCTGATAATATATCATCTAAGACTAAGGCTGGAGGGGAGTTATGGGAGAATCATGGGCTCATACTGATTACTGACACACAGACACGAACATGGGAATAAATACACCCCTCTGTTCCTCACCGTCTCCACTGTGCCTGATTGTTTTTTGCCCCTGGGACAGGAACCTAGGTTGGATTCACGCGTTGCGCTGCTCATTTGGGGTACAGGACTTGGATGCCCTCCACCCGAAAACCCTCTCACCTGAAGTGTGTCTGCTCTGTTTGCTTTTTGTGCTGAGGGCTTTCTGTTGTATTACTCCCACTGTCAGAGAGGCAGTGATAGTAATACGCTTTTTCCCCCTCAACCATCCTATTGTAATCCTTTCTGCAATCTGCAAGAAGGCACCGCCTGGCAAGGCAGCGGCCGCAGTCTCCCATCTACGCATGTCTGTTGTTCTCTTGATGGGCTGTACTGAAATTAAATAAAATAGAATAAATAAACAAATAAAGAAATTCAAATTAATTCAATTCAATTTATTCAGATTGTTGTAAACAAACCTTGCCTGAGCGATTCTGGTGAATCTATAAATGTTCCTCCTGTCTTTGCTCAGGGCTTCATTACGTTTAGGGCGGGGGCTGCAACTGAGGTATAATATAATGATTCCAGGTGAGGGCGCTGAGATGATTTTAAAGTAAAGGTCACACTTGGTGACGTGTGACAGTTATATTAATGTTCTGTGTTTTGTTCTTGGTCCTCTACTATTTAACACAAGTCAGATGATGTAAACAAAGATGTTAAACAAGCAGATCCCACAGTCTTACTGTCTCACAGCTCTAACTCAACAAAGCTAGTAAATCATTTAGTACATGAAAATGAGTTTAAAATTATTTAAGGTGATCATTTCTTTACTAAACAGAAACTTCTGTGTAAACCTACAGTTTTTCAGAATCAACTTGGTCATATTGCTAAAGACTTTGTTAAAGTTTATCATCAAAGTCAATCATCAGTGTTTCACCATGAAGGACAAACAAGCTGTTTCTAATCAGAAAGATAGTCATTGTGGTTTTTAGTAAAGGAGAACCAAAGATAGGTAGAAATGAGTGTTTTGAATATTCCCTGGAATAGATTAGAATATACTATAATGATAATGGAATAAATAGTAGATATATAATTTTTCCCACACTGGAGCAATTCAGCAGTACATGAAGAAAAGTGAAGTGCAAATTGAAGCGTGTAGATACCCACAGACACAGAGGTGAATAAAATAAAATAAAATACTGCAAATTTGCAATACATGCATGTAGTGACTGTAGAATATGTTTTAATCATACGTAAAATAATGTTTCATTAAATTATATATGCACAGTTAATCCCATATGATTGCAAACAAAGTGATTTTTTTTAACAACGGCTTTCTTCTCGCCACTTTTTCATAAAGGCATTTGTGCAGAAGCATGACTGATAGTTGTGCTGTGGACAGATTCCTCCACCTGAGCTGTGGATCTCTGCAGTTCTTCCAGAGACACCATGGGCCTCTTGATCTCTGATCAGCGCTCTCCTTGTTGGGCTGTAAGTTCAGATGGACGGCCTCATCTTGATGGGTTTACAGGTGTTTCTCTTTCCTTCTCCAGATGAAGGAGTGAGCAGTGATCTGGGAGACGTTCAAAGCTTGGGAAATAATTTTATAGCCTGAGCTGCTTTAAACTTCTCCACAACTTTATCCTGACCTGTCTGCTGTGTCCCCCCCCCCCACACACACACACATTCTCAGAAACCAGCCTCCTGCTCCAGAAGGTTATCTGTGACACAAGATCTCCAAGTCAGGGGACCAACAGCAGCTGGTGTTCACTTCCTGGGGAAACTGGACCTCAGATATGGTCAGAACGTTGCACCACACCTTAGTGGAGCTTCTTTAGAAATGTTTTTATCTGATAAAGATAATTGTGGGAGCAAATTTTGAGGTTTCACTGTGAAAAACAAAGGGACTCCACGCAGCTGGTCATAATGTTCTTGTTCTGCATCCATTTTGGGTTTACTTATTTTTTTAAGAATAAAATGATGGAGTCTGACTCAGTCACACTCATAACGTATAACTGGGCCCAGGCTAGAAAAACTCATCGTCTTTCCCTACCCGTCCTTGGAGTTTCATGGGAGGCTGGTGTCTTTCTTGAGCGGCCATTGGGTGAAAGGCAAGGTCCGTCGTTGACGGGCCTCCAGTTTAACACAGGACAGAGAACCAAGCGTTCATCTGTTCACACCTAGGACAAATTTAAAGTCATGGTTTTGGATCATAGACAGAACCCAGAGAACCCAACCCAGAGAGGTTATTTCTGCAAAGCAGCACTAAGAACCACTTGCTCGTTCTGCAGCCATGTTTAAATGGTTTTGCCTGAAATGCACAAATAAGTCACAACATTATGACCACTGAGAGGTGGTGGTTTTTGCTCTGATTCTGTTTCCATCGTGCCACCTGGTGCTGGGTGGGACATATTGGACAGGTGAACATTTTGTCCTCAAAGTCGACGAAGCAGAAGCAGAAAAATAGTGAGTGTGAGGATCTGAGTTTAACAACAAAGGCTTGGAAGAATGGAGAACAATCAGGTGAAGCAGAAAGTTCAACAGATTCAACTGTTTGGGACTTGCAATGAAGACGGACCAGCAGAGACTTGAAGGCTGACAAAATTTCACAGTCAGTCTGACACAAAACAATCTCATTGTTATTGAACCTGGTGTCCTGATGGCCAGCCTTGGAGGATGGCTTGTCTCAAATTCTCCTGAATGTTATGCAAAGAAGACGCTCTAACCCCGCTCATGACACCTGTGACCTGGAACAGGGCCCTTCTTGAACCGCTGATAATATATCATCTAAGACTAAGGCTGGAGGGGAGTTATGGGAGAATCATGGGCTCATACTGATTACTGACACACAGACACGAACATGGGAATAAATACACCCCTCTGTTCCTCACCGTCTCCACTGTGCCTGATTGTTTTTTGCCCCTGGGACAGGAACCTAGGTTGGATTCACGCGTTGCGCTGCTCATTTGGGGTACAGGACTTGGATGCCCTCCACCCGAAAACCCTCTCACCTGAAGTGTGTCTGCTCTGTTTGCTTTTTGTGCTGAGGGCTTTTTGTTGTATTACTCCCACTGTCAGAGAGGCAGTGATAGTAATGCGCTTTTCCCCCCTCAACCATCCTATTGTAATCCTTTCTGCAATCTGCAAGAAGGCACCGCCTGGCAAGGCAGCGGCCGCAGTCTCCCATCTACGCATGTCTGTTGTTCTCTTGATGGGCTGTACTGAAATTAAATAAAATAGAATAAATAAACAAATAAAGAAATTCAAATTAATTCAATTCAATTTATTCAGATTGTTGTAAACAAACCTTGCCTGAGCGATTCTGGTGAATCTATAAATGTTCCTCCTGTCTTTGCTCAGGGCTTCATTACGTTTAGGGCGGGGGCTGCAACTGAGGTATAATATGATTCCAGGTGAGGGCGCTGAGATGATTTTAAAGTAAAGGTCATACTTGGTGACGTGTGACAGTTATATTAATGTTCTGTGTTTTGTTCTTGGTCCTCTACTATTTAACACAAGTCAGATGATGTAAACAAAGATGTTAAACAAGCAGATCCCACAGTCTTACTGTCTCACAGCTCTAACTCAACAAAGCTAGTAAATCATTTAGTACATGAAAATGAGTTTAAAATTATTTAAGGTGATCATTTCTTTACTAAACAGAAACTTCTGTGTAAACCTACAGTTTTTCAGAATCAACTTGGTCATATTGCTAAAGACTTTGTTAAAGTTTATCATCAAAGTCAATCATCAGTGTTTCACCATGAAGGACAAACAAGCTGTTTCTAATCAGAAAGATAGTCATTGTGGTTTTTAGTAAAGGAGAACCAAAGATAGGTAGAAATGAGTGTTTTGAATATTCCCTGGAATAGATTAGAATATACTATAATGATAATGGAATAAATAGTAGATATATCATTTTTTCCCACACTGGAGCAATTCAGCAGTACATGAAGAAAAGTGAAGTGCAAATTGAAGCGTGTAGATACCCACAGACACAGAGGTGAATAAAATAAAATAAAATACTGCAAATTTGCAATACATGCATGTAGCGACTGTAGAATAATATGTTTTAATCATACGTAAAATAATGTTTCATTAAATTATATATGCACAGTTAATCCCATATGATTGCAAACAAAGTGATTTTTTTTTAACAACGGCTTTCTTCTCGCCACTTTTTCATAAAGGCATTTGTGCAGAAGCATGACTGATAGTTGTGCTGTGGACAGATTCCTCCACCTGAGCTGTGGATCTCTGCAGTTCTTCCAGAGACACCATGGGCCTCTTGATCTCTGATCAGCGCTCTCCTTGTTGGGCTGTAAGTTCAGATGGACGGCCTCATCTTGATGGGTTTACAGGTGTTTCTCTTTCCTTCTCCAGATGGAGTGAGCAGTGATCTGGGAGACGTTCAAAGCTTGGGAAATAATTTTATAGCCTGAGCTGCTTTAAACTTCTCCACAACTTTATCCTGACCTGTCTGCTGTCCCCCCCCCCCCCCCCCCCCCCACAAACACACACATTCTCAGAAACCAGCCTCCTGCTCCAGAAGGTTATCTGTGACACAAGATCTCCAAGTCAGGGCACCAACAGCAGCTGGTGTTCACTTCCTGGGGAAACTGGACCTCAGATATGGTCAGAACGTTGCACTACACCTTAGTGGAGCTTCTTTAGAAATGTTTTTATCTGATAAAGATAATTGTGGGAGCAAATTTTGAGGTTTCACTGTGAAAAACAAAGGGACTCCACGCAGCTGGTCATAATGTTCTTGTTCTGCATCCATTTTGGGTTTACTTATTTTTTTAAGAATAAAATGATGGAGTCTGACTCAGTCACACTCATACCGTATAACTGGGCCCAGGCTAGAAAAACTCATCGTCTTTCCCTACCCGTCCTTGGAGTTTCATGGGAGGCTGGTGTCTTTCTTGAGCGGCCATTGGGTGAAAGGCAAGGTCCGTCGTTGACGGGCCTCCAGTTTAACACAGGACAGAGAACCAAGCGTTCATCTGTTCACACCTAGGACAAATTTAAAGTCATGGTTTTGGATCATAGACAGAACCCAGAGAACCCAACCCAGAGAGGTTATTTCTGCAAAGCAGCACTAAGAACCACTTGCTCGTTCTGCAGCCATGTTTAAATGGTTCTGCCTGAAATGCACAAATAAGTCACAACATTATGACCACTGAGAGGTGGTGGTTTTGGCTCTGATTCTGTTTCCATCGTGCCACCTGGTGCTGGGTGGGACATATTGGACAGGTGAACATTTTGTCCTCAAAGTCGACGAAGCAGAAGCAGAAAAATAGTGAGTGTGAGGGTCTGAGTTTAACAACAAAGGCTTGGAAGAATGGAGAACAATCAGGTGAAGCAGAAAGTTCAACAGATTCAACTGTTTGGGACTTGCAATGAAGACGGACCAGCAGAGACTTGAAGGCTGACAAAATTTCACAGTCAGTCTGACACAAAACAATCTCATTGTTATTGAACCTGGTGTCCTGATGGCCAGCCTTGGAGGATGGCTTGTCTCAAATTCTCCTGAATGTTATGCAAAGAAGATGCTCTAACCCCGCTCATGACACCTGTGACCTGGAACAGGGCCCTTCTTGAACCGCTGATAATATATCATCTAAGACTAAGGCTGGAGGGGAGTTATGGGAGAATCATGGGCTCATACTGATTACTGACACACAGACACGAACATGGAAATAAATACACCCCTCTGTTCCTCACCGTCTCCACTGTGCCTGATTGTTTTTTGCCCCTGGGACAGGAACCTAGGTTGGATTCACGCGTTGCGCTGCTCATTTGGGGTACAGGACTTGGATGCCCTCCACCTGAAAACCCTCTCACCTGAAGTGTGTCTGCTCTGTTTGCTTTTTGTGCTGAGGGCTTTTTGTTGTATTACTCCCACTGTCAGAGAGGCAGTGATAGTAATGCGCTTTTTCCCCCTCAACCATCCTATTGTAATCCTTTCTGCAATCTGCAAGAAGGCACCGCCTGGCAAGGCAGCGGCCGCAGTCTCCCATCTACGCATGTCTGTTTTTCTCTTGATGGGCTGTACTGAAATTAAATAAAATAGAATAAATAAACAAATAAAGAAATTCAAATTAATTCAATTCAATTTATTCAGATTGTTGTAAACAAACCTTGCCTGAGCGATTCTGGTGAATCTATAAATGTTCCTCCTGTCTTTGCTCAGGGCTTCATTACGTTTAGGGCGGGGGCTGCAACTGAGGTATAATATAATGATTCCAGGTGAGGACGCTGAGATGATTTTAAAGTAAAGGTCACACTTGGTGACGTGTGACAGTTATATTAATGTTCTGTGTTTTGTTCTTGGTCCTCTACTATTTAACACAAGTCAGATGATGTAAACAAAGATGTTAAACAAGCAGATCCCACAGTCTTACTGTCTCACAGCTCTAACTCAACAAAGCTAGTAAATCATTTAGTACATGAAAATGAGTTTAAAATTATTTAAGGTGATCATTTCTTTACTAAACAGAAACTTCTGTGTAAACCTACAGTTTTTCAGAATCAACTTGGTCATATTGCTAAAGACTTTGTTAAAGTTTATCATCAAAGTCAATCATCAGTGTTTCACCATGAAGGACAAACAAGCTGTTTCTAATCAGAAAGATAGTCATTGTGGTTTTTAGTAAAGGAGAACCAAAGATAGGTAGAAATGAGTGTTTTGAATATTCCCTGGAATAGATTAGAATATACTATAATGATAATGGAATAAATAGTAGATATATCATTTTTTCCCACACTGGAGCAATTCAGCAGTACATGAAGAAAAGTGAAGTGCAAATTGAAGCGTGTAGATACCCACAGACACAGAGGTGAATAAAATAAAATAAAATACTGCAAATTTGCAATACATGCATGTAGCGACTGTAGAATAATATGTTTTAATCATACGTAAAATAATGTTTCATTAAATTATATATGCACAGTTAATCCCATATGATTGCAAACAAAGTGATTTTTTTTAACAACGGCTTTCTTCTCGCCACTTTTTCATAAAGGCATTTGTGCAGAAGCATGACTGATAGTTGTGCTGTGGACAGATTCCTCCACCTGAGCTGTGGATCTCTGCAGTTCTTCCAGAGACACCATGGGCCTCTTGATCTCTGATCAGCGCTCTCCTTGTTGGGCTGTAAGTTCAGATGGACGGCCTCATCTTGATGGGTTTACAGGTGTTTCTCTTTCCTTCTCCAGATGGAGTGAGCAGTGATCTGGGAGACGTTCAAAGCTTGGGAAATAATTTTATAGCCTGAGCTGCTTTAAACTTCTCCACAACTTTATCCTGACCTGTCTGCTGTGTCCCCCCCCCCACACACACACACATTCTCAGAAACCAGCCTCCTGCTCCAGAAGGTTATCTGTGACACAAGATCTCCAAGTCAGGGCACCAACAGCAGCTGGTGTTCACTTCCTGGGGAAACTGGACCTCAGATATGGTCAGAACGTTGCACTACACCTTAGTGGAGCTTCTTTAGAAATGTTTTTATCTGATAAAGATAATTGTGGGAGCAAATTTTGAGGTTTCACTGTGAAAAACAAAGGGACTCCACGCAGCTGGTCATAATGTTCTTGTTCTGCATCCATTTTGGGTTTACTTATTTTTTTAAGAATAAAATGATGGAGTCTGACTCAGTCACACTCATACCGTATAACTGGGCCCAGGCTAGAAAAACTCATCGTCTTTCCCTACCCGTCCTTGGAGTTTCATGGGAGGCTGGTGTCTTTCTTGAGCGGCCATTGGGTGAAAGGCAAGGTCCGTCGTTGACGGGCCTCCAGTTTAACACAGGACAGAGAACCAAGCGTTCATCTGTTCACACCTAGGACAAATTTAAAGTCATGGTTTTGGATCATAGACAGAACCCAGAGAACCCAACCCAGAGAGGTTATTTCTGCAAAGCAGCACTAAGAACCACTTGCTCGTTCTGCAGCCATGTTTAAATGGTTCTGCCTGAAATGCACAAATAAGTCACAACATTATGACCACTGAGAGGTGGTGGTTTTTGCTCTGATTCTGTTTCCATCGTGCCACCTGGTGCTGGGTGGGACATATTGGACAGGTGAACATTTTGTCCTCAAAGTCGACGAAGCAGAAGCAGAAAAATAGTGAGTGTGAGGGTCTGAGT
The DNA here is from genome assembly GCA_037039145.1 of Fundulus diaphanus. Taxonomy (NCBI): domain Eukaryota; kingdom Metazoa; phylum Chordata; class Actinopteri; order Cyprinodontiformes; family Fundulidae; genus Fundulus; species Fundulus diaphanus. Next base: position 7,286,866 of record CM073127.1, on the reverse strand, counting down.
TTAACAACAAAGGCTTGGAAGAATGGAGAACAATCAGGTGAAGCAGAAAGTTCAACAGATTCAACTGTTTGGGACTTGCAATGAAGACGGACCAGCAGAGACTTGAAGGCTGACAAAATTTCACAGTCAGTCTGACACAAAACAATCTCATTGTTATTGAACCTGGTGTCCTGATGGCCAGCCTTGGAGGATGGCTTGTCTCAAATTCTCCTGAATGTTATGCAAAGAATGTTGTTTGCTTGAGTGGAGTTGCAACATAGTGACGTCATCGGGAGATGCAGGGCCCCAAGCAGATCTAGTACCTACATCGGTTATAACTGTGGTCCTGGCATAATCCTCTCTGTCTATTAGTAAAACATCTTTAAACAGTGATGTCTGAGGTCAGAAAAGGCCCCTCGTTGTTAGTTTATTGATCCAAAGCTGAAAAGGTTAAGGAATAGTTTATCGTCAAATAAAGCATCTATGAGGAACTCCACAGAGTTCTGTTCTTGGTCTTCTCATCAACATGGTTTCATCTTTTCAAACCAATGCAGCCCAGCATAGATGTTAAACAGGTGGATCTACAAATCTTATGGGGCCTTCAACCAATAAATGAAGTTAACCAAATTACTTCTAACTAAACAGCAATTATTGATTTTCAATTAAAAGAAAGAAGGTTAAATATTGTGTCTGGTGCTTTTTGTTTCTCCAGAGACATAAAAGTGTAGTTTAAACCAGGTTTTATTCAAAGGATGATTACAGATCTGATGACCCTAACCCTCCCTGAGCAAAACCCCCCTCACGTTTGGTCAGAATAATTTTGGACTATGCTGAGGCAAAAAGTAAAGTTTTCATCAGATGGAGACGTTGCACATTTGAATCTTGACTTTTCACCATGAAATACAACTTTCTCCACTTGGTGCCAACCACCATGGTTAGAGTGACACAACATGGATCCCTATCTCCTAACGTCTTGCTTACAGATGCAAAACATCAGTGACATAACTGAATGTAATATAAGTAAGGACTTTAGAGGGTAAATATTAAAAATAGAACACAAAATTCAGCATATTTCATTGAGACTCATGGAGATGATTTTTTGGAAATATTTAAATTAGAACAGCTTTTCCTGTCTCCTAACATCATTTCTGGATCTTCTCTGATGACTCCACCTCCATGGGAGGATCTAATCTGTCTGATATAAACCAAACTCACAGCAAAGAGCCTCAGACGCTTCACCTTCATCCTTCATCATTACCAGTTCCAGTGAAACTCTCCTCAGGACAGTTTGTCTCAGGTTAGTAAAGTAGATAAATCAGCTCCTCTGTGTTTTATACACATGTAACCTCCAGCAGGTCATCACTTTCTGTCCTGGTCTCTGAGTTCTTCACCGTCTTGTCGTTGCAGCGTGATGGCAGCGTGGAGGCAGAGATGGAAACCTCTGCAGCTCCTCATCATCTTCAGCCTCCTCTTCCTCACAAACCAGTTCGGTACGAGACTTTTTAACATACCTTTATAACTTTCTAACAGATCAGTGATTCACCAGGACTAAAAGTAGCCAGCCAGAATCAGAGCATGCTGCAGTTTACTCTGATGCAGAGTTCACTTAAGGAAAAGCTCAAAATCTGCCAACATCTTTATTTTAAATACACTAGAAACAAAGGAGAAGCTGTCAGTTTCACACATGGACCAAATGATTTTACTTTTCAGCTTGCAGCTGTTCTCTTCTTGGTGTTTCATGCAGTTTGTGTCTCTAAACAATATAAGCAGGATAAAAAGTCCTGGAGCTCTAAATGGAGACTTTAACCTGTTTGAACGTTTCAGAGGTGAGAGGAGATGTTGTGGAGAAGCTGAGCTGGGACATGGCTGCAGAGCTTCATACCAGAGGAACGTCTGAGATTGAGGAACTGCTGAAGATCTCCAGCAGGTAGATGATTTAAACTTATTTTCTATGATTCATCCAGTCCAATATAAGCTAAAATTTTAGAAATAATCTCTATCAGAGTTATTTTAGTCTGACCAGTGATCATATTAGTAAATATTTTCATGTTGTTTTTTCTGGGTATTTTGTACAAGTAAATCTACCAAGAAAATAAATAAATTGCTAACTAAGACCCTGGCTGAGTAATGGGCAGATGTAGGGAGCGACTCCAACCATTTATAGCAGCAAACGAACCTGGAGCCTTTTTTATAGGTAAAGTTTTCACAAACCAGAGATGGGACCAGAGACTTGGGCCCTAAAGACCAGAGACTTGACTTGGACTTCTGCAGCATAATGGAAAATATCACCAGGGTCCAGGCGCAGTAAAATCTCACAACTTTTCAGAAAAAAATAAAATCCCACTTATTTAGGGATGCTTTTCAGTTGATATAGTCGATAACTTTGTTTATCCTCTTTTGATGCACCTTTTTTACAATTCTGGATTGTTTATAACGCTCTTAATATTGAACTGCATTTCGGTAATTTTGATATTTTAAGCATTTCAGGTAATAGTCTTTGCATATATTAACATCTATGTGTATATTTATATAGCAGATTGGATATTATTTCTCAATATATTTTATTTCATGTGTTTTATGTTATGTTCAATGTAACACACAGTGGGCATTTTAATGGAAATGTGCAATATAAATGGCTCAAAATTGATTATACCAATTATCAATGTGTATGTAATGGAAATGCAAAAAAAGGCACAGCTAGACTAAAAATAAAGTCAAGGGTTTAAAAGTAAACACTCTCCCATGGATGTGTGTAAATAAGCAGGTAAATGTGTTCAGAAACAACGTTTTCACAGCTTTACAGACATCATAACTGCCCGTTATGCTGTTTTTCTGGATTATTATGGGACACTAAGGCTCATAAAACTCTGTTCATGTTAGCTGTAGCTGCAAAAAAACTTCCACATGGACTTTGGTCCGACTGAATTGTTTATTAAATGACTAATAATTTTAGAACAAAAGTAACCTAATTTATCTTCGACATTCTCTCACTGCTAAGCTAGCTGCTTTATTGTAAGGACAATTCTGGCTGAATATATATATAAAAATAAAAGCACTTCCTTTTCTATTTTTTTAATACTTTTTCTAAAATAATAATTTTTTCTTTTTACACTTGATCAATTTTCAAAACGATAGAATTCTGTCTGTCTGTCTGTCTTCAATCTACCCTTGATAATGTTTTATCTTTTCCTTCCAGCTTGATGAACAAACAGCTGCTCCTGCAAAACCACAAGGTAAAGTCAGTCAGTCAATCAGACTTTATTTGCTCAGTTTTCATACACCGATTAATGAGAAGATAAAATACTTCCTAAATGGCAAAAATTTGTAAAAAAAAAAAAAACAGAAAAAAAATCATTAAAACAGAAATTAAAACGTATGTTAAATAACAGTCTGGGGAATCTTAATTCATTATTTAATTTATAATTTTAAAGTCGCACCAGAGGGAGTTTTAGATCCATTAGTGCTCATAAAACTATTGATACAGATTCATTCTCAGATGTGGAAGTTAAAAAAACAATAATAAAATAAATTGAGTCACACTGCAGTAAAAAAAGTTGATTTTAGAAATTGTACTAAGATATTGATTAGATAGGAGCTCTCCACCGACCACTACCTGGTGGTGAGTTGGCTCCGATGGCGGGGGAGGAAGCCGGTCCGACCGGGCAGGCCCAAACGTACTGTGAGGGTTTGCTGGGAACGTCTGGCGGAGTCCCCTGTGAGGCGGAGCTTTAACTCCCACCTCCGGGAGAACTTTAAACACGTCCCGAGGGAGGCGGGGGACATTGAGTCTGAATGGACCATGTTCTGCGCCTCTATTGTTGAGGCAGCTAGTCGGAGCTGTGGCCGCAAGGTTGTCGGTGCATGTCGCGGCGGCAACCCTCGAACCCGCTGGTGGACACCAGCGAGGTGAGGGAAGCCGTCAAGCTGAAGAAGGAGTCCTATCGGGCTTTATTGGCCTGTGGGACTCCAGAAGCAGCTGATGTGTACCGGCAGTCGAAGCGGCAGGCGGCTCGGCTGGTCGCCGAGGCAAAAACCCGGGCGTGGGAAGAGTTCGGAGAGGCCATGGAGAAAGACTTCCGTATGGCTTCGAAGCGATTCTGGTCCACTATCCGGCGTCTCAGGAGGGGGAAGCAGTGCAGTACCAACACTGTTTACAGTGGGGGTGGTGTGCTGCTGACCTCGACTCGGGACGTTGTGTTTCGGTGGGCGGAATACTTCGAAGACCTCCTTAATCCCACCAACACGTCTTCTGTTGCGGAAGCAGAGCCTGAGGACTCTGGGTCGGGTTCTCCCATCTCTGGTGCTGAGGTTGCCGAGGTTGTTAAAAAGCTCCTCGGTGGCAAGGCCCCGGGGGTGGATGAGATTCGCCCGGAGTACCTTAAGGCTCTGGATGTTGTGGGGCTGTGTTGGTTAACGCGGCTCTGCAACATTGCGTGGACATCGGGGGCAGTTCCCCTGGATTGGCAGACTGGGGTGGTGGTCCCCCTATTTAAAAAGGGGGACCGGAGGGTGTGTTCCAACTACAGGGGAATCACACTCTTAAGCCTCCCTGGTAAGGTCTATTCAGCGGTTCTGGAAAGGAGGGTCTGTCGGATAGTCGAATCTCGGATTCAGGAAGAGCAGTGTGGTTTTCGTCCTGGCTGTGGAACACTGGACCAGCTCTACACCCTCAGCAGGATTCTGGAGGGGGCATGGGAGTTTGCCCAACCAGTCTACATGTGCTTTGTGGATCTGGAGAAGGCATTCGACCGTGTCCCCCGAGGGATCCTGTGGAGGGTACTCCGGGAGTATGGAGTACCGGACCCTTTAATAAGGGCTGTCAGGTCTCTGTACGACCGGTGTCAGAGTCTGGTCCGCATTGCCGGCAGTAAGTCGGACTCGTTTCCGGTGAGAGTTGGACTCCGCCAAGGTTGCCCTTTGTCACCGATTCTGTTCATAACTTTTATGGACAGAATTTCTAGGCGCAGCCAAGGTGTTGAGGGGATCCGTTTTGGTGGCCTTAGGATTGCGTCTCTGCTATTCGCAGATGACGTGGTCCTATTGGCTTCATCAGGGCGTGATCTACAGCTCTCACTGGAGCGGTTCACAGCTGAGTGCGAAGCGGCCGGGATGAGAATCAGTGCCTCCAAATCCGAGACCATGGTCTTGAACCGGAAAAGCGTAGAGTGCCTTCTCCGGGTTGGGGAGGATGTGCTGCCCCTAGTGGAGGAGTTCAAGTATCTTGGGGTCTTGTTCACGAATGAGGGGAAGATGTAGCGGGAGATCGACAGGCGGATTGGTGCAGCGTCTGCTGTGAAGCGGGCGCTGTACCGATCCGTTGTGGTGAAGAGAGAGCTGAGCCAAAAGACGAAGCTGTCGATTTACCGGTCGATCTACGTTCCTACCCTCATCTATGGTCACGAGCTTTGGGTCGTGACCGAAAGAACGAGATCCCGGATACAAGCACCAAAATGAGTTTTCTCCGTAGTGTGTCTGGGCTCTCCCTTAGAGATAGGGTGAGGAGCTCAGTCATCCGGGGAGGACTCAGAGTAGAGCCGCTGCTCCTCCACGTCGAGAGGAGCCAGTTGAGGTGGCTCGGGCATCTGGTTAGGATGCCTACTGGACGCCTCCCTGGTGAGGTGTTCCGGGCACGTCCCACCGGGAGGAGGCCCAGAGGGAGACCCAGGACACGCTGGAGGGACTATGTTTCTCGGCTGGCCTGGGAACGCCTTGGGATTCCTCCTGAGGAGCTGGCCCAAGTGGCCGGGGAGAGGGACGTCTGGGCCTCCCTACTGAAGCTGCTACCCCCGCGACCTGACCCCGGATAAGCGGAAGAAGACAGATGGACGGACGGACGGATATAGATTACATAAACTTTATATAAAAATACTATAAAGACCAGTTTCTTAAAAACATCCACAGCCTCAGTAAATCAGGTGAACATGTTCTGGTCCGGTTCTGTTCTCCGGTCCCGGTCAGTAATTCTCAGATGAATTCAGTTCAGCTCTGCTGTTAACGAGCAGCTCCGTTCGTTATGTTTGTGTTTCTGCATTAAACTGAGAGAAAACTGACAAACATCTTCAATGTTCTTCAGATAAAACTCACTGCAGGTTTATTATGCAGCCTCAATTCACAACAAATGTCGTTTCAAGAACTTTAGGAAATAAAATACATTGTAACAATTCAGTCTGTGATATATTTTAACCTGCTGTAATCCTAATTTACTCCAGTTTAGTTCTGTAAAACATAGAGGTGGTAAAAGGACGGCTTGTGATGGACTGTCCAGGGCGTCGCCATCGCTGTGAATATTTCTGCCATTTCTCCTGATGATATTTAGAAAGTGACGGGACCTAAAACTGAGGCCTGGACTGTCAGGATGAAGAAGTTTAAAAGCTCATAAAACATTTTCTGTCTGAACCTCAGAAAACAATACCAGTAAAAATGAAAGCTAAACCAGAAACACCAGAAATGTTGTTGATTTTTAGTTTTTCTTTAAAGACCCTTAAAACGCAGAAAACTGTTTAAAACCTGAAGGTCTAAGAACATTTTAAAATGTCTGAGAGAATGTTTAATTTATTTCCTTTAATAGAAAAAAAGAAAATCTATTTAAGAAGTTGGTCATTTGTTGTAATTATCATATTGTTACATTGTAAATATAAATATTTCTTAGTTAAACATATCTTTATTAATCTTCTCTTTATTTTGAATTCATTTTTAGATTTAGTTTCTTTTGCACTTTGCAGCATTTTAATGAATTATTAACCGAGTTCTGAATATTTGATTTTCTGCAGAAACTTTAAATTGTCTCATGGTTCTGGTCCACAGACGGACCTGCAAAATACAATTCATCACTTTGTATAACTTGAAGGGTCCAATTTTAATTAAATATGAAATTGATTAAATTTAAATATTCCTAATTAATTTTATTTAAATAAATCACATAGTAAACCAAATAGTTGAGAAGCTTTATGGTTTATCACGGCTAGAACCGAACCAGAACTTCTTTGTGTTCTGACCCAAACTTGTGTTTTATTTTCAGGATCTTGACGCCTTCTTGGTTCATTTCAACAAAGAGACGATGGAGGATTGGTGGCAAAGTGTTTCAGAGATCTCTGCCAGCGTTAGACAGAAAGTTCTGGTTCTGACAGGCAGCACCGACCCATCAGAGGGGAAAATGAGGCAGGAAAACAGCTTAGATCCTCAGAAACGTGTCCCAGTCAGCCTGAAGTTCCTAAACAATCAGTCCTGTGTGTCAGAGTTAGACGGCATCACTGAAGGAGAAATACTGGTCCAGAACCGACAATCTGGATCTGGGGGTTCTGGTTCCCTACCTGAAAATCTGACCCTGAAACTAGAACCTGAATCAGCAGCAGATTTCTCTCTCCATGGAAACACAACCCTGAATTCTGGAGGTCACCTCCCCAAAGCTGCTTTGGTCCATGGTCCAGAAGAACCGAACCAAGAGAATCCTTCAGTTTATAAGGTAACCAATGAGTCTGACCCGGTTTGCAGCTCCAGAACCGCTCAGAGAGCAGATGAGCCCATCGTAGAGTTTGACCAGCAGCAGATCCTGATGTTAGAAGATGATGAGGTGGTGAGAAGAGCTGCAGCTTCTCTTTATGACAAACATCCAACAGTTAGTTCAGTTCAGCTTGTTGGTCCCCAGCAGAGGCTTCAACAGGTCCAAGGTCAAGCCCTGGTTCTGTCAGAACACAGCAGCCTGGTTCTGGTGGGCCATGGAGCCAGAGACCATTCAGGAGAGATGAGAGTATCAGGCTACAGCTACCAAGATGTGGCCAGGATCATCCAAAGCATCTCCAGGACCAGTGAGAAGATCCAGACTACTACAGTTCTGGCCTGTGACGCCGGATCGGACCGCCGGTTCAGAGAAGCTCTGCTGAAGAAGCTCCATGAAGCCGGCATTGAGACGGAGTTACACCTGTGGACCGCTGTGGTCCAGGTCACAGAGACAGGAGAGGTCATCAGTCAGGACGTCTCTGCAGGTGGAGCCCAGTGGAGATCTGAAGATCAGACCAAGAAGGTGGTTCTGACTGTTGGCAGGAAGGGAGAGATACGGAGGAAGGAGTCGGACCGCACCGGACACCAGGTTCTCACCAATCAAACAAATCTTCTTGCTCCAAATAAACAAAACTACAGAAAAGACTGGCCAAATGATCCAAAATTATTTATTAATCCAAGTATTTTTGTGGCTGTTGACCAAAACAATGTTGGAGGTTTCGAAAAGGATTTTAGGATTCTTGAGGCCCTGACCTGGGGTCTGTTTCATTCAGAACAAGATCCAGAACTGCAGAGATGCAAATTCAACAACCTTCCGGACTTGACTGATCATTTTGTCATCGGAGATGCAACAGCTAAACGTGTCCAAGGAAACACCATGGAGGAGAAGATCAAACACGTTCTTCAGAGGTGTTATGTGATCGACTCAGGAAGACAAATCAGGAACGTCATCCGTCACTATGCAAAGAGGGGGGAAGATAAGCCCACATACCTGATGGTCGCTAACTGGATATTTGAAATTAATCCTGAAACGTTGTATGTGACCCCAGCTGGAAAACGTCTGATGGACCAGACAGAGCAGGAGAAGGAGAACGTAAAGACGCTGATTAATTCCCAGCAGGAGGACAACAAAGAAAGTTACGCCAACATACGAGGCAGAATTGAGAAACAAGAGAAGAAAGATTATGGGTATTTTATCAGGAGTTTATTTTTAGGAGAGCCTGTAGCATTAAAACAAGAGACTGACAAGTTTTTCTCTGCTTGGTATTTCACAGCTTCAAACATCATAGAATCAGTCAGAAATTTCCGAACATTTCCATTAGTCCTGATGGCTATGGATATGGAGGAAAAGCACATTGAAGGGAGGCCAGATTTCTGGTTTAATCAACATTCGATGGCAAGAGGAGGAACCTGGATTGATGAAACCAGGCGAGGATTCAGCGGCGCAGCGACGCCTTCTAGTGGAGAAATGACCAAAGCTCAGAGAGACAAGATTGTTGAAATACTCAAACTAGAACATCTCGTGTTTAAGAATTGGGAGGAATCTCTCAGAGGAGCTAATAAACTGAAGGAGATGAGTAGGGTTGCCATGCATTATCGTGTATTAGTGGAAGCACAGGTTAATGGTTTTCAAAGTAAATGCTTAGATTTCACGAACAGAACAAAACCTGAAAACCCCTCTGGAGCTGGACCTTCTGCCTCTGGAGGCGGATGAGCTGTTGGGTCTCAGGGCTTCAGGCGGTCCAGAAACATCTTCATCCTTTTAAAACATCTCTCTAAGTCCATGTCAGATGTTCTGCATCGTTTGCTGATGTTGTCTCTTTCCAACATGAAATAAAAGCTTGAAGTTTTCTCTATTCTCTGTTGTGATTTGGACCTCCAGGGATCTTTTAGCTGCTTCCATCAAAAACGGCCAAACATGGATTCTGGTGGCCCTCGTTGGTGTCGTCAGGATGTAACCATTTCGCTGAGATAGATTTAACAAAAATCAACTTTAAAGCAGTTTCTCTGAGTTTAAGAACAACTTCTGACAGCTCAGACGGCTTGAGATAAATCCCAGGTTGTTTTTCTAAATGTCCCAACAGCTGTCCTTATGTCCTCCGCTGAAAAGTTTCATCATGATTGATGGAAGCGCTCGCTAACTCTGCGTCTCCTCATCTTTCACTTCAACTACTTTAAAAAATTTAAACCAACCATTATAAACCTTTCTTTCTCAGTAATTTACAGCAAAGTGAGAGAAAATCTAGTATTAAGATTATTTTTTCTATTTCTAAATATTAAAGTTATAGTCCATATGTTTTCTTCAGTCAGAGGAGATAGAGGGATGCTTTAACCACTTTAGCTCCCCTCCTTGGAGGAGCTGAGAGCCACGCCTCCTTTCCAGAGCAGCTGAGGAGCTTCAAGCTGTCAGTCAGCGAGGTGAGCATCATCCTCGCTGACGGACAGCTTCCTGCAGGCAAAGATGTTGTTGAACGTTGTTGTCTGACTGACTCTACATGTAGAGGCCAGGGGACGCACTACAGGAAAATGTTGCCCCACTGTCTGAATCAGTGACGTGCGGTAGGGTTGATAGCTGGTGAGGCACTGACGTAATCAGAGTCAGATTAACAAATATATACACTACAGAGTAGACTCATTGCAAAGTGCTGAAGGAGACTGATTGAGCCAAATAAATTCACCAAGAGACATGAAAAAAATATTGATTCTTTGATGAAAAAATAATACTAAATTATTTATCATTTGATTAGTAACAGTTTATGAGTTATGATGGATGGAAACATTTTTTTTATTATAAGCAAAAATTCATGTAATGTTAGAAATATTTGCAGATTTCATTTGATCTGATGATGCCATTTATTAACTGTACAGTTCTTACTCTGATTTTCTGTCTTTCTGTCTTTGCTGTTGTGTGAATCTGTTGCTGACACACCTGAATATCACCACTGAGGGACATTAAAGAATATTTCTGCTCTGATATTTCTAACTCCAGAAAGGTCTCTATAAACTCAGTGAATGAGTCGGTGCTGTGCTGACAGCTTTCAGCAGAAAACTGGAGGAGTTCAATATTATCCACTGTCGCTTCATGCATGCTCAGTATGAGGGATTGCTGCAAAGTCAACATCTCAACACCAGCAACTGTCCTCTGTGGCTCCATGTTGCTCCAGGAGGAGTGAAAGCTGCAGGTTGATGACTGGATGCAACCTGCAGGGATCCTGAGAGAAACTCTGAACCAACCTGACTGGAGGATCTGATGGACTGACTTTATAAAGAGCCTTTAAATGACGTGTTGACAATTAGTGCTTTATAAATAAATTCATCTGATTTACGACACGTCTCCTCTAGATTTTTCCTTCTTCTTTAAGACTTATTTTGGCTGCTTTTCACCTTCTGCTGACCTTAAGGATAAACCAATTAAAGCTTCTGATCAGGACACAATGGTTGATTATTGTACGCCATATTAAACATATCCATAAATTTCTCATAGGCTGCATTTACATTTTCTTCGATGTACACAAGCTCCCAGTTTTGATGTAATAAATCTTGTTTTAAAGCCATCATGGCTCCCTCTGTTTTAATTCTTTTATATCTAAACCCATTAATTGCAAGCTTCTTTCTTCTATAATTGCAATTAAATAATGTAAAAATTGGTAAATGGTCAGATATGTCTGTAATTAATATACCACTTTCTATGCTATTTTCCATGTAGTTTGTAAATATGTTGTCAATCAACTTGGCACTGTGACAAGTTAATCTTGTTGGTCTGGTAATGGTTGGATATAGACCCATGCTGTAGACTGTATTTATAAACTGTTCCGTCTTTCTATGTCCTGTATTCATGAGATTAATATTGAAATCTCCACAGATGAATAAAAGCGTCTGTGTCTTATTAAAGAAGTGCCCAAACCATTCAGTAAATAATTCAACATTTCCTCCCGGTGCTCTGTAAACACAACTGATAACAGCATTCTTCATTTTTTCTAAACCAATTTCAATTGTGACGCATTCCAGTAAGTCATCCACACATACCGTCATTTTGTCAACAATCTTAGCATTCAACTAATTTTTCACAAAAAATCCCACACCTCCACCAGTCTTATTGTTTCGATTCAGATGCACAAACTCATATCCTTCCATCCCAAAATCCGCCCCCCTTTCGTTGTTTATCCACGTTTCTGTTATTGCTATGACATCAAAGGGATGTACAACTTGACACACATAGTCCTTTATGTTTACAAAGTTTCTATACAGGCTTCTGCTGTTAATGTGTAGTACTGATAATTTCCCGTCCTGCTTTATTTGATTGTATTGTTTGTCGGTGTAGTAACGACAGTCACTGTTGATGTGAGTGTAGAAGTTGTTGTCGGGATCTATATCCTGTTCCATATTTAGTTGGGTATGCTCTGTGTATTGAAATTGGTGTAGGCCTAACTCCGTAATGTCCTGTAAATTATGAAGGTGTGACATACTGGCCTCCGCCAAATCTTCTTTTATGCTTGTCATGTAGGTGTAGTCTTTGCGTTACCTTACGGTAGCTCCCAAGACGTTCCTCATTCAAACTTTCTCAACTCCTCCATACTCCTTACTTGAACAACTTTAGCCACTTCCGGAACCCCATTTAACTTGATGAATATCTTGCCGTTTACAGTCCACGTTTGTTGTATTTTCTTCAGTTTTCTAAGGAATCTCGCTTGTTTGGCTATTTCCGCATTTTCCTTGGTCAGATGTTCATTTACATAAACATCGGTTCCTTTCAATTTCCTCCCCTCTTTCAACAGTGCCGCCTTGTGTTTTCTGTTGCAAAAACGTATCAGGATAGCTTGCCTATCACCGGCATTTCTCTTCGTGATTGGAAAACAAGCCTCGATACTCCCATTGTCCATCTCAATTCCTTTAGATTGGAAAAAGGAAGTAACTTGTTGCTCCGTGGACACTTGCATCTCCATATTCGTTTCTCCTTCGTCTGCAGTGACAGCGCGAGCATACGAACGAGGTTTCACCCTGAGGCCTGTAATAATTACCTCGTTTAACCTCGCGTGTTGCTCCAGCTCTGCAACCCGACTTTGTAGTCGCTCGATTTTCTTGTCCTTTTCTGCATTTTGAATACGAAGTGCCTTGATCTCCTCCACTAAGCTCAAAATTCCTTTTTGCTGCGTTTTGACCGAGGAAACCTCCTCGGTTAGGAATTCAATCGCTCTTCTTAGTTCCTCCATATCCTCAGACGCGTTCTTCCTTGGAGCCATCTTGCTCCAACTAGCCATCTTGCTAGTTAAAAAACTAGTCCAGGGATTTGCTGCTTTAAGGCGGGACTTTTGTAAATGGCTGATCCAGGAGGAGTGAAAGCTGCAGGTCAATGACTGGATGCAACCTGCTGGGTTTCCTTAGAGAGAAAACTATTAACCAATCCGTCTGGAGGATTTACATTAATTGGCTTTGGAAAGAGCCTTGAGATGACGTGTGTTGTGAATTGGGCTATATAAATAAAACAAAATTGAATTTAATCAGAGTTTAAAAACCTTTAAAATTTAAAAACTGATCTTTCTAATCTTTGTTGATAATGTTAGGTATTAATCTCATTACATCTTAAAACCTCATGTAATCTTAAATTTCTTCCATTTGTTGCTTTTTACTGTTTAAGCTCAACTTTAACTTGACTTTGAAGTAGTTTTGTTTACTACTTACTGTAGTTGTATTATTTTTATTTATGTTTTTATATGAAATTATTCCAAGGATCAATGATTTAGAAACATTTAATTCTCAGATTTTATTTGCTTTGCTTTCTCTCCATATAAAGGACATCATGATGTTCATAGTGTTTGCTATATAGGGATAAAATCTTTACCTTGCCATCCTGCAGCAGCAGCTGATCTGGGATCAGTCTAAAAGGAAAAAAAAAACAAAAATGAACCTGGATTTCCGTTTTATCTGAAAAGGATCAACAGAAAACTACAAACTGAACATGACAGAGATCATGGAGCTATTGCTGGAACTCAGATCTAAATTTAAACTATTTTAAGTTTTAAAAAGTTTTGCCTCCTATCTGACTAAAATTGTCAGATTTCAGCAACAATTCAGGATCTGCAGTTTTCTGTCATTTAAAATGAATCAAGGGTTCTTCTGGTTGTCAGGTCCGTTTGGACCGTTTCACTCTTTCATCTGATTCCAGCTAAATGTGAATATTGCAGTTAAACAGAAGCAGTCTTCTGCAGACTCTGGATCTGCATGGACCTCTGCAGGCCTGTAGTGAGAAGGTTTAACAGCTACCTGCTGGATTCAGACGCTCCTTGGAGGAGATGTTCAGCACCGACGTCACGGCTCAGCTTCTCCTGGACGTCTCCTCTCACCTCTGCAACATTACAGCACAGGTTAAAACCTCCACAAGATGGGCTAAGAGTCAATAATCCAGGATTTAAACCCTGTTTGTGACTTTATTAAAGGTTATAAAGTGGCGTACGGATCTGGTTGGTGAAGATGAGGAGGCTGAAGATGACCAGCAGCTGCAGAGGCTTCCATCTCTGCCTGCGTCCTGCCATCACTCTGCAACAACCTGATGAAACCATGAACGGTGGAACCATGTTGGAATAAAAGGTGAACCTGCTGAACATCATGTTTGTTCACAGACCAAAGAGCTGCTGTTTGCTGGACTCACCTGAAAACCTTCAGTTTCTGGGAGAAAAGCTGCACTCAGACGATGATGATGATGATGATGCTGTCCAGAATGAGCTTCTTTGCTGTGACTTTGGTTTTATTACAGAGATTAGATCCTCCTGTGGAGGAGGAGTTTCTCTGAAGACTCTCTGAAACGATGCTTGGAGGCGGGGAAGGAAATGAACACATTACCACGAAAAAAAACCTTATTTGGTTTTTCTCTGCAGCTTGTGAGAGAACATTTGGCCAAATTGGTGAAATAAAGTGCAAACTTTTAAATTCAAATTCACCATCCAAATCTTTTTTTTAAATCATTGCAGTTGTTGAGGAGGCAACCCAACCCTACCAGAAAAGAAACATTTCAAATAAAACCTTAAAATCCAAACTATTGTCAATAAATACGTCTGCATATGTCTGTATATTACTGATCACTGATTTAATCTAAAGATGCAGAGACATTGGATAGAAGAGATCCAAGACCTCAACCCTGCAGAACTCCATGTTTGCTTGTTTTCTTCTTTTTGTCTCCAAAAACTAAGGTTTGTAAAGTTTTCTACCTGTGAGACACAAAATAAGAGACTTGGAATACAAATATTTCTGCTTGTTCCTACATAAAAAACATCATCCATCATCTATACCCACTTCTCCTTTCAGCGTGTGTGTGTGTGTGTGTGTGTGTGTGGGGGGGGGGGGGGGGTCCACCTGGTCTTGCTGCTCCATCCCAGGACAAACAACCGTGACAGAACCTAAGAGTGATTTAGAGAAAGACCAGTCGACCCAAAAGTCGTGGTTTTGGACTGTAGTAGGAAGACGGGGAACCCAGAGAGAACCTGGAGAACCCACAGCTGCACAGGGACAACGTGTAAAGCCCAGCAGAAAGAGGCCAGGCGAGGATTTAAACCCACAACCTCCTCGCTACAGGGCCAGGGTATTTCTACCTGCTAAACTGTGCAGCTCTGATACTTTGTCAGGAAAACTGAGTTTATCCATGGAGAGAAAATATCTGCCATCTTTAAAACTGTAGAGCTGAGGAGCAACAGAAAGTGTCATTGATGTAAAACCTGCTGAAGAACAAAGAAAAAGAAACATAATTTCTTTTTATTTATTCAAGATCTACATAAATAAGAGTTCAGCCGTTCAGATCTGCTGAATCATCGCTTTCACCACCAAAACTCCACCATGATCAGATCAGCCATGTGGAAATGATCAGCAGGTAGATCTTCTTGTCCTGCTTTTGCTGCTTTCACCATGACAGCAGAGGAAAATGGACGTTTACGTGATTCTGGGAGCGTCTGAGAGTCTGTGAACGTGGACCAGCTCTCTGTTTCATCATGAAATGACACATTTTACTTCTGCAAATGTTTCTTGTGTCACAGACGTGATCAGGGCAGCAGTCTGACGCCTGACTCCAGGTCACGTCTGGAGGTCTGGCTGAAGCGGCTGAAACGACACGTTGATCTTTCTGTTCTGTTAAAAAATCAAACGTAGGATTTTCAAAAAGCCAGACAAAAACCATCTCTGTGTCTGTTCACCAACAAACGACAGTTAACAGGATAAAACTGGAGGCGTTTCCTCTCAGAAGCCCTGCAGAGGATGAGGAGGACAACAGGACCCTTCATGGTCTCGTTTTGGATTCACAGTGGATCCATCATGAAGGAGATCAGTGGATCTGGTCTTCCTGCTGTCCCTCCGTGTCTCCCTGGTCGTTCCAGGCGTTTCCTCTCCTGGTCTTTGTTCTGGAAGTTCAGGACATCTTCACCTCCATCATGACTTTATCATCCTGCTCTCAGCATGGTCCACCTGCTTCAGCAGCACATCTATCACCATAGGAGGCCCGTCCATGGGGTCTTTGCAGAAAAAAGATGCATCATTCTTTTCTCTTTCTTTTTATCAAAGCCCTTACTAGGAAGTTGTTAGAATTCGGAGACTTTTGGATCTTAACAGATTTCCACTGGTGATCATTTCTAACGGCGCTTTATGAGGCAGTGATCAAACAAAAGGCTGTTCTGAAAACAACAAAATGTGCAACAGCTGTTGAAGATAAGCCTGACGATTGGGGGAGACAGGAGCTGACCGAGCAACAGTAAATGTGAAAGTTTGGAAGTTTTTATTTAGAAAAGAGAGAAAAAAGGAAACTACTTCCTCTCCTTCGAGAGAAACTGAGAAAAAGTTGAGGAAGAGATGGGATTCAATCTGGAAGCAGCAGAAAGGAACATAGGAGCATCAGGAAGGGTGTGACTGATGCGTTCCCACTCTTCTCACAGAACCCGTTGTGCGCTACGCGTCTGAATCTGCCCAAAAGGCAGAGGTCCATATTTTTCTGCGTGATGATGGCCTGGTCGTCTGGCCTCAGGCCCGTCGGGTGACGGGAGAAGATGAAGGAGTAGCTGTCCAATCAGGTGGCGTCTGCGTCCAGCGCTCTGCAGGAGTAGTGGATGGCGTAGTCGTCGTAGTCGGTGTGGATAACCAGAGTTTATCATTCCCTGTCTGCAGGTATGAAGCCGCTCCCCAGTACTTCATCCTGAACTTGACAGGACCAGGAGATCCCTCGAAGGTAGCAAACATGTGGACACACGTTTCCCAGTTCAGCTCAGAATGACGACTCTGCCCTTTGCGGTCGCAGTCATTCTGCCATCATCCTCCGTGTTACAGTGGGATACGACGGTGTCAGTAAAAACAAGCCCTCTGGGTCCTTCTTTCCTACAGCATACCTGGTTTTGTCAAAGTCCTGCTTGACCTGGATGTTCTCTACCTTGCAATCCTGTGCCAGGACAGCGGCAGAAGGCAAAGCGCCACAGCGAGACTCAGCAATCAGCCTCAGAGGAAGGGGGGGTAAAAACGCTAAGAGGTTAGGTGAAGACAGTTTGGAAAAGAAAAGGGAGAACATCAGAGCTAAAAGTCACAAACTTTTCTGGCTGTTATTTCCCCTCATGTCCCCTGGACGTTTGAAATTTTCACATTGGATTAAGGATACTGGGATCTCTACTTATTGGTTTTTGTGGATTTTTGAAGTATGGGCAAATACAGCGGATGTCGGAGCCATTTGGCCTTGATCAGGCTGCCGGCTGCATGATGCGCTCACTCTGGCTGTGAACGGACAAACCTGGCAGGTGAATGGAGCCAAGCCGAAAAGCTGGCTGCGCTGGAACGCAGACTGATTTTGGGGTTGAACTCAAGGGGAAATGGGATAAAATCTGGGAGTGAAGCGCGAAAAAGCCCAATAATTTGGAAAATTGGATTTATGTGGAGCCAGCAAAAGACTTAAAATCTGACAGGAAAGGCAGTGCAGCTTGTCTCATAACAAATAACATATTTGGATTCCCTCCCTATCTTCTCCTGGATTGTTATGACGGAGTGCCCAGAAAAGCCCCCGGCTACCCCCCTCCCCCGCTGACACCCTCTGAGGATGCTTCTCTGAACTGTGGGCCGGCTGATAACATCAAGGACAATGGCCTCTGGAGAGTGTTCACGGAGAAAAACACTTTCGCCCATACACACACGCATAACTGATACTCATAAAAACTGATGAATTACACTCACGCGACAGGTCTCAAATGTTTACCTTCTGCATACATGTTGTCTTGTGTTTATTTGTGCTTTTTGTTCTATGAGGGTTTTTTTGTCGGTTGTTTGACACTTTATTTGTGAGAGCGTAAATTGTCTAGCATCTGTCTTTTTTTTTTCCTCCCTCCCTTTCCTCGATGTTGTTGCTATCTTCCGTCCTTCAGTTTCCTGATGGCGCCGCGAATGGCTGCCACGGTGTGTTGGTGCGCTGTCTGCACCATCATCACCAAGTCAAATTCCTTGTATGTGCAAACCTACTTGGCGATTAAACTTGATTCTGATTCTGATGTTCTCAAATTCACTGGGTCCTGGTGAAATTCCTCTGACACATCTCCATAGAAACTGTCTGTAAAAATGTAAATTTGTAAGAAACATGATGGTCCATTTATTTTATTTTTTCCTTTCAATGCATACCTGCGTGTAAAAAGAACCTCGCAGAGATTGCGCTCTGCAGCGTCCTCCTGGCTTCATATACGGCTGCCTGCTGTTGCCTAACAACATTGGGGGGGGGGGGGGGGGGGTCCTGAACCTCCCATCCCCTCCTCACACATTCAGTCAGCCTTACATGGGACAAACATTTCATTTCTCCTTCTGCTGCTCCAACTGATTTGTGTGTTCTTACAAATTTGGTTGACCGCCTCCTCTGAATCTCCCTTTATGACAGAACTTCTCCCTTAATCTCCTGAGAATCAACAACAAATTCTCAGACGATGCATCATTTGATGCATCGTGATGCAGAGTGAACGGATCCACCTGGACCAGTGATCTGGTCCAGGTGGTTCTCCAGAGCTTGTTGTCCAGTGGGTCCTAAAAGGACACGTTGCTGTATCATCAGAGGAGAACCAGAGGAGTGAACGTTCCCTGAAAGTTCCTTTTGTTGTGGTCGTCACTTTTAAAGCCGTTTCTAGACTGCTTTACAGTTTAAAAATTCATGGTGTCTCTGAGACGTTCTCCTGCTGCTACAACCTGTTCTCAACTGGGTGGAAAAGCAGAATAACTACAGTTTGGAGTTCAGGTCTTCTGTAAATGTCAGGATGAGGATTCAGGACATCTGGCGTAAAAAGTCTGCCAAGTTATTCCTGAGAAAACCAAGGAGAACATTTTCCATCACAGAGATTCTCCAAGCCGGGTCCAACTGTGGGTTCTCCTGAGCTTGACCACCATGGATCTGCAACATGAGGATGTTTCTTGAGAACATCAGCCTGAATGCAGCTAAATCAACCAGAAGCAGATAAACAGAAATCTGACTTCAGGTCAACTTGTTTCCCCTCTTTACGTTAGAAAATAAATATATTAATTTGTTGAAAATTTGTTGAAAGAGCATGGCTGTTCAGACAGAAAAGTAAAAATGACACCAGCTAGAAGTTCAGATCTTCAGGATGAGCATCAACATGGCAGCAGATGAGTTCTCAGAGGTCTCAGAGGTTTTTCCATCTCATCGTGACAGCAGCAGAAACGTTAGGCGGCCATGAAATAGAGAAGTGAAGCAAAGAGCTCCTCCAGCGTGAAGCCAGACCTCTGCAGAGGAAACAGGCTCCAGCAGGAAGCTGAAGCTTGAAGCTAACATCTGCAGCAGCTGGTGCAGAGGAGCCATCTTTTTCTTTATGCTTTAAATCCAGATACAGGGAAAGATAATTATATACAGAGAGGTTTAGATCTACTGAGATAAAATGATTGAGGTAAAAAAGAAAAGAAGTTCTGAGCTGCCAGACTTTCTCTTTATCAACCATTGTGTCCTGATCAGAAGCTTTAATTGGTTTATCCTTCTAGTTAAGGTCAGCAGAAGGTGAAAAGCAGCCAAAATAAGTCTTAAAGAAAAAGGAAAAATCTAGAGGAGACGTGTTGTAAATCAGATTAATTTATTTATAAAGCACTAATTGTCAACATGTCATTTAAAGGCTCTTTATAAAGTCAGTCCCATCAGATCCTCCCGTCAGGTTGGTTCAGAGTTTCTCTCAGGATCCCTGCAGGTTGCATCCAGTCATCAACCTGCAGCTTTCACTCCTCCTGGAGCAACATGGAGCCACAGAGGACAGTTGCTGGTGTTGAAATGTTGACTTTGCAGCAATCCCTCATACTGAGCATGCATGAAGCGACAGTGGATAATATTAAACTTTTCCAGTTTTCTGCTGAAAGCTGTCAGCACAGCACCGACTCATTTACTGAGTTTATAGAGACAAGCAATGATTTCTGGAGTTAGAAATATCAGAGCAGAAATATTCTTTAATGTCCCTCAGTGGTGATATTCAGGACAGCAAAAATATAAAAACAGAAAATCAGAGTGAGAACTGTACAGTTATTAAATAGCATCATCAGATTAAATGAAATCTGCAAATATTTCTAACATTAAATGCATTTTTGCTTGTAATAAAAAAAAATATTTACAAGAAGTAAAAAAAGTTCTGCTTGGATGTAAACACGTGGATCCATCACTGATGTTATTTATACTCCAGTCCTTCTGTCTCTGGGTCCAGAGGACGTCCCGGGTCAGAACCGGTCCTCCTGATTAGTTTATCCAGCAACTTCCTCTCAGCTGCTGCTCCATCAGACCAGAGAAGATGGCTGATGTCTCCAGAGGTAAAGAAGGTCTTCAGCAGCGCCCCCTGCAGGCCAGGAGACCTCGGCCTCCTCAGCAGGTAGATTCTGCTCTGACCGGTCCTGTAAAGACCATCAGGGTTATCAGTCCAGCCAAGTTTATGGTTCTGGTGAACACCCAGGTACTGATCAGAGTCCACCATCTCCACATCAGCTCAGAGCCGAGCCTGGCTGAGAAATCACCAGGTGGAAGCAGAGGTCCGCCTCAAGATCTCAGACGCTGAAACCAGATTAAAAGATTCATTTCTGCTCTTTGCATAGAAAAACTTAGAAAAACTGATGAGTTTGTTATTGTTTCACCGTGCTCCGTCTACGGCGAAACACCCTCGGTGGACCCAGCTCGTTTTACCCAGGCGTTTTACCCAGGCGTCAGGCGACCCCCACTTACTTATTACCTTGAATGTAGGACGCATAAAACAGACAAGTATACTTTTAGTTATATTTTATCTACGTAAAGACAGAGAAACAGTTACAGTCACACCAGCGCTGATGGGCTCCTGATCGGCAGGCAGCCCCGATTTCTCATCACACATACATTATAAAGGAGTTTAGGTTAACACCCATAAAAGGCCGTACATATCCAAACTGCGTCATCAGTAGATAAACGGTGTCAACTCCGGGACGCTATCAGACAGATGAGTCCTTTCCTCGTTGTACGGTGTTATCCAAGTGTGGCAGACAGTCCTGGGATAAACAGTTCGTTCCACTTGACCTCGTTGATATCCTAACAGACCCCCTGATGATGTGTCTTAATGGCACATCACCAAAGATGATCAACCAGTGGAACGACAGCTCTCAGGCTGTCCCTCTCCCAGAACAGTCGGTCATTCTGTCCAGTCCAAGCAATCCAAGCACGTCAGCTTCCGGCTTCCAGAGTCCATCCATCCGTGATCTCCATGGCAGTCGATAGTGCGGCTCAGTCTCTGGGGTTACACAATCTCTGCTGGTGTGCCCGAAAGGCATTTTGTAAAAACAGTCCAGTTGT
Organism: Fundulus diaphanus; assembly: GCA_037039145.1. Taxonomy (NCBI): domain Eukaryota; kingdom Metazoa; phylum Chordata; class Actinopteri; order Cyprinodontiformes; family Fundulidae; genus Fundulus; species Fundulus diaphanus. The sequence continues at coordinate 7,265,601 of CM073127.1, read as the reverse complement.
CCATTAGCCCCCCCTGTTGGTGTGCCCCAAAGGCACATCACAACGAAAACAGTTCCAAGAAATGGACCGGACAAACATCGATGGAAACATCTTAGCATCAATCAGCATGAATACTTCATAATTCAGCATTTTTTAGTCAAGACCACAGTCCAAGCATTTTATCTACAATTTAGGGTCCAACTATTTGAGCTAGGCCTGTTTTAGGTTCCTATGCGCACATTATTTTAAAATTACATTAGACTAGATAAGCCAAACCTGTTCAGTAACCAAGGTCAAATTCGTCTACTCTACCTCCACCCCAAGAAACCTCCTACTCAAGGATGGATTACGGACCGGGCCAGTGGGGCCAGCGCCCAGGGGCCCTCTGGGGCCAGGGGCCCCGGGGGGGCCCGAGACCAAAACTGTTTCAACATATACGATACAATAAATTGTTATTTCATAGGGTGTCTGATGAAAACAAGGAGGGAGTGGGGACCCCTGACATTTGGCTACCAAGGGCCCTTTGAGGGCTGGGGTGGCGAGTGGGGGGTACTTCCTACCAGGGCCCTCTGACTAACCACAGGCCCTTAGGGTGCTTTTAGAGGGCTCCACAGCTGCTCCTGCTAGTCAGCCATGGGCCCTGATGAAAGCACCCTCACCCTGGAACGTTGGTAGGAGTGGGTGTGGTTGTGGAAGGGCCCTTGCCCTACCACAACCCCTTATGAAAATGGATGAGGGGTGGGGGTGGAGGATATTTTCAGCAGGCCCTATAACTACCAGGGCACCTAGCCCTGCTTTTGCCTTATGACAATGGATGGTGTGGTGGGCCTCTGACTGATTTTGAGGGCTCCTACCAGGGGCCTCTGACTTACCACATGCCCCGGGTAAGGGTGCTTTTAGCGGGCCCCACACGGATCCCAGCTAGTATGCTTAAAAGAGGTGGACTCTAGCTCGATCCACATGTAGTGTCATCGCTAATGGCGTACCGCGAGGAGCTATTTTTAGAACTTGACGTCATATCACGTGTTACGAGGCAGGGCAAATATGCGTTTTCCTCCACTCTTTCGCTGTACGTTACCCTTGGTTTTACTCAGTAAAACTACCGCTTTTTCTAAGTCTAAGACGTCTCCTAACCATGGTTTTTAAACATTGATGTTATGAAACGTGCAACAGTGACTCGAGGTACGCTGATAGGCCGCATATGAAGGCAAGGCAAGGCAAATTTATTTATATAGCACAATTCAGTACATGGACAATGCAAAGTGCTTTACATGATTAAAATATAGCAAAATAAAACAGAATAAAAGCAAGTAGGAATAAAATGTAGATAGAAATTAGAACAAAAAAGTGGTGATTCAGTTAACTAGAACAGTTGAAGGCAATCCTAAAATGTGTTTTTAATCTTGATTTAAAGGAACTCAGGCTTTCCGCACCTTTTAACATGAAGGATGTTAAAGCCGCAAGCGGTGTCGATCGGCCCTCGCAGCCAAGCGCAGCTCCGGCCTATTGGCCACCGCTGCGGTGGGGGGCGGCCGCCAGGGTTCGCGCACCGCTACGGTGCCTGCCGGCCAGCTGACCGGCGGGGTTTGTGCACCGCCGGCCGACCCCCACCGCAGATGCTGTCACGCATTTTCCTCGCCTGTCCACTGGGCGATTCCCACAAACGCGTTCAGCAGCGCTCCCCCATGACTCACAAAAAATCTGGTGCAGACCGGTCGATGCAGCGAGGAGATACAGCCGTTGGATAATGATGCATTTGGCCACCGGACTAAATTGCTCGGCGGGCCGTACAATTTATACCGATTCCTGGACGGTGATTACAAACAGAAAAAAAAAACGCCCGCTGACGCCATGAACGCCGAGCAGGGGAAAAATATCGACTTACCGTTCTATCAACTCGGCCCGTTTTCCAGTCTTTCTAAGCCCTCAACACTCAAACCATAGTTTGAGCTGAACGTTGGTATGTTGTTCCACAGTTCTACCAGTAAAATGGGCACCTGGACATCCTCTTGTGATAGTTTAACGGCTGAAAAGTCGGTCCTATCATTGTATCTGTTGCATGTGTAATGGCTGGTTGCTACGTGCGCTCTCACACTGTTTGTCCTACCTTAGCGGCTAGGGGCATTGCTCATGAGATGGTGACGTCACGTGCGCGGTACGCCATTGTAACTGCACGGATCTCAGCATGGATCTCAGACATGTCGTCAATGACAAGACTTCAAATAACAAATGTGTCACTTGTGATGTGTTAATTGTAAAATGAGACCTGTGTTTTACCATAGTAACAACCGGGGCTAAAAAAGGGGGAGAAAAAAGTGCTCTACCAAGTGCGATGTGTAATAAATTGGAGTAAAGAGAAAGCAACGGTCTTAAACTCTGGCATGAATGCAAAAGTGCTGTTTCATACAGATCCGAATTACAAGCAAATTCTACCCAGTAGCACAATTTTAATTTGGAGAGAGATGATGAAACAACAAGTAGTTTTATTGTAGTAGCTGTGGCTGCGTATGTGTGTTTGTAACCCTGATATGTTCATTGGAAAACATGTTCTTTTCAGCTTATTCAATGTTTTTTTCCTTATGTCCTCACAATTTGGACCTAACATGTTTCATAAACCTGCTGTAAAACACTCACACTTAATATGTATTTACAATGATAAAACGTAATTTAATACTGCAATTAACACAGCATTTTTAATATAGCCAACTCAATACCTTCCCTCATATCCGTCTTCCTCTCCATGCCTCTGTCACACACATGCACACAGCATGCATTTTTTGTCGTAGATAGTGGCTGCCCCTCCCCCACTCTCTCACTCAGTCTAAACCTTAGCAAGTTGTTAATTTCATTGAACATATTGACAGTTTTTCTGATTGCGCTTAGTTTCAACAATTTAATTCTCTTTGCATTGTTGAATTTACATCATTTGAGATCGTGTGCATATAGCTGCACCTAGTATTTCTGCTAGGTTTCAATGAACTCTGGCTACTCCGTGGCTAGCTACTCCTCTGGCTACTCCGTGGTCGTGGCACATTAAGCCACCAGTGGCTTAATGTGCCACGACCAGGCTAGCTATAATTGTCCAGAAAGACGTAAAGCGACAAACCGCTTCAATTTATTCACAATCCACAATAGCATGGTTTGTAAACTTTTTTTTTGGGGGGGGGGGGGCTGGGCAAATTCTTTGCCCAGGGGCCCAGACTACCCTTAATCCGTCCCTGCTCCTACTTGGTCCTCCACTCCCCATTCCCATGGACAAACATCCATCACTTTCAAACCTTACAAATCCAAGAGTACCAGTAGGGGGCATCAGAGGGCGGGCTGAGTCTTCAGCAGAAAAAAACATCTCTAAGAAATGGCAAAAAACTGATGGAGACCAGTCTAGGGGAATCCCACTCTGGGCCAATCTGAGCGAGAAAACCCCCTGTATTGAATCTAAACATCAGCCTTACCGAGTAATTTATGGATCTGTGATAGCCATCAGATCCTGGTTCTCTATATAACAAAGCAAAAAGATTGCAAGAACTGTAGGTCCAGGTGCGTGTGTCTGTAACAGAGAGTTTCCATTCTTAGTCATAAAACCATACTGATCAACATAATGCAACATCCCCGTATAAACATCATAACACAGAAAATCAAACATGGAAGTCAGTGGAAAAGAGAAAAAATCAGTTTCGTGATATAAAAAGAGTCTGTACGTCAATAACACAAGTAAAAACGTCAGGCCAGTCCGAGCACGTGGCAGGCATGAATCTATTTGCGCATAAATGGTCAGCTCAGAGTTCTCAGGCCACTGCTCCTTCGTTTCAAAAAGAAAAAGAGAGAGAGAGAGAGAAAATAAAAAAAAATAAAAAAAATCACAGTTCTCCTGGCATGTTCCTCCCAAACTTCTTAAGTCCTTTTCTTGTTCTTCAGCAGTGTTCTTAAAGAACATCCCCGGAGCTCATTTTCTAGCTGATTCTCAGCCATTCCAGCACTTACACGTCTTGGCCAACCTGCTGGGACAGCGTCCTGTCCTGTAGCGTGTCTCACGAAAACACACCCTTTATGGCCAAGCTTTAGTTAACTCTGTACATACTCTTTTACTTATCTTTTTCAGATATATTTGGTTTAGCAACTCTTAAAGTTCTTTAAGAGGACCCAAAAATCCAATGGCTTGCAACTCTAAACCAAAGCCAACTCATACGCGCCCATTTTTCGAAAAGGCAGCTTTTATATTTCCGTGAAGATGAACGATTTTATGTTCGTCCCCGCGAAAAATAAGGGGCTCTAAACCCGCATTTCTAGGCTTACACGATGTTTCAGAAGCCACGCGTAACGGCGTGCTTGTTAGTGAGACCCAATGTTTTCAAGGCTCACAGTATTTTCAGAGACCTGGCCAGGGTCTCCCGGACTTTCACCGCTGTGACCTGCACGCGAATCCCAAGTTTTTACCGACACGTTTGCAAACAATTATCCTTAAACGTTTCTCTGCCTTTAGGAATGCAAAAAGATCGGCCCTTCCAGGAAGGAAAAGACACTAGGAGATAAATGAAATCTCCTTACCTTCTTGTGCGGCCGCACGTTGTGTGTTTTCCTTCCGGAATGACGTCCTGACCGGAAAAACGGAAGGTGGTACGTCGTCCTTTGGGTCCGGGCAGAAACAGCATTTTGTTATTGTTTCACCGTGCTCCGTCTACGGCGAAACACCCTCGGTGGACCCAGCTCTTTTTACCCAGTCAGGCGACCCCCACTTACTTATTACCTTGAATGTAGGACGCATAAAACAGACAAGTATACTTTTAGTTATATTTTATCTACGTAAAGACAGAGAAACAATTACAGTCACACCAGCGCTGATGGGCTCCTGATCGGCAGGCAGCCCCGATTTCTCATCACACATACATTATAAAGGAGTTTAGGTTAACACCCATAAAAGGCCGTACATATCCAAACTGCGTCATCAGTAGATAAACGGTGTCAACTTCGGGACGCTATCAGACAGATGAGTCCTTTCCTCGTTGTACGGTGTTATCCAAGTGTGGCAGACAGTCCTGGGATAAACAGTTCGTTCCACTTGACCTCGTTGATATCCTAACAAGTTCATTGATATTTATAGAGGTGAAAACTAACGGCGTTAACACGACGGTCCCCAACAGTCCATAGTCTGACCGCCTCAGGACCTCCATCCTTCACTCTACTGATGGTGCTAACTAGATGTGCACAGAGATTCCTGAAGGTCCAACATCACAACACAGACGACTCTGAATGAATCAAAGCTTTTATTTCATGATGGAAAAATCCAACAGCAGAAAACAACAGACTCAGAAAATGTTGCTTTGAGTTATGGAAGCGTTGTTGGAAAGTGAAGATGATCCTGGCCCGACTTAACGCCCCTTCTTTTTGCTGGCAGAAGCTCCTCCACTGGCAGAAGGTTCTTTGAGGGAGAGTTCAACTTTTTCAAACCTTGCGGTGTTATTGAATGCAATGTAATTCTGGTGAAAATAATCGCTCTCATCTTCGGCTAACACATTAAACTCAGTGGCAAATTCAAAGATTGTCTTCCATACATCACTTACTTCAATAAACACCGGTACTCCCCGGCCCTCCCATGTACTAAACATAAGATTCTCTCTTTGGAGAAGTCCAACAAGGTTGATTTTCTGAGATTCAGTCATTTCTTTATAAGAGGTACCCACAGCACCCTTGAATCCTCGCAGAGGTTTGTTTAACCAGCTTCCTCCATCAGCCATGGTGATGAACTGGTCATCAAGCCAGAACTTTTTATGATTTATACGCAGAGCCATGAGGGTCAGAGGAAAAGTCCGGAAATTTCTGGCAGATTCAGCGATAACTGAAGCTGAGAAATACCAGGTTGTTAACAGGAGTTTATTTCTGTTTGGGTTAGGTTTACCCAGAAACAATTTCCACACATTAGAAACAAAATCATTTTCCTGACGTGTACCAATACTTCTAATTTTTGAATAACTTTCCATGCCTTCTTTATTTTGTCCAATAATGGTTTTCATTATATACTTCCTGTCATCACCTTGATCAAGCTTTTTTCCAACTAGGTAAACATACAGACCATCATGTTTAACCAGCAAGATCCAATCGTTGATCAGAAGGTATGAATCTTCATTTTCTCCATCTTTGCCATAGTGACGAATGATGTTTCTGATGTCTCTTCCATTTTCAATCACATAACATCGCTGTAGAACTTGTTGTTTTTGGTTATTGTCATTTATCCATTGAAGGTTCCCTGGTCCATTTCTTGTTCCTATCAAATAATCTGCTGGGTTTGGGTCATTGATCCTCCTTAGTGGTTCTGCTGGTTCTGGATAAAATAGTCCCCAAGCCAGACTTTCAAGTATCCTAAAAAATTTTTTTACTTGTTCAACATTGTTTTCATCAACTTTCTTATAAACTTCTGGATCAATGAAGGTTGTTGGTTCTGTTGGCCAATGTTTCCTGTAGATTTTGGGTCGTCACTAAAACTACGTAAGAATCTGGTATGATTGGTTAGAACCTGGCGTCCGGTGCGGTCCGACTCCTTCCTCCGTATCTCTCCCTTCCTGCCAACAGTCAGAACCACCTTCTTGGTCTGATCTTCAGATCTCCACTGGGCTCCACCTGCAGAGACGTCCTGACTGATGACCTCTCCTGTCTCTGTGACCTGGACCACAGCGGTCCACAGGTGTAACTCCGTCTCAATGCCGGCTTCATGGAGCTTCTTCAGCAGAGCTTCTCTGAACCGGCGGTCCGATCCCGCGTCACAGGCCAGAACTGTAGTAGTCTGGATCTTCTCACTGGTCCTGGAGATGCTTTGGATGATCCTGGCCACATCTTGGTAGCTGTAGCCTGATACTCTCATCTCTCCTGAATGGTCTCTGGCTCCATGGCCCACCAGAACCAGGCTGCTGTGTTCTGACAGAACCAGGGCTTGACCTTTGACCTGTTGAAGCCTCTGCTGGGGACCAACAAGCTAAACTGAACTAACTGTTGGATGTTTGTCATAAAGAGAAGCTGCAGCTCTTCTCACCACCTCATCATCTTCTAACATCAGGATCTGCTGCTGGTCAAACTCTACGATGGGCTCATCTGCTCTCTGAGAGGTTCTGGAGCTGCAAACGGGGTTGTTTTTCCCAAATCTTCGATTGTTACTTTCATTATCAGACAAAACACTAAAGTTTTGTCTGCAGCTCTCTAAGGTCTCAGCAGAAGTTAGCAGCCCATTTTCTGTCTGGTTTTCCTTGATTTTGGCCCAGAAGGTGACGAAGTTCTGAAAGATAAAACACATGATGTGAGCTCCGTTCGCTCTATACATCCATTAACCTCAATTAACCTGGCAGTCATGGTTTAGGACTGTGAGAGGAAGCAGGAGTTCCCAGAGAGAACCCACAGATGCACAAGAAGAACACGCAGAAAGACCCGGGGCCAGGATTTGAACCCACAACCTTCTTGCTGTTTATCTACTTTATTTTCTTGCTTCACAACTAAACAAATCCTGGGTTAAAATCAAATCAGCGGAACAGGAAACTTTGTCAAAGTCAACAAATTATTGTTTTGAATATTTTGAATATTAACTTCAGGACCTTTCTATCAATTAAAACATTGTGTTGCTGTATTAAGAGCAGAAACATGATATTTAGCATTTTTGATATTATTTCTAGAAACTTAGCTAAATTTCTCCATTTTTGTCCCTTACAATAGTTACAATAGTTACAAACCCACACAGGTGCCTCTAAAATAGAATAATTCATAAAAGTGCAATATTTTTGCCAGTCATCTCAGAAAGTGAAGGTCATACATAGAAACATCACACACAGTAATATTTTCCACGCCTTTGTTTCTTGTAATTATGATGATTATGGTTTTTAGAGGATAAAACCGCAAATTATGTCTTAGAAAATGACATAAAACAGTGAAATAGTTCATTATTGGAACCTCCTGGTGTCACACCGTAATCAGCTAATTAACTAAAACACCTGCAAAGGTTTCCTGACGCTTTAACCGGTCTCTGACTCCGGGTCAGTAAAAGAGACGGCTGACTGGACAGAGGTCCAGAAGACATTCACAGACCACCTTCACAAAGACACAGAAGGTCACTGCTGAAGAAGCTGGTTGTTCACAGAGTTCTGGATCAAAGCATGTTAACAGAAAATTGAGTGGAAGGTAGAAATGTGGCTGCAACAGTGACAACCGCAGCCTTGAAAGGATTGTAAAGTGAAATCCATTGAAGGACTTGGGGGAGCTCCATAAGGAGTGGACCGAGCCTGGAGTCGTTGCCTAAAGAGCTGCTACCCACAGATGATGCTAGACGTGAGCTACAAGCGTCGTGTTCCTCCCACTCCTGAAGCAGAGACAACGTCAGACGTGACTTAGCTGGGCTCAGAAGAAGAGGACCAGCACTGCTGCTCAATGGTCCAGAGTTCTGCTCTCAGATGAAACCAAATTCTGCATCTAGATCAGAAATAGATGTTCCAGAGTCCGGAGGAAGAGAGGAGACGTTGAGAACCCACGTTGCTTGATGTCCAGAGTCAAGGTTCCACAGTGATGGTCTGGGTGCCCTGCTGGTTCTGGTCCACTGGGTTTTCTGAGGTCCACAGAAAACTCATGTCGGAAACAACGCAGTTGTCATGTGGGGTACCTCAGGGTTCTGTTTTGGGACCCATATTGTTCCTTTTATACATACTTCCACTAGGTCAGATAATTAATAAATTCAGTGACATATCTTACCATCTGTATGCAGATGATATTCAACTTTATTGCTCATTTAAGGACACTGAATTTCATAAATTGTCTTCCTTAACTAACTGTCTGGCTAGTATTAAACAGTGGTTAAGTGACAACTTCTTGCTTCTAAATTCAGAGAAAACAGAAACACTAATTATCGCACCTGAATGCAAAATCTCTCACATAAAGCAATATATTGCCGACTTAGGCTCGTCTGTTCAGCCGAGCCTCAGGAGCCTAGGTGTTGTGTTTGATACAGCGATGTCCTTGGAGAACCATTCCAAACAATTAGTTAGAAACTGTTATTTCCAACTAAGAAATATCTCCAAATTAAGACCATTGGTGTCAAAAGGTGAGTTGGAAATGATTATTCATGCTTTTATCTCCTCACGGTTGGACTACTGCAACAGTCTTTTTACATGCTTGAGCAAGAAGGAGCTAAACCGTCTTCAGGTAGTCCAGAACTCTGCTGCAAGGCTTTTAACTCACATAAACAAAAGAGATCACATTACCCCAGTATTAGCAGCTTTGCACTGGTTACCGGTCCAGTATAGAATCCAGTTCAAAATTCTTGTCCTTACTTTTAAAGCCCTGCATGGTCTAGCTCCTCCCTACATTTCTGAGCTGATACAGCTCCATACTCCGAGCCATAGTCTGAGGTCACTGGGCCAATCATTGTTAGTGGTCCCACATACTTATTTTAAAACTAGAGGGGATCGCTCATTCCAGGCAGTGGCTCCGAGGCTGTGGAATGTTTTGCCTCTTTCTTTACGTTGTTTGAACTCTGTTTCTTCTTTTAAAAAGCAACTAAAGACGCTGCTATTCAAGCAGGCTTTTAATTAGACATGTAGGTTTTATGGTTTTGTTTGTATGTTTTTCCATTTTGTTTTAAAATGCTGTTTAGTATTGCTGTATACTGGTTTTTTTTTTTTTTTTTGTATTTGTATTTTACTGTGAAGCACTTTGTGATTTTTATCTGAGAAAAGTGCTATATAAATAAATTTTACTTACTTACTTACTTACACAGTCAACGCAGCCATCTGCCAGTAAAGTCTAGAGCACTTGATGCTGATTTTATTTTCCAGCAGGACTTGTTTCTGGCCCACACTGCCAAAGGTACCACCAGCTGGTCCAATGAGCATGCAAGATGATGCCAACCAGGTTTTGATGCAGAGAAATGGACCTTCTGTTCAGCAGCCAGAACTCTGTCCTTAAAACAATTTTTTTTGACCCGTCTAAGGGGATAGTCTAGTTTTCTGAGACACTGAATGTTGGGTTTTCTTAACCTGTAGCCATAATCATCAAAACCTGGTCTGGCGTTCTGTTAACTGTGACATCATCCAGAGAAGACGGCTCACCCGTTACTACCATCTAATGTAGAACAGATTACTAGATCAATGTGTGCTTCTGTGCTTTTTTGTCTCTCTTGTTGTGTCTCTGCTCTGTCTTCTGTAACCCCAGTCAGTCGAGGCAGATGACCGTTCATACTGAGCCCGGTTCTGCCGGAGGTTTTCCTTCCCGTTAATGGGGAGTTTTTCTTCCAACTGTCACTTCATGCTTGCTCAGTATGAGGGATTGCTGCAAAGCCATGGACAAGGCAGACGACTCTCCCTGTGGCTCTACGCTTCTCCAGGAGTGAATGCTGCTCGTCGGGACTTTGATGCAATCAACTGGTTTCCTTATATAGGACATTTTTGACAAATCTGTATAATCTGACCCAATCTGTATAATATGATTGAACTTGATTTTGTAAAGTGCCTTGAGATGACATGTTTCATGATTTGGCGCTATATAAATAAAATTGAATTGAATTGAATTGAATTGAAAACTAGAAAGACATGAAAGCTTAAAAGTCATGAATCTCTATAAAATAACTGTTTCATTTCTGAAATGGCAAAAATATTACAGCAGATGTCTATAAACAGAATTTACCAACCTGCTTATAGCTGGTGACCCAAGCAGAGAAGTTTCCACACCCGTCTTGTAAACTCAAAGGATTCTGGTCCAAACTGATGGAGAGACAAGATTTTATTCTAAACATGTTTGCCAGGTGTGGATGGTGGCTGTCTGATGAAATTAGTGACGTAGGAGGTAAGTTATTAATTATCTGAGTAAAGAAACAGTGTTAAATCTGCTGAAAAACATTAAATATAATAAAATAACTGTTGTGTATGTTTGTGAGGTCATCTAGCAGAATACTGTCAAGGAATGGTTCATTTTGTAGTCATGAGGTTCACCCTAATTTAAAATGTCGTCAGTTCAGGTGTTTGTCATCAGTCAGTGACTGTTGGGGGGGGGGCTCTGACATTAACAACAGGGTCAAACTTCAGGGCCACATGTGGATTATTAATTATGATGCTGTTATGCTTTGGACCAGAACCTCCCAGAAAGCAGAAAACAGGGTAAAGACTTTTGGAGATGAAGATGTGGAGGAGAGGGACCCCAGCAGAGACGGGACGGTCTCCTGGTCATGATGGTAGGTTCTGCGTCTGGTCTGGCTCTGGAACATCCAGTGAAGCGGGTCTAACATTTCAAACTAGGACGTGATTCTCTCAAAGTGCTGATCACTGGGTCAGGATATGTGATCCTATGCTGCACCCAGACAGAAGTGGTGCTGAGGAGGGACTGAACTGGTACTGGAACTGGTACTGGAACTGGTACTGGAACTGGTACTGGTACTGGTACTGTGCTGCACGGATGATGCACAGACTGAACGTTGCGGAGAACAAATAGTTTTAATAAACTGATTCTAGGGATTCAGGACCCTCAAAACAACCTGCGCTTTCATCACTAGAGTTGTGTACAGCGAAGGCGGTGCAGTATAGACTTGTAGTAAATGTCAGCGTGATACTTGGTCAGAGTCAGGATCAGTGGGTGAAATACGGCCACTTTTACGAGGCGTATTAAGATCCTGCTCTGGCAAAGGCTGTGAGGGACCATGAGACTCTTCACCCATTTCCCAAAGGGAGCATGGGTGAGCCCTCATAGCCATGGAGAAGATGTTAATGGAGAAGTTGGTAGAGTAGCAGGGAGATGTGGACAGATGATTGACTAGTCACCAATGCCTGACAGGCTGCACTAAAGTCCATGAAGGGGCTTTAGACCTGAGTTAGAGACCTGCTCTCCAACATCTGAGCTCCGTTCCTCCAGACAGACGTCAAAACTACTTTTCTCTGAGAAATCTCTGCATCATTAGAAAAACCTTTACATTTAGCAGTAAGCTGTAAGGCTGCTTCTCTTTCTACTTTCAGGAGCAACTTGTTAACTCCACCTTATGGACAAAATCACTAACCTCAACCCTTCAGTCACTGGAAGTCACCAGGCGCAGAGCCAGAGTCACATCACAGAGGGGTAGGGACTTGTAGTGTGGGGCCTTATAGCTCTTTAGCTATTTCACCTGTTAACATTTCACATTATGGACCAGGGGCTCATTTATAACGCCTGCGTCGCACAAAGTGGGGCCTGAAACACGTGTACACTACTTTCCAGCTAAGGTTGTGATCTATGACAGAAAAACCTGACTGGAAACTGTGCGATGCCCACGGCAGCTCTGACCCAGACCTACGCTGATTCTGGAAACGGGGAAACTGGCGACGCAGATGGTGAAGTGGTGAATCGCAGCCAAACTGCATCATGATTCCACTGAAACTTCAATTTCTCTCCGTATCAGACTTTAATCATAGATCGACTTGATCGTAATCTTTCACAGCTGCTGTGTTATTCAGGCTGGTGCTGGTGATCCATGATGGCAGAAGGCGGTTCTGTCATTACTGACAATGGTTCCATGTTAATCTGTCTGTTCTGCTGCTGGGTGACTGGATCAGTGAGAGCTTCCTTGTGTTCTTCGGTGTTTAATAATCTTACAGGTGAACTCCCAGAGTTCTGAAAGGCCTGACAGGCTGAGATCTTGGTGACGTGTTTATAAATCAGAACCAATAGCAGGATACAGTAGTTTAATTTGTGCCTCTATACGATTGTCTACAGGTGAAGGAATTTAAAACCAACATATCTTTTCTAATTTTGGATTTTTTTGTTCTAAAAAGTTAAATAAACAATAAAAAACTAACATTTAACTTGAGGTGTAATAGAATATAGTGGCTAATAATTATGATTCTTAATCAAACAACAATGTTCATATCTTATTCAGATTGAAAACATTCAAATATGCTCTGCAACATACAAAATAATATAACAGCAGTGACGTCAAATGATCCAGCAGCACGGCTTCTTACTGGAACCAGGAAGCATGACCATATAAGGCCTATACTGGCCTCTTTACACTGGCTGCCCCTTTTTTATCGAAAAGATTTTAATATTCTCTTATTAACTTATAACATTTTAAATGGGTTTGCTCCCCCTTATCTTTTAAAATGTCAGTCTGTGTCCAGAACTCTACGATCAAATAATCAGCTGCTAATGACAGTTCCTCGGACCCGACCTAAGAGGAAAGGTGATTGACTTTTTTCTGTTGTTGCTCCTATTTTATGGAATAATTTACCTTTCCAAATTAGATCTGCCCACAGTCTGGATCATTTTAAATCGCTTCTCAAAACTCATTTTTATTCTTTGGCATTTATTTGAAGTAATGTTTTCATATTCTGTTTTTTTTTTATTTGTGTTATTGTTGTTTTTGTACAGCACTTTGGTGCATGTTTATACTTGTCTTTAAAGTGCCATATAAATACATAAACATTGACATAACATTGATCAAGTTATGACTGTTACAGAAACAAAGGTGTTCGCCTTTATTCAACACTTTCATATCCTGACATGTTAAAACCTCAAACATTAATATATTATTGGAATTTAAGTGATAAACCAACATGCAGTTGGGCCTGATTTAGAAGCTGAATGAAAATATTTCTTTTTCTTTTTTTTAATCATTTTTCACAAGCATGTTAGATTCCTTTGTAGTTCACGTGGATAGAATAAAGTGTTCAGTGCGTTTGTATTCTGCTCCCCTGAGTCAGAACTCTGTAGAACCGCCTCTCTCTACAGGTCCAGCTCCGAACTAAAGCTTCAGCTCATTCTTCTGAACAGAACCAGTCTTGTTACAGAACCTGAAACAGAACCAGGTCAAAGCTCAGGTCCAGATTCTGCAGATTATTGCCCCTGTACATTTATTCAGGGTCACCAACTGTCCCGTTTTAGCCGGGACGCTTTGAGCCACATTGAAGTGTCTCGTCTCTGACCCTCTTTGTCCGCATTGTGACTGCAGCCTGTAATTAGTATAAACCAACACTAGATGGCGCCCTTACTTTCCTGCACCTACAGAAGGAAGTCGCATCGAAACAAAGTCCAGTTTTGCGTCTCTGACGGATTAAAACTTATACCCTTCAGATTTCTAACTTTGCATTGTTAGACAATTCCTTGTTTTTATTATATCAAATGTATGACTTAGCGTGAAAATTATGAATTTATCCTCAGAAATTTAACGTTTTTGACATCAGAGAAAATGTCAGTTTTTCTCACAAACACATGAAATTAAAACAAAAATCATTTTGAGTTTCTGTATAAATTTACTCCTCCGTGGCCAATAATTTATTTTCTTTGACCTACAAAAGCCCGAATTTGATTTTCTTACTGGAAATTCTGATAATAAAGTCAGACAGTTGTTTGGACAATTGCTTCAAAGTCCTGACGACACAGGATTCTGACGCAAAAACAGAAACAGACTCCCAGCCCTGCAAGGGTTCTCCAGTCTCTGGTTATTTTGGGGGTTGCAGGATGAAAAGTTTGGGAACCCCGGCCATATTCTATAGACGCCTGGTTGGCAGCCCTAGCTGAGGTACCTGGTTCCTGAGGAGAGGAGAAGATGTTCACTGGAGCGGAGATCAGTCAAGCCTCTGAACAGATGAAATCCACCAACATCTAGACTCAAGTTCTCCAGATCATCTGTCTTCACCTCTGCAAAGAAAAAAGCCATTTACCACACAGGGATTACTCTGAATAACATAAAGATAAGGATGGATGATGGTACAGGAACAATCTGCTTTTCTGGTATTTTATGCCAATCAGACATGAGGAGAAACCACAGCTGGAACTCTGTCAGACTCCAACAGTGATCATAACTGCAGAAGGTCTCTAAAAGGACTCATCTCATGTTTTAGGTTTATCATTTTATTCCAAATTCAGATCGGCACGTTTGATAAAAACTCATTTAGCTGCTAAAGGTTGTGGATCTTCACAGCAGTGATGCCTGCAGGAAGCTGGTTTCCAACCTGAAACACAGTCAAGCTGGTATCAAAGTATAAAATCTAAAAAGAAGCATAACTTTTGATGACACAGTTATGATGGTGATGGTAATTGTTTTCACATATTTGCCCTTTTTCTATATTTATTCTTCCTTGTAATGAGATACTGCAAACAGAACCATCATGTTAAAATGTTTTTTATGATTTAAAGATAATTTCTTACCAAACTCCTTGGTGAGGATGAAGAGGCTGAAGATGATCAACAGCTGCAGAGTTTTCCTTTTGTCCTCCTTCCTCCTGGAAATGATCAGAAACAGACTAACTGATGGGTGTTAAGCAAGAAAACATCTTTTCCAACATTAAACCTCAGTTCAGCTTTTACTGAATCTCTAGAAATATGTTTTACACGACGTTCTCTCCTTATCAGTACATCAGTTTTTCTCCCATTAATTTGGTTAACCTGAACCTGAGGAGGGAATTTTGTGTTTGAGTTTTAAAAAGTATTTATTTATAGTATTTCTATGCAAATAAACGGACATGTGGTCAAAATAAGTTCAGATGAGGTCAGAAATGAACGGATAAATAAAAGGAAGTTCTAATGAAGCTAAAGTAACCAGTTTATGTGATGAACATCAGCTATGAATGCAGGTTGATGTTTGAAAGAGAAAGAAAAGCCGTCCTGTCTGAGCATCGATCATCTCTACCTCGGACCAGGACTACATGTGAATGAAGGTCAGAGGAACGAGCTTTCAGTGGGACACTCCTGTGAAACGCTTCTGATCCAGCAGGATTTCACTGCAATCATTCTGATTTGCAGAATCAGAGGCATCTTTATTTTTCTTTGATGCATTTTCAAAATGACAATCATTTTAAACGTTGTTGATTTTGAGATCCTTTAACCTCTTAAGACACAATCTTTCATTCAAACATTGGTTTTTAGACGCCTGAAAAAAGGCTGAGAAAAGTTCCTCCTCAAACAAATATGTTTGATCATCTGTAAACCTCATTCACAGATCTGTCAGGAGAGAGAAAAATATATAAATATAAATAAGAGTCGATGTTTAGCCTAAAACTCTCGGGTCCTACAAAGTTGAGAATCTGTTTTAATGACTGATCAATGCTGACTCGTCATCGCCTGTGCAGAACAACAACTTTCTATTAGACAGTTGGTTTGAAATTAAATAGTTCATGAATAAAAGACACAGAAAAATGCAACAGCAAAGAACAATATAAGATATTAAAATAAATACTACTTAAACTGTTGAACTCACCCAGAGTCTCCAAGAGCCATGGCAGACTGAGAAGCAAGCGGTGAAATCCTGGTGTTTAACTACCAGCCCAGCTGGAAGATAAGCTTATTTGAATATTATAGTAATGTAAAATAAGCTCATATTAAAATTAGAGCAGCAGATGAAGTGAAGTTCTCTTTGTTTCATCCAGAATTACGGTTCAAAGGGAACAACAGCTGCTAATTTCCCTAAATTTGCATTCAGTGCGACTACAGCTGGTTCCAGAGACCTTCTCTAACCGACGATGATATTCATCATTATTACAATGGAAACTGAAGCCAGGAAGATGATTTATAAAATGCTATTAGTGACTTTTAAGCTAAAAGACACGTTTTCTCTGCAGGAGAATCAGAACCAATCAGAATCTGGAAGATGGAAGCAGGTTTGAAGATATAAACTGTCAGTACTAAGACAGTCATGGTCCTGCTGAGCTTTCCTCCATCACTAAACACCAGCCACCATGATGCTCCAACCTTCCCCCATGATGGCTCCCCTCCCTGGGCTTCCACCTGCCAGGACCCTCCTGGTCACAAGGAGAACCAGACGAGGAACCAGAGCAGAGAAGACAGCCATGGAGACGAGCGTGGCAGCAGGAAGTTTATCTGGAGGATCCAGCTGAGAACATTGACCCACAGAGGAACCTCTGAAGAACACCTGAGACCACTGGGAACCTCTAACAGGACTCCAATGGTGAACCCCAGAAGCACCTATGATCCGTCATACTGGGGTCCTGTGGAGCCAAGACAGGAGCCTCACTCACCAAAACCAACTCACAGACCTCTGGTTTAGCAGCACTAGGCATGTCTACCTGGACATCCTTGTTGGAGAACTCGGGGCTTGGGACCTAAGGTGGTTGCAGTTTGAGGAAATGAGGAGGCTCAGGGGCCATCAGGCATCTCAGAACCGGAGTCACTGCCGTTGGGCTGCTTTGAGCAGCGGGAGCAGGCGTCGATGGCTGAACCTCACCAAAAAGCGTACGTGGCATCAGTCCTGGTTGCCGAGGAATTTCTTCCCCTTCACTGGCCTCTATGCAGGGAACTTCTGCCCTGCTGTGGTGGAGAAGAGCCATAACACCGGGGACCAGTACCGGGAAGAGGGATGGCTAACCTTGAGTCTCAACTTAACAATACCTGCTCCTCCACCAGATCTGCCTGGTGTATGCGCTTCTCCGCCTGCCGACGAAGCAAAGCGGCAGCAAGAGGACAGCAGGCGCATACTGAAGATAAGTATGAATAAAGACAACTTTCTGAATACACTAAAAGGAACCAAAACGGCACGAAAACAGGGGAAAACAGGACAACGCAAAGACAGAGGAACAAAAACCCAGAACTTAAACATAATGAGGAATCAACTGGAAAAGTGCTCAACTTAGTTGAGACAGATTAACAAATCAACACAAACATCCCAGAATCATAACTGCACTTTTTAATTCTTTATTCTTTCATAATCTACATGAAAGTGATGATGTAACCAAGCACTGCAGGGAAAATAATTTTTCCATGCTGGAGATACGCAGATATGCTCAGTTTGTTTGGAGCATTTGTTTGCATTTAGACAAAAGAAAAGAAAACTTAGAGTCTTAAACCTTCAAACAGGAAACAGGCCAAAGAAAAAGTCCAGATTCAGTTCTCCAGTGATCCAGCAGACTGAAACGGTGGAGACAGGCTGCCACCAAAGCCTAAGCAGCCAGATAAAAATCAACCTTATCACAATGCAAAACCAAAAGGTAACATTGGTAAAAAGATGGAGTCATTCCCAAGGAATGATCACAAACGAAAACTTTCAGAGTGTCTGCACAGATTTTCTTACTGAGTTTTCGTGTGTTCCACCAAATTAAACAGTGAGAGGTGACCTGGTTGTTGGGATTTATGAGAAAATGTTCACAGGTTTGACTTAGAAAAAATACTTGGAAACATTTCTGGCTCAAAGTTTCTGACCACAGACCTGCAAACATTTTGTTATTAAATGTCAAATTTATTAATGTTCAATCAAAAATAGTTATCAATCAATCAATCAATCAATCAATCAATCAATCAATCAATCAATCAATTTTCATACACAGATTGATGAAAGACAAAATGTTTCATAAATTGCGAAAATAGAGAAACAGAAAAAAAGTGATGATCCCAAAATAAAAAAAAAAAAAAATTAAAAACAGAAATGAAAACATATATTAAATAACATTTTGGGAAATCTGAATTCATTATTTAATTTATCATTTTAAAGTCACACCAGAGGAAGTTTTAGATTCATTAGTGCTCATAAGAGTGTTTAAAACTATCGATACAGATTCATTCTCAGATTTGGAAGTAAAAAAAAAAACCACAATAATAAAATATAGTTAGTTGTTTTTAGAAATGATATTACCATATAGCTAACATTTACGTAATAAATATAAAAAACACTAAAAAGATCAGTTTCTTAAAAACATCCACAGACTCAGTAAATCAGGTGAACATGTTCTGGTCCGGTTCTGTTCTCCGGTCCTGGTCAGTAATTCTCAGATGAATTCAGTTGAGCTCTGCTGTTAACGAGCAGCTCCGCTCGTTATGTTTGTGTTTCTGCATCAAACAGAGAAAAAACTGACAAACATCATTAATGTTCTTCGGATAAAACTCACTGCAGGTTTATTATGCAGCCTTAATTCACAACAAATGTTGTTTCAAGGACTTTAGGAAATAAAATACATTGTAACCATTGAGCCTGTGATATATTTTAACGTGCTGTAATCCTAATTTACTCCAGTTTAGTTCTGTAAAACATAGAGGTGCTAAAAGGACGGCTTGTGATGGACTGTCCAGGGCGACGCCATCGCTGTGAATATTTCTGCCGTTTCTCCTGATGATATTTAGAAAGTGACAGGATCTAAAACTGAGCCCTGGACTGTCAGGATGAAGAAGTTTAAAAGCTCATAAAACATTTTCTGTCTGAACCTCAGAAAACGATACCAGTAAAAATTAATGATCAACAAGAAACACCAAAAATGTTGATGATTTTTTTCTCTAAACACCCTTAAAACGCAGAAGACTGTTAAAAACCTGAAGGTCTAAAAATAATTTAAAAAATGTCTTAGAGAATGTTTAATTTATTTCCTTTAATAGAAAGAAAGAAAATCTATAAAAGAAATTGGTGATTTGTTGTAATTATTAATTTATTATATTGTAAATATCAAATATTGTGTATTTAAACATATCTTTCTTAATGTTCTCTTTAATTTAAATTAAATTTTTGTTTGAGTTTCTTTTGCAGAAACTTAAAATTTTCCTGTGGTTCTGGTCCACAGACGGACCTGAAAAATAAAATGTTTCACTTTGTATAAATTGAAGGGTCCAGTTTTGATTAAATATGAAATAAATTAAATTTAAATATTCCTAATGAATTTTATTTAAATAAATTAAAAACTAAACCAAATAGTTGAGGAACATTATGGTTTATCACAGCTAGAACCAAAGCAGAACTTCTTTGTGTTCTGACCCAAGCTTGTCTTCTATTTTCAGGATCTTGATTTCAACAAAGAGACGATGGAGGATTGGTGGCAAAGTGTTTCAGAGATCTCTGCCAGCGTTAGACAGAAAGTTCTGGTTCTGACAGGCAGCACCGACCCATCAGAGGGGAAAATGAGGCAGGAAAACAGCTTAGATCCTCAGAAACGTGTCCCAGTCAGCCTGAAGTTCCTAAACAATCAGTCCTGTGTGTCAGAGTTAGACGGCAACACTGAAGGAGAAATACTGGTCCAGAACCGACAATCTGGATCTGGGGGTTCTGGTTCCCTACCTGAAAATCTGACCCTGAAACCAGAACCTGAAGCAGCAGCAGATTTCTCTCTCCATGGAAACACAACCCTGAATTCTGGAGGTCACCTCCCCAAAGCTGCTTTGGTCCATGGTCCAGAAGAACCGAACCAAGAGAATCCTCCAGTTTATAAGGTAACCAATGAGTCTGACCCGGTTTGCAGCTCCAGAACCTCTCAGAGAGCAGATGAGCCCATCGTAGAGTTTGACCAGCAGCAGATCCTGATGTTAGAAGATGATGAGGTGGTGAGAAGAGCTGCAGCTTCTCTTTATGACAAACATCCAACAGTTAGTTCAGTTCAGCTTGTTGGTCCCCAGCAGAGGCTTCAACAGGTCAAAGGTCAAGCCCTGGTTCTGTCAGAACACAGCAGCCTGGTTCTGGTGGGCCATGGAGCCAGAGACCACTCAGGAGAGATGAGAGTATCAGGCTACAGCTACCAAGATGTGGCCAGGATCATCCAAAGCATCTCCAGGACCAGTGAGAAGATCCAGACTACTACAGTTCTGGCCTGTGACGCTGGATCGGACCGCCGGTTCAGAGAAGCTCTGCTGAAGAAGCTCCATGAAGCCGGCATTGAGACGGAGTTACACCTGTGGACCGCTGTGGTCCAGGTCACAGAGACAGGAGAGGTCATCAGTCAGGACGTCTCTGCAGGTGGAGCCCAGTGGAGATCTGAAGATCAGACCAAGAAGGTGGTTCTGACTGTTGGCAGGAAGGGAGAGATACGGAGGAAGGAGTCGGACCGCACCGGACACCAGGTTCTAACCAATCACACCAGATTCTTAGGTGATGGGGAAAATCTAAATAATAACAACAACAAAAATAAAGCTCAGTTAGTTAAACTGGACCGTTTTCAGAAGTATAGAAACAGTTAGCCAACAGATCCAACAAGATTTGTACCGTTGGAAGTTTTCAACAGTATATCTGAGCAATTAGATGAAAATGTGAAGGTACTTGAAGGTCTAAGTTGGGGACTGTTTCACTCAGACCAAACAAAACCAGGTGAAGTGGATCTCAATAACTTTAACATAGAAAACTATGTTGTAGGGAAAAAAGATAAAAATAGAATGAAGTGGGAGAAAGTAAAAACAAATGTGAAAGAGCTACTTAGTAAATGTTATGAAATCAAATCTGGAAAAGACGTCAGAAACATCATTCGTCACTTTGCAAAGGATGGAGAAAATGAGATCACATACCTGATGGTCAATGGCTGGATTTATGAAGTCGATCCTAAAAATCTTTATGTGTATCCTGTTGGTAAGAAGCAGAGCTATGATCAAAATAAACGACCCACAGTTGATGAACTGAAACAAAGCATTGAAGTCCAGATGGGTAAGGAAAGTTACCCAAACATCAAAGCAGGTCTACGTAGTGCTGGAAATGAAAATATTGAGGAAGAATGTGCTGAGTATTTCAGGGATATTTTTATGGTAACCAGCCTGTGAGTATTCGTCCAATCACCGCTGAGGCTTGGTGCACCACTTACTTTGTGGCATCAGTTATATCAGAGTCTGCAAGAAACGTCCGCACCTTCCCTCTGATTCTCATGGCTCTGGATATAACTAAGAAAGACAAAGATGCAGTGGCGGCTGGTGAAAAAAAATCTTGGTGGGGCTGGCCAATAGATTTCCCTGCCTAACCCAGTACATGCATTTAAATTAAAAGTCGGAAAATTACTACGATTCCACAATAAGCATTTAATTAATAAAAAAAAACATTGTTCACAAAGGATTATTTTGGTGTTTTTGTCTTGTTAATCCTTTTCACAGACTCATGCAAGAGGGTTTGCATACATTGTACATGTACGTATATTATTACAAAACAAACGTTTACGTCTTGACTATAATATATGTATCCTAATTTTTTAATTATATAATGATTTAAGTAGTAGAACAATGACTAGTGCAAAATTAAGTTGTATTTACCGGAGATGAAGTGTAGACTGCAAATTCTATCTTAGTATGATGGCTCCCACAGTCCATTGGCATCCTGCATCCTTTTCATTGAAATGATCCATTTCTTTCTTATTTCTTTGTCCTTCGGTAAACGAAACAAACGTACATCCGACGATTTGGAATGCTTCTGTGTGCAACCGGGAGCACAACAAGTCGTAGGCATTGTTTAGATTCCAAAAATAAACTAAAAGTACGCTCTAATTCACCCGTTTTGTCACGCTGGTAAGCGAAAACAGTGCTATGTTTGCCGTCCAACGTTACCCGGACGTAGCGCGGATGTAGCTCGTGACGTCACGCGTGAAGTGCACCTATCACTGTGCAGCTAGGGCTACTACTCCAGGAGCCCCAAAGCCATTCATTTTGGCGATGCTGATTGGCCAAATATTTATAAATCTTCCCTAGCAACAGTATACGATTGGTTATTTCGCTACACTTGTAGGGCTACTTCAGTCACAGCCCCAAAAGTGTAGAAGAAGAGAAATGATACGTTCTGTTGGTGGAAATGCACTGTTAAATGATAGAGTAAATCAGTAGAAGTGTTTTAATAATTCTTATTACATGTAGCCACGTACTATTAGGTAAAAACTGACATTAATAATACTTTTAAAATCTATATATATTTTGACTTCTCCCCTCCACATCTAGGGAGGGCAGCGCCCGAGCGCCCCCTATGGGCCAGCCGCCACTGCAAAGATGTGAAAAGTGGTCTAACTTTTTTGTTTAATGAACATTCAATGACCAGAGGAGGAAGCTGGATCGATCCAAGCAGACGAGGATTTACCGGATCAGCAACACCTGAGGGTTCTAGCAAACTGGAGAATAAACCTCCAAAAACCGAGGAGAAGTTACTGATTGACCTCAAAAATGTAATTTATAGAGAAGATATTATGTTCACAAAGTGGAAGCAAACATTAGAGGAGGGCAAGAGTTATGAAGCATATGTGGATAAGATGGCTAAAATTGCTGAAGATTTTAACGTATTCAATAATCCTAAAAAGTTTAAAAACGGTTGTAATTTCTTTTTCCAAAAAGTGGCTAAAACACTCCAAAAACGTGTTAAACAGGGTGGTTAATCTGATTAGTTCACCTTTTCTCTACCTGGATACTTACATATATCATACCTGTCGCTGCTTTGTTCTCTCTGTCCACCAGGGGGCAGAACCTCAGAAACAGCTTTAACATAAATCAGGAAGTCCTTGACAACAAGACCATATAAGGAGGTCCGCTCTGCTTTCTATGACTTAGTGTGCTAAGGCCAACATGATGTGGAGACAGATCGTTGTTTATGAGTTATTAAAACAACTGAAGTTAGACCAAAAAAACTTTTCTGCTCCTTTCATGATTATCTTAAATTTTTCTGCTTTTTGTTTCACTTGCTCTGTACAATTTATGACGTATGCAATAAATAATACAATCTTCTCAACCGCAAATACTGAATCAGTTTATGTTGTTCTTTGCTCTTGCATTTGGGTCTCTTGAACTTTTCCTGTCTCATTATTTTTCTTCCAAACTCTCTTTGCAGCTTCTACATAACTTGGATTATTTGCAGTGTGCGATTTGCAAAAAAACCAGAGGGGGGGATAATTTCAAAAGTTGTATTAATGAATCAAAGTTTTATTAATAATGGTTAGCTAGCAAGTGCTCTTTCAGGTAGCTAGCTAGATCCAGTAGGTTAGACTTTTGTTTTTAAACTTGCGCCATCTACTGTCGGGACTCAGGAGTGGGTATTAATTTACTTCAACCGCTTTGAGCAGAAAATGTAATAATACTCTTTAAATACAAACAACAAAATTAATTTACAAATGTGAAGGACACAAGACATGTATTAATATCAATTTTGAAAAATCCATCATATTCAGGGGTTAAAGCAAAAATAATCAATTTGACTGAAAACATTTTTCTAGTCAGCCCATATATTCCCGGGCCGTGGACGCCATGCCACCTTAGTAACCTCGTTTGCTTATTGTAACAAGTCCTCTTTAACCAAATCTGACAGTTCCATTGACAATTCCTGTATCTCTCCCACCTTCCAGCTTCAGAGCCTTGGCACCATCCTGGACAGCCCTCTGCATAATCTCCTTCACTTTCCACATCGATAACATCATCTGGTTAACTTTCATATTTGCAGCATCAAGCAAGTTCTTCCTTCGCACTTTTGCCAAACTGGTCCACAGTCCACTCACCTTTCCACTTTACAATTTCAAAACCCTCCATAAACTGCAGCTAATTCAAAAGACAGCAGCTTGCATCATTACATCATCTTCTTCACACCTGTACATTAACTCAATATAAATCAATCCTATATACTCTGTGTCCCCACCTCTCGCTCATTGACTGCTGGAGATGGTAAACAGCTCCTCCACGACCTTCTTTGTTACAGAAAAGCGCAGGTGGAATAATATTTATGATTTTTTTTTTTTTACTTTTTCCGATTCAGACCCAGTCAAACCGGGACATCGTTTCACATTCCGACCCTCCTTCTTCTTCTTAAAAAAAAGCGCGCCGTGCTAAATTAGCCGCAACAGCAACAGACACACTTACCGAGGGAAGTTGTTGTCAGCTGTTTTATGCACTGAACTTTCTGACCTGCTGCTTTACATAAATCCAAAGAAAACCTTTGACTACCGCTACTTTCATTCATGCATCTGTGGTCAGTTTGAGATTTTCTTTTAAAAGTTAAAATGATTGAACACCGATAAACCTCACACTGGTAGATTTCCGCTTTGCAAAGACCCGCCCTACTCTCCTTCTGATTGGCTAATGTCCTAGCTATGCCAGATTTCATTGGTTAATCGCAGCTTCTGTTTAAAATCTTGAATAAAAAGTCTACACGGAACATTTTGCGCTCATTTTCCAAATGACGAAAGTCCCTCACAGGGACGGAGAACATTAAACCCCTGATAATATTACTTATTCAGATCCCCCCCCCCCCCCCCCCCCCCCCCAGGGATAAAACACGAATGACCAGAGGGGGGGACGTCACAACCAGAGGGAGGGGGGAAATCCCCCCCGTCCCACCCAGCAAATCGCACCCTGATTATTTGCTACTTTGACTTGTTGGAGTTCTTCTGCC
The DNA here is from genome assembly GCA_037039145.1 of Fundulus diaphanus. Taxonomy (NCBI): domain Eukaryota; kingdom Metazoa; phylum Chordata; class Actinopteri; order Cyprinodontiformes; family Fundulidae; genus Fundulus; species Fundulus diaphanus. Next base: position 7,240,604 of record CM073127.1, on the reverse strand, counting down.
CGTTTCCTGATCTCACATCCCACAAAAGTCTCCATGTGCTGCCCTCCAGTTACAACACCTGTTCTGTCCATTTTTACATTCTTCATGTCAGTGTTCTCCCCACACTTTGGACATTTCAGTTTTCCTTTACATGCTGCAACAACATGACCATAACTCTGACATTTATAGCACCTCAGAGGAGGAGGGATGGAGGGCCTGACAAAGAAACTCACACATCCTGCTCTGGTCCTTCCAGGAAGAACATCCTCCTGAAACTCCAACAAGACATAAAGACTTTACACTCTCTCTCCTTCCACTGTTCTCATAAGTCTTTTAATTGTTCTTACATCTCCTCTCAAAATGCTACACCTTATCTTCTCCTGATCTTTCCCCAGAAGAATACCTGAAATCACTCTTTAAATTACTTTACCCTCACCCAGGACTTTAACCTCTCTCATCAGTTTTCTACAGATTTTCTGTGTTCAACACTTTATTTTTCTGCTCCTCTGTTTCAACAATTATTGATAAATTGTTATCTCTGAGAATCATTTCGAGATTCACCTCTCCAAAGTTTTTTTTAACTCTCTTGTCAAAGCTAACAGACTTAAAGACTCATCCTCCTTCCTAAAACTGAGAATTAACTTGTACTCTTCTTTTACCACTATCTGTAGATTGCATCACCTTCATCTGAACTGTGAGATTCTCAGTTCCTTTGTGTTCCCAGCTGACTATCTTCCTTTCTACTTTTCTCTGATCCTCTCCTGCCAAACATCTCTGCCCAACTGTCAAATTCCATCTCATCATCATCATCTTCCTCTAACTGAGACTCTATTGTGGTTCAGTCTTAATCCAGTTCATGCTAACCACCAATAGAGTCTCAGCTGTGAAGCAGGTCTTTGTAGTTGTTGTTATCCAACACCTTTCTCCTCCTGCTGCATGAGCCAGTCTTCTCTACAAGCTGCCCTCCATTCTTCCTTTTCTCCCACCACAGCTGATCACCCAGCAGTCCCCATCTTCATCACGCTGCTGCCTGTTCTTCCTCTCGAGCATCGGTGTTGTGAGTCCAGTCCAGTTTATGGTTCAGGTGAACAACCAGGTTCTGAGAAGAGTCCACTGTCTCCACATCAGTTCCCTGAATGTTCCCCTGGGTCAGTGAGGTGGGTCTGGACCTGCAGAGGTTCACCTCCAGCTACGAGTGGCTGATGTGTCAGGATTTAGGTTTTTGTTTGGACATTCTGGACTGATTTATTCCACTCTTCTCAGCCACCAGTCATCCTCCAATCAGCTCAGTCACCTAACAGCCACCTTTATTGGTTCCGCCTGCTGCCACCACTAATCAACCTAGCCTGCTCACCTGTCACCGTGCCTACATACAGGTAGATGACTGAAAATCTTCACCAGCATACCCTCAGGATGCAAGTACACGGGTTGATCCCCACAGTCTGCACTCTGGGTCCCTGAGCAAGACCCTTAACCCCTGATTGCTCCCCAGGCGTCGCACATGGCAGCCCACTGCTCCCCTAGAGGATGGCTTAAGATGCAGAAGTTTATTTCTCCATTGTGAGATCAATGATGTTCAATTATTACTAACCCACGTTCTTAATCTGCATTTAAAGAACATCTGTTCTCATTTCTACATAGTATTAACTAAAGGCTTTGCTCTGGATTCCCTGTCAATATGTGAACAATATGTTAAACTGACATTTATTAAACCTGTGTTGAATAAATATGTAGGTTTTAAATCCACAAGTAGAGATTTTCTTCTGTTTCACTGTGAATAGTCCAGCTGGTAGGAAACAGGATTGTAGCAGAAATAACTGCTGGACAAATCAGTGGGTTTACGTTTATGCTGTTATTTACACAGTTCTTTTAATTTCTTGTAAATAGTGTGTTTTTTATTACATCCAGAAAGAAACAGACACACTTTGTAAAAAAAAAAAAAGAAAAAAAAAAAAAAAAAAAAAAAAAAAAATATATATATATATATATATATATATATATATATATATATATATATATATATATATATATATATATATATATATATAATATCCTACATAGTTGCACATTTTATTTAATTTCAGTGTGCAATTTCAGTGTGATTTTCAGTTTTAATGTTTTTGCTGGGGACTGCACAGCGGTAGCAGCATTGCCTCACAGCAAGAAGGTCCTTGGTTTAAGATAAGATAAGCTTTATTGATCTCACAGTGGAGAAATTCACTTGTCCCATCGGCTCAATAGTCAAAAAGTCAGAAGAAGGTGTCAAAGTAGGTAAGTAGAATCAGTTAGATACAGTTATACAGCTATATACAATATACAATTCTGTACACTCCTATGTATAAATATGTTATTGCACATATGTTATTATACAGTTTATACAGGACTATTGCACAGGCTTAATGCACGGATTGTAGCACCTTGTTTAAATAGCTTATTGCACATAAGTTATTACAGTTATTGTTGCAGCTATGGTGCATGGTTGCAGTCGTTACTCTAATAGTTACACTTATAAAGCAGCGAGTATGATCAGGTAGCAGCAGGAATGAGTGACCTTTATAACATAATAATATAACACCATAATAATAATAATAATAATAATAATAATAATAATAATAATAATAATAATAATAATAATAATAATAATAATAATAATAAACACAGCACATTATTGCACGTAGTTACTGCAAAACACTTGTTACAGTAATTGTAACTGTTATACAGTTATATGTATAGTCCAGAGATTAAATTTACATGAGTTGCATATTATTGTACATTAGTTATTGCATATTACTAATAACGGTTATGGTCACAGTTACAGTGCAGCATTGTATAATCTGGTAGCAGCAGGGATGAATGACCTGCGGTAACGCTCCTTTTTACAGACAGGGTGTTTTAGTCTGGCACTAAAGGAGCTGCTCAGCTCCTCTACAGTCTGGTGTAGGGGGTGGAAGGTGTTGTCCATGATGGATGTGAACTTGGACAACACCCTCCTCTCAGCCACTTCCTCCACAGAGTCCAGAGTGCAGCCCAGGACAGAAGTGGCCTTCATCACCAGCTTATTCAGCCTCTTTCTGTCTCGCTCTGCACTGCCAGGAGCCCAGCAGACAACAGCGTAGAGGAGGGCTGAGGCCACCACAGAGTCATAAAAAGTTTTCAGCAGAGGTCTACTCACTCCAAAGGACCTCAGCCTCCTCAGGAGGTGGAGGCGGCTCTGGCCCTTCTTATACAGGGCGTCAGTGTTATGTGTCCAGTCCAGCTTATTGTTGATGTGAACACCCAGGTATTTGAAACTCTCCACAGTTTCTATGTCCTGCCCCTGGATGTTCACAGGTGAGTGAGGTGGGGGTCTTCTCCTGAAGTCGATCACCATCTCCTTGGTCTTGCTGGTGTTTAAACACAAATAGTTCTTCTCACACCAGTCCACAAAGTCCATGATGACCGACCGATACTCCAGCTCGTTCCCTTCAGACACACAGCCCACAATGGCCGAGTCATCAGAGAACTTTAAATACCAACTTGGGATCTTTGTGCATTGTTGTGTCATCACGCATGTATTGAGTTATTTAGTGTTTAATAACTCTCTGTCTGTTAAATATTGTCTGGTGAATATCAGCCCAAACAGCTAAAATCAGGACAATAGCTGAAAGGGATGAATTCGAGCACTGGATATCTTTTAACAGCAACCTCTGCGCACATAGAATAAAGGAGTAACAACTTCTCTTCAAATTCAAGAATTTATAAACAGAAATAAAATGAACACCCAGAGAACATCACTATGTGATGCTGTTTATCTGAATTAACACAATACTTCAATTAACAAATCCTCTTTACTAGGCTAGTGAAACGTACTAATGCTAGTAAGACTACTAAGAAAAATGAAGATAAAAAGAAGCTAAGGAACTATGTAGACACAAAAGGAAAAATAAAGATTGAAAACCATCATCAGAATGATTCAGTGAATCCTGGTTCACTGCAGATCCAAATTAGAGAACTATCATCTTGAAGAATGTTGGCTGTGCTACTGGCCTTATCAACAAGACCAAAAGCCACCCGTGACACTGGGCACTGCCTCTCTCTCTCGGACTTACAAGCTTCTGCGTTACATTAACACAGTCTACTGTGTATATAGCTTCTGTATATATATATATATATTCTCTTTGATTTTGTTTTGTCTGCACCATCAACACCAAGTCAAATTCCATGTAAGTGCAAACCTACTTGGCAATAAACTTGATTCTGATTATGATACTGAGATCAAATTTGTTTAACTAATTTAGAACCACATCTCATTTGTTGTCAATCCATTCATAATGCAACCCCAGGATAGATAAAACATTATTTGAGGAACTAACATTTTAAAGAATGATCTGCTAAATAACAATCAATAACCCTTAGGACACATGATTTTTATAAATGTGCAACAGGGGATGTAGAACCCGATTGTGACTCGGAGGGCGTGACCCTAAAGCCAACTGGTAGACTTCCATAATAATGTTGGTTGGTCTAGGTATCCCTATTGAAAAGTACCCAGATTGGTCTGGCTTCAAAGTAAAAAAGCAGAAATACTGTATAAAATATACTTGTATTCACACCTTTACAATCTTAAAAATAAATTATATTATATAAATTTAAAACCTAGTAAAAAACAGCAACTGAGGGCAAAGTTAGCAAAAGTAATTACCAAACTACAAAGCAAATTAGTAAAGACAAATTAATAACGAAAACAACATTAGGGGTTCACAGTGGACCAAGGTACTTTTTATCAGTTTGATTAAACGGTATAATTCAACATAGAAAAAACTGAAAAACGGCCGTTTTCCCATTTTGTGGTTTCTGCACATAAAACCAAAATCCATTAAACGGCTTGATTTTGGTTTTTTCGTTTTCGCCCCCAAAACGGAAATACCATTCAATTTTCGGTTTCAGAAGTGGGCGTGGCTTTCAAGCCCGCCGGTCCGGTGCCCTTCAAAATAAAGGCATGGCATGGAGAAACTTTCGTTGTATTTTCTGCCCTCATCGAAACTTCTGTGTTTTAAATTAAAGCAGGTCTAATACATATATACATATATTTAGATGTAATGTATATTTATATATTTTTTTTATAGCTACAGGGTTTACTCGGAATAAAGTCATATTGAGTGTCAGAGAGATTTAACTGCGACAGGTATTTTAAATGACCAGCAGATGGCGCTGTTCATTAATGTGACAGTTAATCATCATATCCAGCGTATTTTAACACCTCATAGTCAATAAATGGAACATTTATGAAACGGTGTGTTGTGTGTGGAACTTTATTTTTGTGATGGAGAATTTTTTTACATATATATCTGGGAAAACAGCCAATATAAACAGGAGTGAGGTAGAAAAAAAATTATCCCTGCATTTTTGCTTCTCAGTAACATTATTTTTGTTGTTGTTGTGTGTGTCATGCAGGACAGCAAGAGTGATGTCAGTAACTCTGTTTTCAAAATCTGACAACTATGAGATTGTCCCAGGATGCAAGAGTACAGTGAAAGCTTGTCCACTGCTTATGGGACTGATTTATGCCCTGAACTGTGCATACCCTCCTATTTTGTGCTACACTTTTAAAGTCCTCTAAGAACTCTTGCTGGAGATGGATCAATTTAAACTCTACACAAAAGAAAACACCCTGAAGTGAAAGTTACTGTCATTATTCTGTCTTCCTAGAGGAGGAAAATATTTCTGTAATGAATGTTTTAACTCTTGACAGTGTTGTAAGCTTTTCACTACATATTTAAAAAACACTGTTCCACTTTGAATGTAAAATTTATCACTGCCCCATAAAGAAATTTAGAAATTGAATTCACACTAATAGTGGAGTTACTTATAACTGGCATCAAATATATTGTTTTAGTGCGTAGTGTAACATAATGCAAAAAGTCAAAAATGTTTACTTTAATTTCATGTCATAATTACATGAATTGCCTTTAAACCTTAATGGCACATTACTTAATTATGTACAAAAACTGGAAATATGTTATGTTCTATTGTAAACTTTAAGCTATTGCCTTATGTAACTAGTTTTTACATTTCATTCCACTTTAATAAAACTTTGTTTTAAATAATGCTGTGAAGTTATTGAAATGTCAGCCTATGGTTCAGCTTGAATAAGTTTGAGATATTAAAAAAACATTTTTATCTTTCTAAATAACTTTAACCTGGGCAGTTTTTTACCTGTATGGGAGGTCTTTGAACTCCATAAATAATATGACTTCTCTGCAACTGTCAGGAGAGAGAACTATACTGTCATTTAGTAAAATAATACATTTTGTTTTGCCATTAAATTTGGTAATTGTTAGTGCACCATCTCAACGACTGTTTGATCATGAGGTATTCTAATGTTACAACACACTGGTGGTGAACACTTAATTGTCTCTTCAGTGGTGTAGAGAGGGTGTGAATAGTTCTTCACTTACAGCAGCTTGTGCAACATCCTATCTAGACTCGGCTCTAACATCCAGAGCTATTCACAGCACAGAGCCAGTTTCTTCAAGTCTATGTTTCTGCTGCACCAGCAGAACCGTCATAAACATTTTTCTACGTAAAAAGTTCTACAAGGCATTGCTCATCCTTTTTTCATTGTGTTCTGTTTTCTTTAAAAGGGATAAACACTAGAGTTATGTTTGAATGACTTCAAAACAAAATAGGAAGCACAATTCAGACAAAAATACAAGATGAAATATAAACCAATTTAATAGCTGCACTGATCCAACAAAAAACAAAAACAAGTAGTTAGCCAAAAACTTTTAACATATTGAACATGAACCAATAGAATAATAAAAAACATAATACATTAACATGAAATTTTAAGTATTTACTAAATTAACTTCAGGCAATTAAGTGCTTCTGAGAGTCCTGCTACTTCTGTGTAGCTTGGCAGGTCATCTCTACACTTGAGGCACTGATCAGAGTTGTTCCTCCACTCCTAAACACACTCCGCACATCCCACCAGGCTCCAACAGCAGGACGAAAACATGGGGCGAGTCATAACAGCTGAAAAAGGACAGATCAGTTTAATACATTCTGCATAGGATGCAGTTCTTCCAGGCTATGCATCTTAACAAAAAAAAAATATATATATATTCCACTATCATAAATGTACAACAGAAAGCACCTTGAGTGCCCCAGTGTGGTGAATGGGCCGAATTTATGAAACACTTTTCCAGTCAAACAGAAAACTCAAAGCTGTACACTGGAGCTACTTTCTCCCAATTGCACTGAACAACAAGCACACATCCATAAACCGATACGCAGAACGGCAGGCAACTCGGAGTTCAGTGTCTCGCACAGGGATCCATAAACATGTGAAAGGGAGAGGCTGTAATCGAACCCACATCCTTCATCAACTACTCAAACCATTGAGCCACAGTCATGGCATTGTCCATTTTGTCTTAGGTTACTTTTTTGGTCAAAATTAAAGAACAAACTCAAAACAATTTGCAATACTGACATGTTATGCATAGCTGACCAATATGTAAACACGCATAATGGAAACATTACCTCTGCAGATCAAACAGACAAAGGCCTGTTTTATTTCTGGCCAAACTGGAGACAGGTTCCGGCTCAGGGTCACAAGATTATGAATATTGCTGGTAACCTCTTCTAGCCCTTGAGATGCCTCCAGCAGTTCCTCCACTTGTTCACGAAGTATTTTCACTTCTTCATTTCTGCATTTGGCACATTGAGCATTGGATTTTTTGCTCTAGTCATTGTTCTACTTAACTTTTGCTCTCATTACTGCTTTGCACACACTCTGCATTCTCTTGATGAGCTTCAAGATGTTGTCACCTGAAATGGTTTTCACTTCACAGGTGTCCCCTGTCAGGTTTAATAAGTGGATTTCTTGCCTTATAAATGGGACCCTCAGCTGTGTTGTACAGAAGTCAGGTGGATACACAGCTGATAGTTCTACTGAATAGACTGTTAGCTGCTTTTTGTCTTGCCATAATACAAATTCTAAGTAAAGAAAAACAATTGGCCATCATTACTTTAAGAAATTAAGGCCAGTCAGTCTGAAAAATTGGGAAAACTTTGAAAGTTTCCACAAGTACAGTGGCAAAAACCATGAAGCACTACAAAGAAACTGGCTGACATGAGGACCGCCCCAGGAAAGGAAGACCAAGAGTCACCTCTGCTGCGGAGGATAAATTCATCAGAGTCAGCAGCTTCAGAAATCACAGGTTAACAGCACCTCAGATTAGAGAGCAGGTCAATGCCACACAGAGTTCTAGCAGCAGACACATCTCTAGAATAACTGTTAAGAGGAGACTGTGTGAATCAGGCCTTCATGGTAAAATAGCTGCTAGGAAACCACTGCTAAGGACAGCCAACAAGCAGAAGACACTTGATTAGGCTAAAGAACACAATGAATGGAGATTAAACCAGAGGAAATCTGTGCTTTGGTCTGATGAGTCCAAATTTGAAATCTTTGGTTCCAACCATCGTGTCTTTTTACGACGGAGAAAAGGTGAACAGATGGACTCTATATGCCTGGTTCCCACCGTGAAGCATGGAGGAGGAGGTGTGATGGTGTGGGGGTGCTTTGCTGGGTTAGGGGATTTATTCAAACTTAAAGGCATACTGAACCAGCATGGCTACCACAGCATCTTGCAGGTACATGCTATTCAATCTGGTTTGGTTTAGTTGGACCATCATTTATTTTCCAGCAGGACAATGACCCCAAACACACCTCCAGGCTGTGTAAGGGCTATTTGACCAAGAAGGAGAGCGATAGGGTGCTGCACCAGATGACCTGGCCTCCACAATCACCGGAACTGAACCCAATCAGGATGGTTTGGGGTGAGCTGGACCGCAGAGTGAAAGCAAAAGGGCAAACTAGTACCTTTTGAAGCTCATCAAGAGAATGCAGAGTGTGTGCGAAGCAGTAATCAGAGCAAAAGGTGGCTACTTTGAAGAACCTAGAATATAAGATATATTTGCAGTTTCACACTTTTTTGATAATTATATAATTCCACGTGTTAAAGCACAGTGAATTCAACATTCAAAGTGAATATATATATATATATATATATATATATATATATATATATATATATATATACATATACAGGCATGGACTGGTAATCGGGCGTACCGGGCATTTGCCCGGTGGGCCGACGTGCTGTTTGGGCCGGCAGACCCGACATGTATATTATTAATATGTATTATTATTATTATTATTATTATTATTTTATATATATCTGCTTCGTTATATTTGCATAATGCATGAAGAAAAATAAAATCAGCAACGCAAGCGTCTGTTCCGATCATCCGGCCCTTACCACAGACTACTGCAGCCCATTGGTTATCATCCCTGACAGTCTAAAGGGCTAGGCCAATCATAAAGTAGAAAAACACCTTCATGCTCCAGTGGAACTTTGTGCAGCGGTGTTCACAGTAGTAATGGATAAGAAACGCAAGGGAGGCGCAGAGAAACTGCACGAAAAAAAGAAACCGAGTTCTTCAAACGGACGCTGCGAAATGTGTCAAACTGACTGACATGTTCCCAACAGCAGGCCCTTCATCTGCTCCGGTGTCTGATGTAAAATATGGTGGTGGTGGTTGTAGTCAGTGACGTGCGGTAGGGTTCATAGCTGGTGAGGGACTGACGTCATCAGAGTCAGATTTATTAATATATACACTCTACAGAGTAGACTCATTGCAAAGTGCTGAAGGCGACTGATTGAGCCAAATTAATTCACCAAGAGACATGGAAAAATATTGATTATTTGATGAAAAAATAAATATAATTATTTGTCATTTGCCTGTAACAGTTTATGAGTTATGATGGATTTCTGCATTTGTAACACATTTTAAAACTATAACCCACATTAAGCACATTTCATTACAGAAACAAAACATGAATAATTATCGCTGTCTTACCTCTACTTATAAATTAAGTCCATGCACAGCTCTTTCTGCACAAAAATATCTTCATTTTCCAGTAAAAGTTCTCTTTATCTTCTTCAGTTTTAAAACTCTCTCAGTCTCAGTGGAGCTCACTGCCAGGGAGGAAAGCCTTCCTTCATCAGTCCTGTTCCAGCTGTATGTTTAGAGTCTTTTTAGTGCTTTACTTGTTTAGCAAAACTCGCTAATAAAACATCCATAACTTGCTGTCACTCTACAGTTTTGGATCAGGAGCGGTGCTCCTTGAGCGCCCCCTGCCTAGAGGCCAAGAAACTGCCGGCCTCACCTACAACCAGCTCTTTGCCTTTTATGTTTGCGCAGCAGCACAAAAACATGTTACCTGCACACAGTTTGAAGACCAAAACACAATTCGTAATCCAAATATATTAAATTGTGGAAAATCAGCTCATAACTGTTTGAACAATTGAATTTATGATCTAGAGACAGGATTATGCATTCACAGAATGGAAGCCAGCGCAGTTAACATGGGATTGCGCAATCCCAGGGGAGGCCAAGCGCGCCTGTTTAGGAACCATGACAATGTGGTGGGCCAGTCTAATCCAAAATGCCAGGGCCGATTTTTTGTCCCAGTCCACCCCTGTATATATATATATATATATATATATATATATATATATATATATATATATATATATATATATATATATATATATATATATATATATATATATATAGAGAGAGAGAGAGAGAGAGAGAGAGAGAGAGAGAGAGAGAGAGAGAGAGAGAGAGAGCGAGCGAGAGAGAGAGAGAGAGAGAGAGATCGATCTATTATTTTTTTCTACCTCACTCCTGTTTATATTGGCTGTTTTCCCAGATATATATCTAAAAAAATTCTCCCCCACAAAAAAAAGTTCCACACACAACACACCGTTTCATAAATGTTCCACTTATTGACTATGAGGTGTTAAAATACGCTGGATATGGTGATTAACTGTCACATTAATGAACAGCGACATCTGCTGGTCATTTAAAATACCTGTCCTGAGTGTCAAATTTGCCATGTCTGGCCTGTCGCAGTTAAATCTCTCTGACACTCAATAGATGACTTTATTCCGAGTAAACCCTGTAGCTATAAAAATTATAAATATATATTACATCTAAATATATGTATATATTTATATATGTATTAGACCTGCTTTAATTTAAAACACAGAAGTTTCGATGAGGGCAGAAAATACAACGAAAGTTTCTCCATGCCATGCCTTTATTTTGAAGGGCACCGGACCGGCGGGCTTAAAAGCCACGCCCACTTCTGAAACCGAAAATTGAATGGTATTTCCGTTTTGGGGGCAAAAACAAAAAAAACAAAATCAAGCCGTTTAATGGATTTTGGTTTTATGTGCAGAAACCACAAAACGGGAAAACGGCCGTTTTTCAGTTTTTTCTATGTTGAATTATACCGTTTAATCAAACTGATAAAAAGTACCTGAACCATTGTCCTTGAACTGAAATGTAAAAATAACATTGCCTTGTCTAACCCTCCCTGAGCAAACAACCTCACATTTGGTCAGAGAATAACTTTGGACCTTGCTGAAGCTTGTTGTGGAAAATTCTCTTTTTGTACTTTTTGTGTCTGACATGTTTTTCATTGTTTAGCAGAAGTGTAAGATCAGATAAAGTCATTTTAAGCTTCTGCAAGTCACTTTAGTTCCACTTCTATATATAAAGTGCAATCTAACAGCCAAAGTTTGTTTGCTTGCCATATATAGGCTTTATTTTCTTCATTGAAGTTCTTAGAAGAACAACAGTCTGTTATCTCTCACACTTCAGCTGTCTGCCTGCACTTCACACATAAAATAATTAGAAACATTCTGTTCAGGGGTGATGCTGAAAAACTAGTCCATGCATTTGTTACTTCAAGGCTGGACGATTGTAATTATTTACTATCAGGAAGTCCACAAAATGCAGTTCAAAGTCTTCAGTTGATCCAAAATGCTGCAGCAAGAGTTCTGATGAAAATCAACAAGAGGGATCATATTTTGATTTTCATCAGAACTCTTGCTGCAGCATTTTGGATCAGCTGAAGACTTTGAACTGCATATTGTGGACTTCCTGATAGTAAAGAATTACAATAGTCCAGCCTTGAAGTAACAAATGCATGGACTAGTTTTTTAGCATCACCTCTGGACAGAATGTTTCTAATTTTGGGGATCTTATGTGTGAAGTGCAGGCAGACAGCTGAAGTGTAACAGATGTTGTTCTGAGAACTTGAGTGAGGAAAATCAAACTTCTATGTGGAAAGCAAAAACAACATTGGCTGTTAGATTGCGTTTTACATGCAGAAGTGGAACTAAAGTGACTTGCACAAGCTTAAGATGACTTTATCTGATCTTACACTTCTGATAAATAATGAAAAACATGTCATACACAAGAAGTACAAAAAGATAATTTTCCATTACAAGCTTCAGCAAGGTCCAAAATTATTTTGACCAAATGTGAGGTTGTTTGCTCAGGGAGGGTTAGGCAAAGCAAGGCAACATTATTTTTACATTTCAGCACAGAGACAATGCAAAATGCTTTACATGATTAAAATATATGAATATAAAAACAGAATAAAAGCAAGTTGGAATAAAATGTAGAAACAAAAAAACAACATGGGAGAATAGAAACTAAAAGCGAGTATTGAAAACTGTGTGACTAAAAACTTAAACTAAAACTTACCCCCCCCCCCCCCCCCCCACAGCCACATCGCTGAGGAGGGCTCCTTTGCTCCTTTGGCAGCCAGCTAAGTTAGACCCAGTCCCAGGCCCAGAGACACATGGCCCGGGGCACCCGGCTCCCACCAGACAGAACCATGGAGCTCAGGCCCCGCGAAACAGCCACCAGGATTGAGCCAGCACACACCTGAGCACCCAGACCCAGACACCGAGGACCACCATAGCACCAGCGGGTCAAAGTAACAGCCAACACAGGGGAGGAGGACGTAGAGCTCCATGATGAGGGATGGGCTCCATACTTAGTGGAGATCTGCGATGCCCCAGGAGAGGTGGCAGTCCAAAACTGAACCTGGAACAAACACAAACACAAAACCAGGTACACATTCACACGCCCATACTGTTGAGGAAAATAAATATCTTAGTTGTTACAGTAATCAGGCAGTTGTGTGGAGAATAATAATACAAACTCCCCAGGCCTCAGGTATGTGTCTCCCTGGGGGCAGGGTTGATAGGTCATTTGGCTTGACCCCTGCAGAGTAGAACAGCCTCTTTGTTTCAAGAACACATAGGCAGGTAAGGCAGATAATAGACTATAGCCCACAGACCCCCTCCCTCTCCCCGAACTCAGCAGAGGAGGGCAGTCATTCCTTTAAAAGATGTGTTCATAGTAGGAAAAGTCAGACAGAAATCTTTTGCATCGCCATGAGCAAGGATGTCAGCTTGTACTGAATACAACAAAATGATAATGTAAAATTCTGTCTCCATTAAGAATTCCTAATGAATTAAATATGCATATTACAATGTTTACCTCTGATCAATGTTTATTCATTTACTGCCAAATCCTAAACCGGGGTGTTGTTCTCATGTGCATTTAAAACTGGGAGGACCACCCCCCCCCCCCCCCCCCCCCTCCAGAAGGCCCCCTCCCTCACACAACCCACCAAGAATCCTCAGTGTCTAAATGCAGTTTTTCTGTTGAGGGCAGAGGAAGACAACAGGGGCGAGGCCTTCCTCTACTGGCAAAACCAACCTGGATAGGGAGGCACCACTAGCTGTGCCACCAAAGTCTGGGGGGTCCGAGGCTAGAGACAGGAGCCAAGGCCCAGAATCAGCAAACTAGAACCAACTCCTCCCAGACGACCCTGACCAGTCCTGCAGGAGAACCCAGACGGTTGGGATCTGATGCCCTCCACCCCTCAAACAAACAAGAAACAAAGCCATGGCTGCCCCCCGCCCCAAATAAACAACTCCAGCCCACCTGAACCATACAGACCCCTGTTCTCCAGATAGAACCAGCACTGAGAATCACCATGGGGCCAGGACTGAGACAAGGTGACAGAGCCAGACCCAGAGCCACCCAAGACCGGCCTACAGCAGAATAAAGAAGAAAAAACATGGATGTTACACCCACCCCAACATTAAAACAGCTTCCTGACCACATAACACACTAGACACCCAGGCTGGACCCCCCCCCTCACCAAGAAGCAGAATTCACACCCTGAAGAGGCTCTTCCCTGATGACTCCACCTCCATGGGAGGATCTAATCTGTCTGATATAAACTAAACTCACAACAAAGAGCCTCAGCCGCTTCACCTTCATCCTTCATCATCATCAGTTCCAGTCAAACTCTCACCAGGACAGTTTTTCTCAGGTTAGTAAAGTAGATAAATCAGCTCCTCTGTGTTTTATACACATGTAACCTCCAACAGGTGATCACTTTCTGTCCTGGTCTCTGAGTTCATCAACATCTTGTCGTTGCAGCCTGATGGCAGCGTGGAGGCAGAGATGGAAACCTCTGCAGCTCCTCATCCTCTTCAGCCTCCTCTTCCTCACAAACCAATTCGGTACGAGACTTTTTAACATAACTTTATAACTTTCTAACAGATCAGTGATTCAGCAGGGCTAAAAGTAGCCAGCAGGAATCAGAGCATGCTGCAGTTTACTCTGATGCAGAGTTCACTTAAGGAAAAGCTCAACATCTGCTAACATCATTATTTTAAAGACACTAGAAACAAAGGAGAAGCTGTCAGTTTCACACATGGACCAAATGACTTTACTTTGCAGCTTCCAGCGATTCTCTTCTTGGTGTTTCATGAAGTTTGTGTCTCTAAACAATATAAGCAGGATAAAAAGTCATGGAGCTCTAAATGGAGACTTTAAGCTGTTTGAACGTTTCAGAGGTGAGAGGAGATGTTGTGGAGAAGCTGAGCTGGGACATGGCTGCAGAGCTTCATACCAGAGGAATGTCTGAGATTGAGGAACTGCTGAAGATCTCCTCCAGCAGGTAGATGATTCAAAGTTATTTTCTCTGATTCATCCAGTCCAATATAAGCTAAACTCTTAGAAATCATCTCTATCAGAGTTATTTCAGTCTGACCAGGAGTCATTATCAGTCACGTTCTGTAAATCCTCTGACCCAAAAGGAAAGCAGAACCACAACCAACGGGAAGAGATTGTTATATAAAAAAAACTCAAAAAAATACAGTTTATTGAAACTACATAATAGGAAATATTTTCATTTTGTTTCTTCTGGTTATTTGGTACAAGTAAATCTACCAAGAAAATAAATAAATTAATAAAGCCTATAATTTATTTATTTATTTTCTTTCACTTTCTTTTTTAAGGTATCACATTACACATGTCAGCTTAAATAATAATACATTTAGCAATGGCATCAAGGTGTTACTCGATTGTATCTGTTGCTTTATGTCTGTTGGTTGTGCTGTTGTTTTTGTGTCTCTTTCCAGGTGATGGGAGCAGACGGAGAACGTTTTATCATTCTCTCCCTTTTATCTCTTCTTTCTTTCACCTCTTCTCTTTCTTTTTTTTCTCTTCTTGTTCTTCCTTTACTCTCCCACTTTCCCATTGTAGTGTCTATATAATTTGAAATTCTCCCTGCAGGAATCACAATAAAGCTATTTACACGCACAAATCAAGCGGAGCACTATGGCGAAAGCTGTTCGCTCCACTTGTGAAAGCAAAATCTGTCGAGCTCTATTTGGCATTAAGACATCAATTCTTATTGCCACATTGCTAGACAGGACACTGGGAAAAAAAAATAAATAAAAAATAAAAAAATAAAGCGTAAAAGTCACATTTTGGGAAGAGGAGCGGTATGCTGGTGTGGTGCAGCATTTCACAGTAGTTTGAAATGTGAGCTTTATTGAGCTAATAACCAGTATGCAAATATTTGTGGAAAATACTATCTAAGCTACACTACCAGTCAAAAGTGAGGACTCACCTTTGTCATTCAGTTCAGTTCACTTCATCGGCCTTCTCTGGATGAGCTTCATGAGGTTAGTCACCTGAAATGGCTTTCCACCTGTCTAGAAGGAGTTCCTGGAGGTAGTAATAAAAATAAAGACAAGACATTATATGAGAAGGTGAGGCCAGACTTTTGACTGGTTGTGTAATTCTAACAAAGATGGTTCATAGACGTCTAGAAGAGATGTGGTTCACAAGTTAACATTTTTCAAGGTCTAGAACTCTAAATATTGACAGTTTGAGCCAAGATTGGCTAACCTTACCTGCAAGCTAAATTCTCATGGTATTTGTGTTCACAAACAAGAAAAAGAAAAAAAAGAGAAAAAAAAGAAAAAAAAGAAAGAAAATAAATAAATTACTAACTAAGACCCTCAATGAATAATGGGCAGATGTAGGTAGTTTTTATTTGATGAAGAGATAACAGAAGATGGCTTGTCTTTGACATTCTCTCACTGCTAAGCTAGCTGCTCTATTACAAGGACACTGCTCGCTGAAAATATCAAAATAAAAGAACTTCGTGTTTTATTCATTTAGAAGTCAATCAATCTTCAAAACGATATAAATCAGCCTTTGGCAAAATTTGGATTCAGAATTTAATGTTAAATGTTTATCTCTCTCTCTCTCTCTCTCTCTCTCTCTCTCTCTCTGTCTCTCTCTCTCTCTCTCTCTATATATATATATATATGTATATGTGTGTGTGTTTTCATTCAACCTTTTACTCTTTCCTTCCAGCTTGATGAACAAACAGCTGCTGCAAAACCACAAGGTATAGTCAATCAATCTTTTTATTTACACCGTTTTACACAGATTAATGAGAAGATAAAATGCTTCCTAAATTGCAAAATCAGAAAAACAGTAAAAAAAACTGATTTTTTTTATTGGTAACAGAAATTAAGACGTATATTAAATAACAGTGAGGGAAATCTGAATTCATTATTTAATTGATAATTTTACTGTTTCACCAGAGGAAGTTTTAGATTCATTAGTGCTCATAAAACTTTTTAAAACTATCGATACAACTAAAACTATCATTCTCATATGTGGAATTTAAAAATAAATAAAATGAGTCACACTGCAGTAAAACAATTTGATTTTAGAAATTATACTAAAATAAAAAATACATAAACTGTATATAAAAAATACTAAAAAGATCAGTGTCTCAAAAACATCCACAGCCTCAATAAATCAGGTGAACATGTTCTGGTCCGGTTCTTTTCTCTGGTCCCGGTCAGCAGTTCTCAGATGAATTCAGTTCAGCTCTGCTGTTAACGAGCAGCTCCGCTCGTTAAGTTTGTCATTCTGCATCAAACTGAGAAAAAACTGACAAACATCTTCAATGTTCTTCAGATAAAACTCTCTGCAGGTTTATTATGCAGCTTCAATTCACAACAAATGTCGTTTCAAGGACTTTAGGAAATAAAATACATTGTAACAATTCAGCCTGTGATAATATTTTAACCTGCTGGAATCCTAATTTACTACGATTTAGTTCAATGAGACATAGAGGATGTAAAAGGACGGCTTGTGATGGACTGTCCCGGAAGATGCCATCGCTGTGAATATTTCTCCTGATGATATTTAGAAAGCGACGGGACCTAAAACCGAACCCTGGACTGTCAGGATGAAGAAGTTTAAAAGCTTATTAAAACCTTTTCAGTCTGAACCTCAGAAAATGATACCAGTAAAAATTAATGATCAACTGGAAAAACCAGAAATGTTGATGGTTTTAAATTTTTCTGTAAAGACCCGTATAATGCAGAAACTGTTAAAAACCTAAAGGTCTAAAAATCATTTTAAAAATGTCTGAGAGAATATTTAATTTATTTCCTTTAATAGAAAGAAAGAAAATCTATTTAAGAAACTGGTAATTTGTTGTAATTATTATATTGTTATATTGTAAATATTAAATATTTCTTAGTTAAACATATCTTTTTTAATCTTCTCTTAATTTAAATTCATTTTTAGACTTAGTTTCTTTTGCACTTTGCAGCATTTTAATGAATTGTCAACCGAAACTGAATATTTGATTTTGTGCAAAAACTTTTAATTGTCTGGTCGTTCTGGTCCACAGACGGACCTACAAAATAAAATAATCACTTTTTATAACTTGAAGGGTCCAATTTTAATTAAATATGAAATTAATTAAATTAAAATATTCCTAATTAATTTAATTAAAATAAATTAAAAACTAAACCAAATAGTTGAAAAGCATTTTTATATATCACAGCTAGAACCGAAGCAGAACTTCTTTGTGTTCTGACCCAAGCTTCTCTTCTATTTTCAGGATCTTGACGCCTTCTTGATTGATTTCAACAAAGAGACGATGGAGGATTGGTGGCAAAGTGTTTCAGAGATCTCTGCCAGCGTTAGACAGAAAGTTCTGGTTCTGACAGGCAGCACCGACCCATCAGAGGGGAAAATGAGGCAGGAAAACAGCTTAGATCCTCAGAAACGTGTCCCAGTCAGCCTGAAGTTCCTAAACAATCAGTCCTGTGTGTCAGAGTTAGACGGCATCACTGAAGGAGAAATACTGGTCCAGAACCGACAATCTGGATCTGGGGGTTCTGGTTCCCTACCTGAAAATCTGACCCTGAAACTAGAACCTGAAGCAGCAGCAGATTTCTCTCTCCATGGAAACACAACCCTGAATTCTGGAGGTCACCTCCCCAAAGCTGCTTTGGTCCATGGTCCAGAAGAACCGAACCAAGAGAATCCTCCAGTTTATAAGGTAACCAATGAGTCTGACCCGGTTTGCAGCTCCAGAACCGCTGAGAGAGCAGATGAGCCCATCGTAGAGTTTGACCAGCAGCAGATCCTGATGTTAGAAGATGATGAGGTGGTGAGAAGAGCTGCAGCTTCTCTTTATGACAAACATCCAACAGTTAGTTCAGTTCAGCTTGTTGGTCCCCAGCAGAGGCTTCAACAGGTCAAAGGTCAAGCCCTGGTTCTGTCAGAACACAGCAGCCTGGTTCTGGTGGGCCATGGAGCCAGAGACCATTCAGGAGAGATGACAGTATCAGGCTACAGCTACCAAGATGTGGCCAGGATCATCCAAAGCATCTCCAGGACCAGTGAGAAGATCCAGACTACTACAGTTCTGGCCTGTGACGCGGGATCGGACCGCCGGTTCAGAGAAGCTCTGCTGAAGAAGCTCCATGAAGCCGGCATTGAGACGGAGTTACACCTGTGGACCGCTGTGGTCCAGGTCACAGAGACAGGAGAGGTCATCAGTCAGGACGTCTCTGCAGGTGGAGCCCAGTGGAGATCTGAAGATCAGACCAAGAAGGTGGTTCTGACTGTTGGCAGGAAGGGAGAGATACGGAGGAAGGAGTCGGACCGCACCGGACACCAGGTTCTAACCAATCACACCAGATTCTTACGTGATGGGGAAAATATAAATAATGCTCAGTTAGTTGAATTGGCCCGTTTTCAGAATTATAGACGCTGTTGGCCAAAAGCTCCAGCAAGATGTGTACCTTTGGAAGTTTTCAACAAGATATCTGACCAATTAAAAGAAAATTTGAAGGAACTTGAAGGTCTAAGTTGGGGACTGTTTCACACAGACCAACCAAAACCAAATAAAGTGGATCTCAAGAACTTTAACATAAAAAACTATGTTGTAGGGAAAAGAGATGAAATAAATAGAAAGATAAGTAAGTGGTTGACAGTAGAAGATGAGAAAGATGTGAAAGAGCTACTTAGTAAATGTTATGAAATCAAATCTGGAAAAGACGTCAGAAACATCATTCGTCACTTTGCAAAGGATGGAGAAGATAAGACCACATACCTGATGGTCAATGGCTGGATTTATGAAATTGATCCTAAAAATCTTTATGTGTATCCTGTTGGTAAGAAGCAGAGCTATGATCAAAATAAACGACCTACAGTTGATGAACTGAAACAAAGCATTGAAGTCCAGATGGGTAAGGAAAGTTACCCAAAAATTAAAGAAGGTCTACGTAAAAGTGCTGGAAATCAAAATATTGAAGAAAAGTGTGCTAAGTATTTCAGGGATATTTTTTCTTTTAACCAGCCTGTAAGAATTAGTCCGATCACCGCTGAGGCTTGGTGCACCACTTACTTTGTGGCATCAGTTATATCAGAGTCTGCAAGAAACGTCCGCACCTTCCCTCTGATTCTCATGGCTCTGGATATGACTCAGAAAGACAAAGATGTAAAAGATGGTCTAACTTTCTTGTTTAATGAACATTCAATGACCAGAGGAGGAAGCTGGATCGATCCAAGCAGACGAGGATTTGCTGGATCAGCAACACCTGAGGGTTCTAGCAAACTGAAGAATAAACCTCCAAAAACCGAGGAGAAGTTACTGATTGACCTCAAAAATGTAATTTATAGAGAAGATATTATGTTCACAAAGTGGAAGCAAACATTAGAGGAGGGCAAGAGTTATAAAACATATGTGGATAAGATGGCTGAAATTGCTGAAGATTTTAAGGTAATCACTAATACTATAGAGTTTAAAAAGGATTGTAAATTATTTTTTAAAAAAGTATCTTAAACGCTCCAGTGACATGGTAAACAGGGTGGTTAATCTGATTATTTCACCTTTTCTCTACCTGGATACTTTGATATTGCATACCTGCCGCTGCTTTGTTCTCTCTGTCCACCAGGGGGCAGAACCTCAGAAACAGCTTCAACATAAACAGGAAGTTGTTGACAACAAGACCATATAAGGAGGTCCGCTCTGCTTTCTATGACTTAGTGTGCTAAGGCCAACATGATGTGGAGACAGATCGTTGTTTATGAGTTATTAAAACAACTGAAGTTAGACCAAAAAAACTTTTCTGCTCCTTTCATGATTATCTTATTTTTTTCTGCTTTTTGTTTCTGTTGCTCTGTACAATTTATGACGTATGCAATAAATAATACAATCTTCTCAACCGCAAATACTGAATCAGTTTATGTTGTTCTTTGCTCTTGCATTTGGGTCTCTTGAACTTTTCCTGTCTCATTATTTTTCGTCTAAACTCTCTTTGCAGCTTCTATATAACTTAGATTATTTACTACTTTGACTTGTTGGAGTTCTTCTGTCCGTTTCCTGATCTCACATCCCTCATAAGTCTCCCTGTGCTGCCCTCCACAGTTACAACACCTGTTCTGCCTGTTTTTACATTCTTATTTTACATTGTTCTCCCCAGACTTTGGACATTTCAGTTTGTCTTTACATGCTGCAGCAACATGACCATAACTCTGACATTTATAGCACCTCAGAGGAGGAGGGATGGAGGGCCTGACAAAGAAACTCACACATCCTGCTCTGGTCCTTTCAGGAAGAACATCCTCCTGAAACTCCAACAAAACAGACTTTCCACTCTCACTCCTTCCACTGTTCTCATAAGTCTTTTAATTGTTCTTACATCTCCTCTCAAAATGCTACACCTTATCTTCTCCAGATCTTCCCCCAGAAGAATAACTGAAATCACTCTGTAAATTACTTTAGCCTCACCCAGGACTTTAATCTCTCTCATCAGTTTTCTACAGATTTTCTGTGTTCAACACTTTATTTTTCTGCTCCTGTGTTCCAACAATTATTGGTAAATTATCATCTCTGAGAATCATGTCCAGATTCACCTCTCCAAACTTCTTTTTAAACTCTCCTATCAAAGCTAAGGGACTTAAAGACATGTACTCATCCTCCTTCCTAAAACTGAGAATTAACTTGTACTCTTCTTTTACCACTTTCTATAGATTGCATCACCTTCATCCGAACTGAGACACTCTCAATTCCTTGTTCCAACTGTCAAATTCCATCTCATCATCATCATCTTCCTCTAACTGAGACTCTATTGTGGTTCAGTCTTAATCCAGTTCATGCTAACCACCAATAGAGAGTCTCAGCTGTGAAGCAGGTCTTTGTAGTTGTTGTTATCCAACACCTTTCTCCTCCTGCTGCATGAGCCAGTCTTCTCTACAAGCTGCCCTCCATTCTTCCTTTTCTCCCACCACAGCAGATCACCCAGCAGTCCCCATCTTCATCACGCTGCTGCCTGTTCTTCCTCTCGAGCATCGGTGTTGTGAGTCCAGTCCAGTTTATGGTTCAGGTGAACAACCAGGTTCTGAGAAGAGTCCACTGTCTCCACATCAGTTCCCTGAATGTTCCCCTGGGTCAGTGAGGTGGGTCTGGACCTGCAGAGGTTCACCTCCAGCTACGAGTGGCTGATGTGTCTGGATTTAGGTTTTTGTTTGGACATTCTGGACTGATTTATTCCACTCTTCTCAGCCACCAGTCATCCTCCAATCAGCTCAGTCACCTACCAGCCACTAGTCACCTTAATTGGTTCTACCTGCTGCCACCACTAATCAGTCTATCCTGCTCACCTGTCTCTCTGCCTACATATACCGGCCTCATCCAGCCTCTATGTGCTTTTTACTCCAGCGACTTATCTTCATTTTGCCTGGTTGCCTGGGTCCTCGTCTTGCCCTCACTAGTCTGCTTGCTACAGTGTTTATGTGACCGCCTGGAAGAAGGGTTCCTGTTGGACGCTGTGGTTCACTCTGCTGGGAACACGTCGGCAGCTTCAAGTCTGATTCTGCCTGTATTCGTCTGGTCAAGTCATCCTGCATCTTCTGGCCTTTCTTCTTCTTCTTTCCACCTTATCAATAAACGTTTAAATTTAACTGTGTGGGCTTGAATATTGGGTTCACCACCTACACCAGCATAGTAGCGGACTACAGTTCCCAGTGGGCCGTGTTCACAGGCTGCTGGGCAAAGACAGCTACAGGGAGCGGGTCGGTGCTGGACTCCATATCTGGAGTATCACATTCAGCAGCGGCTGTTTTCAGAGCTTTCCTCTTTAATTCTAGCTGTCTACGTCGCACCACCCTTGATCTTTCTACACCTTTCAAACACCATTGACTGACTACACTGACGTTACATCAGGGTTCACAGGGAGAGACGCTACATGTGGCAGCTCAGGGATAACCAAGACGTGATCCACTCATCAGGGTCATTCTCACACAACAAGCAACTTACTGAGCAACATTGACCAAATACCAGTGGAGGTATAAATATTTTAAACCTGTGGGATTTTATGTGTTTTAGAGAAAATGTACAGTAACTCCAAACTAAATAAAGTGATATTTACTTCCTATGAAGGTTTACTGCTGCTCTTTGTTCCTTCTGTTCTTAATAAGTTTACCTTAAAGGGAGCATCTCCTAACATCATTTCTGGGTCTTGACTGAAAATCTCCACCTATTTAGGGGTTTAAATCTGGGTCTCTGTCACGGGTTTGAATTTGGTGGAGGACTGAAGTGCAGACAGGAGCGTAGGAGGAACACAGTGAGGATTTATTGATAACAATGGAAAACCTAGAGGAGAGCACAAGGAGAACCAGACGAGGAACCAGAGCAGAGAAGACAGCCATGGAGACGAGAGTGGCAGCAGGAAGTTTATCTGGAGGATCCAGCTGAGAAATTTGACCCACAGAGGATCAACCAGACAACTACCTGGTTGTAAAATCTTCCACTGGCTCCCTGTAGCTCAGAGAATAGACTTTAAAATACTTCTGTTAGTCTATAAGTCTCTGAAGGGCTTAGTATTGTTGTGCAACCAAGACGTGAGAAAAAATCAGACTAAATAAATTTAGCATAGCGCTATTAGCTTCCTGGATAACATTAGTGCTACCACCGAGTCAACACAACTACTGTTCGTTTTAAGCATAATGCTTGTTTTCGTTTCGTTCCACCATCGTTCAATAGTGCTATGAGAGTTATTACAGCAATAATGTGGAAGATTAATGTCGATTTAATGGTGCTTGTGTAATGTCAGGATTAAACTCAAGCTAATGTAAACGTTGCCTGGAAGTTCTTCAACACATCATTTCTGGTCGATGTTATTAACTTGGTTGTTTAACCCTGAATTACCTTAAAGATTGCCCAGAGAAATATTTGCAGTAATAAAATCAAGTGTCAGAAGGACATTGATTGATTGATTGATTGATTGATTGATTAATTGCTTTATTCAACAGACTCGTGGTCCACAAAGAGATAAAAAACAAAAACAAGAAAAATTAAAAAACAAATAGAGTAAAAAATAAAAAATAAATAAATCTTATAAAAGATTTGCATACCAATGTTTCCACAGAGCCGACTGGAATTTTACCGCACTGAGAAAGGGATGAGAAAACATTACAATAAGACTATTCAATGAGCTGCCCAAACGACACATAAACCTGTATATCAGATTTCTCACAAGTGCCTGGAATGTTCTGACATGCGCATTACAAAACATCTCACTTGCACTGCTGAACCTGGGTTTCTTAAGCAGAATTCTCAAAGAATAATTATAAGCAACCTTAAGCTTCTGCATGCTATCCTTTTTAAAATAACACCACAAGGGAGCTGTATACAAGGATATACAGTAAGCTTTAAACAGGCTTATTTTTACCTCATCAGTGCACATATAAAATTTCCTCCCCAGAATGTTTGCCTGGGCGTACAACACACGACACTGTCGGTAAACATCATCATCATCACAGAGCTGGTCTGTGATGTAGTGACCCAGATATTTAGTTTTGGAACAAACATTTAACCTTTGCCCTGACAAAAATAAATAAATCAGGGCAGATATTCAGTAGCTGCTGAAAACCAGCACTGCTGGGTGAGAGGATAGCAAGATCATCAGCATACATGAAGTGATTGACCAAAGTATCGCCAATCATACATCCTGTTTTAAAGAAGTTTCTTTTGTCAGGTCATCCATGTACAACTTAAATAAGGCAGGTGAAAGAAGCCCACCCTGACGCACACCATTACTCACTCCAAAGGAAACAGAGATGTTATTGCCCCATTTTCCATGCATTTTCCGCTTAGAATACCAGTAAACTAAAATTCGTATGAAAATATCTGGAACCCCTCGCTGTTTTAATTTGTCAAATAACTTGTAGTGATTGACACGATCAAAGGCCTTAGAGGCATCAATGAACCCAATTAACATAGATTAACATTTTCTTAAATATGCTCTTGCTGCCTCTTTCAGGCCATAAATACAGAAATCAGTACCCAACTTGACTTTGAAACCAAATTGATTATCTGTTGTACTAATAAACTGATTGAGCCGACCAAGCAGGATTTTTTTCTAATACTTTGGATATCACACTAGCTAAAGCTATTGGTCTGTAGTTATTAAGGCTACCAACCTTACTAGTTTTGTCCTTAATTATCGGCACAAGGGTAACAGATAATAAGGAATCAGGCAACTGCCCATGGGTCATAAACTCAGAGAAACACATTGCAAGCAGCACAGTCACTTTTTGACTAGCATATTTCAGATGTTCTGCTGTAATGCTATCAGAACCCATCGCCTTATTCTCACACAAGTACACTATAGCCTGCTGGACTTCACTTGGGGTTATTATAACCGCATCACT
Source organism: Fundulus diaphanus (assembly GCA_037039145.1). NCBI lineage: Eukaryota > Metazoa > Chordata > Actinopteri > Cyprinodontiformes > Fundulidae > Fundulus > Fundulus diaphanus. The sequence continues at coordinate 7,215,365 of CM073127.1, read as the reverse complement.
CTTAGCAATGTTTCCTAAGCCGTAGGGTTCACTTTTTACACAGTTAAATAAGGCAAAATAGTGCTGTCTCCATAGATCTGCTATATTATAAGCCCCAGAAATGCCCTCTATGGTACTGGGGAGTAGTGCAGCAGACCTGTTTAAGGCTCTGACGTCATTCCAAAAGCCAATAACATTATTACTAAGCAAGTTTTCAGCCATGGAGTCTGCTCTCATGTTCTGCTCACATTTGGAAATGTATCGAATGGCATACTTAAACTTTGCACTGGTGAATTTTTTATATTCTAGGAGAGTTCCATCTCTTGGTCTACCTGCTTGTACCCACATCTTATATGCCTGTTTGGCTTCTGCATGGTATCCTGACACATGTTTATTCCAACCTAGCCTGATGTTATTTGCCTTTCTGCATGTAAGGTATGGTCTTGTACTCTCATACAAAGCCTCTACAATGCCATCGTACATAGTATGAAGGTCTCTACAGTGAGACATATCACTGCAATTAACATCTGAGCACATAATAGATTGAAGAGGAAGACTTATTTTACTTAAAAGAAGATCAGTTTTCACATGATATGCTAATAAGTCATCTTTAGAGAGTCTGGACCATTTACGTTTAACTGAGGGGACACTATTTGCTCCCTATACAAACTCTGAGAGACCATCGTTCAATAATGCTACGAGCGTTATTACCGCGTTAATATGGAAGATTAATGTCAATTTAATTATGTTTTTGTATAACTTTAGGATTAACCCATTTAGTGACCGATCATTAGTGACTCCTAGCTTCCCAGAGGAAGCATTAATAAAATCAAGTGTCCTAAAGTTTCAGATTTTACTGAGCAAATCATTTTTTAAAATGTTATGTCATCAAATGATGTTTTGTTTAACTCAGGATTTGCATTGTGAATGGGTTGTTTATGACACGGTTGCTGATGAACTGTGCAGCTTCTCTGTCTGTGGACCTCTTTAACATGTCCATGGTTATATTCTGCCAGCTAAAGGTGTGACTGGTCTGACTCTGCAGGAACCATCCATGAAGACAGTTGGAGAAAGCTGACAGTTTGTAGCTGATAGCAGAGGAGGATTTCCATGATGTTCTGACCTCTGCTTACAGAATGTCTCATGGCTTCAGGGATCAGAAACCCATTTGCATTGTGATCAGCCTCCAGAACTCAGTATAACAGCCCTCTATCAGCAGTTCTTTATTATCTGACAGACTTTAGACTTTAACTGAATAATTCCTGCTGAGGCTTCACTGCAGCTTCATGCTGTAAAACAAAGTTTTAAACATCATGCTATCCTGATCCAGCCTGAGAGCAGCTCATTGTCTGAAGTTCTTGTTGATTGGTAAATGAACGGCCGTCCTTCATGTCTTCTCCAAACTGTGTAGAGTTCTGAGGGACAACCTGCACCAACCTCAGAAACATCTAAACATGCAGGATGTTACCTTCAGAGCCATGCAGCGTCTGCACAGGAAATCCTGCTGGCAGCAGCATGGAGACATCTTTTAGCTGGTAGCTGCATCTGGATGTGGTCCAGGAGGGTCCTGGCAGGTGGAAGCCCAGGGAGGGGAGCCATCATGGGGGAAGGTTGGAGCATCATGGTGGCTGGTGTTTAGTGATGGAGGAAAGCTCAGCAGGACCATGACTGTCTTAGTACTGACAGTTTATATCTTCAAACCTGCTTCCATCTTCCAGATTCTGATTGGTTCTGATTCTCCTGCAGAGAAAATGTGTCTTTTAGCTTAAAAGTCACTAATAGCATTTTATAAATCATCTTCCTGGCTTCAGTTTCCATTGTAATAATGATGAATTTCTATCATCGTCAGTTAGAGAAGGTCTCTGGAACCAGCTGTAGTCGCACTGAATGCAAATTTAGGGAAATTAGCAGCTGTTGTTCCCATTGAACCGTAATTCTGGATGAAACAAAGAGAACTTCACTTCATCTGCTGCTCTAATTTTAATATGAGCTTATTTTACATTACTATAATATTCAAATAAGCTTATCTTCCAGCTGGGCTGGTAGTTAAACACCAGGATTTCACCGCTTGCTTCTCAGTCTGCCATGGCTCTTGGAGACTCTGGGTGAGTTCAACAGTTTAAGTAGTATTTATTTTAATATCTTATATTGTTCTTTGCTGTTGCATTTTTCTGTGTCTTTTATTCATGAACTATTTAATTTCAAACCAACTGTCTAATAGAAAGTTGTTGTTCTGCACAGGCGATGACGAGTCAGCATTGATCAGTCATTAAAACAGATTCTCAACTTTGTAGGACCCGAGAGTTTTAGGCTAAACATCGACTTATATTTATATTTATATATTTTTCTCTCTCCTGACAGATCTGTGAATGAGGTTTACAGATGATCAAACATATTTGTTTGAGGAGGAACTTTTCTCAGCCTTTTTTCAGGCGTCTAAAAACCAATGTTTGAATGAAAGATTATTGTGTCTTAAGAGGTTAAAGGATCTCAAAATCAACAACGTTTAAAATGATTGTCATTTTGAAAATGCATCAAAGAAAAATAAAGATGCCTCTGATTCTGCAAATCAGAATGATTGCAGTGAAATCCTGCTGGATCAGAAGCGTTTCACAGGAGTGTCCCACTGAAAGCTCGTTCCTCTGACCTTCATTCACATGTAGTCCTGGTCCGAGGTAGAGATGATCGATGCTCAGACAGGACGGCTTTTCTTTCTCTTTCAAACATCAACCTGGACTCGTAGCTGATGTTCATCACATAAACTGGTTACTTTAGCTTCATTAGAACTTCCTTTTATTTATACGTTCATTTCTGACCTCATCTGAACTTATTTTGACCACATGTCCGTTTATTTGCATAGAAATACTATAAATAAATACTTTTTAAAACTCAAACACAAAATTCCCTCCTCAGGTTCAGGTTAACCAAATTAATGGGAGAAAAACTGATGTACTGATAAGGAGAGAACGTCGTGTAAAACATATTTCTAGAGATTCAGTAAAAGCTGAACTGAGGTTTAATGTTGGAAAAGATGTTTTCTTGCTTAACACCCATCAGTTAGTCTGTTTCTGATCATTTCCAGGAGGAAGGAGGACAAAATGAAAACTCTGCAGCTGTTGATCATCTTCAGCCTCTTCATCCTCACCAAAGAGTTTGGTAAGAAATTATCTTTAAATCATAAAAACATTTTAACATGATGGTTCTGTTTGCAGTATCTCATTACAAGGAAGAATAAATATAGAAAAAGGGCAAATATGTGAAAACAATTACCATCACCATCATAACTGTGTCATCAAAAGTTATGCTTCTTTTTAGATTTTATACTTTGATACCAGCTTGACTGTGTTTCAGGTTGGAAACCAGCTTCCTGCAGGCATCACTGCTGTGAAGATCCACAACCTTTAGCAGCTAAATGAGTTTTTATCAAACGTGCCGATCTGAATTTGGAATAAAATGATAAACCTAAAACATGAGATGAGTCCTTTTAGAGACCTTCTGCAGTTATGATCACTGTTGGAGTCTGACAGAGTTCCAGCTGTGGTTTCTCCTCATGTCTGATTGGCATAAAATACCAGAAATAGCAGATTGTTCCTGGACCATCATCCATCCTTATCTTTATGTTATTCAGAGTAATCCCTGTGTGGTAAATGGCTTTTTTCTTTGCAGAGGTGAAGACAGATGATCTGGAGAACTTGAGTCTAGATGTTGGTGGATTTCATCTGTTCAGAGGCTTGACTGATCTCCGCTCCAGTGAACATCTTCTCCTCTCCTCAGGAACCAGGTACCTCAGCTAGGGCTGCCAACCAGGCGTCTATAGAATATGGCCGGGGTTCCCAAACTTTTCATCCTGCAACCCCCAAAATAACCAGAGACTGGAGAGCCCTTGCAGGGCTGGGAGTCTGTTTCTGTTTTTGCGTCAGAATCCTGTGTCGTCAGGACTTTGAAGCAATTGTCCAAACAACTGTCTGACTTTATTCTCAGAATTTCCAGAAAGAAAAACAAATTCGGGCTTTTGTAGGTCAAAGAAAATAAATTATTGGCCACGGAGGAGTAAATTTATACAGAAACTCAAAATGATTTTTGTTTTAATTTCATGTGTTTGTGAGAAAAACTGACATTTTCTCTGATGTCAAAAACGTTAAATTTCTGAGGATAAATTCATAATTTTCACGCTAAGTCATACATTTGATATAATAAAAACAAGGAATTGTCTAACAATGCAAAGTTAGAAATCTGAAGGGTATAAGTTTTAATCCGTCAGAGACGCAAAACTGGACTTTGTTTCGATGCGACTTCCTTCTGTAGGTGCAGGAAAGTAAGGGCGCCATCTAGTGTTGGTTTATACTAATTACAGGCTGCAGTCACAATGCGGACAAAGAGGGTCAGAGACGAGACACTTCAATGTGGCTCAAAGCGTCCCGGCTAAAACGGGACAGTTGGTGACCCTGAATAAATGTACAGGGGCAATAATCTGCAGGATCTGGACCTGCGCTTTGACCTGGTTCTGTTTCAGGTTCTGTAACAAGACTGGTTCTGTTCAGAAGAATGAGCTGAAGCTTTAGTTCGGAGCTGGACCTGTAGAGAGAGGCGGTTCTACAGAGTTCTGACTCAGGGGAGGAGAATACAAACGCACTGAACACTTTATTCTATCCACGTGAACTACAAAGGAATCTAACATGCTTGTGAAAAATGATTAAAAAACAAGAAATATTTTCCTTCAGCTTCTCAATCAGGTCCAACTGTATGTTGGTTCATTACTTAAATTCCAATAATATATCAATGTTTGAGATTTTAACTTGACAGGATATGAAAGTGTTGAATAAACACCTTTGTTTCTGTAACAGTCATAACTTGATCAATGTTATGTCAATGTTAATGTATTTATGATGGTAGGGTTCTGGACACAGACTGAAATTTTAAAAGATAAGGGGGAGCTAACCCATTTAAAATGTTATAAGTTAATAAGAGAATATTAAAATCTATTCGATAAAAAAGGGGCAGGCATTGTAAAGAGGCCAGTATAGGCCTTATATGGTCATGCTTCCTGGGTTCCTGTAAGAAGCCGTGCTGCTGGATCATTTGACGTCACTGCTGTTATTTTATTTTGTATGTTGCAGAGCATATTTGAATGTTTTCAATCTGAATAAGATATGAATATTGTTGTTTGATTAAGAATCATAATTATTAGCCACTATATTCTATTACACCTCAAGTTAAATGTTAGTTTTTTATTGTTTATTTAACTTTTTACAACAAAAAAATCCAAAATTAGAAAAGAGATGTTGGTTCTAAATTCCTTCACCTGTAGACAATCGTATAGAGGCACAAATTAAACTACTGTATCCTGCTATTGGTTCTGATTTATAAACATGTCACCAAGATCTCAGCCAGTCAGGCCTTTCAAAACTCTGAGAGTTCACCTGTAAGATTATTAAACACCGAAGAACACAAGGAAGTTTTCACTGATCCAGTCACCCAGCAGCAGAACAGACAGATTAACACGGAACCATTGTCAGGAATGACAGAACCCCCTTCTGCCATCATGGATCACCAGCACCAGCATGAATAACACAGCGTGTGGTGCAGTGTCCATTTTGCGGCCTCAGCAGTTCACAGTCCCTAGCGGTTCAACAGTCTGATGGCAACAGGGAAAAAGCTTTTGCAGAACCTGGAGGACCTGCAGCGGATGCTGCGGAACCTCTTCCCAGAAGGCAGCAGGGGGAACAGTCCATAGTGGGGGTGTGAGCGGTCCCCGATGATGTTACGGGCTCGGGACACACAGCGCTGTGATGAAATGTCCCTGATGGAGGGGGGAGGAGCCCCGATGATCCCTTCTGCTGTCCTCACCACTCTCCTCACGTTCTTCCAGTCGGCAGCACTGCAACCTCCACACCACACAGAGAGACCGCTGGTCAGAATGCTCTCTATGGTGCTTCTGCAGAAGGTCGTGAGGATGGGCGGGGGCAGGCGGGCTCTCCTCATCCTCCGCAGGAAGTACAGTCATTTCTGTGCCCTCTTCACCAGTGACGTGGTGTTCACAGACCAGGTGAGGTTATCCGTGATGTGCACCCCCCAGGAACTTGGTGCTGCTGACCAACTCCACAGCTGAGCTGTTGATGAGCAGTGGAGCGTGGTGGGGCCGGTTCTTCCTGAAGTCCACCATGATCTCCTTCATCTTCTCCACGTTCAGGATCAGGCTGTTGTCTCTGCACCAGCCCACCAGCTGCTCCACCTCCTCTCTGTAGTCCTGGTTGTTGTCGTCTCTGATCAGGCCCACCACCGTTGTGTCGTCTGCAAACTTCATGATATGATTGGTGGTGAACCTGGGGACGCAGTCGTGTGTCATCAGGGTGAACAGCATGGGGCTCAGGACACAGCCCTGAGGGGAGCCCATGCTGAGGGTGATGACTAGTCCATCATCTGTCCACATCTCCCTGCTACTCCACCCACTTCTCCAACGGATCGTCTCCATGCTCCTCTTCCAGCTCATCTTCTGCCTGCTAATGGGTGAAGAGTCTCATGGTCCCTCACAGCCTTTGCCAGAGCAAGATCTTAATACACCTTGTAAAAGTGGCCGTATTTCACCCACTGATCCTGACTCTGACCAAGTATCACGCTGACATTTACTACAAGTCTATACTGCACCGCCCTCGCTGTACACAACTCTAGTGATGGAAACGGAGGTTATTTTGAGGGTCCTGAATCCCTAGAATCAGTTTATTAAAACTATTTGATAATAATAATTGTTCAATCAATTTCTCCATTGATCTCACAATGGAGAGATTGACTTCTGCATCTTAACCCATCCCCTTGGGGAGAAGTGGGCTGCCACTGTGCGGCGCCTGGGGAGCAATCTGGAGTTAAGGGTCTTGCTCAGGGACCCAGAGTGCAGGCGCTGGGGATTGAACCGGGTACTCGCTACCTTTTCAAAGCGCACTGCTCTAACCACTAGGCCAACACCTCCCCTTGTTCTCCGCATCGTTCAGTCTGTGCATCATCCGTGCAGCACATTTCCAGCACATGTCCAGCACAGTACCAGTTCCAGTTCAGTCCCTCCTCAGCACCACTTCTGTCTGGGTGCAGCATAGGATCACATATCCTGACCCAGTGATCAGCACTTTGAGAGAATCACGTCCTCATTCGAAATGTTTGACCTGCTTCACTAGATGTTCCAGAGTCAGACCGGACGCAGAACCTACCATCATGACCAGGAGACCGTCCCGTCTCTGCTGGGGTCCCTCTCCTCCACATCTTCATCTCCAGAAGTCTTTACCCTGTTTTCTGCTTTCTGGGAGGTTCTGGTGCAAAGCATAACAGCATCATAATTAATAATCCATATGTGGCCTGAAGATTGACCCTGTTGTTAATGTCAGAGCCCCCCCACAGTCACTGACTGATGACAGACACCTGAACTGACGACATTTTAAATTAGAGTGAACCTCATGACTACAATATGAAACCATTCATTGACAGTATTCTGCTAGATGACCTCACAAACATACACAACAGTTATTTTATTATATTTAATGTTTTTCAGCAGATTTAACATTGTTTCTTTACTCAGATAGTTAATAACTTACCTCCTACGTCACTAATTTCATCAGACAGCCACCATCCACACCTGGCAAACATGTTTAGAATAAAATCTTGTCTCTCCATCAGTTTGGACCAGAATCCTTTGAGTTTACATGATGGGTGTGGAAACTTCTCTGCTTGGGTCACCAGCAATAAGCAGGTTGGTAAATTCTGTTTATAGACATCTGCTATAATATTTTTGCCATTTCAGAAATGAAACAGTTATTTTATAGAGATTCATGACACAGTTAATATTTCAAGCTTTTATGTCTTTCTAGTTTTGATGATTATGGCTACAGGTTAAGAAAACCCAACATTCAGTGTCTCAGAAAACTAGACTATCTCCTTAGACGGGTCAAAAATGATGTTTTAAGGACAGAGTTCTGGCTGCTGAACAGAAGGTCCATTTCTCTGCATCAACACCTGGTTGGCCTCATCTTGCACGCTCATTGGACCTGCTGGTGGTACCTTTGGCAGTGTGGGCCAGTAACAAGTCTTGCTGGAAAATAAAATCAGCATCAAGTGCTCTAGACTTTACTGGCAGACGGCTGCGTTGACTGTGGACCTCAGAAAACCCAGTGGACCAGAACCAGCAGGGCACCCAAACCATCACTGTGGAACCTTGACTCTGGACTTCAAGCAACGTGGGTTCTGAACCTCTCCTCTCTTCATCCGGACTCTGGAACATTGATTTCTGATCTAGAAGCAGAATTTGGTTTCATCTGAAAGCAGAACTCTGGACCATTGAGCAGCAGTGCTGGTCCTCTTCTTCTGAGCCCAGCTAAGTCACGTCTGACGTTGCCTCTGCTTCAGGAGTGGGAGGAACACGACGCTTGTAGCTCACGTCTAGCATCATCTGTGGGTAGCGGCTCTTTAGGCAACGACTCCAGGCTCGGTCCACTCCTTATGGAGCTCCCCCAAGTCCTTCAATGGATTTCACTTCACAATCCTTTCAAGGCTGCGGTTGTCACTGTTGCTGCCACATTTCTACCTTCCACTCAATTTTCTGTTAATCTGCTTTGATCCAGAACTCTGTGAATAACCAGCTTCTTCAGCAGTGACCTTCTGTGTCTTTGTGAAGGTGGTCTGTGAATGTCTTCTGGACCTCTGTCCAGTCAGCCGTCTCTTTTACTGACCCGGAGACAGAGACCGGTTAATGCGTCAGGAAACCTTTGCAGGTGTTTTAGTTAATTAGCTGATTAAGGTGTGACACCAGGAGTTTCCAACAATTAACTATTTCACTGTTTTATGTAATTTTCTAAGACATAATTTTGGGTTTTATCCTCTGCAAACCATAATCATCAAAATTACAAGAAACAAAGCCGTGGAGAAATATTACTGTGTGTAAGGATTCTATATATGACCTTCACTTTCTGAGATGACTGGCAAAAATATTGCACTTTTATGAATTATGCTATTTTAGAGGCACCTGTTTGGGTTTGTAACTATTGAAAGGGACAAAAATGGAGAAATTTAGCTGAGTTGCAAAAACTAATATCAAAAATGCTAAATATCACGTTTCTGCTTCTCTGCTCTTAATACAGCAACACAATTTGTTTAATTCACAGAAAAGTCCTAAATATTCAAAATATTCAAAACAATAGTGTCTTGACTTTGACAAAGTTTCCTGTTCAGCTGATTTGATTTTAACCCAAGATTTGTTTAGTTGTGAAGCAAGAGAATAAAATAGGTAAACATCAAGAAGGTTGTGGGTTCAAATCCTGGCCCCGGGTCTTTCTGCGTGTTCTCCCTGTGCATCTGTGGGTTCTCTCTGGGAACTCCTGCTTCCTCTCACAGTCCTAAACCATGACTGCCAGCTTAATTGAGGTTAATGGATGTATAGAACGAACGGAGCTCACATCATGTGTTTTATTTTTCAGAACTTCGTCACCTTCTGGGCCAAAATCAAGGAAAACCAGACAGAAAATGGGCTGCTAACTTCTGCTGAGACCTTAGAGAGCTGCAGACAAAACTTTAGGATTTTGTCTGATAATGAAAGTAACAATGGAAGATTTGGGAAAAACAACCCGTTTTGCAGCTCCAGAACCGCTCAGAGAGCAGATGAGCCCATCGTAGAGTTTGACCAGCAGCAGATCCTGATGTTAGAAGATGATGAGGTGGTGAGAAGAGCTGCAGCTTCTCTTTATGACATACATCCAACAGTTAGTTCAGTTCAGCTTGTTGGTCCCCAGCAGAGGCTTCAACAGGTCAAAGGTCAAGCCCTGGTTCTGTCAGAACACAGCAGCCTGGTTCTGGTGGGCCATGGAGCCAGAGACCATTCAGGAGAGATGAGAGTATCAGGCTACAGCTACCAAGATGTGGCCAGGATCATCCAAAGCATCTCCAGGACCAGTGAGAAGATCCAGACTACTACAGTTCTGGCCTGTGACGCCGGATCGGACCGCCGGTTCAGAGAAGCTCTGCTGAAGAAGCTCCATGAAGCCGGCATTGAGACGGAGTTACACCTGTGGACCGCTGTGGTCCAGGTCACAGAGACAGGAGAGGTCATCAGTCAGGACGTCTCTGCAGGTGGAGCCCAGTGGAGATCTGAAGATCAGACCAAGAAGGTGGTTCTGACTGTTGGCAGGAAGGGAGAGATACGGAGGAAGGAGTCGGACCGCACCGGACGCCAGGTTCTCACCAATCACACCAGATTCTTAGGTGATCCTGTTAATGACCGAAAACTCTACAGAAAAGCCTGGCCACCAGGACCAACAACCTTCATTGATCCAGACGTTTATAAGAAAGTTGATCAAAATGATGTTGAACAAGTAAGACAGAATTTCAGGATACTTGAAAGTCTGACTTGGGCACTATTTCATCCAGAACAACCAGAACAACCAGAACCAAGGAAAGTCAGTGACCAAAACCCAAACCCAGCAGATTATTTAATAGGAACAAGAACTGGACTAGGGGACCTTCTTTTGATAAATGACAATAACAAAAAACAACAAGTTCTACAGCGATGTTATGTGATTAAAAATGGAAGAGACATCAGAAACATCATTCGTCACTATGGCAAGGATGGAGAAGATGCTGATTCATATCTTCTGATTAACGAATGGATCTTCCAGGTTACACCTGATGATCTGTATGTTTACCCAGTTGGAAAAAGGATTGATGAAGGTGATGATAGGAATGATATAGAGACAAAGATTAATCAACTAAATCAAGAAGGCATGGAAAGTTATAAGAAAATTAGAAGCAATATTAAAGTTGAGGAAAATAGCTTTGTTCATAATGTAAAGCAGATTTTTCTGGGTGAACCTAACCCAAAGAGAAATAATCTGCTGTTAACAACCTGGTATTTCACAGCTTCAGTTATCGCTGAATCTGCCAGAAATTTCCGGACTTTCCCTCTGACCCTCATGGCTCTAGATATGAATGATAAAAAGTTCTGGTTTGATGACCAGTTTATCACCATGGCTGATGGAGGAACCTGGATCAACAAACCTCTGCGAGGATTCAAGGGCTCTGTGGGTACCTCTTATAACGAAATGACTGAATCTCAGAGAATCAACCTTGTTGGACTTCTCCAAAGAGAGAATCGTGTTTTTAGAAGATGGGAAACAGAGTTTAATGCAGGGGGTGATGTACGCGAGAACATTTTTGGAATTGCCGTTACGTATGTCGTGTTGAACCAAGATAAGAATGATGATTTTACAGCAAATCATGATGAATTCCAGAACGCAAATTATGAAAAAGTTGAAATCCCCGTCAAAGGAGCGTCTACCAGCAAAAAGAAGGGGGGTTAAGTCGGGCCAGGATCATCTTCACTTTCCAAGAACGCTTCCATAACTCAAAGCAACATGTTCTGGGTCTGTTGTTTTCTGCTGTTGGATTTTTTCCATCATCAAATAAAAGCTTTGATTCATTCAGAGTTGTCTGTGTTGTGATGTTGGACCTTCAGGAATCTCTGTGCACATCTAGTTAGTTGCAGACGGCCTTCATCAGTAGACTGAAGGATGGAGGTCCTGAGACGGTCAGACTATGGACTGTTGGGGACCGTCGTGTTAACGCCGTTAGTTTTCACCTCTATAAATATCAATGAACTCATCAGTTTTTCTAAGTTTTTCTAAGCAAACAGCAGAAATGAAGCTTTTAATCTGGTTTCAGCGTCTGAGACCTTGAGGCGGACCTCTGCTTCCACCTGGTGATTTCTCAGCCAGGCTCGGCTCTGTTGTGAAAACGTGAAGCAGCTTCTGTCAAAGTAGAGTCTGTTTTCTAAACGTCCATCTAGGGAGGCGCAGTAACCTCTTTGAACACCTGATGACGCTGTTTCTCCCCTAAAACATGACGATAAATGAATGACTTCTCTCTGTGACGTTCAGCTTTGCCTTCAACAGAAGAGCTGAAGGGTCTGGAGGCCTTTCTGGCTCGGAGTAGATAAAGATGGAGGGAAAAGCCTCATTTACTCACATTTATGGAGATGTTTTTCTCATTGACAGAGACTTTAGCCCATAGAACCGTTCCTGTTAGGAGGACCTGAACGCAGCACAGAGCAGTAATCAGGCTGTTGAAGAACATCTCTGCTTTGGACTGAGACAGAAACAATCAGACTGGTGATAAAATAAATACTTTGATACATTTTAACGTCAGAAAAGAGCCAGAAGTTTGACCAGATCCCAAGAGTTTGTTGTCTCTGAGCTGAACTTCTGTTTTTATGCAACATGAACCACGAAAAGAAGCTCCAGAGAAACTGGAGTCCTTCAGTATCTTACAAAACATGAATTTTAATCCAGCTGCTGCTTTTATTCTCCTTCTCTCTGCTCCTGCTGTTTGAAATCCTGATTACAAACATAAATCCTTCATTTAATGCAAATTTAATTTATTTTCCCAGATTTTTCATGACTTAGTTCCATCCATCCAAACTGCTTAATCCCTCATGGTGCCTATCTCCAGCATTCACTGGCCAAGAGGCAGGGGTCTCCAGTCTATCACAGGGCAACACAGAGAGGCAAACAGGACAAATAACCATTCATGCACATGCCAGTCAATCTAACAGTCATGTTTTTGTACTGTGGGAGGAAGCCAAAGTACCTGGAGAGAACCCACGGGTTGGATTTGAACCCAGAACCTTCTTGCTGCAAGGCACCAGCACTACCCACTGCGTCACTGTGCAGCCCACAGTGGCACACGACTTAGTTCATAAAACATTATTGTCTATGCAGAATGATTAATTAAACTCCTAATTAGTGAATCTTTAAGGTTTAACAATAATTATTTCAGCTTTTAGTTCAGCTTAAAGTTTTTGTTCAGGTTTTTTCAGGGGTTAAAATAATAATAATACCTGGAGTTTAATGGCAGGGACCGGCCCATTTTCTTAAAGATGAAGCTGATATTCAATGTGTAATATTATGTAATATTTATTGTAGTACTGAATAATAAAAAATAACAATGATTTAAAATAAGCACTTCTGGGTAATACTAAATTTATACTAGAATCGTTCAACTTCTGAAGAAGTTGAAGAAGGCGCCCGCCTGTTGGTGCGCGTAACCGTCAAAGCCAAAGCTTCCGAGTTCCTTGGTCGTAGGCTTTTATCGCTTGGGGATTTTAAATCAAATCTTCTGAGTGTGAAAAAGATTTGTCTTCGTCAAAACCAGCCGACAGGAGAAGGTCTGCATCCAAGCAGCATGGAAAATTGGTGTTATTAAAACATGATTAAATACTTCAATGTAGCATGAAAAAATGAAATATGTGAATAAAAATGTTAAAGGCATTACAAAGTACTAAAGGAAGTACAAACTCTGTGAAGCAGAAGTTGGTGAGACCTTCCTAGAGCTACTTCCGGTTAGCAACATGCTAAGCGTTAGCCGCTGACATGGTTGTGTTCAGTATCACCGGGTGATTGTACTCTGTTAGTTTGGTCAAAATCCTGTACTGGGAAGTGCCTCAAAAAGGGTGCCAATACTTAATGTCACCAAAGCTCACCAAAGGCCATGGGTCAGATTGGCCTCCTTTAGCAACTAAGCCTCACCAAATCTGGGCAAGGAAACTCAACATTTGACAAAAATGGTGTGTAGCGCCATTTCCCACAGGTGAGTGGTGCTGTATTGGCCGGGGGGGGGGGGGGGGGGGGGGGGTCATGTCTGGGCATCCTGTCAGATCCTCTTGGAGTCCAAGGGCCAATAGGAAAGCATGTGAAATCCAAAATGGGACAGAAAAGTGATTCACGGCTGATAATCACTGGAAAATTTAAAAATGTTAAGAGGAAGTGACTGTGCAAATTTCAGATTCCTACATTCATCACAGCCAATGCAGTGGGTGTCAAAAGGTGCCATTCTATGCCGATGGAGGATGTCCCTGAGCTCTTGTTACATTACCGTCCGTCCGTCCGTTCGTCCGTTGTCTTCCGCTTATCCGGGGTCGGGTCGCGGGGGTAGCAGCTTCAGTAGGGAGGCCCAGACGTCCCTCTCCCCAGCCACTTGGGCCAGCTCCTCAGGAGGAATCCCAAGGCGTTCCCAGGCCAGCCGGGAGACATAGTCCCTCCAGCGTGTCCTGGGTCTTCCCCTGGGTCTCCTCCCGGTGGGACGTGCCCGGAACACCTCTCCAGGGAGGCGTCCAGGAGGCATCCTGACCAGATGCCCGAGCATCTGGTCAGGATGCATTGTAAACAATACATAATATACTTTAATGCTTTCTTAAAACGTCTGAATACAAACTGTCCCAAAACATGTTAAATAAATTCCTTTATCATCATTCATTTATACCAGTTGTTCAAGTTATTTAATTGTTACTTGTAAAAAAAAAAAGGAAAAAAAAAGGAACGTTTGGGGGCCCCCCCTCCTTTGCACCAGTGGGCCCAAGTGGCCCCTTAGTTCGCCTATGGCTGGGTCCGGCCCTGGCTGGCCGTCCGCAGCATGCAGAGACGTGAGGGAGAGTGTATGTAATTTGATTAGAATGGAATACTTTGACTCGAACAGCGCTCGATCTTTCGGGAACCGTAAATGGTTGAGACGTAATTTTTTCTGCGTTTATTTTGTAACAGATCGAGGAACAAGACGATCTATGCATTTTTGCTGGAAATATTGGAATAGAGGTGTAAAAAAAATCATGAAAACATGGCATTTTTCAAAATCTCTCCATAGGAAATGAATGGGGAGGGTTTGGGGTTGTTGCCGGTCTGAGGTGATTTGCGAAAAATCTATAAATCGTACACCAATGAGGGTTACATTTCCTGAATCCAGACAAAAAGACCTACATTTTGATGTACAATTTGTCTACGTAGAGTGAAAATTGAGCGAGTAGGCTGAAGTTGTCCGGTCTTTTTTACATAATTTTGACTTTGGGGTTGTTGCCGGTCTGAGGTGATTTGCGAAAAATCTATAAGACCTACAGCAATGAGGCTTACATTTCCTGAATCCAGACAGAAATACCTACGTTTTGATGTATAATTTGTGCATGTAGAGTGAAAATTGAGCGAGTAGGCTAAAGTTGTTCGTTGTTTTTTAATTTTCAATGCATAGGCGGGCGCCTAATAATAAAGAAACCCTTATTAGGTGCATAGTATAAGGCCTCCGCCATGCATCTTCAATGCATAGGCTGTCATGGTTGAGTTTTGGTTTGGCTTTGTTTTTCTGCTTTCATTTTTTTATCTCTTTTGGGTTAGGTTTGACTTTATTTATTGTTAGTTTTCAGTCATCAGTTATTTTCTGTCAATTTTCACTTCACCTCCTCAGCAGTCAGTCACACCTGATAATCATTTGCTTGTTAATTAGCCAGACCCTTGTTTCACCTGTTAGTGCTCTATTTAAACCTCCCTCTGCCTTCAGTTCAGCACTGGGCCGTCTTCTGCTATCCACCACTCCATGCCAGTCCCTCTGTAAGTCTTTGTATTCTGCTGTTCATTCCTGGAGAAGCTCTGCTCTTTGTCCAGGTGTCTTCTGTGAATTGCTACCTGACAATCTGCTCTGGAGAAGCTCTGCTCTGTGTCCTGGTGTCTCCTGAGAACTGCTAACCTGACTAGCCGCCCAGAATAAGTTCTGCTCAGAGTCCTGGTGTTGCTATGAGGCCTGCTAGCCGAGCAGCACTTGAGTGTGGACTCTCTCTCTCTCTGGGCCGTCAGCTCCTGCCATCACCTACATCCCTGACCTTCTGCAGTCCTGAACCTCAGGTCTTCATCACTCACCACCCAGCATTCTTCCTTTAAATAAAACTCTTAAACTTTAGTCCCGTGTGCGCTTCCTGAGTTCTTCGGTAAACAAATCATGACATAGGCGGGCACCTAATTATGTAAACTAAAGCCTCTTACATTTGAAAACACAAAGACCAACATAACTAACTGTAGCAATAGAATAACAGCTTCTTCTTATGTCCGCTGTAACTAAGCCACATTTGCCAAAGACTTTTATCACATCAGTGATTGGTTCCATTACCTGACGCCTTGTTTTCACCTGTTCATGGTTTAAAGAGGTTTGTCTGCCAGTGAGAAGGCTTTTTAGGTCTGCTTTGTTAGCCGTCATGAAGCAGCCATCAGCTCTCTCTCTATGGACCGTTCTCTCCTCATCATGCTCTTCTGCTCTCTGCTGAAGCTGCTTCCATGTTTCAGGCCTTGTTCAGCAAATGGACTATAAATGGAAACAGGTGATTGGTCTGAGGATGTTCCTGGTTGGTGCCATGCTTGTTGTGAAGAACTTTGCTGCCTGGGGCTGTTTACCAGGCTGCTGAGGTGGTGTTTAAAACATATCTAGGTCATGGTTTATGGACAGACAGAAGAGTCAAAATGTTCAGCCTCATCCTCATTAGCCTCCTCTGGTTCCTGGGCTGCTGTCATCTCACTGCAGGCCGTCTCTCTTTCCCTTTCTCACCTATGAAATATTAAAAATAATACGCAGATGGACACACTAATGCCAGGTTACAACATAACCTGTATGTAGTCCTGAAAACCAACTTTTCTACTCTCCATTGGGCTGTGGCTGTCCTAGCGCTAATTTCTGCTTCATCAACATTTTCTTTGCTCCTCAGATGCTACAAGAAGCCATGAAGGGTCATTTTACAGCACACTTGTACATTACATTTATTTTTGATTGTCTGTTTTAATGCATCAGCATTCATTTAAAAAAACATTAATTTATTATATAATGCATATTTAGGTTTTTGTTTAGTTTGATTACTTATTGTGCTAACATATTACCACGCTCTAACTGACATTAGTTTTTTTATCATGCTAGTTTGATGAGGCTAACATTATATCAACTTAAAAGTTGTCCCTTCTGTCTGTGTTCTTGAAAACTATCAGTGAGCTTCACACATTTGGCTGCATCTTCCACTAAAGTTTTCTTTTCTTTAACTTTTTCACCCCTCTGGTCTCTTTTTATGCATTTCTGCTGGCCAATCAGCAACTTCCTGTTTCTCTGTGCTCTGTCTGCACCTTTGAAGGACTCTATTGGGGATGGACTCCGCCAACTGAGAGCTGTTCAGGGCTGTTCCTTATCAGGTGGTAGCTCCTGCATTTCTCTTAAAGTGACGGATCAGTTTAGATCAAATAATAATGTTAAGATTGTTCTGCCATTCTCCATTAGCACCGACCGGACCATGAATGAAGCGGCCCACCAGGAATCCTCCCGACTCTCCACCTTTGCTGCAGATTTCTCCATCAGCTCAGTGAATGAGTCGGTGCTGTGCTGACAGCTTTCAGCAGAAAACTGGAGGAGTTCAATATTATCCACTGTCGCTTCATGCATGCTCAGTATGAAGGATTGCTGCAAAGTCCACATCTCAACACCAGCAACTGTCCTCTGTGGCTCCATGTTGCTCCAGGAGGAGTGAAAGCTGCAGGTTGATGACTGGATGCAACCTGCAGGGATCCTGAGAGAAACTCTGAACCAACTTGACTGGAGGATCTGATGGACTGACTTTATAAAGAGCCTTTAAATGACGTGTTGACAATTAGTGCTTTATAAATAAATTAATCTGATTTACGACACGTCTCCTCTGGATTTTTCCTTTTTCTTGAAGACTTATTTTGGCTGCTTATCACCTACTGCTGACCTTAACTAGAAGGATAAACCAATTAAAGCTTCTGATCAGGACACAATGGTTGATAAAGAGAAAGTCTGGCAGCTCAGAACTTCTTTTCTTTTTTACCTCAATCATTTTATCTCAGTAGATCTAAACCTCTCTGTATATAATTATCTTTCCCTGTATCTGGATTTAAAGCATAAAGAAAAAGATGTCTCCTCTGCACCAGCCTGTCTTTGAGGAGGAAGCAGGAGAACTTTTCTCCTGCAGCGACAGCAGGGAAGCTTTCCTCCATCTGCTAGCAGCCCAGGCTGCAGCTGCTGCAGATGTTAGCTTCAAGCTTCAGCTTCCTGCTGGAGCCTGTTTCCTCTGCAGAGGTCTGGCTTCACGCTGGAGGAGCTCTTTGCTTCACTTCTCCATTTCATGGCCGCCTAACGTTTCTGCTGCTGTCATGATGAGATGGAAAAACCTCTGAGATCTCTGAGAAATCATCTGCTGCCATGTTGACGCTCATCCTGAAGATCTGAACTTCTAGCTGGTGTCATTTTTACTTTCCTGTCTGAACAGCTGCGCTCTTTCAACAAATTTTCAACAAATTAATATATTTATTTTCTAATGTAAAGAGGGGAAACAAGTTGACCTGAAGTCAGATTTCTGTTTATCTGCTTCTGGTTGATTTAGCTGCATTCAGGCCGTTGTTCTCCAGAAGCATCCTCATGTTGCAGATCCATGGTGGTCAGGCTCAGGAGAACCAGCAGTTGGACCCGGCTTGGAGAATCTCTGTGATGGAAAATGTTCTCCTCTGTTTTCTCAGGAATAATTTCCCCTTGACTTCGTGATCAAAGCTTTAAAGTGAGTCTTAACGTCTCTGAGGAGCACAGAGCTGAATGGAAGAACCTGAACTTTCTGACTTTATCCACTTTAAAGACTTCCTGAACTTGATTTCTCAAACTTTCTCTCCATCAAACACAGAGACTTCATATTTGTTCTCATCCTCAGCTTTATTTTCACAGAACTGACGCTTTTGTTGAAGTTATCATCTGCATCAGGTTAAAGAATGAGAACAGCGCCATCTATTGCAGTTTTGCTTAAATAAAGGAAAGTCCTCCAGCTGCTAACATGTTCAGGGGTCACCACAGCAGGTCTTTACAACTTGGCAGAGTTTTTACGCCAGATGTCCTGAATCCTCATCCTGACATTAACAGAAGACCTGAACTCCAAACTCTAGTTATTCTGCTTTTCCACCCAGTTGAGAACAGGTTATAACAACAGGAGAACGTCTCAGAGACACGATGAAGAGTTTAAACTGTAAAGCAGTCTAGAAACGGCTTTAAAAGTGACGAGCACAACAAAAGGAACTTTATGGGAACGTTCACTCCTCTGGTTCTCCTCTGATGATACAGCAACGTGTCCTTTTAGGACCCACTGGACAACAAGCTCTGGAGAACCTCCTGGACCAGATCACTGGTTCTGTCTGATCCGTTCACTCTGGCTAATCTTCCCGACTTCTTAGAATGATGCATCTTCTGAGAATTTGTTGTTGATTCTCAGGAGATTAAGGGAGAAGTTCTCTCATAAAGGGAGATTAAGAGGAGGCGGTCAACCAAATGTGTAAGAACACACAAATCAGTTGGAGCAGCAGAAGGAGAAATGAAATGTTTGTCCCATGTAACGCTGACTGAATGTGTGAGGAGGGGAGGTTCAGGACCCCCCAATGTTGTTAGGCAACAGCAGGCAGCCGTATATGAAGCCAGGAGGACGCTGCAGAGCGCGATCTCTGCAAGGTTATTTTTACACCCAGGTATGCATTGAAAGGAAAAAATAAGATAAATGAACCATCATGTTTCTTCCAAATTTAGATTTTTACAGACAGTTTCTATGGAGATGTGTCGGAGGAATTTCACCAGGATCCAGTGAATTTGAGAACATGAGGGGAAATAACAGCTATAAAGTTTGTGACTTTTAGCTCTGATGTTCTCCCTTTTCTTTTCCAAACTGTCTTCACCTAACCTCTTAGCGTTTTTACCCCCCCCCCCCCCCTCCCCTTCCTCTGAGGTAGAACGCTGAGGCTCGCTGTGGCGCTTTGCCTTCTGCCGCTGTCCTGGCACAGGATTGCAAGGTAGAGAACATCCAGGTCAAGCAGGACTTTGACAAAACCAGGTATGCTGTAGGAAAGAAGGACCCAGAGGGCTTGTTTTTACTGACACCGTCGTATCCCAGTGTAACACGGAGGATGATGGCAGAATGACTGCGACCGCAAAAGGCAGAATCGTCATTCTGAGCTGAACTGGGAAATATGTGTCCACATGTTTGCTACCTTCGAGGGATCTCCTGGTCCTGCCAAGTTCAGGATGAAGTACTGGGGAGCGGCTTCATACCTGCAGACAGGGAATGACAAACTCTGGTTATCCACACCGACTACGACGACTACGCCATCCACTACTCCTGCAGAGCGCTGGACGCAGACGCCACCTGCTTGGACAGCTACTCCTTCGTCTTCTCCCGTCACCCGACGGGCCTGAGGCCAGAGGACCAGGCCATCATCACGCAGAGAAAGATGGACCTCTGCCTTTTGGGCAGATACAGACGCGTAGCGCACAACAGGTTCTGTGAGAACAGTGGGAACGCCTCAGTCACACCCTTCCTGATGCTCCTATGTTCCTTTCTGCTGCTTCCAGATTGAATCCCATCTCTTCCTCAACCTTTTCTCAGTTTCTCTGGAAGGAGAGGAAGTAGTATCCTTTTTTTTCTGAATAAATTAAAACTTACAAATCCAAACTTTCACATTTACTGTTGCTCGGTCAGCTCCCGTCTCCCCCAAACGTCAGGCTTATCTTCAACAGCTGTCGCACATTTTGTTGTTTTCAGAACAGCCTTTTTGTTTGATCACTGCCTCATAAAGCAGCGTTAGAAATGATCACCAGTGAAAATCTGTTATGATCCAAATGTCTCCAAATTCTAACAACTTCCCAGAAAGGGCTTTGATAAAAAGAAAGAGAAAAGAAGGATGCATCTTTTTTCTGCAAAGACCCCATGGACGGGCCTCCTATGGTGATAGATGTGCTGCTGAAGCAGGTGGACCATAGATGCAGAGAGCAGGATGATAAACTCATGATGGAGGTGAAGATGTCCTGAACTTCCAGAACAAAGACCAGGAGAGGAAACGTTTGGAACGACCAGGGAGACACGGAGGGACAGCAGGAAGACCAGATCCACTGATCTCCTTCATGATGGATCCACTGTGAATCCAAGACGAGTCCATGAAGGTTCCTGTTGTCCTCCTCATCATCTGCAGGGCTTCTGAGAGGAAACGCCTCCAGTTTTATCCTGTTAACTGTCGTTTGTTGATGAACAGACACAGAGATGGTTTTTGTCTGGCTTTTTGAAAATCCTACATTTGATTCTTAAACAGAAGAGAAACATCGTGTCGTTTTAGCCGCTTTAGCCAGACCTCCAGACGTGACCTGGAGTCAGGCGTCAGACTGCTGCCCTGATCACGTCTGTGACACAAGAAACATTTGCAGAAGTAAAATGTGTCATTTCATGATGAAACAGAGAGCTGGTCCACGTTCACAGACTCTCAGACGCTCCCAGAATCACGTAAACGTCCATTTTCCTCTGCTGTCATGGTGAAAGCAGCAAAACCAGGTCAAGAAGATCGATCTGCTGATCATTTCCACATGGCTGATCTGATCATGGTGGAGTTTTGGTGGTGAAAGCGATGATTCAGCAGATCTGAACGGCTGAACTCTTATTTAATAGCTGTTATTTATGTAGATCTTGAATAAATAAAAATAAATTATGTTTCTTTTTCTTTGTTCTTCATCAGGTTTTACATCAATGACACTTTCTGTTGCTCCTCAGCTCTGCAGGTTTAAAGATGGCAGATATTTTCTCTCCATAGATAAACTCAGTTTTCCTGACAAAGCATCAGAGCTGCACAGTGTAGCAGTAGAAATACCCCTGCCCTGTAGCTAGGAGGTTGTGGGTTTAAATCCTGGCCTGGCCTCTTTCTACTGGGCTTTGCACGTTCTCCCTGTGCAGCTGTGGGTTCTCCAGGTTCTCTCTGGGTTCCCCGTCTTCCTACTACAGTCCAAAACCACGACTTTTGGGTCGACTGGTCTTTCTCTAAATCACTCTTAGGTTCTGTCACGGTTGTTTGTTCTGTGATGGAGCAGCGAGACCAGATGGACCCCCCCCCCACGCTGAAAGGATAAGTGGGTTTAGATGATGGATGGATGGGTTTCTTTGTAGGAACAAGCAGAAATATTTGTATTCCAAGTCTCTTATTTTGTGTCTCAAAAGTAGAAAATTTTACAAACCTTAGTTTTTGGAGGCAAAAACAAGCAAACATGGAGTTCTGCAGGGTTGAGGTCTTGGATCTCTTCTATTCAATGTCTCTGCATCTTTAGATTAAATCAGTGATCAGTAATATTCAGATCTGGTGGAGAAGTTCTCAAGCAGAAATCATATTTATTGACAATAGTTTGAATTTTAAGGTTTTATTTGAAATGTTTCTTTTCTGGTAGGCTGGGGTTAACTCTTCAATAACTGCAATGATTTAAAGAAAAAAAAAAAGATTTGGATGGAGAATTTGAATTTAAAAGTTTGGGTTTTATTTCACCAATTTGGCCAAATGTTCTCTCACAAGCTGCAGAGAAAACCAAATAAGGTTTTTTTTTCGTGGCAATGTGTTCATTTGCTTCCCCGCCTCCAAGCATCGTTTCAGGGAGTCTTAAGAGAAACTCCTCCTCCACAGGAGGATCTAATCTCTGTAATAAAACCAAAGTCACAGCAAAGAACCTCATTCTGGACAGCGTCTTCATCATCATCATCATCATCATCATCATCATCATCGTCTGAGTGCAGCTTTTCTCCAGAAACTGAAGGTTTTCAGGTGAGTCCAGCAAACAGCAGCTCTTTGGTCTGTGAACAAACATGATGTTCAGCAGGTTCACCTTTTATTCCAACATGGTTCCACCGTTCATGGTTTCATCAGGTTGTTGCAGAGTGATGGCAGGACGCAGGCAGAGATGGAAGCCTCTGCAGCTGCTTGTCATCTTCAGCCTCCTCATCTTCACCAACCACATCCGTACGCCACTTTATAACCTTTAATAAAGTCACAAACAGGATTTAAATCCTGGATTATTGACTCTTAGCCCATCTTGTGGAGGTTTTAACCTGTGCTGTAATGTTGCAGAGGTGAGAGGAGACGTCCAGGAGAAGCTGAGCCGTGACGTCGGTGCTGAACATCTCCTCCAAGGAGCGTCTGAATCCCTCAGGTAGCTGTTAAACCTTCTCACTACAGGCCTGCAGAGGTCCATGCAGATCCAGAGTCTGCAGAAGACTGCTTCTGTTTAACTGCAATATTCACATTTAGCTGGAATCAGATGAAAGAGTGAAACGGTCCAAACGGACCTGACAACCAGAAGAACCCTTGATTCATTTTAAATGACAGAAAACTGCAGATCCTGAATTGTTGCTGAAATCTGACAATTTTAGTCAGATAGGAGGCAAAACGTTTTAAAACTTAAAATAGTTTAAACTTAGATCTGAGTTGCAGCAATAGCTCTATGATCTCTGCCATTTTCAGTTTGTAGTTTTCTGTTGATCATTTTCAGATAAAACGGAAATCCAGGTTAATTTTTGTTGTTTTGTCTTCCAGACTGATCCCAGATCAGCTGCTGCTGCACAATGACAAGGTAAAGATTTTATCCCTATATCACAAACACTATGAACATTATCATTTACTATAAATGGAGAGAAAGCAAAGCAAATAAAATCTGAGAATTAAATGTTTCTAAATCATTGATCCTTGGAATCATTTCGCATATCGTATCCTTATCCAGCATTATAAATGCTGCCCAACTCTTAGTCTCTAATATCACTGCTGCACTTTATCCAGAAACTTACTGCATTTTTGTTTACATTGCAACTGTCTACTGTTAAATCACTGCTGCACTTTATCCGGAAATCAATTGGAATTTATCCTGTAAATTACTGCAATTTATTACTGCATTTTACTCCTGTACTGTAAATTCACAGCAATGTATCCTGTAGAGTTACTGCAATTTTTCTGAGATGTATGAAAACGAAATTTCGTTCTGTATGCACCCTGTGCGTACCAAATGACAATAAAGAAAGTCTAAGTCTAAGTCTAACATAAAAACATAAATATAAATAATATAACTACAGTAAGTAGTAAACAAAACTACTTCAAAGTCAAGTAAAAATTGAGCTTAAACAGTAAAAAGCAACAAATGGAAGAAATTTAAGATTACATGAGGTTTTAAGATTTAATGAGATTAATACCTGACATTATCAACAAAGATTGAAAAGATCAGTTTTTAAATTTTAAAGATTTTGAAACTCTGATTAAATCTATATTGTTTTATTTACATAGCCTAATTCACAACACATGTCATCTAAAGTCTCTTTCCAAAGTCAATTAATGTAAATCCTCCAGACGGATTGGTTAACAGTTTTCTCTCTAAGGAAACCCAGCAGGTTGCATCCAGTCATTGACCTGCAGCTTTCACTCCTCCTGGATCAGCCATTTACAAAAGTCCCGCCTTAAAGCAGCAAATCCCTGGACTAGTATTTTAGCTTCACACCCAGACACAATAATTTCTGATTTTAGCAACATCAAATTAAGTCATTGATTAGGAAGTTTCCTATTAAAGGACTCTGGTCCATAGATGACGACTTCTGTCATGTTGAGAGCTTTTCTATTACTAAGGATCAGATAATAAAAAATTACATATCTGTATGAATTTTAATTATTACTTTAGATGCTAAAAAAACTTATTGAGAAATGTTTTTAATATGATAACCATGTAACTCTACAAATGTTCATGCTTCAAAAAGGTGAAAATGTTTTGCTGAGCTTTGTATTTTTAGATTGACTGGTAGTAAGTGTTTCTTTATGATGCAAAGGTAAATTAGAGTATCTGCAGCAGACTGGGATTGAATAATAGTAGAGAAAAGAAGAACACATCCTTGAAATCAAACTAGATGAAGTTTAAATCCTAAAAGTCAAATGTGAACCCAGAGTTTTCATTCTCAGTTGGTGTTTTACTCTGAGTTTCACTTGTGGAAGTACATGGCTGATGATTTTGTCATGACTGAGCTGAAGAGATTTATTTTTAAGTTGTCCATGACTTCATGCATCAAATAGAGCTAAAAATGTTTATCAGTCCACTGAGTGTCAGGAGCTAACACTGCAATGTAAAGCGGTGTGTCATCAGCATAGCCGTTAACTTTAATGTTCTGATCCTGTTTCTCTGAGGGCGAAGTTTAGGAATTAAAAAGTGTGAGGCCTAAACCTGAGCCTTGTTGAACACCAAATCTAAATTTCCACTGTTCAGATGAAAAGTTGAGTCCCTGTTAGTCTGATTCTGCAGGAAGTTGTATTTCTCTGTTCTCTGGTCCAGAAATAAGAGTAACTAACGTTGTTCAGATCCATACGGACGGCTGAGGACTAAAGAACCTTTGGTGTCGTTTTGGTTTGATGACCGGACCTAAAACTGGGTTTTTCAAAAATGAAAAAAAAAATTTCAACAAAAATGAGGGGCTCTATTTTAAATATTAAAGGTATGAAAAAAAACTTAATGAAATTTGTTCTTTTTAATAAACCTGCTTGGATTTCATGAGGCCTAAACATTAACACTAATGGGCTTAAGGCATTAATTTACAGTAGGAACATAAAAATATGATTGTTACTCGTATAAAAATGAATCAGAATAATTACTGGACCCAGACTTTGGAAATAAATCTAGCCTTGTTGAAGATAAAAACATTTTAATTTTTATATAATTCAACATTTCCTTTGGAATCAGATAATTTTTTTGTTTTTAGTCATGAAGGAAATCAAAAATACCAAAAACCGCTGCTTTGAGAATAATTAATCAGCAGGAGTATTAATAGGAACATTATGGTTTATCACAGCTAGAACCGAAGCAGAACTTCTTTATGTTCTGACCCAAGCTTCTCTTCTATTTTCAGGATCTTGACGCCTTCTTGGTTCATTTCAACAAAGAGACGATGGAGGATTGGTGGCAAAGTGTTTCAGAGATCTCTGCCAGCGTTAGACAGAAAGTTCTGGTTCTGACAGGCAGCACCGACCCATCAGAGGGGAAAATGAGGCAGAAAAACAGCTTAGATCCTCAGAAACGTGTCCAAGTCAGCCTGAAGTTCCTAAACAATCAGTCCTGTGTGTCAGAGTTAGACGGCATCACTGAAGGAGAAATACTGGTCCAGAACCGACAATCTGGATCTGGGGGTTCTGGTTCCCTACCTGAAAATCTGACCCTGAAACTAGAACCTGAAGCAGCAGCAGATTTCTCTCTCCATGGAAACACAACCCTGAATTCTGGAGGTCACCTCCCCAAAGCTGCTTTGGTCCATGGTCCAGAAGAACCGAACCAAGAGAATCCTCCAGTTTATAAGGTAACCAATGAGTCTGACCCGGTTTGCAGCTCCAGAACCTCTCAGAGAGCAGATGAGCCCATCGTAGAGTTTGACCAGCAGCAGATCCTGATGTTAGAAGATGATGAGGTGGTGAGAAGAGCTGCAGCTTCTCTTTATGACAAACATCCAACAGTTAGTTCACTTCAGCTTGTTGGTCCCCAGCAGAGGCTTCAACAGGTCAAAGGTCAAGCCCTGGTTCTGTCAGAACACAGCAGCCTGGTTCTGGTGGGCCATGGAGCCAGAGACCATTCAGGAGAGATGAGAGTATCAGGCTACAGCTACCAAGATGTGGCCAGGATCATCCAAAGCATCTCCAGGACCAGTGAGAAGATCCAGACTACTACAGTTCTGGCCTGTGACGCGGGATCGGACCGCCGGTTCAGAGAAGCTCTGCTGAAGAAGCTCCATGAAGCCGGCATTGAGACGGAGTTACACCTGTGGACCGCTGTGGTCCAGGTCACAGAGACAGGAGAGGTCATCAGTCAGGACGTCTCTGCAGGTGGAGCCCAGTGGAGATCTGAAGATCAGACCAAGAAGGTGGTTCTGACTGTTGGCAGGAAGGGAGAGATACGGAGGAAGGAGTCGGACCGCACCGGACACCAGGTTCTCACCAATCACACAAATTTTCTTGCTCCAAAAAAACAAAACTACAGAGGAAGCTGGCCAAATGATCCAAAATTATTTATTAATCCAAGTATTTTCGTGGCTGTTGACCAAAACAATGTTGATGGTTTAAAAAAGGATTTTAGGATTCTTGAGGCCCTGACCTGGGGTCTGTTTCATTCAGAACAAGATCCAGAACTGCAGAGATGCAAATTCAACAACCTTGAGGACTTGCCTAATCATTTTGTCTTTGGAGATGCAACAACTAGTTGTGTTGAAGGAAACACCATGGAGGAGAAGATCAGACAGATTCTTCAGAGGTGTTATGTGATCGGCTCAGGAAGAGACATCAGGAACATCATCCGTCACTATGCAAAGGATGGAGAAGATGAGACCACATACCTGATGGTCGCTAACTGGATATTTCAAATTGATCCTGAAACGTTGTATGTGACCCCAGCTGGAAAACGTCTGATGGACCAGGCAGAGCTCCAGAACGTAAGGAGGCTGATTGATTCCCAGAATGAGGATAAAAGAGAAAGTTACATTAACATACGAGGCGGATTTGAGAAACAAGAGAAGACAGAATATGGTTATTTTATCAGGAGTTTATTTTTAGGAAAGCCTGTAGCATTAAAACAAGAGACTGACAAGTTTTTCTCTGCTTGGTATTTCACAGCTTCAAACATCATAGAATCAGTCAGAAATTTCCGAACATTTCCATTAGTCCTCATGGCTATGGATATGGAGGAAAAGAACATTGAAGGGAGGCCAGATTTCTGGTTTAATCAACATTCGATGGCAAGAGGAGGAAGCTGGATTGATGAAACCAGGCGAGGATTCAGCGGCGCAACGACGCCTTCTGGTGGAGAAATGACCGATGCTCAGAGAGACAAGATTGTTGAAGTACTCAAACTAGAACATCTCGTGTTTAAGAAATGGGAGGCATTTCGGAATATTGGAACAAAAATTAAATTGCTTAAGATGATTAGGCTCGCCCAACGCTATCGTGTATTAGAGGAAGCACAGGTGAAGGATTTTGAAACAGATTGGTCAGATTTCCTGAACAGAGCAAAACCTGAAAACCCCTCTGGAGCTGGACCTTCTGCCTCTGGAGGCGGATGAGCTGTTGGGTCTCAGGGCTTCAGGTGGTCCAGAAACATCTTCATCCTTTTAAAACATCTCTCTAACTCCATGTCAGATGTTCTGCATCGTTTGCTGGTGTTGTCTCTTTCCAACATGAAATAAAAGCTTGAAGTTTTCTCTCCTCTCTGTTGTGATTTGGACCTCCAGGGATCTTTTAGCTGCTTCCATCAAAAACGGCCAAACATGGATTCTGGTGGCCCTCGTTGGTGTCGTCAGGATCTGACCAGTTCGCTGAGATAGATTAAAGAAAATCAAATTTAAAGCAGTTTCTCTGAGTTTAAGAACAACTTCTGACGGCTCAGACGGCTTGAGATAAAACCCAGGTTGTTTTTCTAAATGTCCCAACAGCTGTTTTATGTCCGCAGGTGAAAAGTTTCATCATGATTGATGGAAGCGCTCGCTAACTCTGCGTCTCCTCATCTTTCACTTCAACTACTTTAAAAAATTCAAACCAACCATTATCAACCTTTCTTTCTCAGTAATTTACAGCAAAGTGAGAGAAAATCTAGTATTAAGATTATTTTTTCTTTATAGGAAAATGTTGCCCCACTGTCTGAATCAGTGACGTGCGGTAGGGTTCATAGCTGGTGAGGCACTGACGTCATCAGAGTCAGATTTACAAATATATACACTCTACAGAGTAGACTCGTTGCAAAGTGCTGAAGGAGACTGATTGAGCCAAATAAATTCACCAAGAGACATGGAAAAAATATTGATTCTTTGATGAAAAAATAAAACTAAAATAAATTATTTGTCATTTGATTGGTAACAGTTTATGAGTTATGATGGATTTCTGCATTTATAACACATTTAAAAACTATAACCCACATTATGCAGATTTTATCACAAAAACAAAACATGAATAATTATCGCTGTCTTACCTTTACTTATAAATGAAGTCCATGCGGCGCTCTTTCTGAACAAAAATATAGGTAATTTTCCAGATGTATGTGAGTGAAGCTAGGCGGAGCAACATACAGCTGGCGGAAGTCAGGTTATGTTATGAATGCCTGTCAGTCTATAACTACTTCCAAATAATCATGTTCTATTTATATTATTTCCAATAAAATCTTGTGGAACTTTCTCCAGCTGCCTGCCAAGAGGTGTCACAACGACTTCAGTCCACCTGCCGCACTTCTATTGCTGTTTATGAGCAAACGGTTTGTCATTAGGGTTATTTAATGCCTGTTTTATATTTAATTTCAATCAATGATGTGCTAAATTTACTTCAATTAATTGATATTTTTAAACAACTTTAGAAAAAAGTTATAAGGTGACTGTGTGAGTGGTTAGACTCGTGATGAGAAAAACTAATGTGGTGATATGAAGACATCACGTGAAAACACGCTGGCACAGTTGTTTGGTGCCACCAAGATGCCACCAGGGAGGCAGAGGATGCCAAGATGCTACCAAGATGTCAGAGCGGCGGTTAAAGCCTTTAATGCCACGGCGGCTGAAGTAATGCTGGTTGTTGTCAGGATAGTTAGGAGCTAGTGACTGTTAGTTCATAAGTGATTTCAGTAGATGGTGTCATTATGTTTTTTTTTTATTTATAAAAAGTGTTATACCCAAAATATAAAGTGACTGTATACTTCAGATGTAAACTATATGTCCTAATAGCACAGTATGAATATGACGTGTTGAAAGGACGACAAAGACTCACTGCACTGTTTATAAGGTGTGGAAATAACCTGTTCCGGTTATTCTTTCCTTTCGGCCACAGCAACCATAAATCGGTGTCACGAAACATTAAACTGGCATTTAACCCATAGAAACCCCAAACTTGGACCCGTAACATAAGACAAGTTTTTCCAGTGATTTTGTCTTCTTTTATATAAATACATTTAAGAATAAAACTCTCTTAAACCTTGTAGCATCACATTTCCACATTAAACCTCTTTGTGCAGCCTTTGCAAACATCCTGATATTTGTTTAAATTTTAATCAAAAACTGGATTAGGCAGAAGTCAATGACGTCACCTTTTCTCTTTGTCCCCGGGATCAGCCTCTCAGGTCATTGCTGCACAGTTTGGTACTTCATTCAGCATCTGAGAATATTTAAAACGAGGCTAAAATCTCTCCGTTAGCACATTCCAATTACATTCACCAGGTTTCTTTGCAAAGAAATGAGCAGAAAGCTGGGCAGAAGTATTAATGCTGGTCAGTAACGCCACCAACTTTCTCTGCTGGAAGATCTCAAATTACCTTGTGTAAGTTAGCATAAATCATTCAAACCCGTTTATCCCTTCATGTCCGATATTGATTATGACTTCTTATCGTACGCCTGCAAAAGCTCACTTATCAGTCTTCTGTTGGAAGAAACTTGGCATTTCAGGATCTCCACTCAGCTTCTGGAAAGCAATAACTCTTTATTTAGGTAAGGCATGCAATCAAAGCCTGGTCCTCTTCAGAATCAGATTATAGATAACGTGTTTAACGTGGCCTGTTGAAAACCTGAAGCCCCTCAAATTTCCTCTTTTAGTTGTATCAAAGTTCTGTCAAAAGTCTCTCTTAGAAAAGCAATTTATATTTAATTACATTTTTTCCACCTGGCTTTTATACATTTATTGAAATGAAAAACCACGAGCCTTGCTCTTATGTTCTCATATTCCTCTCATATATCACTTCTCAAAGTCTATTTTAAGCCTTCTTTTAAATGGACCGGTTTGTGATTAATCATTATTGCTAAAAGTCATTTCCTGTTGTGTGTTATTTTCTATTTAATCAAGGGCTAAAACAAGTGATATAATCTCTGCTTTCATGATGCTTGCTATTCAAATTCTAATAATATCCTATAATCATAATATAAGAGCCTCTAATCTGGTATTTCTACAGTTAACTGCCATCAATCCGTTGTCAATCATAACCTCTATATAATATTATAGTAGAACACCTGAATACAGGCTCAGTGCTACAGGAGCTTAATTTGTCTTAAAGTATATCAAACAAACCTTAATTTATCGCTTATCCTCGGTTCCAATTCTTTTCAACTGACCTGAATAATTTTTTGGTCAAGCCATGTTAACCTTTTCATGTATCTATTTAATTTGGGCTGGACATTCAATGTTTAATACCAAACTTTACGTTCTTTAGAAAGTGTTTATCTTTTTACTTCTTTCAAACTTTTAGCTAAATCTTTAATGCATGTTTGCCAAGGGAGCTCTTAAATGTATTTGCATTCAGAGCTGCAGTTCTCTTGACACAAATAAACATTTTTTCAAATGGTAGCATTAAACCTAATTACTTCACAAAGACGAACAGATTTTTAGTCAAAGACAAAAACTCGCTGGCCTGTTTTTCCTCACTACTTCTTACACAGATCTGTGATCTTCCATTTTTGAAATGTTTCAACTCAGTCAGTGCCCTAATATATCTTTTTTTAATATCTTAAGTGCATCACTTACTTCAAGTAGGGGGGGGGGATAATGATCCTGAATGGTGGTCAATAATTCAACTTACAAGCAGTTTTACGCTTCGGCTCTGTAAGGACTTATCCCTTGATCTCGCGGACACTTGGACCTTTATTCCTTTTTAATAGATTTAATATATTCAGTTTAATAATCGGATAAGTGGCTTTTAACCTTCTTTATGAGAAGACTAGGGAGTAGGGCTGAACCATATAGAAAAAAAGCTTATCGATAAAAAAAAGGCATATTTATCGATACTTATCGATAATTATTGAAAATATTTAAAACCATATTTTATGTGCAGCTCTGCCTGGACATTTTATGATATTGCTAAATGATTTAATTTTAATAAAGAACACAAACACAGAATCTCAATTAAATATTTATTTAACCAACTTTTTTTAACCATAACAGAATTTTTTTAAAGAAAAATAACTTAAGAGACCTGAGTTATGTTATTAAATAATGACAAAGAATAAACTAAAGTGACCAGTAAAAGCTCCAAAATAAATATACCAAATAAATAAATAAAATATCCTATTTAGGTGGGAATAGTACACTAGTTACTTCTCAGGTTTCATAATTGAGAGGCTGATGCAGGGCTGAGGTCTGAGGTTGTGGCGTGTAAGGACACAGACTGCAGCTCATTTTGCACTGATTCTCTGCACTAGTTGCACAATTTAGGGAGCGCTGTTGGAGAAAAACTTATGTCCTGGAACTTTATATCGCGGATCAAGAGTAGCGAATAGTTGTTTGAAGGCAGGTTTTTCAGCTGCAGACAACAGCAGCATATCCATCACTATGAAGCACGTTACTGCATGCGTGATATCCTTATGCCGCTTGGACGCTTTGTCATTTTATCACAAAGAAGGGAGCCCAGTTTAGCTGCAGGCCATTGCTTTGCACAAGGATCACACTTAGAAGCACAGAAGGAACATTTTCCATCACAGGTCATTAAAGTAACGTTTCATTTGATTTCATTTCTAGCTTCCAGAGCATCAGAGGTCCATCGTTATCAGCTCATAGAAATCATTCAAGCGGCTGTGGGGTTAAATTACAACCTGAAGACTCTAAATCATGCTTTTATTCGCTGTTGAGCTCCAGAGATTGTAGTAAGGCGCATTTCTGTCACTTCCTGTTTTCTGTAGCTGCGGTGTGGATTGTGGTTTGGTGTTCTAGACTCTCTCGATTTTATCTTAAATCTCTTTGCTATGACATCTCTCGGTTTCTAACGCATAATCCCATTTAAAACACATTCTCTGTTGCTGCTTTTCTTGCCGTTAAGGATTATGAGATTACAGAGACTGGACTGCAAAGTCGGAAATTACAGATAGACAACGGACTCTGGAGGCACAGAGCCTGACATACTTAGATTGGACAGAATAACTGATTGGGGGAAGATGTGTCAGCAAGGACACGTCTCCATTACAGTACGATCTTCTCCAACAATGTGATGATGGAACACTGATATCATACTGGACACGCCCCTGAATGGGTGGACACAATGGGTCCTACTTAATGTCTGTGTGAGGAATGAACGGGGCTCTCTGGCACCCATAAATCTTTCCGTGGCGTTGTTGTGTGAGAGTCCAGTACCGAAGCTGTAAACATCCCTCTGCCTTTTAGATTAAATATAGTAAAATATAGTTTTGGTTTCAAGAGGTTTTTTTTGTTACTACAGAATAGGGCTGAACGATTTTGGAAAATAATCTAATTGCGATTTTTTTTTCTTAATATTGCAATTTACAGCGATTTTTTTTCCAGTTTAATTTATCATGTCTTTTTAAACATATACAAACAATAAATCAATTTGTTTCCTCGCTGTTCAGATTAGTTGCTAAAAGACCCGCAGCATCTAAACTCAGAGCAGAAATGATTGCGTTCTGCCTACGATATATTTCAACCAAAATTGCAATTTTGACTTTTCTCTGCATTAACAACAACCAACAAAAATGGCCTCTAAATAAAGATGTTTGTAAACAAGGACTATTTAAAACAAGAACTTTTAATGTTTCTATTAATCAGAATATTATTCAAGAGAACAGCTTTTAGTTGATGTGGACATCAATCCTTGTTGAACATAAAGTGCAACCAACAAGCAAGTCTATGTATTAAACTGATTGACCTGTACTTAATGCTGTGTATGATTATATAAACTCTAAAACAACAAGTAATAAAATTAGATTATCTCACTGCTGCAACTGTCTTCCCTTCCATGTGGAGGCAAACCCACTTTAAACATTTTACCAACACCTAATGGACGTGTCTTATTCCCTAATTGTTACATAGCCAAAAATTGCAGACTCTGCGATTTGGAAATTGCATTTTTTTTAAATCATGATTATATTGAAAATGCGATTAATTGTTCAGCCCTACTACAGAAGTCTACAATAGAAACACCACTTTTTTCAGCAAAAGGTCAATTCTTTCACAGGTTTGTTTCTCCATGACAGGCTCCTCCTTTGTGTTTTCTTACCGGCCACAAATTCTACAAGCTCTAGGTCTGAATGTGTCTCAGAATGTTGCTCTGCTTTCCGACAAAGTAAACCAAGAGACAAAACCAGATTTTCTTTAATGCTTTAATGAAACAGCATCTCACCCATTTGATAATCACTTTTTCCATGACAGACCCAATAATTGACCAAATACCAGATGAAGCGTAAAAGCAGAAAATGTTCGCCTGGACCTTCTCTCTGCTAAGGCATGGAGCTGAAGGGTGTCAGATGCTGGTTTAATCTTCTCATTAGGCTAGGCGGTGTTGAAGAAATCGTTGCAAACTTTTACAAATCCCTGTCTTTCCCCTTCTGCTAAAATGTTGAACTGTACTGCAGTTTCAGCCATGTCAGCAAACCCATCCTCCTTTTCCTTTCGTTGACCACCATCAGCCATCTGCCACGCCCTCATCGTTCTGTATTCGCTTCCTAAAAGCGCTGCGAGCTTTGTCATGTAACCTGTTGCTGCGCCGCTGAATCCTCGCAGTGGTTTGGCCAACCAGCTTCCTCCATCAGCCATAGTGATGAAGTCTGCATTAAACCAGAACCTATTATCATTTATACGCAGAGCCATGAGGGCCAGAGGAAAAGTCCGGAAATTTCTGGAAGATTCAGCGATAACTGAAGCTGTGAAATACCAGGTTGTAAACAAAGCAGGTTTCATGTCTAAGCAGACATCTTGACCCTGAAAAATGTTTATCAAATTAGTGACAAACATGTCTCTCTCATGAATATTGCCTCTAATTTTGGGATACATTTCATTCCCTTCCAGGTTTTGTTCATAAATTAGATCCTTTATGACTGTCTGTAACTTTTCTCCTTCTCTGTCTTCTCCATCTTTAAGCATTTTTCCAACTGGGTAAAGATAAAGACTATCAGGTTTAACTAGGAAGATCCATTCATTGATCAGAAGGTAAGAATCTTCATTTTCTCCATCCTTGCCATAGTGACGAATGATGTTTCTGATGTCTCCTCCATTTTCAATCACATAACATCGCTCTAAAACTGGTTGTTTTTGATTATTGTCATCTATCCAGACAAGGTTCCCTGGTCCATTTCTTGTTCCTATCAAAAAATCTGCTGGGTTTGGGTCATTGACCCTCCTTAGTGGTTCTGCTGGTTCTGGATAAAACAGTCCCCAAGTCAGACTTTCAAGTATCCTGAAATTTTGTCTTACTTGTTCAACATTGTTTTGATCAACGTTCTGTGATTTAGTTAGATATGAAACAACTTTCTCATAAACTTCTGGATCAATAAAGGTTGTTGGTCCTGCTGGCCAATGTTCCCTATAGAGATGTGGGTTGACGTTAGGATCATCTTCATCACGTAAGAATCTGGTGTGATTGGTGAGAACCTGGTGTCCGGTGCGGTCCGACTCCTTCCTCCGTATCTCTCCCTTCCTGCCAACAGTCAGAACCACCTTCTTGGTCTGATCTTCAGATCTCCACTGGGCTCCACCTGCAGAGACGTCCTGACTGATGACCTCTCCTGTCTCTGTGACCTGGACCACAGCGGTCCACAGGTGTAACTCCGTCTCAATGCCGGCTTCATGGAGCTTCTTCAGCAGAGCTTCTCTGAACCGGCGGTCCGATCCCGCGTCACAGGCCAGAACTGTAGTAGTCTGGATCTTCTCACTGGTCCTGGAGATGCTTTGGATGATCCTGGCCACATCTTGGTAGCTGTAGCCTGATACTCTCATCTCTCCTGAATGGTCTCTGGCTCCATGGCCCACCAGAACCAGGCTGCTGTGTTCTGACAGAACCAGGGCTTGACCTTGGACCTGTTGAAGCCTCTGCTGGGGACCAACAAGCTGAACTGAACTAACTGTTGGATGTTTGTCATAAAGAGAAGCTGCAGCTCTTCTCACCACCTCATCATCTTCTAACATCAGGATCTGCTGCTGGTCAAACTCTACGATGGGCTCATCTGCTCTCTGAGCGGTTCTGGAGCTGCAAACCGGGTCAGACTCATTGGTTACCTTATAAACTGAAGGATTCTCTTGGTTCGGTTCTTCTGGACCATGGACCAAAGCAGCTTTGGGGAGGTGACCTCCAGAATTCAGGGTTGTGTTTCCATGGAGAGAGAAATCTGCTGCTGCTTCAGGTTCTAGTTTCAGGGTCAGATTTTCAGGTAGGGAACCAGAACCCCCAGATCCAGATTGTCGGTTCTGGACCAGTATTTCTCCTTCAGTGATGCCGTCTAACTCTGACACACAGGACTGATTGTTTAGGAACTTCAGGCTGACTGGGACACGTTTCTGAGGATCTAAGCTGTTTTTCTGCCTCATTTTCCCCTCTGATGGGTCGGTGCTGCCTGTCAGAACCAGAACTTTCTGTCTAACGCTGGCAGAGGTCTCTGAAACACTTTGCCACCAATCCTCCATCGTCTCTTTGTTGAAATCAACCAAGAAGGCGTCAAGATCCTGAAAATAAAACACAAGTTTGGGTCAGAACACAAAGAAGTTCTGGTTCGGTTCCAGCTGTGATAAACCATAATGTTCCTATTAATACTCCTGCTGATCAGTTATTCTCATACCAACGGTTTTTGGTATTTTTAGTTTCCTTCATGACTAAAAACAACAACAAAAAATCATCTGGTTCCAAAAGAAATGTTGAAAAATATTGAAATTAAAATTTTACTAAAATTTCTGGAAAAGCTTTTTTTAAATTAATTCATGAAGATTTTTTTTACATTTTTGAAAACTCCAGTTTTAGGACCAGTCATCAAACCAAGACGGCACCAAAGGTTCTTTAGTCCTCAGCCGTCCGTATGGATCTGAACAACGTTAGTTACTCTTATTTCTGGACCAGAGAGCAGAGAAATACAACTTCCTGCAGAATCAGACTAACAGGGACTCAACTTTTCATCTGAACAGTGGAAATTTAGATTTGGTGTTCAACAAGGCTCAGGATTAGGCCTCACACTTTTTAATTCCTAAACTTCGCCCTCAGAGAAACAGGATCAGAACATTAAAGTTATTAGCTATGCTGATGACACACCGCTTTACATTGCAGTGTTAGCTCCTGACACTCAGTGGACTGATAAACATTTTTAGCTCTATTTGATGCATGAAGTCATGGACAACTTAAAAATAAATATCTTCAGCTCAGTCAGGACAAAACCATCAGCCATGTACTTCCACAAGTGAAGCTCAGAGTAAAACACCAACTGAGAATGAAAACTCTGGGTTCATATTTAACTCAGTTTAGGATTTAAACTTCATCTAGTTTGATGTCAAGGATGTGTTCTTCTTTTCTCTACTATTATTCCATCCCAGTCTGCTGCAGATACTCTAATTTACCTTTGCAGCATTAAGAAACACTTATTACTTACAATAAGTTTTTTTAGCATCCATAGTAATAATTAAAACTCATACAGATATGTAATTTTCTTCTTCTGATCCTTAGTAATAGAAAAGCTCTCAACATGACAGAAGTCGTCATCTATGGACCAGAGTCCTTTAATAGGAAACTTCCTAATCAATGACTTAATTTGATGTTGCTAAAATCAGAAATTATTGTGTCTGGGTGTGAAGCTAAAAAACTAGTCCAGGGATTTGCTGCTTCAAGGCGGGACTTTTGTAAATGGCTGATCCAGGAGGAGTGAAAGCTGCAGGTCAATGACTGGATGCAACCTGCTGGGTTTCCTTAGAGAGAAAACTGTTAACCAATCCGTCTGGAGGATTTACATTAATTGACTTTGGAAAGAGACTTTAGATGACGTGTGTTGTGAATTGGGCTATATAAATTAAATTAAATAGATTTATTCAGAGTTTAAACATCTTTAAAATTTAAAAACTGATCTTTCTAATCTTTGTTGATAATGTTAGGTATTAATCTCATTAAATCTTAAAACCTCATGTAATCTCTAATTTCTTCCATTTGTTGCTTTTCACTGTTTAAACTCAACTTTTATTTGACATTAAAGTAGTTTTGTTTACTACTTACTGTAGTTATATTATTTTTATTTTGTTTTTTATGTGAAATGATTCCAAGGATCAATGATTTAGAAACATTTAATTCTTAGATTTTATTTGCTTTGCTTTCTCTCCATATAAAGTAAATGATAATGATCATTGGGTTTGTGATATAAGGATAAAATCTTTACCTTGTCATTGTGCAGCAGCAGCTGATCTGGAATCAGTCTGAAAGGAAAAAAACAACAAAAATGAACCTGGATTTCCATTTTATCTGAAAATGATCAACAGAAAACTACAAACTAAACATGACAGTGATCATAGAGCTATTGCTGGAACTCAGATCAAAGTTTAAACTATTTTAAGTTTTAAAAAGTTTTGCCTCCTATTTGACTAAAATTGTCAGATTTCAGCAACAATTCAGGATCTGCAGTTTTCTGTCATTTAAAATGAATCAAGGGTTCTTCTGGTTGTCAGGTCCGTTTGGACCGTTTCACTCTTTCATCTGATTCCAGCTAAATGTGAATATTGCAGTTAAACAGTCTTCTGCAGACTCTGGATCTGCATGGACCTCTGCAGGCCTGTAGTGAGAAGGTTTAACAGCTACCTGCTGGATTCAGACACTCCTTGGAGGAGATGTTCAGCACCGACGTCACGGCTCAGCTTCTCCTGGACGTCTCCTCTCACCTCTGCAACATTACAGCACAGGTTAAAACCTCGACAAGATGGGCTAAGAGTCAATAATCCAGGATTTAAATCCTGTTTGTGACTTTATTAAAGGTTATAAAGTGGCGTACGGATGTGGTTGGTGAAGATGAGGAGGCTGAAGATGACCAGCAGCTGCAGAAGCTTCCATCTCTGCCTGCGTCCTGCCATCACTCTGCAACAACCTGATGAAACCATGAACGGTGGAAGCATGTTGGAATAAAAGGTGAACCTGCTGAACATCATGTTTGTTCACAGACCAAAGAGCTGCTGTTTGCTGGACTCACCTGAAAACCTTCAGTTTCTGGGAGAAAAGCTGCACTCAGACGATGATGATGATGAA
This sequence comes from Fundulus diaphanus, assembly GCA_037039145.1. NCBI lineage: Eukaryota > Metazoa > Chordata > Actinopteri > Cyprinodontiformes > Fundulidae > Fundulus > Fundulus diaphanus. Next base: position 7,176,770 of record CM073127.1, on the reverse strand, counting down.
GATGCTGTCCAGGATGAGCTTCTTTGCTGTGACTTTTGTTTTATTACAGAGATTAGATCCTCCTGTGGAGGAGGAGTTTCTCTGAAGACTCCTTGAAACGATACTTGGAGGCGGGGAAGGAAATGAACACTATGCCACGAAAAAAAAAAAAACTTATTTGGTTTTCTCTGCAGCTTCTGAGAAAACACTTGGCCAAATCCGTCAAAAAAAACCCGAACTTTAAAAATCAAAGGTTACACCAAACCTTTTTGATTCTTTAAATCATTGCAGTTATTGAAGAGTTAACCCAAGCCTACCAGAAAAGAGACATTTCAAATAAAACCTTAAAATCCAAACTATTGTCAATAAATATTTCTGCATGAGAACTTCTCCACCAGATCTGTATATTACTGATCACTGATTTAATCTAAAGATGCAGAGACATTGAATAGAAGAGATCCAAGACCTCAACTCTGCAGAACTCCATGTTTGCTTCTTTTTGTCTCCAAAATACAAATTTGTGCTTGTTCATACAAAAAAAAAACATTTATCCATCATCTAAACCCACTTAACCTTTCAGCGTGGGGGGGGGGGGGGGGGGTCCACCTGGTCTCACTGCTCCATCACAGATCAAACAACTGTGACAGAACCTAAGAGTGATTTAGAGAAAGACCAGTCGACCCAAAAGTCGTGGTTTTGGACTGTAGTAGGAAGACGGGGAACCCAGGGAGAACCTGGAGAACCCACAGCTGCACAGGGAGAATGTGTAAAGTCCAGTAGAAAGAGGCCAGGCCGGGATTTAAACCCACAACCTCCTGGCTACAGGGCAGGGGTATTTCTACTGCTACACTGTGCAGCTCTGATGCTTTGTCAGGAAAACTGAGTTTATCTATGGAGAGAAAATAAATGCCATCTTTAAACCTGCAGAGCTGAGGAGCAACAGAAAGTGTGATTGATGTAAAACCTGATGAAGAACAAAGAAAAAGAAACATAATTTATTTTTATTTATTCAAGATCTACATAAATAAGAGTTCAGCCGTTCAGATCTGCTGAATCATCGCTTTCACCACCAAAACTCCACCATGATCAGATCAGCCATGTGGAAATGATCAGCAGGTAGATCTTCTTGTCCTGCTTTTGCTGCTTTCACCATGACAGCAGAGGAAAATGGACGTTTACGTGATTCTGGGAGCGTCTGAGAGTCTGTGAACTTGGACCAGCTCTCTGTTTCATCATGAAATGACACATTTTACTTCTGCAAATGTTTCTTGTGTCACAGACGTGATCAGGGCAGCAGTCTGACGCCTGACTCCAGGTCACGTCTGGAGGTCTGGCTGAAGCGGCTGAAACGACACGATGTTTCTCTTCTGTTTAAGAATCAAACGTAGGATTTTCAAAAAGCCAGACAAAAACCATCTCTGTCTGTTCACCAACAAACGACAGTTAACAGGATAAAACTGGAGGCGTTCCTCTCAGAAGCCCTGCAGATGATGAGGAGGACAACAGGACCCTTCATGGACTCGTCTTGGATTCACAGTGGATCCATCATGAAGGAGATCAGTGGATCTGGTCTTCCTGCTGTCCCTCCGTGTCTCCCTGGTCGTTCCAGGCGTTTCCTCTCCTGGTCTTTGTTCTGGAAGTTTAGGACATCTTCACCTCCATCATGACTTTACCATCCTGCTCTCAGCATCTATGGTCCACCTGCTTCAGCAGCACATCTATCACCATAGGAGGCCCGTCCCATCATTCTAAGAAGTCGGGAAGATTAGCCAGAGTGAACGGATCAGACAGAACCAGCCAGTGATCTGGTCCAGGAGGTTCTCCAGAGCTTGTTGTCCAGTAGGTCCTAAAAGGACACGTTGCCGTATCATCAGAGGAGAACCAGAGGAGTGAACGTTCCCTGAAAGTTCCTCTTGTTGTGCTCGTCACTTTTAAAGCCGTTTCTAGACTGCTTTACAGTTTAAACTCTTCATCGTGTCTCTGAGACGTTCTCCTGCTGTTACAACCTGTTCTAAACTGGGTGGAAAAGCAGAATAACTAGAGTTTGGAGTTCAGGTCTTCTGTAAATGTCAGGATGAGGATTCAGGACATCTGGCGTAAAAACTCTGCCAAGTTGTAAAGACCTGCTGTGGTGACCCCTGAACATGTTAGCAGCTGAAGGACTTTCCTTTATTTAAGCAAAACTGCAATAGATGGCTCTGTTCTCATTCTTTAACCTGCTGCAGATGAAAACCTCAACAAAAGCATCAGTTCTGTTAAAATAAAGCTGAGGATGAGAACAAAGATGAAGTCTCTGTGTTTGATGGAGGGAAAGTTTCAGAAATCAAGTTCAGGAAGTCTTTAAAGTGGATAAAGTCACAAAGTTCAGGTTCTTCCATTCAGTTCTGTGCTCCTCAGAGACGTTAAGACTCACTTTAAAGCTTTGATCATGAAGTCAGGGGGAAATTATTCCTGAGAAAACAGAGGAGAACATTTTCCATCAGAGATTCTCCAAGCCGGGTCCAACTGCCGGTTCTCCTGAGCCTGACCACCATGGATCTGCAGCATGAGGATGTTTCTGGAGAACATCTGCCTCAGTCACTTCCCTCTGGCAGGAGGCTGCAGTCCATCAGGACCAAAACCTCACGCCACAAGAACAGTTTTTTCCCATCCGCTACCGGCCTTATGAACACGGCCAAGAGCCGCCTGTGATACTGGACACTGTTTCTCCCCCGTTCAGGACTTACAAGCTTCTGCGTTACATTAACGCACAGTTTACTGTGTATATAGCTTCTGTATATATATCAATTTTATTCAATTTTATTTTATTTTATTGTATTTTTATTTGTGTCTGCGCCATCAACACCAAGTCAAATTCCTTGTAAGTGCAAACCTACTAGGCAATAAACTTGATTCTGATTCTGATTCTGATTCTGAATGCAGCTAAATCAACCAGAACCAGAAGCAGACAAACAGAAATCTGACTTCAGGTCAGCTTGTTTCCCCTCTTTACATTAGAAATTAAATATATACATTTGTTAAAAAATTAAAGAGCGCGGCTGTTCAGATAGAAAATTAAAAATGACACCAGCCAGAAGTTCAGATCTTCAGGATGAGCGTCAACACGGCAGCAGATGAGTTCTCAGAGATCTCAGAGGTTTTTCCATCTCATCGTGACAGCAGCAGAAACGTTAGGCGGCCATGAAATTGAGAAGTGAAGCAAAGAGCTCCTCCAGCGTGAAGCCAGACCTCTGCAGAGGAAACAGGCTCCAGCAGAGAGCTGAAGCTTGAAGCTAACATCTGCAGCAGCTGCAGCCTGGGCTGGTAGCAGCTGGAGGAAAGCTTCCCTGCTGTCACTGCAGGAGGAAAGTTCTCCTGCTTCCTCCTCAAAGACAGGCTGGTGCAGAGGAGACATCTTTTTCTTTATGCTTTAAATCCAGATACAGGGAAAGATAATTATATACAGAGAGGTTTAGATCTACTGAGATAAAATGATTTAATAAAATAAGATAAAAAAGAAAAGAAGTTCTGAGCTGCCAGACTTTCTCTTTATCAACCATTGTGTCCTGATCAGAAGCTTTAATTGATTTTATCCTTCTAGTTAAGGTCAGCAGAAGGTGAAAAGCAGCCAAAATAAGTCTTAAAGAAAAAGGAAAAATCTAGAAGAGACATGTCGTAAAATCAGATTAATTTATTTATAAAGCACTAATTGTCAACACGTCATTTAAAGGCTCTTTATAAAGTCAGTCCCATCAGATCCTCCAGTCAGGTTGGTCCGGAGTTTCTCTCAGGATCCCGGCAGGTTGCATCTCTTGTAGCATCTCAGGAGCAAATAAAATATTGATGAAGCAGAAATTAGGGCTCGGACAGGCACAGCCCAATGGAGTGGTAGAAAAGAGGACTACATACAGGTTATGTTGTGACCTGCCATTAGTGTGTCCATCTGTGTATTATTTTTAATATTTCAATTAAATTCAATTTTATTTATATAGCACCAATTCATGAAACATGTCATCTCAAGGCATTTTATAAAGTAAAATCCAATCGGATTATACAGATTGGTTAAAAAATGTCCTATATAAGGGAACCAGCTGATTGCAACAAAGTCCCGACAAGCAGCATTCACTCCTGGAGAAGCGTAGAGCCACAGTGGACAGTCGTCTGCATTGTCCATGGCTTTGCAGCAATCCCTCATACTGAGAAAGCGTGAAGCGACAGTGGAAAGAAAAACTCCCCATTAACGGGAAGGAAAAACCTCCAGCAGAACCAGAACCAGGCTCAGCGTGAACGCTCATCTGCCTCGACCCACTGGGGCTTAGAGAAGACAGAGCAGAGACACAGAAAGCACAGAAGCTCACATTGATCCAGGAATACTTTCTATGTTAGATGGTAATAGAGGATGATCTGCCTCCCCTGATGATGTCACAGCTAACAGAACGCCAGACCAGGTGTACCTTCTATGAAGAAAAAAAGAGAGAGAACAAAACGTTAAAAGCTGAAATGACAACAGTCATTTTAATGCAATGCAATGCAAAACTGGAGAACAGTAGAACTCAGCAGAGTGAGAGAAATAGACCCTGATGTCCTCCAGCAGCCTAAGCCTATAGCAGCATAACTATAGAGATAGCTCAGAGTAACATGAGCCACTCTGACTAGAAGCTTTGTCAAAAAGGAAAGTTTTAAGATTAGTCTTAAAAGTAGACGGGGTGTCTGCCTCACGGACCAAAACTGGGAGTTGGTTCCACAGGAGAGGAGCCTGATAGCTAAAGGATCTGCCTCCCATTCTACTTTTAGAGACTCTAGGAACCACCAGCAGACCTGCAGTCTGAGAGCGAAGTGCTCTGTTAGGAACATACGGGGTAATCAGAGCTCTGATATATAATGGAGCTTGATTATTAAGGGCTTTATACGTTAGAAGAAGAATCTTAAATTCTATTCTTGATTTAACTGGAAGCCAATGAAGGGAAGCTAAAATTGGAGAAATATGATCCCTCTTGTTGATTTTCATCAGAACTCTTGCTGCAGCATTTTGGATCAGCTGAAGACTTTGAACTGCATTTTGTGGACTTCCTGTTAGTAAAGAATTACAATAGTCCAGCCTTGAAGTTACAAATGCATGGACTAGTTTTTCAGCATCATTCCTGGACAGAATGTTTCTAATTTTGGCGATATTCCGGAGGTGAAAAAAGGAAACTCTGGAAACCTGTTTAATGCGGGATTTAAATGACATGTCTTGGTCAAAAATAACACCAAGATTTTTTACTTTATTACCAGAGGCCAAGTTAATGCCATCCAGATTAAGTGATTGATTAAGAAGTATATTTTTTGAGGACTCTGGTCCAAAGATTACAACTTCTGTCTTGTCAGAATTTAAATGCAGGAAATTTAAAGTCATCCAGCTTTTGATGTCATCAAGACATGACTGCAGTCGAAGTAATTTATTGGATTCATAAAGCATTATTATTTCTTATTATCTATAGTACTACAATAAATATTATTAGAAAATATTACATGGTTTCTGCCATTAAACTCCAGGGTTTACCATTTTAACCCCAGAAAAAAATGAACAAAAACTTTAAGCTGAAATAATTATTGTTAAAATTTAAAGATTCACTAATTAGGAGTTTAATTAATCATGCCGCATAGACAGAAATTAAAAAAGATGTTTTAAGAGCTGGGGCATGAAAAATGTAGGGAAATAAATTAGATTTGCATTAAATGAAGGATTTATGTTTGTAATCAGGATTTAAAACAGCAGGAACAGAGAGAAGGAGAATAAAAGCAGCAGCTGGATTAAAATTCATGTTTTATAAGATACTGAAGGACTCCAGTTTCTCTGGAGCTTCTTTTCATGGTTCATGTTGCATTAAAACAGAAGTTTTAGTTATTGGCTCCAGACTTTCAGAGGCAGAAGTTCAGCTCAGAGACAACAAACTCTTGGGATCTCATCAAACTTCTTGCTCTTTTCTGACGTTAAAATGTATCAAAGTATTTATTTTATCACCAGTCTGATTGTTTCTGTCTCAGTCCAAAGCAGAGACGTTCTTCAACAGCTTCAACAGCCTGATTACTGCTCTGTGCTGCGTTCAGGTCCTCCTGACAGGAACGGTTCTATGGGCTAAAGTCTCTGTCAGTGAGAAAATCATCTCCATAAATGTGAGTAAATGAGACTTTCCCCTCCATCTTTATCTACTCTGAGCCAGAAAGGCCTCCAGACCCTTCAGCTCTTCTGTTGAAGGCAAAGCTGAACGTCACAGAGAGAAGTCATTCATTTATCGTCATGTTTCAGGGGAGGGAGAAACAGCGCCATCAGGTGTTCAAAGAGGTTACTGCGCCTCATAGACGGACGTTTAGAAAACAGACTCTACTTTGACAAAAGCTGCTTCACGTTTTCACAACAGAGCCGAGCCTGGCTGAGAAATCACCAGGTGGAAGCAGAGGTCCGCCTCAAGGTTTCAGAGGCTGAAACCAGATTAATTTCTGCTGTTTGCTTAGAAAAACTTAGAAAAACTGATGAGTTCATTGATATTTATAGAGGTAAAAACTAACGGCGTTAACACGACGGTCCCCAACAGTCCATAGTCTGACCGCCTCAGGACCTCCATCCTTCAGTCTACTGATGAAGGCCGTCTGCAACTAACTAGACGGGCACAGAGATTCCTGAAGGTCCAAAATCACAACACAGACCATTCTGAATGAATCAAAGCTTTTATTTCATGATGGAAAAAATCCAACAGCAGAAAACAACAGACCCAGAGCATGTTGCTTTGAGTTATGGAAGCGTTGTTGGAAAGTGAAGATGATCCTGGCCCGACTTAACGCCCCTTGTTTTTGCTAGCAGAAGCTCCTTTGCTAGCAGAAGCTCCTTTGCTAGCAGAAGCTCCTTTGCTAGCAGAAGCTCCTTTGCTAGCTGAAGCTCCTTTGCTAGCAGAAGCTCCTTTGCTAGCAGAAGCTCCTTTGCTAGAAGAAGCTCCTCCACTGGCAGAAGCTCCTTCGAGGGGGATTTCAGCTTTTTGAACCTTTGCAGTGTTCATGAATGCAGAGTAATTCTCTATAAAAGCATTATTCTCAGCTTGGGCTAAGACGTGAAACTCAGTGGCAATTTCAAAAATGTTCTCTCGTGCATCACCTCCTGCATTAAACTCCATTTCCCATCTTCTAAACACACGATTCTCTCTTTGGAGAAGTCCAAAAAGGTTGATTTTCTGAGAGTCAGTCATTTCTTTATAAGAGGTACCCACAGCGCCGCTGAATCCTCGCAGAGGTTTGTTGATCCAGGTTCCTCCATCAGCCATGGTGATGTACTCTTCATCAAACCAGAACCACTTACCATCATTCATAATCAGAGCCATGAGGGCCAGAGGGAAAGTCCGGAAATTTCTGGCAGATTCAGCGATAACTGAAGCTGTGAAATACCAGGTTGTTAACAGCAGATTATTTCTCTTTGGGTTAGGTTCAACCTGAAAAAATGTCCTCACATTAAAAACAAAATTCTTTTGCTCGTCTGTAGGTTTTATTTTAAGGTTATTATCCTTAACATAAAATCTTTCTCTAATTTTGTCATAATTTTCTATGCCTTCTTGATTTAGTTGATTAATCATTTTCTCTATAACATTCCTATCATCACCTTCATCAAGCCTTTTTCCAGCTGGGTGGACATACAGACCATCATGTGTAACCTGGAAGATCCAGCTGTTGATCAGAAGGAATGAATCTTCTTTTTCTCCATCCTTGCCATAGTGACGAATGATGTTTCTGATGTCTCCTCCATTTTCAATCATATAACAGTTTTCTAAATATGTTTTTAAATCTGTTATCCATTCAAATCTCCCATTTTGATCTCTTTTTCCCAATAAATAGTTTTCTTGATTGTTTAGTTCACCAACTTTCCTCGGTTCTGGTTGTTCTGGATAAAACAGTGCCCAAGTCAGACTTTCAAGTATCTTGAAATCCTGTTCTACTTGTTCAACTTTGTTTTGATCAACGTCCTTATAAACTTCTCGATCAATAAAGGTTGTTGGTTCTGCTGGCCAGGCTTCTCTGTAGAGTTTTCGGTCATTAACAGGATCACCTAAGAATCTGGTGTGATTGGTGAGAACCTGGCGTCCGGTGCGGTCCGACTCCTTCCTCCGTATCTCTCCCTTCCTGCCAACAGTCAGAACCACCTTCTTGGTCTGATCTTCAGATCTCCACTGGGCTCCACCTGCAGAGACGTCCTGACTGATGACCTCTCCTGTCTCTGTGACCTGGACCACAGCGGTCCACAGGTGTAACTCCGTCTCAATGCCGGCTTCATGGAGCTTCTTCAGCAGAGCTTCTCTGAACCGGCGGTCCGATCCCGCGTCACAGGCCAGAACTGTAGTAGTCTGGATCTTCTCACTGGTCCTGGAGATGCTTTGGATGATCCTGGCCACATCTTGGTAGCTGTAGCCTGATACTCTCATCTCTCCTGAATGGTCTCTGGCTCCATGGCCCACCAGAACCAGGCTGCTGTGTTCTGACAGAACCAGGGCTTGACCTTGGACCTGTTGAAGCCTCTGCTGGGGACCAACAAGCTGAACTGAACTAACTGCTGGATGTTTGTCATAAAGAGAAGCTGCAGCTCTTCTCACCACCTCATCATCTTCTAACATCAGGATCTGCTGCTGGTCAAACTCTACGATGGGCTCATCTGCTCTCTGAGAGGTTCTGGAGCTGCAAACCGGGTTGTTTTTCCCAAATCTTCCATTGTTACTTTCATTATCAGACAAAATCCTAAAGTTTTGTCTGCAGCTCTCTAAGGTCTCAGCAGAAGTTAGCAGCCCATTTTCTGTCTGCTTTTCCTTTATTTTGGCCCAGAAGGTGACGAAGTTCTGAAAAATAAAACACATGATGTGAGCTCCGTTCGTTCTATACATCCATTAACCTCAATTAACCTGGCAGTCATGGTTTAGGACTGTGAGAGGAAGCAGGAGTTCCCAGAGAGAACCCACAGATGCACAGGGAGAACACGCAGAAAGACCCAGGCCAGGATTTGAACCCACAACCTTCTTGCTGTTTATCTACTGTATTCTCTTGCTTCACAACTAAACAAATCTTGGGTTAAAATCAAATCAGCGGAGCAGGAAACTTTGTCAAAGTCAAGACATTATTGTTTTGAATATTATGAATATTTAGGACTTTTCTGTGAATTAAACAAAATGTGTTGCTGTATTAACAGCAGAGAAGCAGAAACGTGATATTTAGCATTTTTAATATTAGTTTTTGCAACTTAGCTAAATTTCTTCATTTTTGTCCCTTTCAATAGTTACAAACCCACACAGGTGCCTCTAAAATAGAATAATTCATAAAAGTGCAATATTTTTGCCAGTCATCTCAGAAAGTGAAGGTCATACATAGAAACCTAGCACACAGTAATATTTTCCACGCCTTTGTTTCTTGTAATTTTGATGATTATGGTTTTCAGAGGATAAAACCCAAAATTTTGTCTTAGAAAATTACATAAACAGTGAAATAGTTCATTATTGGAACCTCCTGGTGTCACACCGTAATCAGCTAATTAACTAAAACACCTGCAAAGGTTTCCTGACGCTTTAACCGGTCTCTGACTCCAGGTCAGAAAAAGATGACTGGACAGAGGTCCAGAAGACATTCACAGACAACCTTCACAAAGACACAGAAGGTCACTGTTGAAGAAGCTGGTTGTTCACAGAGTTCTAGATCAAAGCAGATTAACAGAAAATTGAGTGGAAGGTAGAAATGTGGCAGCAACAGTGACAACCGCAGCCTTGAAAGGATTGTGAAGTGAAATCCATTGAAGGACTTGGGGGAGCTCCATAAGGAGTGGACCGAGCCTGGAGTCGTTGCCTGAAGAGCCGCTACCCACAGATGATGCTAGACGTGAGCTACAAGCGTTGTGTTCCTCCCACTCCTGAAGCAGAGGCAACGTCAGACGTGACTTAGCTGGGCTCAGAAGAAGAGGACCAGCACTGCTGCTCAATGGTCCAGAGTTCTGCTTTCAGATGAAACCAAATTCTGCATCTAGATCAGAAATCAATGTTCCAGAGTCCGGATGAAGAGAGGAGAGGTTCAGAAGCCACGTTGCTTGAAGTCCAGAGTCAAGGTTCCACAGTGATGGTCTGGGTGCCATGCTGGTTCTGGTCCACTGGGTTTTCTGAGGTCCACAGTCAACGCAGCCGTCTGCCAGTAAAGTCTAGAGCACTTGATGCTGATTTTATTTTCCAGCAGGACTTGTTACTGGCCCACACTGCCAAAGGTACCACCAGCTGGTCCAATGAGCGTGCAAGATGAGGCCAACCAGGTGTTGATGCAGAGAAATGGACCTTCTGTTCAGCAGCCAGAACTCTGTCCTTAAAACATCTTTTTTTGACCCGTCTAAGGGGATAGTCTAATTTTCTGAGACACTGAATGTTGGGTTTTCTTAACCTGTAGCCATAATCATCAAAACTAGAAAGACGTAAAGCTTGAAATATTAATTGTCATGAATCTCTATAAAATAACTGTTTCATTTCTGAAATGGCAAAAATATTACAGCAGATGTCTATAAACAGAATTTACCAACCTGCTTATTGCTGGTGACCCAAGCAGAGAAGTTTCCACACCCATCATGTAAACTCAAAGGATTCTGGTCCAAACTGATGGAGAGACAAGATTTTATTCTAAACATGTTTGCCAGGTGTGGATGGTGGCTGTCTGATGAAATTAGTGACGTAGGAGGTAAGTTATTAACTATCTGAGTAAAGAAACAATGTTAAATCTGTTGAAAAACATTAAATATAATAACTGTTGTGTATGTTTGTGAGGTCATCTAGCAGAATACTGTCAATGAATGGTTTCATATTGTAGTCATGAGGTTCACTCTAATTTAAAATGTCGTCAGTTCAGGTGTTTGTCATCAGTCAGTGACTGCGGGGGGGCTCTGACATTAACTACAGGGTCAAACTTCAGGGCCACATGTGGATTATTAATCCAGCTCTGACCCAGACCTACGCTCATTCTGGAAACGGGGAATTTGGCGACGCAGATGGTGAAGTGGTGAATCGCAGCCAAACTGCATCATGACTCCTTTCAAACTTCAATTTCTCTCCGTATCAGACTTTAATCATAGATCGACTTCATCGTAATCTTTCACAGCTGCTGTGTTATTCATGCTGGTCCTGGTGATCCATGAAGAGCTTTAAAGTAAACGAGAAGATCTCCATAAGCCGTCTTCAAACTTAAATAAAAGTCTACACAACACTTTATCAGAGTTTTCTACCATCACATCTCCCCGATGATCACCAGGTGTTCCACAGATGAACATATTATTCTGACAAGGTGGGAAGGAATTACTTTAATTGCTGTTAGCAGTCAAACACTCGTGCATAATTCTGCACGGTGGATTGGCAAGATCCTCTTAGCAGGAAACGCAGTTTCAGAGATCAAATATTTCCTGACCAATCATGAGGAGAGGTCGATATGCTGCCTTAGACTGTTCTGCTATAACCTGCAGGGGAGACTGGCTACAGCCCCCCCCCCCCCCCTCCCAGGTGCTAGAAGGCTGCTCTCCATCCCCCAGAGCATAGTGGGCCTCTGTTCACTCCCATGCAGCTCTCCTGAGAGACCCCACGCCTAACGCTAACCAACCATTGATGAAACAGGTTTGCTCTGTCAGTAGCACACCACACAGGAACAGACTTCACTCAGAACGGTTCAGTGAACCAGCCTTAAAAGACGGACTTTTTTAATTTTACTGTTTTGTTTCTTTCACCATGAGCAGCAGCGTGGGCCCCTTCATAACTGGGGGCCCAAGTCCCCCCCCCCCCCCCCCCCCCCGCTTTAAGGGTTTACAGTTCTGGTTTGAAATCACATAATTTAACTTGAGTCCTAATAGAAAATACCAGTGGCCAGTTATTATGATTCTTAATCAAGCAACAATCTTCATATCTTATTCAGACTGAAAACATTCAAATTTGCTCTGCAACATACGAAATAATCTAACATTGATGAAATTATGACTGTTACTGAAACAAAAGTGTTCGCCTTTATTCAACACTTTCATATCCTGTCAACTTAAACCTCAAACATTAATAAATTATTAGAATTTAAGTGATAAACCAACATACAGTTGGACCTGATTGAGAAGCTGAAGGAAAATATTTCTTTTTTTTTATCATTTTTCACAAACATGTTAGATTCCTTTGTAGTTCACTTGGATAGAATAAAGTGTTCAGTGCATTTGTATTCTCCTCCCCTGAGTCAGAACTCTGTAGAACCGCCTCTCTCTACAGGTCCAGCTCCAAACTAAAGCTTCAGCTCATTCTTCTGAACAGAACCAGTCTTGTTACAGAACCTGAAACAGAACCAGGTCAAAGCTCAGGTCCAGATCCTGCAGATTATTGCCCCTGTACATTTATTCAGGGTCACCAACTGTCCCGTTTTAGCCGGGACGCTTTGAGCCACATTGAAGTGTCTCGTCTCTGACCCTCTTTGTCCGCATTGTATCTGCAGCCTGTAATTAGTATAAACCAACACTAGATGGCGCCCTTACTTTCCTGGACCTACAGAAGGAAGTCGCATCGAAACAAAGCCCAGTTTTGCGTCTCTGACGGATTAAGATTTATTCCCTGGAATGCCCTTCAGATTTCTAACTTTGCTTTGTTAGACAATTCCCTGTTCTTAATATAGCAAATGTATGACTTAGCATGAAAATTATGATTTTATCCTCAGAAATGTTTTTGACGTCAGAGAAAATGTCAGTTTTTCTGGCAGACACAAGAAATTAAACCGAAAATCAATATGAGTTTTTGTAGAAATTTACTCCCCCGTGGCCAATAATTTATTTTCTTTGACCTACAAAAGCCCGAATTTGATTTTCTTTCTGGAAATTCTGAGAATAAAGTCAGACAGTTGTTTGGACAATTGCTTCAAAGTCCTGACGACACAAGATTCTGAAGCAAAAACAGAAACAGACTCCCAGCCCTGCAAGGGGGACTCCAGTCTCTGGTTATTTTGGGGGTTGCAGGATGAAAAGTTTGAGAACCCCGGCCATATTCTATAGACGCCTGGTTGGCAGCCCAGCTGAGGTACCTGGTTCCTGAGGAGAGGAGAAGATGTTCACTGGAGCGGAGATCAGTCAAGCCTCTGAACAGATGAAATCCACCAACATCTAGACTCAAGTTCTCCAGATCATCTGTCTTCACCTCTGCAAAGAAAAAAGCCATTTACCACACATGGATTACTCTGAATAACATAAAGATAAGGATGGATGATGGTACAGGAACAATCTGCTATTTCTGGTATTTTATGCCAATCAGACATGAGGAGAAACCACAGCTGGAACTCTGTCAGACTCCAACAGTGATCATAACTGCAGAAGGTCTCTAAAAGGACTCATCTCATGTTTTAGGTTTATCATTTTATTTAAAATTTAGATTGGCACGTTTGATAAAAACTCATTTAGGTGCTGAAGGTTGTGGCTCTTCACAGCAGTGATGCCTGCAGGAAGCTGGTTTCCAACCTGAAACACAGTCAAGCTGGTATCAAAGTATAAAATCAAATAAAAATAATAACTTGATAAAACAATCATTATGGTGATGGTTATTTTTTCAGATAATTGCCCTTTTTCTATATTTATTTATCCTTTTAATGAGACATTGCAAACAGAACCATCATGTTATAATGTTTTTATGATTTAAAGATAATTTCTTACCAAACTCTTTGGTGAGGATGAAGAGGCTGAAGATGATCAACAGCTGCAGAGTTTTCATTTTCTCCTCCTTCCTCCTGGAAATGATCAGAAACAGACTAACTGATGGGTGTTAAGCAAGAAAACATCTTTTCCAACATTAAACCTCAGTTCAGCTTTTACTGAATCTCTAGAAATATGTTTTACACGACGTTAACTTCTTATCACTACATCAGTTTTTCTCCCATTAATTTGGTTAACCTGAACCTGAGGACGGACTTTTGTGTTTGAGTTTTAAAAAGTATTTATTTATTGTATTTCTAAGACATATAATGCAAATAAATGTGGTCAAAATAAGTTCAGATGAGGTCAGAAATGAACGGATAAATAAAAGGAAGTTCTAATCAAGCTAAAGTAACCAGTTTATGTGATGAGCATCAGCTACGAGTCCAGGTTGATGTTGAGCATGGATCTGATTTGCAGAATAAGAAGCATCTTTATTTTACTTTAATGCATTTTCAAAAAGACAATCATTTTAAACCTTGTTGATTGTGAGAAGCTTCAGGCTGATTCTTTAACCTCCTAAAACACAATAATCTGTCATCCAAACATTGGATTTTAGACGTCTGAAAAAAGGCTGAGAAAAGTTCCTCTTCAAACAAATATGTTTGATCATCTGTAAACCTCATTCACAGATCTGTCAGAAGAGAGAAAAATATAAATATAAATATAAGTCGATGCTTAGCCTAAAACTTATAGGTCTTACTGATCAATGCTGACTCGTCATCAGCTGTGCAGAAGAACAACTTTCCATTAGACAGCTGGTTTGAAATTAAGTCATTCATGAATAAAAGACAGAAAAATGTAACAGCAAAGAACAATATATGATATTAAAATAAATACTCCTTAGACTAAACTCACCCAGAGTCTCCAAGAGCCATGGCAGAATGAGAAGCAAGCGGTGAAATCCTGGTGTTTAACTACCAGCCCAGCTGGAAGATAAGCTTATTTGAATATTATAAAAATGTAAAATAAGCTCATATTAAAATTAGAGCAGCAGATTAAGTGATGTTCTCTTTGTTTCACCCAGAATTACAGTTCAACGGGAACAACAGCTGCTAATTTCCCTAAATAAGCGTTCAGAGACGGTGCGACTACAGCTGGTTCCAGAGACCTTCTCTAACTGACGATGATAGAAATTCATCAGTATTACAAAGGAAACTGAAGCCAGGAAGATGATTTATAAAATGCTATTAGTGACTTTTAAGCTAAAAGACACATTTTCTCTGCAGGAGAATCAGAACAAATCAGAATCTGGAAGATGGAAGCAGGTCTGAAGATATAAACTGTCAGTACTAAGACAGTCATGGTCCTGCTGAGCTTTCCTCCATCACTAAACACCAGCCACCATGATGCTCCAACCTTCCCCCATGATGGCTCCCCTCCCTGGGCTTCCACCTGCCAGGACCCTCCTGGACCACATCCAGATGCAGCTACCAGCTAAAAGATGTCTCCATGCTGCTGCCAGCAGGATTTCCTGTGCAGACGCTGCATGGCTCTGAAGGTAACATCCTGCATGTTTAGATGTTTCTGAGGTTGGTGCAGGTTGTCCCTCAGAACTCTACACAGTTTGGAGAAGACATGAAGGACGGCGGTTCATTTACAAATCAACAAGAGCTTCAGACAATGAGCTGCTCTCAGGCTGGATCAGGATAACATGATGTTTAAAACGTTTTTTTACTGCATGAAGCTGCAGTGAAGCCTCAGCAGGAATTATTCAGTTATTCTAAAGTCTGTCAGATAATAAAGAACTGCTGATATACTGAGTTCTGGAGGAGGATGACAATGCAAATGGGTTTCTGATACCTGAAGCCATGAGACCTTCTACAGAGAGGTCAGAACATCATGGAAATCCTCCTCTGCTATCAGCTGCAAACTGTCAGCTTTCTCCAACTGTCTTCATGGATGGTTCCTGCAGAGTCAGACCAGTCACACCTTTAGCTGGAAGAATATAACCATGGACATGTTAAAGAGGTCCACAGACAGAGAAGCTGCAAAGTTCATCAGCAACCGTGTCATAAACAACCCATTCACAATGCAAATCCTGAGTTAAACAAAACATTATTTGATGAAATAACATTTAAAAAAATGATCTGTTCAGTAAAATCTGAAACTTTAGGACACTTGATTTTATTAATGCTTCCTCTGGGAAGCTAGGAGTCACTGTAATCGGTCGCTAAATGGGTTAATCCTAAAGTTATACAAAAACATAATTTAACCGACAATAATCTTCCATATTAATGCGGTAATAATGCTCATAGCACAATCGAATGATGGTGGAGCGAAACAAAACTTATGTTTAAAACAAACCATAGTGGTGCACTGGTGGCGCAGCTGGTAATGCCACCCATGTACGGAGGCCTTAGTCCTCGACGCGGTCAATACGGGTTTGAATCCGACCTGCAGTCCTTTGCCGGATGTCTCTCCCCCTCTTCCACTCCCCTTTCTGTCAGCCTACTGTGATTTATAGCGAGCCACTAGAGCCACGAGCCCAAAAATAAGTAAAACAAAAAAAGAAAACAAAAAAGACGAACTGTAGTTTCGTATCCAGGAAGAACGTATGTTACTCGGAAGCTAATAGCAATATGCTAGTGGACATTCGGCGCTACCTAAGCTTTAAGCTCTATTTTGGTTATAATGAGCGGACCGGAAAGCAACTATTAATATTGCATCAATGTGTAAAACCCTTATGGAAATAAAGTTTGTTATAACCGTAAAACAACTCATATTACACCAACAACGTTTGGTTTCAAAATGCTAACGGGAGCTATGCCTGTTAGCTCAGTCAAGCTTTAAAAACACCCTGAAGACACATTAAGCAAACCATTCTAAACTTCCCCAGTTTATTTCTCTGCCAAACCTCTCCTGTTTTTTCTGGTCGTGGCGATGGGCGTCCGGTTGCCAGTGATTTACTTCAAGGGAAAGCTGGTTATCTCATGCGGCCTGCATCGGTGGCTGGTCTCCCCAGCGTGAACTCCTCTCTCCTCGAGGGTCCATAGGCAAAGAGCAAGATCAGTCTGCTTCTCCATGTTTGGTTCTGGTTCTGGGTCTGCAGAGTAGACCAGAACCAGGAGACCTGGGTGGTCTGGAGAGTTGATAGACCAAAAATACGTCGTTAATGTATTTTGGTGCTGTTGTTCTTTCAATGTTCAATTCCATCAGAAGCTTATCTCTGGGAGGAACTGACTTAACTATAAAGAATTCATTATAGGTGGAAGGATCCTCTGGTAGGACTGAGGCAGGTCTGGCAGACGACTGACCCTAATCAAAGTATATAAACATGCACACAAAAGTTAAAACCCCAAATTTCTAAACACCAACGTAAAACTTTTTAACCTTCATCATTGTTGCGTCCCAAAACCATAAGAAAGGGTTAAAACAGAATAAATTATATCCAGCCTTATCATAAGCTGGGGCATGATAAGTTTCAGGGTTGCTTATGGATTCTATCAGCTCACTGTTTAACTTGGTAGAACACGCCAAAACTCAGTGAGAAAATCTCTGCAGACACTCTGAAAGTTTCCCTTTGTGATCATTCTTTGGGAATGACTCCATCTTTTACCAATGTTACCTTTTGGTTTTGCATTGTGATAAGGTTGATTTTTATCTGGCTGCTTAGGCTTTGGTGGCAGCCAGTCTCCACCGTTTCAGTCTGCTGGATCACTGGAGAACTGAATCTGGGCTTTTTCTTTGGCCTGTTTCCTGTTTGAAGGTTTAAGACTATAAGCGTTCTTTGTCTTTTGTTTAAATGCAAACAAGTTTTCCAAACAAACTGAGCATATCTGCACGTCTCCTCCATGGAAGAGTTACTTTTCCTGCAGTGCATGGTTACATCATATAGTGCACTTTTGTGTAGATTATGAAGGAACAAAGAATTAAAAAGCACAATTATGATTCTGGGATGTTTGTGTTCATTTGTTAATATGTCTCACCTAAGTTGAGCATTTTTTCAGTTGATTCCCCATTTTATTTAAGTTCTGGGTTTTTGTTCCTCTGTCTTTGCGTTGCCCTGTTTTCCCCTGTTTTCGTGCCGTTTTGGTTCCTTTTAGTGTAATCACAACGTTCCTTCTATTAAATATTCATCTTCAGTATGCGCCTGGCATCCTCTTGCTGCTGCTTTGCTCCTTCACCGCAAAACATGACAGAGCGACGCAACCACTAAAAGGACGAGGCAACAGGCGTGGAAGTCCTCACCCTGTTTGGGTACTTCTGTCGGCAGGTGGAGAAGAACATGCGCCCGGCAGATTTGCTGGTAGAGCGGCGATCGGCAGGTTGGGGCTCAAGATTAGCCATCCCTCTTCCAGGTATCGGTCCCCGGCGTTATGATTCTTCTCCACCACGGCAGGGCAAAAGGTGCTGGCGTAGCAGCCAACGAAGGGGGAGAAACTCCTCGCTAACCAAGGCTGATGCCCCGCATGGTTTTTTTGTGAGTGTCAGCCATCGACGCCTGCTCCCACTGCTCAAAGCAGCCCAACGGCACTGACACTGGCTCCAAGATACCTGATTGTACCGACTCCGACTCCGAGATGCCTGACGGCCCCCAAGCCTCCTCCTCACCTTGAGCTGCAGCCAATTTGGTTCCCAAGCCCCGAGGTCTCCAACAAGGATGTCTAGGTAGACGTGCCTTGTGCTACAGAACCAGAGGTCTGTGAGTTGGTTTTGGTGGTCGTGGCTCCTGTCTTGGCCCCAGAGGACCTCAGTGTGACAGGTACTAGGCGTCTTCTGGGGTTCACCATTGGAGTCCTGTTAGAGGCTCCCCGTGGTCTCCGGTGTTCTTCAAGGATTCCCAGTGAAAGAAATGGTTGTTTGTCCTCTTTGTCTCTGTGTTGTCCTGCGATAGATTCCCCAACGCAGTAGGATCAAGACCAGGTTTGACTCCATCATTTATGTTTCCATCATGTAATGATGTTGGAGTTAAAGGCTGTCTGGATTCAGCGGTCCACAGCTCCTGACTGATGAGCCCATTAGAGGTCAAGGAGCAGGAGTTAGAAACTGTAATCAGACGTATTTGGATGGAGCCTAAGTTAGTCACCGGCTCAGCCTGGTGGAAACCTGCAGAGGAAGAAACACAGAGGAGATAAAAACTACAGGACATTACTGCAGAGCGGCAGCTTTTAAAACCAGACGTCTGTGTAGTATTAAGACGAGTCAAAGGTGCTGAAAAGCACATAAGAGGTGTGGCTGTGGAGTTAAATTAAGTTAGAAAACTGTTTTCTCTTTAACTTTCTCCTGATAACAGACGCCTGCAGCTCCTCTTTTCTCTGCTCTACAACATTCCTGTCTGACAGCTCCAGTCCTTTTTAAAACCAAAGTTCAGGTTTAGCTCTCAGTTGTTTGGTGTTTAACGGACTCAGTCTCCATTTCACAGGATGAGGGCAGCCATTAAGCCAGCACCCATAATGGGTCAGAACCACCGACCTTGAAGGAAGTCAGCTCAAAGCTGGTGGTTCGGTTATGTTCTGTGTGATTCCTATTTCCTCTCTGTTCTGACCGTCATTCTCCCTCGTTAGTCCTCTGCCACCATCATTCTCAGCTCTCACTCGTTATCCATCTGATTATTTCTGTTTCCTCCTACCTGTGGCTGCGGACCTTCATGGTTCTCCCTCCTTTGCTTCCTTGTTCCTCAAAGCCTCGATTTAGTTCCTGGACAGCAACATTTTTCTAAATTTTCCTTGTTCTTAATTAAAACATTCCTACCAGAGGTGGGACCAAGTCACTGTTGTGCAAATCCTGAGTGAGTCTCCAGTCTTCATCTTCAAGCCCCGAGTCAAGACTCAAGTACGGCCAGCCAAGTCCGAGTCAGGTCTGAAGTCATCAGGTATTTCTCAAGTCCCAAATATGACACTTTGAATTTCAAGTCGTGTCGAGTCTGTATTATTGAACTACATGTTAAATGTAAATAATAGAGCATGTGTTCTTCTTAAATCAGTATTTATCTCAAACCGTGATGAAACCAGTGCAACTGACCTCACTAAACAGTAAAAGTAAACTTGGCTTCAAGAACAGTTCTCCTTTGAACTGTAACTCACCCTGGTTCGTGATTGAACACAGCAGTCCTCACAGAAGCTGATACATGATGAAATGTGTAAGATGATAAAATTATGTTGCCGAGAACTTTCAACTGTCAGACATTGAAAGGTAAGACACTCTTGGGATGAATTCTGTTAAGAATTACTGTGAAAAACTGCTGAATATACATTTAGACAATTATATTACTTGCCGTATGTAATGATTACAGAGCTAAGTAACTCTGAACAGGAATATCTGGATGAGGAAGTGCTTAAAGGAAGTTTTGAATAAATGACACATGAAAGGGAGCTTAATAAGAACACTAATTGCACTTTTTGTTTCTTTTTTAGAGCGGCAAACAAAGCTTTGTGTTTGCCGAACCATCTATACGGAGCAGCTTACTAAGGGGAAATGCAAAGTAAGATGTTCATTCCCCGAGCCAGAAATGAACACACATTGTCATCCAGTTGAATTATCTACAAGCAGGGGAGCAAGAAGACGACTGAGGACGCTGGGGAAGAAAAAGCAGGAGAACTATGTTTATTATCCTGATACAGAGGAGAGATACCCAAGAACCCTAAGCCGACCACTTATGCGCCATTATACTCATGTTTGACCATGGCCTAAAACTCCCCAACACAGTAAGACTGAGACCAGGTTTGACTCCAGCATCCATGAGCGTTTCCATAATGTAACGACGAGTTAAAGGCTGTCTGGAATCAGCACAGCAGTCTGACTGATGAGCCCATGAAAGGTCAAGGAGCAGGAGCTAGGAGCTGTAATTAGACGTATTTGGATGAAGCCTAGGTTTGTTTAACGGCAGCTGTGTTGAAAATCAGTCGGAAATACACAACCAGATGACAGAGCATCCCATGGAGAACCAGAGGGCTTCATCTGGGCAACCACATCCTCTAAAAGGGACGCAGTCACCGGCTCAGCCTGGTGGAAACCTGCAGAGGAAGAAACACAGAGGAGATACAAACTGCAGGAAATTACTGCAGAGCGGCAGCTTATAAAACCAGACGTCTGTGTAAGACGAGTCAAAGGTGCTGAACTGAAAAGCACATAAGAGGTGTGGCTGTGAAGTTAAATTAAGTTAGAAAACTGTTTTCTCTTTAACTTTGTCCTGGTAACAGACGCCTGCAGCTCCTCGTTTCTCTGCTCTACAACATTCCTGTCTGACAGCTCCAGTCCTTTTTAAAACCAAAGTTCAGGTTTAGCTCTCAGCTGTTTGTGTAATGAATGATGTGGTGAAGAACCCAGAATTCAGCCAAACACTGTAGAAATGCAAACTGAGGCAGCGGACGCATGGGTGACAAGTGTGACGAACCGACAAATAACTGAGGAGGGAGTGAGGCTTAAATAGACAGACAAACAGGTGAGCAGAGTAAATTAATTAATCACGGACAGGTGGAAGCGATTGAGGGAGCTGACAGAAACCTAAACGCAAAATCTAAGAATGAACAAAACACAGAATAGAAAACAGAACTAATAAAGAGACCAGATAACTGAAATAGTAAACTAACCCTAACTAAATATGAATCTAAAACAAGACAGAACCTACTGTAGAAATATACCCAGAGGCAGGAAAGAACTAACCTACCCAAACAATAAACCTAAACCAAAACAGAACATTACAGTTTGGTGTTTAAGGGACTCAGTCTCCATTTCACAGGATGGGGGCGGCCATTAAGCCAGCACCCATAATGGGTCAGAACCACCGACCTTGAAGGAAGTCAGCTCAAAGCTGGTGGTTCGGTTATGTTCTGTGTGATTCCTATTTCCTCTCTGTTCTGACCGTCATTCTCCCTCATTAGTCCTCTGCCACCATCATTCTCAGCTCTCACTCGTTATCCATCTGATTATTTCTGTTTCCTCCTACCTGTGGCTGCAGACCTTCATGGTTCTCCCTCCTTTGCTTCCTTGTTCCTCCAAGCCTCGATTTAGTTCCTGGACAGCAACATTTTTCTATTTTTTCCTTGTTCTTAATTAAAACATTCCTACCAGAGGTGGGACCAAGTCACTGTTGTGCAAATCCTGAATAAGTCTCCAGTCTTCATCCTCAAGCCCCGAGTCAAGACTCAAGTACGGCCAGCCAAGTCCGAGTCAGGTCTGAAGTCATCAGGTATTTCTCAAATCCCAAATCTGAAACTTTGAATTTCAAGTCGTGTCGAGTCTGTAATATTACTGAACTACATGTTAAATGTAAATAATAGAGCATGTGTTCTTCTTAAATCAGTATTTATCTCAAACCGTGATGAAACCAGTGCAACTGACCTCACAAAACAGTAAAAGTAAACTTGGCTTCAAGAACAGTTCTCCTTTGAACTTTATTTATCCAGAAAATTCTGTGAAAAATGCAACAGCAGAACTTCATATTCAGACCCAATTACAGAAATTACTCTTGGGAGCATCTTTGTCCGTAACTTTTGTCTCTTTCTTTTGTTTTAAAAATCTGGTGAATTATATTGGCTGTGCTGCATCTCACGCAGATATACGTACAGAGCGAGGAAAAGATACGGTCTGCGTTTTTAGAGAATGATTGAATGAAATTAATTAACGTGTGCAATTTTTAAATTATAGATGTCTTAAGTTTTAGATTTTGGTAAAATTTCAAGTCTTTCAAGCGAACAGGTTCAAGTCGGATTCAAGTCTTGAGTCATTGGTGTTAAAGTCCAAGTCACACTTTTCAAGTCAAGTCTGACATCATAAAATCAATGACTCGAGTTCCCACCGCTGATTCCACCTGCTTACTTAAATCTTTATTTAAAAGGGACCGTGCATATTCATAAATATTTAAATGTAAATATGCCAGAATTAGCCTGAGGGCTACTTTGCATCAGCAGTCCCTGGCAAATCAGTAAGAAAAAAAGCAAGAAAACACCAAACAATCAGACACCAGACAGAAGACATCAACCAAAACAAAAACAATAGAATAAAAGACATTAACATTAACAAGACTGCACAGGATGAGGATAATCTGACATTAGTGATCACAGATCTGGGTCCCTTTGAGCCATCTTTTACATTTGGTTTTAATCAACTGACTGTAGTAGAGTCTCTTATAACAGCTGGGATGTTGCTACAAATTTCTTCACCCCTGACTGAAAAGTTGGGGAAGTCGTGGCCTAGTGGTTAGAGCAGTGTGCTTGCGCTCTGAGAAGGATGCAAGTACCCGGTTCGATCCCAACTGCCTGCACTCTGGGTCCCTGAGCAAGACCCTTAACCCCAGATTGCTCCCCACAGTGGCAGTCCACTGCTCCCCAAGGGGATGGGTTAAGATGCAGAAGTGAATTTCTCCATTGTGAGATCTATAAAGTATCAATTATTATTAAACACCTGTTGACTAAATATTGTGCGTCTGTGAGTTTTTACAGTCATCTGTAGTAGAGTCTGGATTTTAGCTTAATAAACTCTCCCAGAAATATAGTCAACTCTCCGTCAGTACCGAAGAAGTTGTGATATCTATGGATGCCGAAAAGGCCTTTGACAGAGTTGAGTGGCCATATTTATTCTACTTGATTGAGAAATTTGGTTTCAGAAGAAAGTTTCTGTCTTGGATTAAATTACTTTATTCTGACCCTCATGCATCAATTAGGACAAATAATAGTCAGTGTGATTACTTTCGCCTCAATCGCTCTACGCGCCAGGGCTGCCCGCTGAGTCCCTTACTATTTGCTTTGGCAATTGAACCCCTTGCAATTGCGCTTAGATGTAATGCAAGTATCATAGGTATTAAGAGGAATGGTATTGGAACAAAGGTCTCTTTATATGCTGATGATCTTCTCCTGTATATTTCAAATTTGAATACTTCTATTCCTGCTATACTTGCCACACTTGTCAAATTTGGGAAGCTGTCAGGCTATAAATTAAACCTCAGCAAAAGCGAATTATTCCCACTTAATGTTTTAGCTAAGAACTACCCACTGCGTACATTACCTTTTAAGGTAATAGATCAGAGTTTTACCTATTTAGGAATCCAGATTACATCTAAATATAAGGATCTTTTTAAAGCTAACTTTTCCCCTTTATTATTGCATGTTAAGGAAGATTTTGATCGTTGGTCAATGCTTGGCCTCTCTTTGGTTGCTCAGGTTAATTCAATCAAAATGAACATCCTCCCACGTTTTTCCTACCTATTTCAGTGCATCCCTATTTTTCTTTCACGGTCCTTTTTCAATAAACTCAATAATATAATTATTAAATTTCTTTGGAATGGGAAGGCCTCTCGTATCAGACTGAACTCTTTCAAAGACCTAAAAAGCTTGGGGGGATGGCCTTGCCAAACTTTAGATATTACTATTGGGCTTCAAACATTAGACTTTTTAGATACTGGCTCCGGTCAGATAGCCCTTCCTCTCCGGCTTGGCTTAATATAGAGGCAAATTCTGTAAAACCTGTGTCCTTGGCAGCCTTACTACATTCACCATTGCAATCTTCAACTAATCCTTATACCTCTAATAAAATAGTTGACGCATCCTTAAGACTGTGGAGGCAATTTAGGCGACATTTTGGTCTGCAATCTCTTTCTGTCTATGCCCCTATAGCCCTGAATCATACCTTCCCGCCGTCCCTCGCAGATGATATTTTCTTGTCATAGCGGAGAAAAGGAATTTCAACCTTTTACGATCTGTACATTGATAATACTTTTGCCTCATTCCAACAAATCTCCGAGAAGTTTGATATCCCGCGATGTCAGTTTTTTAGATATTTACAAGTGCGCAGTTTTGTCCGCTCTACTTATTCAAATTTTCCCAACCTTCCCGGGGATTCACCTTTAGACACTTTTCTGAAACCTATTGTCAAACTGAAGGGGGCCATTTATCTTATTTACAATCAAATTACGCTTTTGCGTCCACACACCCTGAACTCCCTTAGATCACTTTGGGAGGAAGATCTTGGACGGGACATTTCAGAGGATCTCTGGACACTTATCTTGTCATTGGTGCACAAGTCCTCTATTTGTGCCAGGCATAATCTAATTCAGTGCAAACTTGTGTATCGCACTTATTATACTAAAGCACGTCTAGCCAAGTTCTACCCCAGCGTTACTCCAGCCTGTGATAGATGCCAACATTCTCCAGCCAATTTGATCCACACCATCTGGCTCTGTCCTCAACTTTCTAGTTATTGGTCTAAAGTTTTTGTTGTTCTATCGGACGTTTTTGGCGTAAAATTTGAGCTTTGTCCCCTGACTGCGTTGTTTGGGGTTGCACCTCCACAGCCCATCTTGTCCTCTCTTCAGAGGTCCTCCTTGGCTTTCCTGACCTTTCTGGCTCGGAGAGTGATTATAATGAAATGGAAGTCGCCTCAACCCCCATCATACATCCACTGGCTTCGAGATACATTGTATTTTACTAAACTTGAGAAGATCCGTCTTACCTTAAGAGGCTCTTCCGCAAGATTTTTGGGTTTGTGGAGTCCCTTGTTAAAAGCCCTTAGGAAGATTGATTTCCCTAATATTCCAGACTGATAAAGTTGCATGTATGTAGTTGATGTTTATTACTCTTATCTATTTTTTCTTTTGTCTTCTTCTTTGAGTTAAGTTTGTCTGACTTATTAACAGTAGGGTCCCCTGGCACCTGAGAAGTTTTTTTTTTTTTTTTTTTTTTTTTTAGTTAGTACGGACTGAGGAAAAACATTTACATAATTTTAATACTGTGGACCTTTTTACTTTTACTTATTTATTTTATTTATTTTTTTATATATATCTGTCCCCGGTATCTCATTGTGCTTGCCTTGACTTGATAATTTGCTTATTTCTTTATCTATTTTTTTTTGTATTGAGTGTGTGTTTGTATGTGGGTTTATTTGGGTTTGTTCTAGCCCAAATATGTTTGTATGCTAAAGGTACATTGTTAACTGTATAACTGTTGCTCTATCTGTACATTGTGCCACATGTTAAAAAAAAAAAAAAAAAAAAACTCTCCCAGAGGTAGTGGAGCAAGTTCATTTTAAACCTTAAATAATTTAACAGGCAATTTAAAATTTTCTAAAATTTTCAAAACAAAATGAAAAATTTATTTTTTGGAGAATGAGAACTTGATGATAGGACAGGGGGTTCTAATTAACACTTTTAAAGCCTTTAAAGGTTGTCAAGTTTGTCAATGACCAGTTACTAAAAATCATGCAATGAAGAAACATTTTAATAGCATTTTCTGGCAATGATAACTTGATTTGTCTGAAGTTATGTATATTAAAATTAACAATAATATTAAAATACAATATAAAATTTATTTTGTACAAATGTATGTAATGAGTACTACACAAATGAACTCATTTGTGTAGCTCTTCTATTTATCTTCAGCTTCAATAGTTATACTGTATAAAGTTTTTATAAATTATATATTTCTTTTTCCAAGCATTCCCCTTCACATCCACAGATTTTATTTTTGTTTGTCTATTACTGTATATTTTTACAGGACAGTTTTTTATTATAAAGCATCTTAAATGTTGTCAAAAACTCCTCAAATGCCGTATCAACATTATTTTTAAATGCTTCTATGCACTTAACCCTCATATGAGATCAATTGATCTAATTGTCTTTGTTTTTGATGCTGTTACATTTATACAGTGTGAATACTGGGAATCTGGTTGGTGATGTAATTTATTAATAATCCACTCACTAAATTATTCTCCACGTCATTTGAGAAGATGTATATATATATGTATATATTTACAGTAAAGATCTCCTCCAGTCAGTTTTTAAATATACTTATTTCAGAAATACACTTTACCATCATATTTTACTGTTCTTCCCATTTCATTTGTAAGACCTTCCAGCAAATTATGTACAACAGTTGATATTTTATCCACATACATGGCAACACTTCATCATTTTCTCTTTTTCTTCCTATTTATGCAGATCAGTTCATATCCAGGATGTTCAAAGTCCACTGCGCTATCACAATTAATCCAGGTTTCAGATATTAAGATTATTAAACTGATAAAAATAATCCTTAATATTATGAAAATATACAAACTTCTGCTGTGAAAATGAATGTTTGGATTTTGTGTCTGAATTGAACAGCTCAGATACATAATATTGAAATATTGTTTGTCATGGTGCAGTTTTGGCCTGCCTGTCAAGGACTTTCCAGCACCTTCCTCCTCCCGCCCATCTCTGACTCCACTCTGTCTAATCATCTACACCTGTCAGTTTCTAATCAGCCCCGACTCTTTCCACCTGCCAGCCTCTCCATATAAACCCTCCTCAGTTAGTTCTTCCCCACAGGATCGTCCACTGTCTTCACCTGACTGCGTCTGCAGTCTCACCTGGCGGTAGTGATGGTGAGATGAAGCCTCGTGAGGCATTGAACCACTTAAGCCAACTGGTTCGAGAAAGGGTTCATTTCTTGGAGCTTCATGTGCACACGACACCACCTACTGGCCAGGTGTATAATCACAGCCAGCTGGATCTTAACACGTGTGATGCATTGAATTTTTGTCTATTATGGCTCTTGGGAATGACTTCACAAAAGGTGTAGGACGAAATCATTTGTCTACATAAATTATGTATACACATATGTGTATAATAAAATATTGTTTGAATGTATTCTCTGTGTGTAATTATTCCCAAAATAGTAGTGTCATGTGATATGGCATGGTGTGTAATAATGTTTTTCTGTGACTCTAGAAAAATGGCATGGGCTTAATCAGGCAGAGGACAGTGAAAGTGCTTGTGGAACTAGGGAGGGGGTAGTGAATAGGCTAATGCTTGTGTAACTTGGATGATTTCATGCATTTTTATTAAGAAACAACTAACTGTCTCAAACTAAATAACCACTACCACACTCTGTTATCCAAACTCAATGTTTCCCGCAGGAATTTGCTTAGGCGAGGCGGTGAGTTGGCGGCCGGAACAAGTTTTGTGCGGATGACCGGCGGAGCGGGGAGGTGGGGGGGGGGTGGGCAAGTGTTGTGAGGATGACTGGTGGAGCAGGGGGTGCGTGTCTGCATCGACGCCGTCAGTGAAGTCGCTTCTCGCTTCAAAGTATCCATGTATTTTTGCCTGTTTTTTCCCTGCCATTCACTATATGCACGCGAGAAAGCAACAACAAAAAAACGCGTGTTAACGTCACATAAACAAGCATATCGAGTTAGTTTTTTTTTTTTTGGAATGTGCTGCGGGAAACACTGAAACTATCAAAATTCTATCCACTCTCTCAACTGACCACAACTCGCCTACAACAACCCACATTTTGAATGGAGCCTGTGGGTTTCTAATAGGCATGGCAAGATTCACCGATGCGTGTCGGAACATCGGAACGACCTGTTGGATACGGTTGCATCAATTTGCAAACGTCTGCATCGGTAAAAACCGCACATAAACTCGAGATGCATCTTTTAAAAACTACCTGCATCGATACAAACCGATTATTATCTTCTATTATTATAACTTTTTAGAAACGTGTCTTTGAGTTTTAGTTGCGTTTCTTTCCATCCCTGTTGCCTACTGCGTGCATGCTAGTCTCTCTGCCACTCAAGTCTCGCCCCAAGCCTCGCGCGAGTAGGAGGGTCTAAACTTGCTTTCAAAGAGGACAGAGGCGGCAAGCTAGAAACCACGTTAGCATGGAGGAAAACGAAACAGAGATAATACATTTAGTTACGCGCTTTAGGTCAACGGTATGGAAAGACTTTGGCTTCTACAAACGAGATGGAGAGTTGGACAAGACAATGGCCATATGTAAACACTGCAGAACAGAGGTACAATATACAGGCAGCACAACAAATATGTCGCAACATCTGAAGCGGCACCACAGTACAGTAGTCCAATCCCCGGAGACGTCAGCTAGCAGTGCTACTGCAACAACTTCACGTGAGCCACGAATACCTCATTTTTTTCAAGCGCCACTTGCAAGCAATTCTGCCCGGGCGAATTCTATCACGGACGCCTTATCTTTCTTCCTCTGCAAAGGCATCCAACCGTACAACATTACAGCAAACGAGGGATTCAAATACCTGCTTGAAGTGTTGGAGCCAAGGTATAGCATACCAGACAGAAGGGTGTTTTCGGACCGAATAGTTCCTGCGCTTTACGAGAAAGTGAAAGTGGATGTTCTCAGCTCAATGGGTCGTGCACAGAGGGTGTCAATAACGGTTGATGGTTGGACCTCCTGTGCCACTGATTCTTACATTACTGTTACGGCACACTACGTGAACGAAGAGTGAGACATGCAGTCTCACGTCCTGCAAACGCGAGTGTTTAATGAGTCTCACACTGGGGTCAACTTGGCTGTGTTGCTGCAAGATGTACTTCGCGAGTGGAACCTCGGAGAAAAAAAACCTGCCTTGGTGACAGACAACGCAAGAAACATGCTAGTGGCAGGGGCTGGCGCAGAGATAACACCCCATGTCCGATGCGTAGCCCACACATTAAACTTGGCCTCGCAAAAGGCACTGAAGGTGGACAGGGTGTCCGAATTGTTGGTGAAGGTGAGGAAGGTTGTTACATACTTCCATAAAAGCCCACAAGCAGCTGAGGTTTTGAGGGAAATTCAGTCCCAGCTACGCCTACCCAACCACAAACTTATTCACGATGTCTGTACAAGATGGAACAGCTCTGTGGACATGCTGGAGAGATTCTGGGAGCAACATCCTGCTCTGTTGAACGCTATGCTGTCGAGAAGGATCAGGAGGGGAGAGGGCCTGTTAGCAGTGAATGAGGACGACATGACTCTGATCCAGGAAATCATCAAGCTGATGTCCCCTGTCAAAGTGGCCACCACACTTTTGAGTGAAGAAAAAAGCCCAACCATCTCAATGATCGCCCCAATACAAGCCAAACTCCACAAACACTTCTCCAAAGACAACACTGACCTGCCAATCATTGCAGATATGAAGCAGCGCTTCAGACAAGATTTTTTTGATCGTTACTTGGATCTCCAAAAACTCCTCTACAATGCATCGGGCCTTGATCCCAGATTCAAAGACCTGGCTTTCCTTGATGTGGACTCCAGAGACCTCATCTTCATGAAAATAACATCTGAGGTGGTGAAGATGAACGAGCAGGTAATTTATTGACTTTTTTTTCCTTTTACTTTAGGCCTATAGAATGTGACCACCTCCCTCCCTGTCTCTGTCTCTGTCTCTGTCACTCACTCAAACACACACACACACACACACAAAAGATCTCTACATTTTTATGTTCAATTTGTCTGTATAATATGTACAGTGTTATGTTTGATTTGGAGTCTGGTCAAATGCTATTATATTCTGTGCTAAGACTTGTTATTTACATTTTGACAACAAAATACTCTTTTTGATTTGGATTGTCAGGCAGGAGACAGTGCTGCACTGTATGAAGGAGAGGCAGATGAGGGAGGCAGCGACGGAAGCCCCAGCAGGGAACGGAGAGGTGTGTGTTGACTGTGTATGAGTAATTGACTGTTCATTAACAGAGACAAAAAATACTTATTTATTGGTCCATGGGCATGGAGATAATCTTTTAAATACAGCACAACAGATGTTGACTCGTATGTTATCATTGTTAAACAGTGTGTAGTCTTGTGTTGTGTTGACTGCTCATATTGTTCAATATACTAATAGTCTTGTACATGTCTTCCTTAGATGATGATGCCTCGCCCTCTCCTAAAAAGAAGACTGCCATGGACCAGCTGTTTGGAGAGTTCATCACCACAAGAACGCCATTGAAGACCATGAGGGAGAAAGCTAAGGATGACATTTTAAAATACAGAGAGAGAGATTCCTTAGAACTAGGCAGTGATGTGTTGCAGTGGTGGAAAGGGCAGGTGGACCTGCCACTCCTTTCAGCTTTAGCTAAGGATTACTTGTCCATTCCAGCAACTAGTGTGAGCTCTGAGCGTGTCTTTAGCAGTGCAGGGAATATTGTCACTGCCCAACGTAGTCTCCTGCACCCTGACCATGTTGATCAATTGATCTTTCTTAAAAAGAATTTGAAAAAGACCCATCTGGGTTAAATGTTGGGATTCACTTGTCTTAATTTCCATATGGGGAACTGTTACTCCCTTGTTATGATCATTTGTTCAGAATGATTAATCATTTTACAGAGGCACAGAGGTAATGAGTATACCCCTTTTGAAACGTAACATTTTGAACTATATTTCAATAAGTAGACATGTTATTTTCAAAATGTGCACTGAGTAAATGGAAAATGACATTTCAGTTAGATTATTAACCTTAGTTTGCTCTTCAGATATTGTATGCACATTTTGGACGTACCATTTTTACCTATGCACATTTTGGAAATTACTTGTGTGCCTATTAGAATATTGTTCAAAATGTTGCTTTTCAAATGGGGTGTACTTGTCAATGGTGTGCATTGTATATTTGGGGGAAAATGCGATGTGTCCCTGTGTTAAGTTTTTCTTTTAGTTTTTATAATAGATGGAATATCCTGGCCTGCACCTTTTGTATAAGGGCATTTTATTTGTTTTACCTCATGTATAAACTTCAAGCACTTTTTTAAAGGCTTAACTGGAAAATGTGCCTTTGTGCCTTTGCTTTAATTGTTGGACAACATGCACTACAGAGAAATCTTATTTTTGTTTGAAGTTTACACTTATAAAGTTTCAGAGAGACAATCACTCTCTAAGTTGCACTTCCTTTGTTTCAAAATAAAAGGCACAGTTAGCTTGCGTGCCATAACTTGAACTATGTAGTCCATGGTGTACTTTTCTTCTGCATTGCATCGCATCGTATTGTATCGTATCGTATCGTATCGTATCGCACTGTATCGCAGCATTTTAAATTTAGATCGTTCTGTATCGCACCGGATCGCAGGAGGTTGGAGAATCGTATCGAATCTTATCACTAGAAATTCCATGAATCGTGAATGTATCGAATCGTTGGCTGTGTATCGAGATGTGTATCGTATCGCCTTGGTGGTGAAGATTCCCATCCCTAGTTTCTAAAGCTGTCAAACCCGCGCCGAAATCTAAGCCACTTCCCGAAGCAGTCACGTGGTACAGCCGGGCAGCGAGACTTCGGACATCATCGTTTTCGGCTCCTTCCCTAAATGAAGCAAGCCTCGATACGCGCTTTACGGAAACGCCCCCTCCATTACTCGACACACGCCTCGAAGCCTCGGTAGATCACGTAACATCACTACTTGGCGGGGTTTGCAGTCTTCCTCTTTGGTCCTCCTCCTTGCCTCACGTCTGCCAAGCCTCAGCTCCGCCGTCCAGCTCCTGCCATCTTCACACGCCTGCTCCAGTCTGGTACAGCCTCCGGTTCTCCATTCCATTATTCAACCCTTCAATAAAAACTCTTAAATGTGGCTCTGTGTGTGGCTGAATTTGGGTTCAACAGTATGTTCCCTGACATTGCTGATATGCAAGATAATAGTGTTTTCTAGGGTTATATAATTTCCAGTATCATGTGGTCTATAGTTTGTATGAATTGTAAATTGTTTAGTTCCAGATTATTTGAGTGCAGCTAGACCTTGTAGTAAAAGGTCTGTTTTAGCATCTGTAATGGTTGCATTATGAGGCATTTAAAGAGTTTCAATTCAACATATCTTTGGTTGAGTAGCAGTTTCTCTATGGTGATGAATTACTGCGAGGGATGGGCTAGTTCATCGTGTGGCAGGTAACAAATATCTACTCTCCCTCTTGCCAGAAGAGTAAACATGGTTTATGCAGCATTAATCCAGAAAAAGGCCACAAGTATCGCCACAGATGCACCGTTAGTCCCACTTCCATCAGGAAACCATCAGAAACATTAAATCAAAAACTAATAGATTTACTAACAGCGTCTGTCCCAAAGATGTGAAGGTTTGTCGCCCCCTGCTTAGTCCAGTTCATAGTCTGTCTCAGCACAAGCTGTGTTTTAAAGCTAGGGTCGGCAATTTTTCCCGAAGTTTCCCAAAGTCCCTTTTTGAATAACTGCCCAAGACCGTCTTACCTGCTCTTCCACTATTCACGTAAAAAAAAATCTCCCAAATTGTCTTTGGCCTTATTTCTTTCTACTGAGGCTTTCCTTTCCTTTTCTTCTCATAAACATGAACGTGGTTCGCTTCTTGTGACTCTCAGCCATGTTCAAAGTCTACGGGGAGAGCAGCAGAGCTACAGTGAACGGCTAACCGCTAAGCTAACTACTAAACTAGCCGCTAAGCTAACTGGATAACAGCCAGCAAGCGGAAACTAAGAAGGAACGAGCACAGTACGTAAGTGCATCAGAATGATGGTGTGTGGGACAACCAGTAGATAAGGTGATACCTCCGGAACCCGAGGGACAGGTGAGTGAGAGCAGAACCAGAACTCTGACCAATCCCTGCTCTTTGCACAGAACGGCAGGGATTGGTCAGAGTTTTTACAGACCTGCAGCTCCCACAGAGATCTAATCATTAAAC
The DNA here is from genome assembly GCA_037039145.1 of Fundulus diaphanus. NCBI lineage: Eukaryota > Metazoa > Chordata > Actinopteri > Cyprinodontiformes > Fundulidae > Fundulus > Fundulus diaphanus. The sequence goes on along the minus strand of CM073127.1, from coordinate 7,143,744 downwards.
CTCCTTTTTCTGAATACATAATGTATTTACTACTGTCAGGATGGAAGGAGAATTTTACCCAGTATAACAAAAAGTGTTTCTGAACATTTTAATCTACCTATGTTTTCTATCAATAATGTTTATATCTTTTTTCTTTCTGAAGGTGTTTTTATATTACAGGTTTTCATGATTCCCTATTTTCACCTCAGGAATATTGCCAAAGTTTTTCGCCATTGTAACTGACGTGCAGCTGCCAATTTTGTGAAATCGACTCAAGGATTTAGTCAGGATACCCAGAAAGTCCCGGTTTGATCTTTTATCTTGGTTTTGTCAAACAACCCAGTGGACGCCTTCCTTTTGGGTCATTTCTGGGTTCTGCTTGGTGGTAAGTTTGCTATTATGATCACAGTTCTGCTTCCACCAAAGAAACGGAATAATATAGAAATAGACATAGAATAAAATAAACTTTATATTAACCTAACAGATGATGACTTTGTTGGGATGTTCCTGCGCTGATAAGAGCGACACAACAGAGAACTGATCAAATCTACAAACTGGTTCTCCTTCGTTACTGAATCACCTGCTGAGGTGCAGCCAAACCTGAAAGTTTAAAACTCTTCCTTGATCTCCAACTAGCAGTTGAGGAATAACTACAGATAACATATTTCACATTTTTTCTGCATTCATGAGGTGTGTCTGTCTGAACAAGCCTACTGTAGGACACACCAAGCAGCAACTGTATTTTCCTTTAAATTTCCTAACTTCTTGGTCATTAATTCTAAATTGGATTTAAGGATTTGTAGGAAACGATTCTTTCCAGGAACAACAAAACAACAAACAACTGCAAAGATTTTAAAACTAGATTTGGATGAAAGGTTAGAATTTACTGTCGATTTCCTTTAATCTCTAGAGTTTCTAAATTATACTTGCAGGCTCAAACATATACATACACCCCTCTAACATTTGGTCAAATGTTCTCTGGCGAGCTGCAGAGAAACCAAACGATGCTGCAGTACGAATTTCCTTCCCCGCCTCCAAGCATCGTTTCAGGGAGTCTTCAGAGAAACTCCTCCTCCACAGGAGGATCTAATCTCTGTAATAAAACCAAACTCACAGCAAAGAAGCTCATTCTGGACAGCATCTTCATCATCATCATCATCGCCTGAGTGCAGCTTTTCTGCCAGAAACTGAAGGTTTTCAGGTGAGTCCAGCAAACAGCAGCTCTTTGGTCTGTGAACAAACATGATGTTCAGCAGGTTCACCTTTTATTCCAACATGGTTCCACCGTTCATGGTTTCATCAGGTTGTTGCAGAGTGATGGCAGGACGCAGGCAGAGATGGAAGCCTCTGCAGCTGCTGGTCATCTTCAGCCTCCTCATCTTCACCAACCACATCCGTACGCCACTTTATAACCTTTAATAAAGTCACAAACAGGATTTAAATCCTGGATTATTGACTCTTAGCCCATCTCGTCGAGGTTTTAACCTGTGCTGTAATGTTGCAGAGGTGAGAGGAGACGTCCAGGAGAAGCTGAGCCGTGACGTCGGTGCTGAACATCTCCTCCAAGGAGCGTCTGAATCCAGCAGGTAGCTGTTAAACCTTCTCACTACAGGCCTGCAGAGGTCCATGCAGATCCAGAGTCTGCAGAAGACTGCTTCTGTTTAACTGGAATATTCACATTTAGCTGGAATCAGATGAAATAGTGCAACGGTCCAAACGGACCTGACAACCAGAAGAACCCTTGATTCATTTTAAATGACAGAAAACTGCAGATCCTGAATTGTTGTTGAAATCTGACAATTTTAGTCAAATAGGAGGCAAAACTTTTTAAAACTTAAACTAGTTTAGACTTAGATCTGAGTTCCAGCAATAGCTCTATGATCTCTGTCATGTTCAGTTTGTAGTTTTCTGTTGATCATTTTCAGATAAAACGGAAATCCAGGTTCATTTTTGTTGTTTTTTCCTTCCAGACTGATCCCAGATCAGCTGCTGCTGCACAATGACAAGGTAAAGATTTTATCCGTATATCACAAACACTATGAACATCATAATTTACTTTATATGGAGAAAGAAAATCAAACTTGGTTAAAAGGTTAAATTCTTACTTTGTGTGCTAAAAGGACCTTATGGAGAAACGGTTTAACAAGATGATCACGTAATTCTATGATTGCTGGCCTTTGTCGTGTTTTCTTGCTCCTAAAACCAAAGACATTTGCTGAGCTTTGTTCTTTTTAGATTGACCAGATATATTGTGTTTTTTTTAATGTCGTACTCTTCGTCTTATCTGTGACTGATTTGCGGGGGCAGCAGATTCAGGGGGACGTCCTGACCTCCTTCTCCTCAGACACGCCTCCAGCTCCTCTGGGGAAAGGCTCAGATGTTCCCATGCATGAGAAAACTAGACAGGTCCAAACTGCAACGAACAATCAGATCTGCAGAGAGGACCATCAGGAAGGACCTTCCATGCATTCATGACCTGTACAGGTCCAGGACCAGTAAAAGGGCAGCTAGCATAGCTGTCGACTCGACTCAGGTCATTCAGACTTCTACCTTCAGGGCGGCGCTACAGAGCGCTGATGGTTAAAATGAGCCGACACAGAACCGGGTTCTACCCCCAGACGGTGTTTCTGATGAACAGGGTAGCCAGCCAGGAACCAGAAAGCATAGCTGCACAAACTTGGTAGTTTTTATTACCTCTTGTATGTATATGTATGTTTCAATGACAATAAAGATGATATTACTATTACTATTACTATGTGTACTCATACACATATGTGCACATATGTGACAGCTTGCTATACCCCCGTCCCGTAATGCACACGCTAAGGGCAGTTCGTTGGATTTTATGCCATTTACTGAAAGGGGTGGTCAATAACACAGAAGTGGCACAGTGAGTTTCCTTACTGGTCACTCACAGCAGAGCGCTGAACAGACTGTGTAATTTACAAATTCTTATTACAGTGAGTTTTGACAACATGTCAAATCCAGCAGAACTTTATAAAGCATATATATACACACACGCCCGCCGACAGGGGGGGACAAACGGGTCAGTTGTCCCGGGCCCAGGACAGAGGGGGGGCCCAAAACTGACACTCAGACTGACCATTAAAATGGTCAGTGTCAGTCAGCACGCGCTGTCACGGCAGCACTCTGCTGCTTCTCCTCCCCTCTCGTACATGGCTCAGCGGCGCCAGCCAATCAGCACGCAGGCTCAGCCTGGCCCGCCCACTCAGCTCTCACACAAACTCAACACACAAACAACCGCGCTGCTGAGAGAGACCGCAGCAGCGGAAAGACATGAACAGGGGAAGTAGCACCGTTTGGCTTTATTTTAATACCGTAAATGAAATCAAGCTGTATGTTTTGTAAAAAGCCGGTTAATTTCAGTGGAAACACAACAAATTTATCTAAGCACGTGAAAAACCATGAGCAAGAAAACATCGAGCAACAAACGGAGAGAGGAGACGAAACTTCTCTCATTGCCCCGACAGACCCACAGAGGTCTCTGACTGAGGCGTTTCAGTCCTCCAGGGAACATCCAGGTAGATAAGAGGTCTTCTTCAGCAGCAGTTCATGTTAACTTTCAAAGTAGATATTATCTGTCATATGTTACTGGAGCCCACACAGAAAATGTAATTAAGACCTTGAAAGAACCCAGTACATATATCCTATTAAAAAGTGTTATTTAAGATTAGATAACATTAGCTAATGATTTATTCATCCCACGACGGGGAAATTTATAGGATTAAAGCAACAGGCAGGTGCACACAACACAGACAAAATTACATTAGGATTGAAAGATATAAGAGGTGGATTAGGAAATACGCTGAACATTATTATTATTAGTAGTAGTAGTAGTATTTAATTGTAATAATAAAATAAACATCACAAAACCCAAAAGGTCAACAGTTTCATGATACATCAAGCTTAGGGACTCGCTAATATACAGCAGGGCAAAAAAGGCCATGTTTTGGCTGCAGTGCTGCTGTTCTCTTATGAAGAAAAGATCAACTAGTGCACTAAATTCAATAGATGGGTTGAAAATATCCAGTATAAAATACAGAGATTTCCAGGGCATGAAGTAGCCTATACAGTTAAGTTGACTTTTTTTGGTGTGTGTGTGTGTGTGTGTGTGTGTGTGTGTGTGTGTGTGTGTGTGTGTGTGTGTGTGTGTGTGTGTGTGTGTGTGTGTGTGTGTGTGTGTGTGTGTGTGTGGTGGCGGCAGGTGTAGAGGGGGGGCCCAAAAAGACTGCGTTGTCCCGGGCCCTAGCAAAGCTGTCAGCTGGCCTGTATATATATATATATATATATATATATATATATATATATATATATATATATATATATATATATATATATTTTTTTTTTTTTTTTTTTTTTTTTTTTTTTCTTCCCCAAAATGTCAAAAATCACCATGAATTAGTTTTAAAAAGCTCTTCCACGAATTTAAACAGGAAAATTGCAAACAAGTAGCTCTTCTTACATATTAAACATATAAAATAAAAAGGTACTAAAATTTGTTATTTTTAATAAACCTTTTCATGAGGCCTAAACATTGACACTAATGGGCATAAATCATTGATTTACAGTAGGAACATAAAAATATGAAGGTAAAAATGAATGAGAATAATTACTGGACCCAGACTTTTGAAATTAATCTAACCTTGTTTAAGATAAAAACATTTTAATTTTTATGATATTTTTCAACATTTCTTTTGGAACCAGATGATTTTTTTGTCTTTAGGAGTATTAATAGGAAGCTTTATGGTTTATCACAGCTAGAACCGAAGCAGAACTTCTTTGTGTTCTGACCCAAGCTTCTCTTCTATTTCCAGGATCTTGACGCCTTCCTGGTTCATTTCAACAAAGAGACGATGGAGGATTGGTGGCAAAGTTTTTCAGAGATCTCTGCCAGCGTTAGACAGAAAGTTCTGGTTCTGACAGGCAGCACCGACCCATCAGAGGGGAAAATGAGGCAGGAAAACAGCTTAGATCCTCAGAAACGTGTCCCAGTCAGCCTGAAGTTCCTAAACAATCAGTCCTGTGTGTCAGAGTTAGACGGCAACACTGAAGGAGAAATACTGGTCCAGAACCGACAATCTGGATCTGGGGGTTCTGGCTCCCTACCTGAAAATCTGACCCTGAAACTAGAACCTGAAGCAGCAGCAGATTTCTCTCTCCATGGAAACACAACCCTGAATTCTGGAGGTCACCTCCCCAAAGCTGCTTTGGTCCATGGTCCAGAAGAACCGAACCAAGAGAATCCTCCAGTTTATAAGGTAACCAATGAGTCTGACCCGGTTTGCAGCTCCAGAACCTCTCAGAGAGCAGATGAGCCCATCGTAGAGTTTGACCAGCAGCAGATCCTGATGTTAGAAGATGATGAGGTGGTGAGAAGAGCTGCAGCTTCTCTTTATGACAAACATCCAACAGTTAGTTCAGTTCAGCTTGTTGGTCCCCAGCAGAGGCTTCAACAGGTCAAAGGTCAAGCCCTGGTTCTGTCAGAACACAGCAGCCTGGTTCTGGTGGGCCATGGAGCCAGAGACCATTCAGGAGAGATGAGAGTATCAGGCTACAGCTACCAAGATGTGGCCAGGATCATCCAAAGCATCTCCAGGACCAGTGAGAAGATCCAGACTACTACAGTTCTGGCCTGTGACGCCGGATCGGACCGCCGGTTCAGAGAAGCTCTGCTGAAGAAGCTCCATGAAGCCGGCATTGAGACGGAGTTACACCTGTGGACCGCTGTGGTCCAGGTCACAGAGACAGGAGAGGTCATCAGTCAGGACGTCTCTGCAGGTGGAGCCCAGTGGAGATCTGAAGATCAGACCAAGAAGGTGGTTCTGACTGTTGGCAGGAAGGGAGAGATACGGAGGAAGGAGTCGGACCGCACCGGACGCCAGGTTCTCACCAATCACACCAGATTCTTAGGTGATCCTTTTAATGACCGACAACTCTACAGAGAAGCCTGGCCACCAGGACCAAGAACCTTCATTGATCCAGAAGTTTATACGAAAGTTGATCAAAACCATGTTGAACAACTTAAAAAAACTTTCAGGATACTTGAAAGTCTGACTTGGGGACTATTTTATCCAAAACAACCAGAACCACTAAGGAGGATCAATGACCCAAACTCAGCAGATTATTTGATAGGAACAAGAGATGGAGCAAAGATTGTTTGGATAAATGACAATAACAAAAAACAGAAAGTTTTAGAGCGATGTTATGTGATTGAAGATGGAAAAGACGTCAGAAACATCATTCGTCACTTTGCAAAGGATGGAGAAAATGAGACCACATACCTGATGGTCAATGGCTGGATTTATGAAGTCGATCATAAATCTCTTTATGTGTATCCTGTTGGTAAGAAGCAGAGCTATGATCAAAATAAACGACCCACAGTTGATGAACTGAAACAGAGCATTGAAGTCCAGATGGGTAAGGAAAGTTACCCAAATATCAAAGCAGGTCTATGTAAAAGTGCTGGAAATCAAAATATTGAAGAAAAGTGTGCTGAGTATTTCAGGGATATTTTTTATGGTAACCAGCCTGTGAATATTAGTAACATCACCGCTGAGGCTTGGTGCACCACTTACTTTGTGGCATCAGTTATATCAGAGTCTGCCAGAAACTTCCGCACCTTCCCTCTGATTCTCATGGCTCTGGATATGACTCAGAAAGACAAAGATGTAAAAGATGGTCTAACCTTCTTGTTTGATGAACATTCAATGACCAGAGGAGGAAGCTGGATTGATCCAAGCAGACGAGGATTTACTGGATCAGCAACACCTGAGGGTTCTAGCAAACTGAAGAATAAACCTCCAAAAACCAAGGAGAAGTTACTGATTGACCTCAAAAATGTCATTTATAGAGAAGATATTATGTTCACAAAGTGGAAGCAAACAATAGGGGAGGACAAGGATAATAAAGAATACGTGAATAAGATGGCTGAAATTGCTAAAAAATTTAAGGTATTCAGTGATCCTACAAAGTTTAAAGAGGGTTGTAATTTTTTTTTTAAAGAAGTACCTGAAGCTCTGCTTTGACTTAGTGTGCTAAGGCCAACATGATGTGGAGACAGATTGTTGTTTATGTCTTATTAAAGCAACTGATGCTAGGACAAAAAACCTTTCTGTGCCTTTCATAATTATCTTTATTTTTTTTCTGCTTTGTGTTTCTCTTGCTCTGTACAATTTATGACGTATGCAATAAATAATACAATCTTCTCAACCGCAAATACTGAATCAGTTTATGTTGTTCTTTGCTCTTGCATTTAGGTCTGTGTTTTGCTGTGTCATTTTTATTCTGAACTCTCATTGCAGTTTCTGCAATGAAAATATTTACTACTTTTACTTGTTGGGGAGTGGTGGCCTAGTGGGTAGAGCATTGTATGGAGGAAGCCCATACACTCAGTGATGTACCTTGATACACATTGCAGCCACTCCTCTGTGTGGTTCTCCCTCAGCTGCTTTAACACCCGTGTGGGACTGTTGCCCAGGCCCCTCTCCCGCAGAAGCTGAATCACCCGGACATCACAGGCATACCTTGGTAACACATAAAGAAATGAGCAAGAATGTACAATGTTCATTTGGAGATGAAAAAAGAAAACAAGACAAGTACTCACTTTTGAGTCATGATGACCCAAATTCTGACCTGTGAGCCAAGTCCAGCTGTTGGAGGACAGCTTGGCTCCAGGACACGTGTGAACCTTTACATCTGGTACAAATCAGCGTCTCAGTGACCATCATGTAAATGCGATCAACGTCCAGGACCCGCCGTGCCCTTTTGTGAAGCCCTGCACCAGTGAGCTGATGCCCACCACATGCAGGATTGGGGCAGAGAACCTTAATCTTCGACAACTTGTATGGCATCAGCAGTGAATGGGCAACGAAGCAGTCAGGTGAAGGTGCCTGGTGGTAGAGAGGACTCGGCTACGTTGGGTAGTACCACAGCTTCAGGTTGTCCTGCAGCTGTGGTTTGTCCTTTACTTCCATCCTAAACAACACTTTTGCAATCCACCTATGGTCTTCAGGTGAGAAGCCCTCTGCCCACAAACGGGGCAGCTGAGGAGTTGCAGTAAAAAAGAAAGAAAAGAAACAATGTATACTACAAAACTATTATGGCTGCCCAACCTTCTGGATGTGGAATCCACACAAGCATCTCATGACACCACCAAACAGGGACCTCTCCCCAGGCTGCAGCATTGGACACTTCTCAATCTAAAAACCGAAGTAAACACCATATAGATACATACCCTTTTATACAGCTCGTACCACTTCTTCTGTCTGGGTGCTGGCCTGTGGCCCTGCAGGCCATTACCCTGTGGCAGTAAAAGTCCTCAGTCGTGCCCTCCAGACACTGTCTGGCACTGGCTTGTGTGATTTTGATGCCTTATGTAGAAGAGAATATTAAAAATACAAGGTAACAAGACAAGGCCTTATCAAGCTCTTCTTAAATCTAAAAGAATTAAAGTATACCAGCATTATAGGACTATACTCAATGAATGGGAGAATTTTCTATAATGAATGTAAAAAATAATATAAAATATGTACACTTGCGCGACCTAATCAGATCACATCTGACCAAGTTTAGCATTTTCTGGTCTCTGTAAACAGTGAAAATTATGTTTTATAGCGTTCTTTTAACTTCTCGGCTGCTGTCTTAGCCAGGAAACGTTTAAAAATGTTTTCTTTTTTGGTTATATAAAAACTTACTTCCATATTCGTGTCCCCCAGCTTTAAAATCTAATAATATATATATATATATATATATATATATATATATATATATATATATATATATATATATATATATATATATATATATATATATATATATATATATATATATGTCAGGATTTGTTCTGATGGACCCGAACACACACACACTACACACACGGATCTTCGTTTAAGAGTGTTTATTGAAGGAAGGATGGGTTGTGGAAGGAGGAGAACCAGAGTCTATACCAGAATGGGGCAGGTGGAAGGTGAATGCAGGAGGCGGAGGACTGGAGGTGCTGAAGGACCGGAGGATGCTGGAGTGCTGCAGGTGCTGTGTGCTGCCGGGACCAGGTAGCCTCCAGAGCAGGTGAGAGAGTTCTCAGGACGCAGAGGCTGCAGTTGGACCAGGAGTGCAGCGAGAGAGAGAGAGTCCATGAAGCACAGGGACTACAGTAGATTCAGCAAAGAGCTAACTTTGAGCACTGGGGTAGCAGGGCATCCAGCAGAAACAGGCCAAAAGTGGAAAAATCTCTGGCTGCAAAACTAGGGAGAGTTGACAACGGACCGGCGGTGAGAAGCTGACAGGAGTGAGTTTATATAGGGAGGTTTGCAGGTGGAAGCAATTCAGGATGATTAGCGGCTGACAGGTGTGGATGATTAGGCTGAGTAGAGTCAGACAGGAGGAGGAAGGCGTTGGAAAGTTCTAGAGACAGGGATAGGGAGCATCTCCTAACATCATTTCTGGGTCTTGACTGAAAATCTACATCTATATGGGGGATCAAATCTGGGTCTCTGTCATGAGTTGTGGATTTGGTAAAGGACTGAAGCACAGATAGAAGCGTGGGAGGAACATAGTGAGGATTTATTAATAACAATGGAAAACCTAGAGGAGAGCACACGGAGAACCAGTCGAGGAACTAGAGCAGAGAAGACAGCCATGGAGACGAGCATGGCAGCAGGAAGTTTACCTGGAGGATCCAGTTGAGAACATTGACCCACAGAGGATCAACCAGACAACTACAGCTGATCCAGAACGCTGCTGCTCGTTTTCTCACTAAAACCAGGAAGATAGAGAACATCAACCTGGTTCCTTCCACTGGCTCCCTGTAACTCAGAGAATAGACTTTAAAGTACTTCTGTTAGACTATAAGTCTCTGAACAGCTTAGTATTGTTGTGCAATCAAGACATGAGGAAAAATCATACTAAAGAAATTTAGCATAGCGCTATTAGCTTTCCGGATAACATTAGTGCTACCACCGAGTCAATGCAACCACGGTTCTTTTTAAACATAATGCTTTGTTTAAAAGCTCCACCATCATTCAATAGTGCTATGAGAGTTACAGCATTAATATGGAAGATTAATGTCTATTCAATGGTGCTTGTGTAACGTTAGGATTAAACTCAAGCTAAGGTAAACGTTACCCACAGGAAGTTCCCCAACACGTCATTTCTGGTTGATGTCATTAACTTGGTTGTTTACCCCTGAATTAACTTAATGATTGCCCAGAGAAATAATTGCATCAATAAAACCAAGTGTCCTAAAGGCATTGATTTTCACTGAGCATTTTATTCTTTAAAATGTTATTTTCTCAAATAATGTTTTGTTTAACTCAGGATTTGCATTGTAAAACATATTAAATGTTGTTCTAAATTGGTTAAGCTAATTTGATCTAATGCCATGTTCTTTAAGTTGAACTTTCTGTCCTTTTTGTTTCTTTCACTAGGAACCTCTGAAGAACACCTGAGACCACTGGGAACCTCTAACAGGACTCCAATGGTGAACCCCAGAAGACGCCTATGATCTGTCATACTGGGGTCCTCTGGGGCCAAGACAGGAGCCTCGACCAACTCACAGAGCTTGGGTTCAGCAGCACTAGGCATGTCCACCTGGACATCCTTGTTGGAGAACTCGGGGCTTGGGACCCAAGGTGGTTGCAGTTTGAGGTGAGGAGGAGGCTCGGGGGCCATCAGGCATCTCAGAGCCGGAGTCACTGCCGTTAGGCTGCTTTGAGCAGCGGGAGCAGGGGTCGATGGCTGACGCTCGCCAAAAAGCATATGTGGCATCAGTCCTGGTTGCCGAGGAATTTCTTCCCCTTCACTGGCCGCTATGCAGGGACCTTCTGCCCTGCCATGGTGGAGAAGAGCCATAACACCGGGGACCGGTACCAGGAATAGGGATGGCTAACCTTGAGTCTCAACTTAACGATAGCTGCTCTTCCATCAAGTCTTCCTGGTGCATGTTCTTCTCCGCCTGCCGACTGAAGCAGGAGCAAAGCGGCAGCAAGAGGCCAGCAGGAAGATATGCATGAATGGAGGCAACTTTCTGAATACACTAACAGGAACCAAAATAGGGCACGAAAACAAGGGAAAACAGGACAACGCAAAGACAGAGGAACAAAAACTTAAATACAATGAGGAATCAACTGAAAAAGTGCTCAACTTAGGTGAGAGATAAACACAAACATCCCAGAATCATAACTGCACTTTTTAATTATTTGTTCCTTCATAATCTACATGAAAGTGATGATGTAACCATGCACTGCAGGGAAAATAACTTTTCCATGGAGGAGACGTGCAGATATGCTCAGTTTGTTTGGAACACTCATTTGCATTTAGACAAAAAAAGCAACCTTATAGTCTTAAACCTTCAAACAGGAAAAAGGCCAAAGAAAAAGCCCAGATTCAGTTCTCCAGTGATCCAGCAGACTGAAAGGGGTGGAGACAGGCTGCCACCAAAGCCTAAGCAGCCAGATAAAAATCAACCTTATCACAATGCCAAACCAAAAGGTAACATTGGTAAAAGATGCAGTCATTCCCAAGGAATGATCACAAAGGAAAACTTTCGGAGTGTCTGCAGAGATTTTCTCACTGAGTTTTGGCGTGTTCCACCAAATTAAACAGTGAGCTGATAGAATCCAAAAGCGATCCCTAAACTTATCACGCCCCAGCTTATGATAAGGCTGGATATAATTTTTAACAGAGTTAATGTTTTAAACCTTTCTTATTGTTTTGGGACACAAGAATGATGAAGGTTAAACAGTTTTACGCTGGTGTTTAGAAATTTGGAGTTTGAACTTTTGTGTGCATGTTTATATACTTTGATTAGGGTCAGTCGTCTGCCAGACCTGCCTCAGTCCTACCAGAGGAACCTTCAAACTGTCATGGTTTTCAGATGACGAGCCCACATGCAGATACGATCGGGAAGCAAAGCACAGTTTTAAGATGTTTATTTAGGAAACAGGTCGATATAACGGACGGGACTACAGGCAACTTCGGCAGGGTCAGAACGTCACGGCTGGAGAGACTGCAAAGAGAAGGAGAGTAAGTGACTCTGAAAGGTGAACCAGGAGAATTACTAGAAGCTGCGCTGCTTACCATAAAGCTGGGCGGACCTAACCGGGGAGAAGTAGCGCCGAGGGAACTCTGTGATCCTACTCTGTTGGTGTTAGGCGGCTAGTGGCAGAGGGCGGCTGATGTTACTGGTGAGGGATCCAGAGCGAGCCTCCTCGGCAGTGGGTGACAGATGGATTGACCAGAGTGAGAGAAGAACCAGCAGAATCCGGGAGGGGGAAGCTCAGGCCCCGCTGGGTAACATCCAGGGAGTATGAGGGGAGAGCCAGAGCAAAATCTGAGCAGGAGGATTCTGCAGTTCTGTCTCTTCGGACAAGACGTCAAGACAGGTGAGTGCATCCAAGCACCAAAAACTGTGACAAAAACAGGGAGATCCAAAATTAGTCAAAGTTCAAAAGACGAAAAAACTCACATGCAGGTTTCCAGAAGTTGGGTCAGAGGCCACGTCGTACCACGACTGGTTAAGGCTCTGGCGTCTTCCATCTGTCAGCGCTCAGCTTAAGAAGCCAGAGGAAGCCGCCTGCAACGAGCTGCAGGTGTGGGCCACGCCCCCTCAGCCAACTAGGCACACCTGAGCAGAACAACACAGAGAACCATGACACTACCCCCCCCTCAACGGCCGCCTCCTGGCGGCCCAGACGAAGAGGTGCTGGGCTGAGTAGACCAAAAGTCTAAAATCAAATCTTTGTCCGAGATAGCTGCTGCAGAGACCCATGAGCGTTCCCCAGAGCTGCGACCCTCCCAATCGACGAGGTATTGGTGACCCCTACCTCGTCGACGGGCGTCCACAACCCTGAGGACGCGAGGGTTCTGACTGTCCAGGGCGGGTGGAGGGGGTCCGGAAGGAGGGCACAAGTTGCTGTCCAAAACGGGCTTGATCTGGGAGACATGGAAGGTGGGGTGTACTCGGGAGTGAGGGGGCAAACGTAGACGGACGGTGGTCGGGTTAATAACTGTGACTATCTCATAGGGCCCAGTGAACCGGGGAGCAAGCTTCTTAGCGGATGGGTTGGATAAGACGTCTCTGGAAGATAACCAAATTTTCTGACCAGGGCGATATTGGGGAGCTGGTCTGCGGTGCTGGTCGGCGAACCTCTTGCTCTGCTCTGCGGTGCGAGTGAGTGCAGTGATTGTGGTTCTCCAGATGTCCTGACAGCGAGCAATGTAATCGTTAACGGAGGTGAAGGGAATCCTGAGTTCATCCGTGGGTAGGAGTGGAGGTTGATATCCTAAAGCTACTTCAAAGGGTGAACGTCCGGTGGCTGAAGTGATGTGAGAGTTGAGGGCATATTCTACCCAGGGCAAAAACTTATTCCAGTCTGAAGGTGAAGATGACGTGAGGCAGCGGAGGGTGGTCTCTAGTTGTTGGTTCATTCGTTCAGTTTGGCCATTGGTCTGAGGATGGTATCCGGAGGTGAGTGTGTAACGGGCACCCAGAGCAGAGCAAAAGTGCCGCCAGACCTGGGAGATGAACTGAGGACCCCGGTCAGAGAGGATGTCAACTGGGATGCCGTGGAGTTTGAAAACATGCTTTATGAGGAGCTGGGCCGTCTGGAGGGCGTTGGGTAATTTACGGATGGGGATGAGATGACATGACTTTGAGAACCGGTCCACAACTGTCAATAGTTGACATACCCTGGGACAAAGGAAGGCCTGTAACGAAATCAATAGCGATGTGGGACCATAGACGTTTGGGGATGGGGAGAGGATTTAACAAACCGGAAGGTGGCTGAGTAGAGGACTTATTCTGGGCGCAGACGGGACAGGCTAGGACATACTCTCTCACATCCTTGGTCCATGATGGCCACCAGAAGTGCCGGGACACCTGAGACTGGGTTCTATAAATACCCAGATGGGCGGAAAACTTAGCATCATGACACCAGCGTAGAACCTCAGGGCGAACAGACTGGGGGACGTACATAAATCCAGCTGGACCTGTACCTGGGTCCGGGTCTAATAGTTGGGCCTGGTTGATCCTGTCCTCCAGGTCCCAATGCAGGGCTCCAACAGTACATGTGGGGGGAAGAATGTGTTCCGGCTCCTTCTCCTGTTCAGAAGGGGCGAATTGACGAGACAGTGCATCAGGTTTGACATTTCTTGAGCCAGGTCTGTAGGTGATGGTGAGGTTAAATTGTGAGAAAAACAAAGACCAGCGGGCTTGTCTGGAGTTGAGTCGACGGCTGACTGCAGGTAGGAGAGGTTCTTATGATCTGTCCAGATTATGATGGGCTGCTCGGATCCCTCTAGCCAGTGCCGCCACTCTTCTAAAGCTAGTTTAATAGCTAGTAGTTCACGATCGCCCACATCATAGTTCTGCTCAGCAGGGGACAAACGACGGGAAAAGAACCGCACCCACACCGGTATTAGAAGCATCTATCTCTAGGACAAACTGTTTGGCTGCGTCGGGGTGAACGAGTATGGGTGTCTGGGAAAAACGGGACTTGAGTCTGTTGAAGGCCTCCTCTGCCTCAGGACTCCAGATGTATGGGACCTTGGTGGAGGTAAGAGCATGTAATGGGGAGGCTATCTGGCTATAATTCCTGACAAAGCGCCTATAAAAGTTTGCAAAAACCGTTGGAGCTGTTTACGCGTCTCAGGGACAGGCCACTCCATTACTGCCCTTATCTTCTCCGGGTCTGACTTCACCTGTCCGCCTTCTAAAACTAAACCAAGAAAAGAAACAGAGGTCTGGTGAAAATCACATTTCTCAGCCTTAACGAATAAACGATTCTCTAAGAGTCGCTGGAGAACAAGACGGACATGTTGTTTGTGCTGTTCTAAATCATGAGAGTAAATAAGGATGTCGTCCAGATAGACGAAAACAAAAACGTTCAAAAAATCCCGAAGGACATCATTAACCAGTGCCTGAAACACTGCCGGGGCATTGCAACCCTGACACAAACTATAATGAATTCTTTCCAGACAAAGTAAAAAACAAAGCAACTGGCCTTGTTTTCTGTAGTTGAAGACGTTTCGCTTCCTCTCCAGGACGCTTTCTCAATTCAAAAAGTCTGGAGTAATGATGAGTACCAAGCTATATACCCCTGCCCAAACAAAGACCTTGCAATGGCTTAGATAACATGCAAATTCAACAGAAACAGGTACACCACTTAGTAATGGGCGGTTGTTAAAGCCATTAAGGCAGCAGATTGAACCGAAGCTGGTCCACTCCTCTGTAACGGGGAGTCATTAGGGTTGATCACCCTCATTTGGGTGATCAAAACATTGTTCCTGCAAGCCAGGCCAATAACAACCCTAACGACTCCTCGTTGGTTATATTCTGCCAGCTGAAGGTGTGATTGGTCTGACTCTGCAGGAACCATACATGAAGACAGTTGGAGAAAGCTGACAGTTTGTAGCTGATAGCAGAGGAGGATTTCCATGATGTTCTGACCTCTCTGTAGAAGGTCTCATGGCTTCAGGTATCAGAAACCCATTTGCATTGTCATCCTCCTCCAGAACTCAGTATATCAGCAGTTCTTCTTTATCCAAAAGACTTTAGAATTTAACTGAATTATTCCTGCTGAGGCTTCACTGCAGCTTCATGCTGTAAAACATAGTTTAAAACATAAGTTTTATTTTCGTTTCGCTCCAACATCATTCAACAGTGCTATGAGCGTTATTACCGCATTAATATGGATCATTAATGTCCATTTAATGATGTTTTTGTATAACTTTAGGATTAGCCCATTTAGTGACCGATCATTAGTGACTCCTAGCTTCCCAGAGGAAGCATTAATAAAATCAAGTGTCCTAAAATTTCAGATTTTACTGAACAAATCATTCTTTAAAATGTTATTTCATCAAATGATGTTTTGTTTAACTCAGGA
The DNA here is from genome assembly GCA_037039145.1 of Fundulus diaphanus. Taxonomy (NCBI): domain Eukaryota; kingdom Metazoa; phylum Chordata; class Actinopteri; order Cyprinodontiformes; family Fundulidae; genus Fundulus; species Fundulus diaphanus. Next base: position 7,127,863 of record CM073127.1, on the reverse strand, counting down.
TTTGCATTGTGAATGGGTTGTTTATGACACGGTTGCTGATGAACTTTGCAGCTTCTCTGTCTGTGGACCTCTTTAACATGTCCATGGTTATATTCTGACAGCTAAAGGTGTGACTGGTCTGACTCTGCAGGAACCATCCATGAAGACAGTTGGAGAAAGCTGACAGTTTGCAGCTGATAGCAGAGGAGGATTTCCATGATGTTCTGACCTCTGCTTACAGAATGTCTCATGGCTTCAGGGATCAGAAACCCATTTGCATCGTCATCCTCCTCCAGAACTCAGTATATCAGCCGTTCTTCGTCATCCAACAGACTTTAGACTTTAACTGAATAATTCCTGCTGAGGCTTCACTGCAGCTTCATGCTGTAAAACAAAGTTTTAAACATCATGCTATCCTGATCCAGCCTGAGAGCAGCTCATTGTCTGAAGTTCTTGTTGATTGGTAAATTAATGGCCGTCTTTCATGTCTTCTCCAAACTGTGTAGAGTTCTGAGGGACAACCTGCACCAACCTCAGAAACATCTAAACATGCAGCATGTTACCTTCAGAGCCATGCAGCGTCTGCACAGGATATCCTCCTGGCAGCAGCATGGAGACATCTTTTAGCTGGTAGCTGCATCTGGATGTGGTCCAGGAGGGTCCTGGCAGGTGGAAGCCCAGGGAGGAGAGCCAACATGGGGGAAGGTTAGAGCATCATGGTGGCTGGTGTTTAGTGATGGAGGAAAGCTCAGCAGGACCATGACTGTCTTAGTACTGACAGTTTATATCTTCAAACCTGCTTCCATCTTCCAGATTCTGATTCTCCTGCAGAGAAAACGTGTCTTTTAGCTTAAAAGTCACTAATAGCATTTTATAAATCATCTTCCTGGCTTCAGTTTCCATTGTAATAATGATGAATTTCTATCATGGTCAGTTAGAGAAGGTCTCTGGAACCAGCTGTAGTCGCACCGTCTCTGAACGCTTATTTAGGGAAATTAGCAGCTGTTGTTCCCGTTGAACCGTAATTCTGAAGAACTTCACTTCATCTGTTGCTCTAATTTTAATATGAGCTTATTTTACATTTCTATAATATTCAAATAAGCTTATCTTCCAGCTGGGCTGGTAGTTAAACACCAGGATTTCACCGCTTGCTTCTCATTGTGCCATGGCTCTTGGAGACTCTGGGTAAGTTCAGTTTAAGGAACATTTATTTTAATATCTCATATTGTTTTTTGCTGTTACATTTTTCTGTCTCTTTTATGCATTAATTTCAAACCAACTGTCTAATAGAAAGTTGTTGTTCTGCACAGGCGATGACGAGTCAGCATTGATCAGTCATTAAAACAGATTCTCAACTTTGTAGGACCCGAGAGTTTTAGGCTAAACATCGACTTATATTTATATTTATATATTTTTTTCTCTCCTGACAGATCTGTGAATGAGGTTGACAGATGATCAAACATATTTGTTTGAAGAGGAACTTTTCTCAGCCTTTTTTCAGGCGTCTAAAAACCGATGTTTGGATGAAAGATTATTGTGTCTTAAGAGGTTAAAGGATCTCAAAATCAACAATGTTTAAAATGATTGTCTTTCTGAAAATGCATCAAAGAAAAATAAAGATGCCTCTGATTCTGCAAATCAGAATGATTGCAGTGAAATCCTGCTGGATCAGAAGCGTTTCACAGGAGTGTCCCACTGAAAGCTCGTTCCTCTGACCTTCATTCACATGTAGTCCTGGTCCGAGGTAGAGATGATCGATGCTCAGACAGGACGGCTTTTCTTTCTCTTTCAAACATCAACCTGGACTCGTAGCTGATGTTCATCACATAAACTGGTTACTTTAGCTTGATTAGAACTTCCTTTTATTTATCCGTTCATTTCTGACCTCATCTGAACCTATGTTTACCACATGTTTGTTTATTTGCATAGAAATACTATAAATACTTTTTAAAACTCAAACACAAAAGTCCGTCCTCAGGTTCAGGTTAACCAAATCAATGGGAGAAAAACTGATGTACCGATAAGGAGAGAACGTCGTGTAAAACATATTTCTAGAGATTCAGTAAAAGCTGAACTGGGGTTTAATGTTGGAAAAGATGTTTTCTTGCTTAACACCCATCAGTTAGTCTGTTTCTGATCATTTCCAGGAGGAAGGAGGACAAAATGAAAACTCTGCAGCTGTTGATCATCTTCAGCCTCTTCATCCTCACCAAAGAGTTTGGTAAGAAATTATCTTTAAATCATAAAAACATTTTAACATGATGGTTCTGTTTGCAGTATCTCATTACAAGGAAGAATAAATATAGAAAAAGGGCAAATATGTGAAAAAATTACTATCACCATAATAATTGTGTCATCAAAAGTTATGCTTCTTTTTAGATTTTATACTTTGATACCAGCTTGACTGTGTTTCAGGTTGGAAACCAGCTTCCTGCAGGCATCACTGCTGTGAAGATCCACAACCTTAAGCAGCTAAATGAGTTTTTATCAAACGTGCCGATCTGAATTTTGAATAAAATGATAAACCTAAAACATGAGATGAGTCCTTTTAGAGACCTTCTGCAGTTATGATCACTGTTGGAGTTCCAGCTGTGGTTTCTCCTCATGTCTGATTGGCATAAAATACCAGAAATAGCAGATTGTTCCTGTGCCATCATCCATCCTTATGATCTTTATGTTATTCAGAGTAATCCCTGTGTGGTAAATGGCTTTTTTCTTTGCAGAGGTGAAGACAGATGATCTGGAGAACTTGAGTCTAGATGTTGGTGGATTTCATCTGTTCAGAGGCTTGACTGATCTCCGCTCCAGTGAACATCTTCTCCTCTCCTCAGGAACCAGGTACCTCAGCTAGGGCTGCCAACCCGGCATCTATAGAATATGGCCGGGGTTCTCAAACTTTTCATCCTGCAACCCCCAAAATAACCAGAGACTGGAGAGCCCTTGCAGGGCTGGGAGTCTGTTTCTGTTTTTGCGTCAGAATCTTGTGTCGTCAGGACTTTGAAGCAATTGTCCAAACAACTGTCTGACTTTATTCTCAGAATTTCCAGAAAGAAAAACAAATTCGGGCTTTTGTAGGTCAAAGAAAATAAATTATTGGCCACGGAGGAGTAAATTTATACAAAAACTCAAAATGATTTTTAGTTTAATTTCAAGTGTTTGTGAGAAAAACTGACATTTTCTCTGATCTCAAAAATGTTAAATTTCTGACGATAAAATCATAATTTTCACGCTAAGTCATACATTTGCTATATTAAGAACAGGGAATTGTTTAACAAAGCAAAGTTAGAAATCTAAAGGCCATTCCAGGGAATAAATTTTAATCCGTCAGAGACGCAAAGCTGGACTTTGTTTCGATGCGACTTCCTTCTGTAGGTGCAGGAAAGTAAGGGCGCCATCTAGTGTTGGTTCATACTAATTACAGGCTGCAGTCAGAGACGAGACACTTCAATGTGGCTCAAAGCGTCCCGGCTAAAACGGGACAGTTGGTGACCCTGAATAAATGTACAGGGGCAATAATCTGCAGGATCTGGACCTGAGCTTTGACCTGGTTCTGTTTCAGGTTCTGTAACAAGACTGGTTCTGTTCAGAAGAATGAGCTGAAGCTTTAGTTTGGAGCTGGACCTGTAGAGAGAGGCGGTTCTACAGAGTTCTGACTCAGGGGAGCAGAATACAAATGCACTGAACACTTTATTCTATCCACGTGAACTACAAAGGAATCTAACATGTCTGTGAAAAATGATAAAAAAAAAAGAAAAAGAAATATTTTCCTTCAGCTTCTAAATCAGGCCCAACTGTATGTTGGGTTATCACTTAAATTCTAATAATTTATTAATTTTTGAGATTTTAACTTGACAGGATATGAAAGTGTTGAATAAAGGCGAACACCTTTGTTTCTGTAACAGTCATAACTTGTTATGTCAATGTTAATGTATTTATATGGCACTTTAAAGACAAGTATAAACATGCACTAAAGTGCTGTACAAAAACAGCAATAACATAAATAAAAAAAACAGAGTATGAAAACATTACTTCAAATAAATGCCAAAGAATAAAAATGAGTTTTGAGAAGCGGTTTAAAATGATCCAGGCTGTGGGCAGATCTAATTTGGAAAGGTAAATTATTCCATAAAATAGGAGCAACAAGAGAAAAAAGCCGATCACCTTTCCTCTTCAGTCGGGTCTGAGGAACTGTCATTAGCAGCTGATTATTTGATCGTAGGGTTCTGGACACAGACTGACTTTTTAAAAGATAAGGGGGAGCTAACCCATTTAAAATGTTATAAGTTAATAAGAATATTAAAATCTATTCAATAAAAAAGGGGCAGGCAGTGTAAAGAGGCCAGTATAGGCCTTATATGGTCATGCTTCCTGGGTTCCTGTAAGAAGCCGTGCTGCTGGATCATTTGACGTCACTGCTGTTATATTATTTTGTATGTTGCAGAGCATATTTGAATGTTTTCAATATGAATAAGATATGAACATTGTTGTTTGATTAAGAATCATAAATATTAGCCACTATATTCTATTACACCTCAAGTTAAATGTTAGTTTTTTATTATTTATTTAACTTTTTACAACAACAAAAATCCAAAATTAGAAAAGACATGTTGGTTCTAAATTCCTTCACCTGAAGACATTCGTTTAGAGGCACAAATTAAACTACTGTATCCTGCTATTGGTTCTGATTTATAAACACGTCACCAAGATCTCAGCCTGTCAGGCCTTTCAGAACTCTGAGAGTTCACCTGTAAGATTATTAAACACCGAAGAACACAAGGAAGCTCTCACTGATCCAGTCACCCAGCAGCAGAACAGACAGATTAACACGGAACGATTGTCAGGAATGACAGAACCGCCTTCTGCCATCATGGATCACCAGCACCAGCATGAATAACACAGCAGCTGTGAAAGATTACGATGAAGTCGATCTATGATTAAAGTCTGATACGGAGAGAAATTGAAGTTTCAGTGGAGTCATGATGCAGTTTGGCTGCGATTCACCACTTCACCATCTGCGTCGCCAGTTTCCCCGTTTCCAGAATCAGCGTAGGTCTGGGTCAGAGCTGCCGTGGGGATCGCACGGTTTCCAGTCCAGTTTTTCTGTCGTAGATCACAACCTTAGCGTGGAAAGTAGTGTACACATGTTTCAGGCCCCACTTTGTGCGACGCAGGCGTTACAAATGAGCCCCTGGTCCATAATGTGAAATGTTAACAGGTGAAATAGCTAAAGAGCTATAAGGCCCCACACTACAAGTCCCTACCCCTCTGTGATGTGACTCTGGCTCTGCGCCTGGTGACTTCCAGTGACTGAAGGGTTGAGGTTAGTGATTCCTCCATAAGGTGGAGTTAACAAGTTACCCTGACAGAAGAAAGAGAAGCAGCCTTACAGCTTACTGCTAAATGTAAAGGTTTTTCTAATGATGCAGAGATTTCTCAGAGAAAAGTAGTTTTGATGTCTATCTGGAGGAACGGAGCTCAGATGTTGGAGAGCAGGTCTCTAACTCAGGTCTAAAGCCCCTTCATGGACTTTAGTGCAGCCTGTCAGGCATTGGTGACTAGTCCATCATCTGTCCACATCTCCCTGTTACTCCACCAACTTCTCCATTAACATCTTCTCCATGGCTATGAGGGCTCACCCATGCTCCCTTTGGGAAATGGGTGAAGAGTCTCATGGTCCCTCACAGCCTTTGCCAGAGCAGGATCTTAATACGCCTCGTAAAAGTGGCCGTATTTCACCTACTGATCCTGACTCTGACCAAGTATCACGCTGACATTTACTACAAGTCTATACTGCACCGCCTTCGCTGTACACAACTCTAGTGATGAAAGCGCAGGTTGTTTTGAGAGTCCTGAATCCCTAGAATCAGTTTATTAAAACTATTTGTTCTCCGAAACGTTCAGTCTGTGCATCATCCGTGCAGCACAGTACCAGTACCAGTACCAGTTCCAGTTCAGTCTCTCCTCAGCACCACTTCCGTCTGGGTGCAGCATAGGATCACATATCCTGACCCAGTGATCAGCAGCTTGAGCGAATCACGTCCTCATTTGAAATGTTTGACCTGCTTCACTAGATGTTCCAGAGTCAGACCGGACGCAGAACCTACCATCATGACCAGGAGACCGTCCCGTCTCTGCTGGGGTCCCTCTCCTCCACATCTTCATCTCCAGAAGTCTTTACCCTGTTTTCTGCTTTCTGGGAGGTTCTGGTCCAAAGCATAACAGCATCATAATTAATAATCTATATGTGGCCTGAAGATTGACCCTGTTGTTAATGTCAGCTAATATAGCTAATGACAGTTAATATTTCAAGCTTTTTGGTCTTTCTAGTTTTGATGATTATGGCTACAGGTTAAGAAAACCCAACATTCAGTGTCTCAGAAAATTAGACTATCCCCTTAGACGGGTCAAAAAAAGATGTTTTAAGGACAGAGTTCTGGCTGCTGAACAGAAGGTCCATTTCTCTGCATCAACACCTGGTTGGCCTCATCTTGCACGCTCATTGGACCAGCTGGTGGTACCTTTGGCAGTGTGGGCCAGTAACAAGTCCTGCTGGAGAATAAAATCAGCATCTAGTGCTCTAGAATTTACTGGCAGACGGCTGCGTTGACTGTGGACCTCAGAAAACCCAGTGGACCAGAACCAGCATGGCACCCAGACCATCACTGTGGAACCTTGACTCTGGACTTCAAGCAACGTGGGTTCTGAACCTCTCCTCTCTTCCTCCAGACTCTGGAACATTGATTTCTGATCTAGATGCAGAATTTGGTTTCATCTGAGAGCAGAACTTTGGACCATTGAGCAGCAGTGCTGTTCCTCTTCTTCTGAGCTCAGCTAAGTCACGTTTGACGTTGCCTCTGCTTCAGGAGTGGGAGGAACACGATGCTTGTAGCTCACGTCTAGCATCATCTGTGGGTAGCGGCTCTTTAGGCAACGACTCCAGGCTCGGTCCACTCCATATGGAGCTCCCCCAAGTCCTTCAATGGATTTCACTTTACAATCCTTTCAAGGCTGCGGTTGTCACTGTTGCTGCCACATTTCTACCTTCCACTCAATTTTCTGTTAACATGCTTTGATCCAGAACTCTGTGAACAACCAGCTTCTTCAGCAGTGACCTTCTGTGTCTTTGTGAAGGTTGTCTGTGAATGTCTTCTGGACCTCTGTCCAGTCAGCTTTTTCTGACCTGGAGTCAGAGACCGGTTAAAGCGTCAGGAAACCTTTGCAGGTGTTTTAGTTAATTAGCTGATTAAGGTGTGACACCAGGAGGTTCCAATAATGAACTATTTCACTGTTTATGTAATTTTCTAAGACATAATTTGGGGTTTTATCCTCTAAAAACCATAATCATCATAATTACAAGAAACAAAGGTATGGAAAATATTACTGTGTGCTAGGTTTCTATGTATGACCTTCACTTTCTGAGATGACTGGCAAAAATATTGCACTTTTATGAAGTATTCTATTTTAGAGGCACCTGTTTGGGTTTGTAACTATTGTAACTATTGTAAGGGACAAAAATGGAGAAATTTAGCTAAGTTTCTAGAAATAATATCAAAAATGCTAAATATCATGTTTCTGCTCTTAATACAGCAACACCATTTTTTAATTGATAGAAAAGTCCTGAAGTTAATATTCAAAATATTCAAAACAATAATGTGTTGACTTTGACAAAGTTTCTGGTTCTGCTGATTTTATTTTAACCCAGGATTTGTTTAGTTGTGAAGCAAGAGAATAAAGTAGATAAACAGCAAGAAGGTTGTGGGTTCAAATCCTGGCCCCGGGTCTTTCTGCGTGTTCTTCCTGTGCATCTGTGGGTTCTTTCTGGGAACTCCTGCTTCCTCTCACAGTCCTAAACCATGACTGCCAGGTTAATTGAGGTTAATGGATGTATAGAGCGAACGGAGCTCACATCATTTGTTTTATTTTTCAGAACTTCGTCACCTTCTGGGCCAAAATCAAGGAAAACCAGACAGAAAATGGGCTGCTAACTTCTGCTGAGACCTTAGAGAGCTGCAGACAAAACTTTAGGATTTTGTCTGATAATGAAAGTAACAATGGAAGATTTGGGAAAAACAACCCGGTTTGCAGCTCCAGAACCTCTCAGAGAGCAGATGAGCCCATCGTAGAGTTTGACCAGCAGCAGATCCTGATGTTAGAAGATGATGAGGTGGTGAGAAGAGCTGCAGCTTCTCTTTATGACAAACATCCAACAGTTAGTTCAGTTCAGCTTGTTGGTCCCCAGCAGAGGCTTCAACAGGTTTAAAGGTCAAGCCCTGGTTCTGTCAGAACACAGCAGCCTGGTTCTGGTGGGCCATGGAGCCAGAGACCATTCAGGAGAGATGAGAGTATCAGGCTACAGCTACCAAGATGTGGCCAGGATCATCCAAAGCATCTCCAGGACCAGTGAGAAGATCCAGACTACTACAGTTCTGGCCTGTGACGCGGGATCGGACCGCCGGTTCAGAGAAGCTCTGCTGAAGAAGCTCCATGAAGCCGGCATTGAGACGGAGTTACACCTGTGGACCGCTGTGGTCCAGGTCACAGAGACAGGAGAGGTCATCAGTCAGGACGTCTCTGCAGGTGGAGCCCAGTGGAGATCTGAAGATCAGACCAAGAAGGTGGTTCTGACTGTTGGCAGGAAGGGAGAGATACGGAGGAAGGAGTCGGACCGCATTGGACACCAGGTTCTAACCAATCAAACAAATCTTCTCGCTCCAAAAGAACAAAACTACAGAAAAGACTGGCCAAATCAACCAAAATTATTTATTAATCCCATTATTTTTGTGGCTGTTGACCAAAACAATGTTGAAGTTTTAAAAAAGGATTTTAGGATTCTTGAGGCCCTGACCTGGGGTCTGTTTCATTCAGAACAAGATTCAGAACTGCAGAGATGCGAATTCAACAACATTGAGGACTTGCCTAATCATTTTGTCTTTGGAGATGCAACAGCTGGTTGTGTTGAAGGAAACACCATGGAGGCGAAGATCAGACAGATTCTTCAGAGGTGTTATGTGATCGACTCAGGAGGAGACATCAGGAACGTCATCCGTCACTTTGCAAAGGATGGAGAAGATGAGACCACATACCTGATGGTCAATGGATGGATTTATGAAGTCGATCCTGAAAATCTTTATGTGTATCCTGTTGGTAAGAAGCTGAGAGATGATCAAAATACACAATCCACAGATGAACTGAAACAGAGCATTGAAGACCAGATGGGTAAGGAAAGTTACAGAAAAATTAAAGAAGGTCTACGTAAAAGTGCTGGAAATGAAAATATTGAAGAAGATTGTGCTAAGTATTTCAGGGATATTTTTTCTGGTAACCATCCTGTGAGTATTAGTCCAATCACCACTGAGGCTTGGTGCACCACTTACTTTGTGGCATCAGTTATATCAGAGTCTGCGAGAAACTTCCGGACCTTCCCTCTGATTCTCATGGCTCTGGATATAACTGAGAAAGACCAAGATGTGAGAGATGGTCTAACCTTCTTGTTTGATGAACATCCAATGACCAGAGGAGGAAGCTGGATTGATCCAAGCAGACGAGGATTTACTGGATCAGCAACACCTGAGGGTTCTAGCAAACTGGAGAATAATAATAAAAAAAAGAAGTTACTGATTGACCTCAAAAATGTCATTATTAGAGAAAATAGTATTTTCACAAAGTGGAAGCATACAATAACGGATGGCCAGAATGATGAAACCTATGCGGATTGAGATGGCTGAAATTGCTGAAAAATTTAAGGTATTCAGTGATCCTACAATGTTTAAAGAGGGTTGTAATCTTTTTTTAAAAGAAGTACCTGAAGCTCTGCTTTGACTTAGTGTGCTAAGGCCAACATGATGTGGAGACAGATTTTTGTTAATGTCTTATTAAAACAACTGATGCTAGGACAAAAAACCTTTCTGTGCCTTTCATAATTATCTTTATTTTATTTTTTTCTGCTTTGTGTTTCTCTTGCTCTGTACAATTTATGACGTATGCAATAAATAATACAATCTTCTCAACCGTAAATACTGAATCAGTTTATGTTGTTCTTTGCTCTTGCATTTAGGTCTGTTTTTTGCTGTGTCATTTTTCTTCTGAACTCTCTTTTCAGTTTCTGCATAACTTAGAATATTTACTACTTTTACTTGTTGGGGAGTGGTGTTCTAGTGGGTAGAGCATTGTATGGAGGAAGCCCATACACTCAGTGGTGTACCTTGATACACATTGCAGCCACTCCTCTGTGTGGTTCTCCCTCAGCTGCTTTAACACCCGTGTGGGACTGTTGCCCAGGCCCCTCTCCCGCAGAAGCTGAATCACCCAGACATCACAGGCATACCTTGGTAACACATAAAGAAATGAGCAAGAATGTACAATGTTCATTTGGAGATAAAAAAGAAAACAAGACAAATACTCACTTTTGAGTCATGATGACCCGGAATTCTTACCTGTGAGCCAAGTCCAGCTGTTGGAGGACAGCTTGGCTCCAGGACACGTGTGAACCTTTACATCTGGTACAAATCAGCGTCTCAGTGACCATGATATAAATGCGGTCAACGTCCAGGACCCGCCGTGCCCTTTTGTGAAGCCCTGCACCAGTGAGCTGATGCCCACCACATGCAGGATTGGGGCAGAGAACCTTAATCTTCGACAACTTGTACGACATCAGCAGTGAATGGGCAACGAAGCAGTCAGGTGAAGGTGAAGTCAGAGGACTCGGCTACGGTGGGTAGTACCACAGTTTCAGGTTGTCCTGCAGCTGTGGTTTGTCCTTTGCCCCCATCCTAAACAACACTTTTGCAATCCACCTATGGTCTTCAGGTGGGAAGCCCTCTGCCCACAAACGGGGCAGCTGAGGAGTTGCAGTAAAAAAAGAAAGAAAAGAAACAATGTATACTACAAAACTATTATGGCTGCCCAACCTTCTGGATGTGGAATCCACACAAGCATCTCATGACACCACCAAACAGGGACCTCTCCCCAGGCTGCAGCATTGGACACTTCTCAATCTAAAAACCGAAGTAAACACCAAATAAGATAAGATAAGATAGGCTTTATTGATCTCACAGTGGAGAAATTCACTTTGTCACACTTTTAATATATAGATACAGTACATACCCTTTTATACAGCTCGTACCACTTCTTCTGTCTGGGTGCTGGCCTGTTGCCCTGCAGGCCATTACCCTGTGGCACTAAAAGTCCTCAGTCGTGCCCTCCAGACACTGTCTGGCACTGTCTTGTGTGATTTTGATGCCTTGTAGAATAGAATGTTAAAAATACAAGGTAACAAGACAAGGCCTTATCAAGCTCTTCTTAAAACTAAAAGAATTAAAGTATACCAGCATTATAGGACTATACTCAATGAATGGGTGTATTTTCTATAATGAATATAAAAAAATAATATAAAATATGTACACTTGTGCTACCTAATCAGATCACATCTGACCAAGTTTAGCATTTTCTGGTCTCTGTAAACAGTGAAAATTATGTTTTATAGCATTCTTTTAACTTCTCGGCTGCTGTCTTAGCCAGGAAACGTTTAATTATTTATTTATTTTTTTTTTGGTTATATGAAACTTACTTCCATATCCATGTCCCCCAGCTTTAAAATCTAATATTATATATATGTCAGGATTTGTTCTGATTGACCCGAACACACACACTACACACACTGAGCTTCGTTTAAGAGTGTTTATTGAAGGAAGGATGGGTTGTGGAAGGAGGAGAACCAGAGTCTATACCAGAATGGGGCAGGTGGAAGGCGAATGCAGGAGCCGAAGGACTGGAGGTGCTGAAGGACCGGAGGATGCTGGAGTGCTGCAGGTGCTGTGTGCTGCCGGGACCGGGTAGCCTCCAGAGCAGGTGAGAGAGTTCTCAGGACGCAGAGGCTGCAGTTGGACCAGGAGTGCAGCAGGAGAGACAGTCCATGAAGCACAGAGACTGCAGTAGATTCAGCAAAGAGCGAACTTGGAGCACTGGGGTAGCAGGGGATCCAGCAGAAGCAGGCCAGAAGTGGAAAAATCTCTGGATGCAAAACTACGGAGAGTTGACAACGGACCGGCGGTGAGAAGCTGACAGGAGTGAGTTTATATAGGGAGGTTTGCAGGTGGAAGCAATTCAGGATGATTAGCGGCTGACAGGTGTGGATGATTAGGCTGAGTAGAGTCAGACAGGAGGAGGAAGTCGTTGGAAAGTTCTAGAGACAGGGATATGGAGCATCTCCTAACATCATTTCTGGGTCTTGACTGAAAATCTCCATCTATATGGGGGATCAAATCTGGGTCTCTGTCATGAGTTGTGGATTTGGTAAAGGACTGAAGCACAGATAGAAGCGTGGGAGGAACATAGTGAGGATTTATTGATAACAATGGAAAACCTAGAAGAGAGCACAAGGAGAACCAGACGAGGAACCAGAGCAGAGAAGACAGCCATGGAGACGAGCTGGATCTCAGGATCCAGCTGAGAACATTGACCCACAGAGGATCAACCAGACAAATACCTGGTTCTAAAATCTTCCACTGGCTCCCTGTAGCTCAGAGAATAGACTTTAAAGTACTTCTGTTAGTCTATAAGTTTCTGAAGGGCTTAGTATTGTTGTGCAATCAAGACATGAGGAAAAATCAGACTAAAGAAATTTAGCATAGCGCTATTAGCTTTCCGGATAACATTAGTGCTACCACCGAGTCAACGCAACCACGGTTCATTTTAAACATAATGCTTTGTTTAAAAGCTCCACCATCATTCAATAGTGCTATGAGAGTTACAGCATTAATATGGAAGATTAATGTCTATTCAATGGTGCTTGTGTAACGTTAGGATTAAACTCAAGCTAAGGTAAACGTTGCCCACAGGAAGTTCCCCGACACGTCATTTCTGGTCGATGTTATTAACTTGGTTGTTTACCCCTGAATTAACTTAATGATTGCCCAGAGAAATATTTGCATCAATAAAACCAAGTGTCCTAAAGGCATTGATTTTCACTGAGCATTTTATTCTTTAAAATGTTATTTTCTCAAATAATGTTTTGTTTAACTCAGGATTTGCATTGTAAAACATATTAAATGTTGTTCTAAATTGGTTAAGCTAATTTGATCTAATGCCATGTTCTTTAAGTTAAACTTTCTGTCCTTTTTGTTTCTTTCACTGGGAACCTCTGAAGAACACCTGAGACCACTGGGAACCTCTAACAGGACTCCAATGGTGAACCCCAGAAGACGCCTATGATCTGTCATGCTGGGGTCCTCTGGGGCCAAGACAGGAGCCTCGACCAACTCACAGAGCTTGGGTTCAGCAGCACTAGGCATGTCCACCTGGACATCCTTGTTGGAGAACTCGGGACTTGGGACCTAAGGTGGTTGCAGTTTGAGGTGAAGAGGAGGCTCGGGGGCCATCAGGCATCTCAGAGCTGGAGTCACTGCCGTTGGGCTGCTTTGAGCAGCGGGAGCAGGCATCAGTGGCTGACCCTCGCAAAAAAGCATACGGGGCATCAGTCCTGGTTGCCGAGGAATTTCTTCCCCTTCACTGGCCGCTGTGCCAGGACCTTCTGCCCTGCCGTGGTGGAGAAGAGCCATAACACCGAGGACCGGTACCAGGAATAGGGATGGCTAACCTTGAGTCTCAACTTAACGATAGCTGCTCTTCCATCAAGTCTTCCTGGTGCATGTTCTTCTCCGCCTGCCGACTGAAGCAGGAGCAAAGCGGCATCAAGAGGCCAGCAGGAAGATATGCATGAATGGAGGCAACTTTCTGAATACACTAACAGGAACCAAAATAGGGCACGAAAACAAGGGAAAACAGGACAACGCAAAGACAGAGGAACAAAAACTTAAATACAATGAGGAATCAACTGAAAAAGTGCTCAACTTAGGTGAGAGATAAACACAAACATCCCAGAATCATAACTGCACTTTTTAATTATTTGTTCCTTCATAATCTACATGAAAGTGATGATGTAACCATGCACTGCAGGGAAAATAACTTTTCCATGGAGGAGACGTGCAGATATGCGCAGTTTGTTTGGAACACTCGTTTGCATTTAGACAAAAGAAAAAGAAAGCTTAGAGTTTTAAACCTTCAAACAGGAAACAGGCCGAAGAAAAAGCCCAGATTCAGTTCTCCAGTGATCCAGCAGACTGATTAAATGGGTGGAGACAGGCTGCCACCAAAGCCTAAGCAGCCAGATAAAAATCAACCTTATCACAATGTAAAACCAAAAGGTAACATTGGTAAAAGATGGAGTCATTCCCAAAGAATGATCACAGAAGAAAACTTTCGGAGTGTGTAGGAGCCAATTATTTTTTGTTGTTATTAATTAAATTTGTATTTTTTGTGTATAATCTAGTTAAGGTTATTTATTTTACTTTATTGTTTGATATTTGTTTTGAGATTATGTGTTGGTTATTTAGTTTTCTTTGCTTCTGGTTAGTTATGAGCAATTTAGGTGGATTAAGTTTATAAATAGGCTGTCAGTGGTAGGACCAGCATGCATCTGGGTGGGCGTATGGTTTTTTACCAGCGCAAGAGAAGCACAGAGGAAATGTTTGTCAATTTCTGTTTGCTTGCTAACAAAAGAGAAATAAACCACAAACTAAACGACTTTACCTGGAAAATTGATTTATTTTTGCCTGCGTAAATTACTCGTCCAAGGTGCATCTGTGGCCCTTGTGGATTTTTTTGAGATGTCAAAGCTGGGCCACAACAAAAGTAAAAAACCAGCCCTGGATCAAGAGGATTGATTGCAATCATCAATTGATGTTTTTGGACGTACTGGACCAAGTTGAAGATCTACGTGTGGATTAAAAGGAATAAAAGGATCTTTGGATGTTAAAGGATCACGCAGGATGCGCCGCAGCCAAGGCAAGGCTCACACAAAAGATCTGACGCTGGAAGCTCAAGTAAGCGGTGAAAGGACTCTTCAAACTGGTATGTGATTATACTACAATACCGTAAAGGAAAACGGGCGGAACTGTTGGAGTTTCAAGGAGAGTATATCATTACGCACTATAAAGTTTGAAGTTTATTGGAGCCGCGCTTTCGCTGTGTGATTGCGCAATACCAAGCTGTCAGCCTTTTGTCAGAGAGGAGCTCAAGATCTGATGTTCTTTGCTTCATAAAGTGTGTGGCAAAATAATGTTCAGTGTTGGGAAGTTTTAAAGAAGTCAAGAACAATACAAAATGTCTGACACTAATGCCAAACAAAATGATGTTAAAACGTCTGAAACAAAAAGATCTGCTAAGTTTACCGAAAAAGGTTTGGCTCTTCACATTAAAACATGTCAAGAGAAAAGAAGTTTGAAATTCAAACAAGCTTCAAGGTTCATGAAAAACATCTTTGGGTTAATGACATCTAACGAAAACGTCAACGCTGGGGCTGCTGAGTTTGCAAAGTTTAACAAGTGCTACAAAGATGCAACAGAGATGCACAAATCTTTCTTAAGCTTGAATTTGCCAGAAGAAGATATGACAAGACAAACTGCCTATTTTCAGCATAACGTGACAAACTTCAGTGAGTTTATTGAAAAGACACGGGCATGGTTGATGGGCATGGGTTATAAGTACACAAATATCTCAGATAATCAAAGTATTGCCGATTCCGAGGAAATAAATCCTGAGGACAGTGCTTCCAATATTATAAATGTGCCATCTAATTAAGTGGTGCGCTCCAATCATTCACGGACATCTTCTACGTTTTCTGCGCGCATTAAAGCGGAGGCAGAAAAGGCGGCGCTAGAGGAACGTGTAGCTGCATTAAAGAAAAAACATTTAATCGAAGCTCAAGAGGAGGAGCTGAGAAAACAAAAGGAGCAGCTAGCTTTGGAAGCGGAGTTGGCAGCAACAAGTGCCAAGCTCCACGTCTTGGAAATGAATTCATCACAATGTGGCTCAAAACGATCTGATGGAATGAATTCATATTTAGATAAGAGTTACGAACGAAAGGCGCTGCTACTGAATCCTGATGCCCAAACGTTCGTCTCTAAAGAAAAAAAGGCTGAAGAGGAAGAAGCTCATGCGTCAAATCCTCAACCACAGGTGGTTAGGCCCAAACAAATACAATATAAAATGTCAAAGAATAATATACTGACAAAAATGGATGCTTCAGCTCAAGTGACATAGTCAGTTACTCAAAATCAGTCAGAATCTCAATCCCCTGTATTAACTGATAACTGTCAGAATGATATTATCAACATCATGCAGAGGCAAAATTACATAACTGCACTTTTGGTTCAGCAAAACTTATCTTCTGTTCTTCCAGCAAGAAATATCCCTGTGTTTGACGGAGATCCCCTTCAATACAGATCTTTCATAAGAGCTTTTGAAAATGGAATAGAAGCTTAAACTGAGAATAAAACTGATTGTTTGCACTTTCTTGAGCAGTACACAAGGGGGCAGCCAAGAGATTTGGTGCACAGTTGTCAACACTTACCCCCAAACCAGGGTTATAGTAGAGCTAAAGATCTGTTGGCAAAACATTTTGGAAATGAATATAAAATCGCTTCTGCATATATGGAACAAATTGTTACATGTTCTCCTATAAAGAGTGAAGATGTAAAGGCACTACAGTCATTTTCTTCATTTCTAAGAGGATGTTCCAATTTAATTAGTGCACATGAAGGAGTTGGACCTGCCAACAAATATGAGGACCATTATTCTGAAGCTTCCTTATAAATTAAGAGAGAAATGGAGAACTGTTGCATGTGAGCTGCAAGAACAAAGGGGCCAAAGAGCAGTGTTCACAGATCTGGTCAACTTTATTGAAAAACAGGTCAGAATCGCTTCTGATCCACTTTTTGGCAACATTCAAGACATGCACTCTGGGACCAACCTCAAGGTTTCTTCTTCCACAAAGTCAAGAAAAAGAGAAAGTGCTTTTGCTACTAATATTACTGCAGTAAAAGAAGTTAATTCTCATCCTGCAGAAAATAAGATCAATTCCTCTTTTATTTACGGTTGTTTGTTTTGTGCACGAAGTAACCACTTACTGGATAACTGTTTGCAGTTTAAAGCAAAGTTACATTAACCTGACAACAGCCAGCTGTATGTCGTTCCGCCTAGCTCCACTCACATACATCTGGGACACCGCCGGTAGCAAGTGATTTCTCCAACCAAATTCATGGTCTGGCCAATCAGGACGCAGGGCTGGAGTTTCATAGATGTGACGTAGTGGAGACGCGACCATGACGTGAGACTGTTTTGATAGCAATGGCGGCTAGTCGATGCTGCTATTTCTTCCGTGTTGTCCAATCTACCTAATATTGTTTCATTAAAAGAACATCAGAGAACGCCTCTGAAGGCTTTTGTTGGTGGAAACCATGTTTTCGCCCTTCTCTCGACCAGATTTGGCAAGTTTTGTTTTCCGGGACCAGCGGACGTGCCGACGCGGACGCGCCCCGGAGCGGTTAGCGGTTAGCGCTAACTATGTTAGGAGGCCTTTAGTCCTCAACGCGGTCGGCCCGGAATCGACTCCGACCCGCGGCGCTTTGCCGCCTGTCTTCCCCCCTCTTCCTGTCAGCTCACTGTCAATAAAACGCGTGCCACTAGAGCCGCAAACACATTATTATTTTTTTTTATTTTTTTTTCCTGCGTCGCTATCATCAGCGTCACGGGTTAGCTTCGGTGTGAGTGGTTGAAATAGCACGTCAATAAAGATGACAGACAAGTGGCTTATCCAATCATATGCAAGAATTTTTGATAAGGCCCAGCGTTCTGTAAAGGCAATCTCTATGGCGGTGTCCCAGATGTATGTGAGTGGAGCTAGGCGGAACGACATACAGCTGGCTGTTGTCAGGTTAAAGTTACATAGAGACAAAATAAATTTCATCAAGGAAAACGGAATTTGCTTCGGTTGTCTGAAGATGGGTCATACCAGTAAAACTTGTAAGAGTCGTCTGGAGTGCAACATGTGTCATCAAAAACATCCTGGGGTCCTACATATAGATCGACAGGATAAAGTTGCATCTGTAGAGCAAATCCAAAAGAACCCTCACGTCAGTAAGGCAACAACAACAACCCAAACTTGTGGTCATATTGGGGCCGGTCATGGAGATGACTCTGTTTTTTCCATTGTTGCAGTTCAAGTTAAGAGCAAGAAGAGCAACAAGATTGTCCAGACATACGCCTTTTTAGATCCCGGAAGTTCAGGTACATTCTGCACAGAAAGTCTGGCCAGGAGGTTAAATCTAAGTGGTTAAAGAACAAGCATTTTCCTGAGAACCATTTGTCAAAAGAAAATTGTCAGTACTCAGATTATATCTGACTTGGAGGTGTCTAGTCTGGAAGGCAATGATTTTATTGACTTACCTGATGTTTTGACGCAAAAGGACATGCCTGTGTCTGCAATAAATGTTCCCCGGCAGCAAGACGTCAGTCAGTGGCCTCATTTAAAAGGAGTCAAGCTTCATGATATTGATGCTGAAGTTGATTTACTCATTGGAACAGATGCTGTAAAGGTGCTAGAACCGTGGGAGCTGATTAACAGTGTGGAGGATGGACCTTATGCTGTCAGGACCCGGGTGGGCTGGGTCATAAACGGTCCCCTTCGTGTAGGCAGTCACAGCAAGAGTAAAACCCGCTATCATGCCGTAATAGCCAACAGAATTTCTGTCGAACATTTAAATGAAATGCTGGTCAAACAGTATAATCATGATTTTCCTGAAAAAACCCACAAAGGAGCAGCTTGAAATGTCTAATGAAGATGCTAAGTTCATGGAGATTGTCAACAATTCAGCTGAACTGATTAAAACCCATTATCATATTGATTTAGCTTTCAGACAGGAAAACCCCAATTTGCCAAATAATCGCTCCATTGCAGAGCAGCGCCTCCAGAGTCTGAAGAAAAGGTTCGATAAGGACAGTCGCTAAAAAGAGGAGTATTCTGCATCTTTGAATAACACGATAGATCAAGGATATGCTGAAGTTGTGCCGATAGATGAGTTAAAACAAGGTGATGGAAAAGTGTGGTACATCCCTCACCATGGTGTTTTACATCCCAGAAAAGGCAAGCTGAGAGTTGTATTCGATTGTGGAGCAACATATAAAGGAACATCATTGAACTGCCAACTTCTGCAGGGACCTGATCTCACCAATTCACTTATTGGGGTCCTCATTCGTTTTAGACAAGAGCCTGTCGCTATAATGGCTGACATTGATGCAATGTTTCATCAAGTTCATGTTTCTCATAAGCACATCAATTATCTGCGTTTCTTGTGGTGGCATCATGGTGATCTCTCCCAGCCTGTACTGGAATACAGAATGAAAGTGCATTTGTTTGGAGCTGTATCATCACCAAGCTGCGCAAATTATGCTTTGCGGATGTTTTATGAAATGTTTATTTCAGGATCGGGAGAGATCGGCAAACACAAATAAGGACTCAAACACTGTTTCTGTTAGAATATAAGGCACACATTTATTATTATTCCCCACAGAATACAGCACATCAAAACAACAAGCACTTCACACACGCAAAGTAGCAAGCATTAAAGCAACAAGCTTTGAAACAGACGTGACGCTCAACAGATTCTCAGAATCAGCCCTTACCATTGACACGAACTGGGAGCCCTCAGTCCTAGGTTAAGATCAGCGTTCACGATGCCGGTATCCACACACGAACTCACGGCAGACTCACCGGGCTGAGGGAAGTCTCCTCTTAATATACTTGTAAACAAAGAGTCAGATGTGGAGCGAGAGTGGCCATTTCTCCCTCCACAGCCGCCCTCCTTCCCAAAACATGCTTCCCAAACAGAACCCGTTCCCAGCGTCTCAGCAGTGTGCGAAGCAAAATAATATGAGTGCACTCAGAATACAGCAAATATAAACAAAATAAGGAATACAGAATCAGTCTTTCCCACAACACATTGTCATAAGTTCCCACCACAAGTTAAAACAAATTATAACACAATAACACATGTGGTTCTTAGTTTCATGTGAACTCAGGTGCGAACACCACAACAGCAATAATCAATGTGTGAACTGGCCAGTCCTCTCTCTTACTTAACTGACCAGTCTTCTCATTTATATATCAAAAGTTAAAACAAGTTATAAAACTGAGCAGGTTTTCCCATAATACATTGTTAAAGAGCAAAAATAATTCTTTAATATATCAGCGGAGAACAGCAGATGACCATGCACAGGAGTTTTCTCTGGAGGTGGTCAGCACAGTGAAAAATAACTTTTATGTGGATGACTGCTTAAAATCTGTGGCTTCAGACGAAGATGCAGTAAAGATGATAAAGGAACTAAGTGCGCTTTGCAGCAAAGGAGGATTTAAACTTTCAAAATTCATCAGCAACAGCCGCACAGTACTCACATCCATTCCAGAGGAAATCAGGACAAAGGAAATCAAAGAACTGGATTTGGATACAGACCATCTTCCAGTGGAAAGGGCGCTGGGACTTCAGTGGTGCATTGAAACTGACGAGTTTAAGTTCAAGACGTCAGTAAAGGACCATTCACAAACCAGAAGAGGCATTTTGTCAGTGGTTGGCTCCTTATATGACCCCCTGGGAATTTTGGCTCCTTTTAATTTGCGAGCCAAGATGTTGCTGCAAGAGCTCTGCAGAAGAAATCTCGGGTGGGATGAAGCTATTCCCCATCTTCTCTCCAAGCAATGGTCTGACTGGCTGAAAGACCTCCAGAAAGTGTCAGAATTCAAAGTGGATCTTTGTATTAAACCAAGGGACTTTGGGAGACCCGATAAGGCACAGCTCCATCATTTCTCTGATGCTTGTCAAGATGGTTACGGGACAGTGTCTTACTTGAGGCTAGAGAAGGACAACGCAGTACATGTAGCTTTTCTTTTGGGAAAAGCCAGAGTCGCCCCACTCAAACAGACAACAATTCCTCGGCTGGAACTTGCTGCCGCAGTTCTTGCTGTTAGATTAAACAAAATGCTGAAAAGGGAGTTGCAGTTTCCACTTCAGAAATCTGTTTTTTGGACAGACAGTACAACAGTACTTAAGTACATCAGCAACAAAACTAGACGCTTCCATACTTTTGTGGCAAACAGAATTTCTGTCATCAGAGAAGCAACAGATACAGACCAATGGAGATTTGTTGGATCTAAAGAGAACCCTGCAGATGAAGCATCCAGAGGATTGAGAGGTGAAGAGTTTCTGAAAGACAAGAGATGGATTAATGGACCAGATTTTCTCTGTAGGTCAAAGGAGGAGTGGCCTACATTTGATGTCGATATTCATTAGATTTCTGTAGATGATCCAGAGATCAAAAGAGATCTGACAGTGAATGTTGTTACAAAAGATCCAGAAAATGCCACAAACTATCTGATACATTTTTTCTCATCCTGGATTAAGCTGAAGACATCTATTGCATGGTTTCTCAAGGCCAAGGAAATTCTCATGTTATTGAGACAGAGAAGGAAGGAACTTTGTGCCGCTGCAAACCTAAGTCAACACAGTTTGGACAATCAAAAGCAAGAGGTGGAGAAGGAGATGCAGAAATTTAAAGTCACACTCAAAGGAGAAATTCTGACTCCAGAGGACTGCGACAAAGCAGAAAAGGCAATTATTCAGTACGTGCAACAACAAAGATTCAGAAAGGAAATCGCTTTAATGGGTGATGGCTCTAAAACAGTTTCTAAGGAAAGTCCACTCTACAAGCTTGACCCAGTAATGGATGCTGGAATTGTGAGAGTGGGTGGTTGGCTAAACAAAGCAGCAATGCCAACAGAGGCCAAACATCCAGCTATCTTAACCAAAGACATGCATATTTCTGCACTGATTCTGCGCCATATCCATCAGCAGCTGGGCCACACAGGAAGGAATCATATGCTGTCCAGGTTAAGACAAAAGTACTGGATCATAAATGCAAATTCTGCTGCCAGGAAAGTTATATCTCAGTGTGTTGTTTGTAAACGCCACAGAGGAAAGTGTCATGATTTTGGCACTGTTGTCTTGTCTCTTTCATGTCCCACACCTGTTTAGCTCCACCCATTCCTCATTACTACAGATCTGTTCCACCTGTCCTTTCTAGTATTTAACCAGCTCCAAGACAAGACAGCAGTGCCAGTTTATTTCGACCCTTGTGTGAGACTTATTCCAGCGTTGTTATTCTGATTCCTGATCCTGACCTGTTTGCCTTTCGACCTCTGAGCCTGCTTGTTCCCGTTTGATTCTGTTTGCCCGATCTGACCTCTGCCTGACCTGACTACCCGCTGGACCTCTGCCCTGTGTATGGAACCTGGAACCGTGACCCGACTCCGTCCTGGATTATCCTTCGGTACCTCACTGGCTCTCTGATCTCCTGGCTCCGACCTTTGACCACGTCCCCGACTTCGGCTTCGCTCTACGGCTCATCCTGCTCACGTTTACTCTCACGGTCCTGATCTCCTGCCTGTCCTCCGACCTCCGAAACACCTGCCGCTGGGACTTCATGAGCGGCAACCGCCGCAGCGAATTGACGACCCGCCTGCTGGGATCCACTGGATCTGAACTGAACATTAAGACCAGGTTAGTGACCGACACGTTTGTGTGCAAACACCTTCAGATAAGCGTGGTCACTAACCTGCCGTCTCCTTCTGCAGAGGATCCCGCTGTAGACGCTGACGCCTCCCGCTCCGCATCTGATCTTAATAAACTGTTAAACTTGAACGGTTTGTCTGCCTTGAATTCTGGGTCCACCTGTTCTGAGCCTAACAGAAACTTTGTCGAGCAAATGATGGCTGATTTACCAAAAGAGAGAGTGTTGCCGGATCCAGCTCCATTCACTGATGTGGGAATGGATTATTTTGGGCCCATACATGTAAAAAGGGGACGAAGTTACCTGAAAAGATATGGAGTGCTTTTCACTTGCATGACTAGTCGTGCTGTCCATTTGGAAGTCGCCTATTCCCTGAATTCAGATTCCTGTATAAATGCAGTCAGAAGATTTGTTTGCAGAAGAGGACCAGTTTCATCCATCAGGTCTGACAATGGCACAAATTTTGTTGGTGCGAATCGAGAGCTGAGAGAGAGCTTGGCTGCTTTGAATCATTCCAAGATCCAAAGAGGTTTGATTCAGGATGGCATAAACTGGAAGTTCAACACACCTGCAGCTTCTCATCATGGCGGTGTTTGGGAGCGCCTGATCCGTTCAGTAAAAGGTGTGCTTACCTCTATTCTTAAACAGCAGATTCTGGATGACGAAGGACTTCAAACTATCTTTTGTGAGGCTGAAGGCATTTTAAATGACAGACCCATCACCAAGGTCTAAGATGAATCAAATGATTTTGAAGCGCTCACACCCAATCACATTCTGACACTTAAGAATTAACCCATCTTGCCACCAGGCTTGTTTGAGCACAATGATCTGTATGCCAGAAAGCGATGGAAACAGATACAATACATGGCGGAGCTCTTTTGGAAAAGATGGCTTTCCGAGTACCTACCAGTGATGCAGGAGAGACAGAAGTGGACTGGACCTAAAAGATGTCTTGTTCCTGGGGACATTGTTCTGGTCGCAGATGCTACAGCCCCAAGAGGATCATGGATGATGGGAAAGGTTTTGAGTGTAAACAAAGATGCAAAAGGCCTTGTGCGATCTGTTCGCCTTCAGACGAAGACCAGCATCTTGGAGAGGCCAGTAACGAAGCTCTGTTTGCTGCTGGAGACAACGCTCTAGCATCTAGGACTCCTTTCTTTTCTAAATTCTTTCTTTTTGCCTTTTACAGATTTTCTTGGTAAACACTATTGGAGAATAAGAGGGGAATAAAGGGATCACAATAGTAGTTATTGTTTGTGTTTTGCTGTCGTTTAGTAGTTTGTTTCTTTGAAAGTATGGCTCCTTATAAGAATAACAGTAATTGTGATTTAAGTGTAAGCACAATTAGGGGCCGGAGTGTAGGAGCCAATTATTTTTTGTTGTTATTAATTAAATTTGTATTTTTTGTCTATAATCTAGTTAAGGTTATTTATTTTACTTTATTGTTTGATATTTGTTTTGAGATTATGTGTTGGTTATTTAGTTTTCTTTGCTTCTGGTTAGTTATGAGCAATTTGGGTGGATTAAGTTTATAAATAGGCTGTCAGTGGTAGGACCAGCATGCATCTAGGTGGGCGTATGGTTTTTTTACCAGCGCAAGAGAAGCACAGAGGAAATGTTTGTCAATTTCTGTTTGCTTGCTCGCAAAAGAGAAATAAACCACAAACTAAACGACTTTACCTGGAAAATTGATTTATTTTTGCCTGCGTAAATTACTCGTCCAAGGTGCATCTGTGGCCCTTGTGGATTTTTTTGGAGATGTCAAAGCTGGGCCACAACTGAGGGTCTGCAGAGATTTTTTCACTGAGTTTTCGCGTGTTTCACCAAATTAAACAGTGAGCTGATAGAGTCCTAAATTTATCATGCCCTAGCTTATGATAAGGCTGGATATAATTTCTAACAGAGTTTATGTTTTAAACCTTTTTTATTGGAACGCAAGAATGACGAAGGTTAAACAGAAGGGGGGGGGGGGGGGGAGACGACGACACGTTGTCCGCGGACCGACTCGCGGAGCGGAGCGGGGGGGGGTTGTTGGACGACACGTTGCCCGCGGACCGAATCGCGGAGCGGGGGGGGGGGGGGGGGGGGGGGAGACGGCGACACGTTGTCCGCGGACCGACTCGCGGAGCGGGGGGTATCCATGTGTTTTTTCCCTGCCATTCACGCACGCGCGAAAGCAACAACAACAAACCGCGTGTTAACGTCACTTTTTTTTTTTTTTTTTTTTGGGAATGTTGGCGAGGCGGTAGCGTGAGTTTGGCGAGGCGGCCGCCTCGCCAAGATAGCGCTGCGGGAAACCCTGGCCTCATTTACTCACATTTATGGAGATGTTTTTCTCACTGACAGAGACTTTAGCCCATAGAACCGTTCCTGTTAGGAGGACCTGAACGCAGCACAGAGCAGTAATCAGGCTGTTGAAGAACGTCTCTGCTTTGGACTGAGACAGAAACAATCAGACTGGTGATAAGATAAATACTTTGATACATTTTAACGTCAGAAAAGAGCCAGAAGTTTGACCAGATCCCAAGAGTTTGTTGTCTCTGAGCTGAACTTCTGTTTTAATGCAACATAAACCATGAAAAGAAGCTCCAGAGAAACTGGAGTCCTTCAGTATCTTATAAAACATGAATTTTAATCCAGCTGCTGCTTTTATTCTCCTTCTCTCTGTTCCTGCTGTTTTAAATCCTGATTACAAACATAAATCCTTCATTTAATGCAAATCTAATTTATTTTCCCACATTTTTCATGACTAAGTTCTTAAAACATTATTGTCTATGCAGAATGATTAATTAAACTCCTAATTAGTGAGTCTTTAAGTTTTAACAATAATTATTTCAGCTTTTAGTTCAGCTTAAAGTTTTTGTTCAGGTTTTTCATGGGGTTAAAATAATAATACCTGGAGTTTAGTGGCAGAGACCGGCCCATTTTCTCAAAGATGAAGCTGATATACACCAGGTAATACTAGATAGTAATATTTATTGCAATGCCGTTGGATATAATAAAAATAATGATTTAAAATAAGCACTTCGGTGTTAAACTAAATGTATTTAAATGTTTTTTATGTAAATTAAAGCTTCTTACATTTAACAAAACAAAGACTAGGATACCTGTAGCAATAGAATAGCAACTTCCTCTTATGTCCACTGTAACTAAGTCACATTTGCCAAAGACTTTTATCACATCAGTGATTGGTTCCATTACCTGACGCCTCGTTTTCACCTGTTCATGGTTTAAAGACGTTTGTCTGCCAGTGAGAAGGCTTTTTAGGTCTGCTTTGTTAGCCGTCATGAAGCGGCCATCAGCTCTCTCTCTATGGACCGTTCTCTCCTCATCATGCTCTTCTACTCTCTGCTGAAGCTGCTTCCATGTTTTCAGGCCTTGTTCAGCAAATGGACTATAAATGGAAACAGGTGATTGGTCTGAGGATGTTCCTGGTTGGTGCCATGCTTGTTGTGAGGAACTTTGCTGCCTGGGGATGTTTACCAGGCTGCTGAGGTGGTGTTTAAAACATATCTAGGTCATGGGTTTATGGACGGACAGAAGAGTCAAAATGTTCAGCCTCATCTACATTAGCCTCCTCTGGTCCCTGTGCTTGTGGAAGTTCCTGGGCTGCTGTCATCTCACTGGATGCCGTCTCTCTTTCCCTTTCTCACCTATTGGCATTAACTTGGTTGTAATGCCAATGATCGCAATGATCCGGGGAGATTTGATCTACGCGCTGCACAATGTACGTTATTGGGTTATCGCATAGATCAATTCTCCCTGGATCGTTGCAAAAAGCAGGGATGTGTATGGCTCGTCTCGGCACTTCCCAGTGCTTACGTGAAGGGAGGAGAAAGGAGTCACAAAATAGGCGATGGATGCAATTCAATAGAAACTGAATTGAAAAGCCGAAAAATAATCAGAAAAGCCGATTTATTTGGGATACAAATGTGTTGAGTCTATAAACGTTTGTGTCCCTTGTATTCGGCTTTCATGTTAGTTTTCGGCTTTTTAATAGTAAGTTTCTCCTGAAGAGCATCCAGCTCCTGTATGCGACTCCTTACTCGGTCTCGTAAACGCTTAACTCTCCGAAAAAGACTAGTGCTCTCACACAAACATTCTCCAACATGCTGAAATCATCACCCTGCAAGTTCCACTTATACACTTGAGCATTGTACATGATCCTGTTCTTCACTTAGCCTATACCTGAAGGCAGGCCAGCTGACAGCTTTGCCAGGGCCCGGGACAACGCAGTCTTTTTGGGCCCCCCCTCTACACCTGCCGCCACCACACACACACACACACACACACACACACGCACGCACGCACGCACGCACGCACACACACCACAAAAAAGTCAACTTAACTGTATACTTCATGCCCTGCAAATCTCTGTATTTTATACAGGATATTTTCAACCCATCTATTGAATTTAGTGCACTGGTTGATCTTTTCTTCATAAGAGAACAGCACTGCAGCCATAATATGGCTTTTTTTCCACCTGCTGTATATTAGCCATTCCCTAAGCTTGATGTAACATGAAACTGTTGACCTTTCGGGTTTTGTGATTTTTATTTTATTATTACAATTAAATAATAATAATAATAATAATGTTTTATTCATAGTGTTTTTTTCCTAATCCACCTCTTATATTTTTCAATCCTTATGTAATTTTGTCTGTGTTGTGTGCACCTGCCTGTTGCTTTAATCCTATAAATTTTCCCGTTGTGGGATAAATAAAGGATTAGCTAATGTTATTTTAAATAACACTTTTTAATAGGATATATGTACTGGGTTATTTCAAGGTCTTAACTAAATTTTCTGTGTGGGCTCCAGTAACATATGATAGATAATATCTACATTAAAAGTTAACATGAACTGCTGCTCTGATCTACCTGGATGTTCTCTGGAGGACTGAAACGCCTCAGTCAGTGACGTCAGTCTGTGGGTCTGTCGGGCAAAGAGAGAAGTTTCGGCTCCTCTCTCCGTTTGTTGCTCATGGTTTTTCATGTTTCAATTTATTGTGTTTCCACTGAATATAAGCGGCTTTTTACAAAACATACAGCTTGATTTAATTTACGGTATTAAAATAGAGCAAAACGGCGCTTCTTTCCCGCTTCAAGCTCCTCCGCTCTGTCCCTCTTCGAGTCTGATCAGCAGCAGCACTGCGGTTGTTTGTGAGAGACAGTAGTATGGGCGGGACAGGCTGAGCCTGCGTGCTGATTGGCTGGCGCCGCTGAGCCATGTAGGAGAGGGGAGGAGGAGCAGAGTGCCTTTACACAGACGCGGAGACGTTGTGAAGCTGCTGCGCGCTGACTGACACTGATTTTAATGGTCAGTCAGTGTCAGTTTTGGGGCCCCCCTCTGTCCTGGGCCCGGGACAACTGACCCGTTTGTCCCCCCCTGTCGGCGGGCGTGCATGAAGGGCATATTTTGGCAAGCCTGCTTGCTGTCTCATTCTGCAATCTGCTCTCGTCTTCTCTACCAGTTTCTGCCTCCTTGTTCTCCTCCTCATCCTGCACCGCGTGTGCCTGCTCTTTGCCTCCCACCTTTTGTTCTTCTGCTTGAACTTCAGTACGGAAAAATGGATGGATTTTCTTCTTCGACGTATCCATTCTGTCCAGTCAAATAAACGTGTGTAATCATGCGCTGGCCTTACTCTCTTTTGTTAATAAAATACCATGGTTCCTGTGTGTTATATTGAGGCTACATTATGTGGCGAGATTTGCCACTTGGATCATGCTAGCTTGCAAGGCAGCAGAGGTCATTTGTAGATGTTAGCAGCCTTGCAACCGGCGTTAGCAGGTGTTTAGCAGCCTTGCAACTACCGGCATGGGACTTTCATTTTACATAGCATTTACGGTGAAAAACATCCACATGACTTTAATCCTGTCTAGTATCACACAGTCAGCATACTCACCTGTATATTTGACTACTGAAGAAACATAAATAAGCGAGGTCTGTTCTTCAGCTTTGAAGGGCGATCCAGACCTCGACTCTTGAGAACAATGCCAGGCGGGAATCACAGGTTGCTGCTTTGATTCGTTGCTCCCGCGGATTGTATCTCTTTGCGCTCGTGGTGCGCTGTTGACGTGCACCTCCTTCCCTTGTCTTGCAATTTGCATATACTTTTATCAGAATGATTGCATTAATGATAAATTAATAAATGATTAATTTAAAGACACGACACCTAAAATGTATTTATTTGAAGTATTTATTTTATTAATTTTTTTTTAAAATACCAGCGTGTTTTCCTCAGCGTTGTGTCAAGGGGGTGTGTCCGTAGGGGGGGAGGGGGGGCAATGTGGTGGCCAGCATCTGACCAATGGGGGCCGCAGCCACCCTTAGCCACCAAATGGCCACGCCCCTGCCCATTACTGATCCACAGGGTTCAGTTTGACGTTGGTCCATCCTTTGCAGCTAGAGCAGCTTCAACTCTTCTGGGAAGGCTGTCACAAGGTTTAGGAGTGTTTATGGGAATTTCTGACCATTCTTCCAGAAACGCATTTCTGAGGTCACACACTGATGTTGGACAAGAAGGCCTGCAGGAAGCAGGAAGCTTCAGCCATAATGAAGAGGAAGAGCAAAAGAAAAAAATGTTGTGGCTGTTGAGCAGCCAGGCAAATAAGATGTTTTCTGATAGAAAGGAACAGATAGACAGTAGTGACAGCGAGGACGGGTTATCCGACTTTCACGGGTTGGTGGTAACGAACCTCGATATCCTTCTTGTCTTTTATTCAACAAACCAAAGAGGGGACTCAAAGTGGAAAGCTATTTTCCAAACTTGAAACTGTTTTATAACCTGACAAAAGCCAGCTGTATGTCGCTCCGCCTAGCTCCACTCACATACATCTGGGACACCTCCATAGGAATTGCCTTTACAGAAGGCTGGGCCTTATCAAAAATTCTTGCATATGATTGGATAAGCCACTTGTCTGTCATCTTTATTGACGTGCTATTTCAACCACTCACACAGAAGCTAACCCGTGACGCTGATGATAGCGACGCAGAAAAAAATAAAATAAAATAATAATGTGTTTGCGGCTCTAGTGGCACGCGTTTTATTGACAGTGAGCTGACAGGAAGAGGGGGGAAGACAGGCGGCAAAGCGCCGCGGGTCAGAGTCGATTCCGGGGCGACCGCGTTGAGGACTAAAGGCCTCCTAACATGGTTCGCGCTAACCGCTAACCGCTCCGGGGCGCTTCCGCGTCCGCCGCGGACGCGCCCCGGAAAACAAAACTTGCCAAATCCGGTCGGGAGAAGGGCGAAAACATCATTTCCACCAACAAAAGCCTTCAGAGGCGTTCTCTGATGTTCTTTTAATGAAACAATATTAGGTAGATTGGACAACACGGAAGAAATAGCAGCATCGATGTTAACGCTTGCTTCCTCGACGAGCCGCCATTGCTATTAAAACAGTCTCACGTCATGGTCGCGTCTCCACTACGTCACATCTATGAAACTCCAGCCCTGCGTCCTGATTGGCCAGACCATAAATTTGGTTGGAGAAATCACTATCTACCGGCGGTGTCCCAGATGTATGTGAGTGGAGCTAGGCCGAGCAACATACAGCTGGCTTTTGTCAGGTTAACTGTTTTATGCCTCAGCCAGATATTATGTTAGGAAAAAGGAAGAATCAGGTACACAAAGAGGACGACTCTTTAGATCATAATCATGTAGAGCCGCATGTAGCAGCTCAGCGCGCTCTGCGGTAGCTGGTCTGGTCTCACGGCCTGGTGGACGTATGGAGGAGGATGCATGCAGGCTCCAGGCAGTACACGTGGTCCCACGTAAAAGAAAACCGCATCTCTTTTGCTCCTCTTGATCGGTTTTATTGTTTTAAACAACATTTTAATGTGTTTAAAACATGCCAGATTTCATCAGTAGGTTTTATGGATCATTCCCTGGTTTTAGGTAGTGTTTTTATTACAAACATTTTACCTAAAAGCGCTTACTGGCATTTTAACTCAATTTTAAATTATGACCACAGTTTTAAGGAGATTCTGAGTTATTTTTGGACTGGTTTTAGACAGAGAAAGAGTGATATTACTTGTCTGCAACAGCGGTGGGACTAGGGCAAAGTTTATAAAAAACTGCTGTGTCAACAACACACTTTCAATGTCACGCGTGACATCACCACATCTATTAAGGATCTGCAGATGAACATTGTGGAATTAGAGAGATTCTGTGACTCCACTGGAAATAAAAAGCATTTTGTAGCTCTCAAATCGAATAGGCTAGTCTTAGCAAACCTGCTGGACAAAAGAGTTTTTTCTTTAACTTGGAGAGAAAGTGTGGTCAGAGGAAGCTGATCCATTCTCTACTGTCAGACACGGGACAGCAGTCGAGTGAGCCGGGCCAGATCAGGAAGAGAGCTGTGGAATTTTAGTCTTCGTTAATCAGGAGCGAAAATAAAGAAAATGATGAGCTGTTTGGGGAGTTCTGCAGTGGACAACCCCAGGTCTCTGTTGAGACCAACGCCCAGCTGGTGTACCCCCTGGGGGTGCAGGAGCTCCACACAGCCCTCTAAGGAATGCAGGCCTGGAAGGCCCCTGGTATTAATGGGCTCACTGTAGAGTTCTACAAGGCCTATTAGGACATTTTAGCAGGGGACCTGCTAGATGTGTTTAACAAGAGCCTGATGACCAGTTAGCTCCCGATGTCTTGTCGCAGGGCGGTCATCACTCTCCAACCAAAAAAGGGGAACCTGCTGGAGATCAAGAACTGGCGCCCTGTGTTATTATAAGATTCTCTCCAAGGCCCTGGCAACCAGGATGAGAGGAGCAATGGAACAGGTCATCTACCAAGACCACACCTAAGAAAAGGCTTTTGACCACGTCAAACACAGCTTTCTCTAGGAAACCATGTGAGAGTTTGGGTTCAAGATGCAGGTGTTGTACAGTAACATTGAGAGCGTGCTGAAGATCAACCCTAGCCTGTGTGCTCCTTTTAGAGTGTGTAGAGGTGTTCAACAGGGCTGTGCGCTCTCTAGGATGCTCCACGCGCTCTCCCTGGAACCCCATCTCCAGAAAATACGCTCGAGTGTTTGTGGTCTGGTTTTCCCCTGTTTTAACAGTAATATGGTTTTATCCGCCTATGCCGATGATGTCGTTGTTTTTATAAAAGACAAAAGTTGGTTGACATGCTCCGTAATGTCACTGAAAAGTTTTGTGTCCTGTCTGCTGCGAAGTTGAACTGGGGAAAAAGCGAAATTTCATGTTTTAGACCCACCACCAGACTTGCTGATGAAAATACAGTCTGAGATGGTGGAGTTTTTTTTGGAAGGGTTTATATTAGGTGCTACAATCTGTCCAGTTTTTACCAAGAGAGGAGGGGGGACTGGGCCTCTTCCACCTGGCCAGCAGAACACTGCTTTATGCATGCAGTTCCTGCAAAAGTACCTGGTAAGTCCTCCTCACGTGGAGGGACGTGTGTAACCGGGTCCTGCTTCAGTCCGCTGTACCGGGCTGGCCCAAGTAACCCCTCGACTCTGTGTTGTGTAGTTTTTTTTTTAAATGAAGACGAGTTTCTGGGTTATCAGGCAGTTTATTTCCTGAATGGGAACATATCGGGGTTTGAGCTTCACTCAGCACACTATCGTGCAGCTTTCACAGACTGGCCGTAATTACAGCAAAACATTCATATTTTCAATGTACAATGAAGAATGCAATAATAAATGATGTACCTGAATGAGAACATATTGGGGTTTGAATCAGTGCAACGGCTCAGCTTCACTCAGCACGCTACAACAGAGCGTTATGTTAGCTTTTAACTTAGCACATGAAGTGTTTTACAATATTAACAAAACTAAAAGTACAAAAATTGGTGCTAGGCACATATCTAGTAAATAGTCATTACACAGTACTTGTCTAAGTTAGTAAAAAATTATGTTTTTATTATCTACTGTGTGCTGAAGAATGTAACTCACCTCTCGTGCAACTTTCACAGACTGGCACTGACTACAGGGGCCAGCAACATATAACCAACCACACGGGGGGGGATGGGGGGGGCGCAATTTCCCCATTGCACTGATACATAGAAAGCAAGTGGGATTCTACAACTTAAACCTAAACAGTGTTACACGTGGCAAGCTGCATTTTAAGACATGTGAGTGGGTGGGGCTGAATGCTGCTCTGTTATTAGCCAATTTTAGCTTTTTAAAGTTAATAAGATTGATCCTTTTTATCAGAGTGTTTTTAAATCTTGTGCTCTTTTTACTTTACACAGATCCAAAACGTATAATTCTCTGCATTGGCTTTTAGAAGAACCTCTGGTGTGCAGAGGGAGACTGGACGTCTGTGACGGTACTTTGCCGGGTCTGTCGGAGGCGCCGTTCAGGTCTGGCACGGTGACCGTGAGAAAGCTGGTGGAGGCGGCCGGACGGGACTTGGACAACATCCAGGCAGTGGCTTCGCTGGTGGGGGTCTGGTCTGCCAGGCTGATACGGAGAGTATTTAGCCTTTTTGCTGTGGTTTTTACTAATGCTGTTGTTATTAACGGTGTGCATTACAGTAGAGCCACTAAGGCAAAATTTCAAATTTTTAATTTCTCAAAGAGACAAGTTGCAGGCTGGACCTCACCTTGATGCCGTGGTTCTGTAGAAGTGCAACGTAAAGGCCGGGATTAGACTGGAGTTTCACTCCCACAGAGCCACTGGAAACTTGAACGACTTTGTGCAATTGTGGGGTTTTAGGGGGTTTTATGTACAGTTTGTGATCAGAATAGACTAAAATACAGCAAGCACCTGATGTAACTATTTATTTTTACGGTTCTGATCATGTTTTGTTAACTTATTGTATCAATAAACGTTTTGTTAAAATCTAAAATCTTCTTTACATCCCCTTAAAGGAGAAGTCCGGTCAAAATCAGAATTCAAACTGCTGAAAGTACTTTAAATATAAAACTACTACATACTGTGCAAAAAATTATAAGTTTTTTTAATTAATAATAATTCTCATTTAATCATGTTTATGTGGAGGAATCCATCTTGGTCAAGAATAGTACTGTCACCTCCCATTTTTTGACGTCACTCGGCGGACCCGCTGTTGAGCAAGTTTCAACGCTCTGTTTGTCACGGCGCACTATTTTCCAAGATCAAACTCAGTCGGGTCCTACAGTATATATCTATACACGCGTGTGTGTGTCTGTGTGTGTGTGTGTGCGCGCTCCGCGCAGCACGGCTTTGCCGCCGCTGCAGCAGAGCGCGCGCACACACACACACACACACAGCGGAGGAGAGATCGCTGAAGTGACTTAAGTTAGCTGATTATTATAGTATAAGTATTAAAATATAAGAGCATTCCAGCACATGCTGGGCTGAGCACGGCTTTGCACCGGCGCTGCAGCTGAGCGCGCGCACACACACACACACACACACACACACAGCGGAGGAGAGATCGCTGAAGTGACTGTGTTGAAATAAGCAATGTTTTTTCCTCTTTTACCACTTGTGTTGGAACATCCGATGGCCATGCACGTGGGCATTGTTGCTTCAGCAATAGCTCTTGGGAATGTCAGCGGTGAAGTCCTCTGGAAATCCGAAATAATTATTGATGATCGCAGCTGTGTAGAACGGCTCCTATTGACTTTGCATGGAAAGCGGAGAGAAATACTGTCGCCGCTTCCGCTCTTCCACGTCGCAGGATGTGATGTCAAACGCCCCTTACTGCCCATATTTGGGCAGTCATGTCAGCCCCCATACACAGTAGGCCCGTTTACACTACACCTAAAAACCGAGCCATGCCGAGACCGGTCCGAGCTTGGTCCAGTTAACTGAGATAAATGCAGCCGTTTACACACAAGAGTTATCTCGGTTATCTTGGTTCCTTGGTTGCTCCTCGCCCCCTAGTGGCGATCTGCGGTACTACCGCTCTCTGGGATTGAAGGCGGGACCGAGCAAATCAAAATGGCGGCACCCGTAATATTCAGGATGTTATTGTTAGACATAGAGTCGGCTTTTGGGACGTGGATAAGACAAATGAACGTCTAATAAGGATTTACAGACGCAGGAAACAACAACAGACGCTGAGGTTCATCACGCTGCTAAGCAGAGTCATCT
Organism: Fundulus diaphanus; assembly: GCA_037039145.1. NCBI lineage: Eukaryota > Metazoa > Chordata > Actinopteri > Cyprinodontiformes > Fundulidae > Fundulus > Fundulus diaphanus. The sequence continues at coordinate 7,093,389 of CM073127.1, read as the reverse complement.
CTGGAAACTGTGTGGCACGGTAAGGAAGCTAGTATTATTATGAATGTCTGAAATTTGTCTGAATGGAGTGTGAATCGGGACGTGCAGCCAGACACGCCGGGAAACCCGCTGACAGTCAGCTGACTGTAAGGGGATGACGCGGTCTGCTCATGCGCTCCTCGTTATCAGGGAACCGGGCTAAAAAAAACCAGTCCGAGACCTGGTGGGGAACTGGTCTGCAGTTAGCGCGGTCTGGTTCAGTCTGCTGACCGTTTACACACAAGAGTTATCTCGGTTACCGAGCTCGGACTAGTCTCGGCTCGGTTAAAAAAGTGTAGTGTAAACGGGCCTAGTGATTCAGACGACAATTTATGTTTTTATTTTCTTATTGATTAAAGATAAGTTCATTAAATAACCACAAATGTATTAGTTTTAGTTATAGCTAATGATACCCTGATTTTTCCTTGTTGACCGGACTTCCCCTTTAACATCCTTCTTTTCAGCACATACAAAGCCAAAAGTCTTTTTCAGAACCTCAATCTTGAGCGTGTTCTCTCTTACCGTGCCATCAAGGGATTTGGAAATTGTATTTATTAATCCTAAGAGACTGGAAATTAGTGGCAGAGTGAGTCAATGTTGCAGTGTTCATGCAGCAACATTGACTCACTCATCCATCTTTGCCGTCCCCCCAGCTGACACCGCAGCTACACTAACATTCTCATTTCCTGGAACATACAGACACTATTTGCCTTGTCTGAACTGAACCAGGATAGGAAGCGAAACGTCTTCAACCTGTGGAAAAAAGTCCAGTTGTTTTGTTTTTTACTTTTTTGGAATGACCATGACCTGGATGACTAAAATCTTCACCAGCATATTCAGATAAAAATAAAATGTTCAAAATGAATGTGCCAACCACATCCTGAGGATCAACACAGTAACAGCCAACACAGGGGAGGCAGATATAGAGCTCCATGATGAGGGACGGGCTCCATACTTAGTGGAGACCTGCGATGCCCCAGGAGAGGTGGCAGTCCAAAACTGAACCTGGAACAAACACAAACACAAAACCAGGTACACATTCACACGCCCATACTGTTGAGGAAAATAAATATCTTAGTTGTTACAGTAATCAGGCAGTTGTATGGAGAATAATAATACAAACTCCCCAGGCCTCAGGTATGTGTCTCCCTGGGGGCAGGGTTGATAGGTCATTTGGCTTGACCCCTGCAGAGTAGAACAGCCTCTTTGTTTCAAGAACACATAGGCAGGTAAGGCAGATAATAGACTATAGCCCTCAGACCCCCTCCCTCTCCCCGAACTCAGCAGAGGAGGGCAGTCATTCCTTTAAAAGATGTGTTCATAGTAGTCAAAGTCAGACAGAAATCTTTTGCATCGCCATGAGCTAGGATGTCAGCTTGTACTGAATACAACAAAATGATAATGTAAAATTCTGTCTCCGTTAAGAATTCCTAATGAATTAAATATGCATATTACAATGTTTACCTCTGATCAATGTTTATTCATTTACTGCCAAATCCTAAACCGGGGTGTTGTTCTCATGTGCATTTAAAACTGGGGCCAGGACTGAGACAAGGTGCCAGAGCCACCCAAGACCGGCCTACAGCAGAATAAAGAAGAAAAAACATGGATGTTACACCCACCCCAACATTAAAACAGCTTCCTGACCACATAACACACTAGACACCCAGGCTGGACCCCCCCCCCCTCACCAAGAAGCAGAATTCACACCCTGAAGAGGCTCTTCCCTGATGACTCCACCTCCATGGGAGGATCTAATCTGTCTGATATAAACTAAACTCACAGCAAAGAGCCTCAGCCGCTTCACCTTCATCCTTCATCATCATCAGTTCCAGTCAAATTCTCACCAGGACAGTTTTTCTCAGGTTAGTAAAGTAGATAAATCAGCTCCTCTGTGTTTTATACACATGTAACCTCCAGCAGGTCATCACTTTCTGTCCTGGTCTCTGAGTTCATCAACATCTTGTCGTTGCAGCCTGATGGCAGCGTGGAGGCAGAGATGGAAACCTCTGCAGCTCTTCATCCTCTTCAGCCTCCTCGTCCTCACAAACCAGTTCGGTACGAGACTTTTTAACATAACTTTATAACTTTCTAACAGATCAGTGATTCAGCAGAACTAAAAGTAGCAGCAGGAATCAGAGCATGCTGCAGTTTACTCTGATGCAGAGTTCACTTAAGGAAAAGCTCAAAATCTGCCAACCTCTTTATTTTAAAGACACTAGAAACAAAGGAGAAGCTGTCAGTTTCACACATGGACCAAATGACTTTACTTTGCAGCTTCCAGCGATTCTCTTCTTGGTGTTTCATGAAGTTTGTGTCTCTAAACAATATAAGCAGGATAAAAAGTCATGGAGCTCTAAATGGAGACTTTAAGCTGTTTGAACGTTTCAGAGGTGAGAGGAGATGTTGTGGAGAAGCTGAGCTGGGACATGGCTGCAGAGCTTCATACCAGAGGAACGTCTGAGATTCAGGAACTGCTGAAGATCTCCTCCAGCAGGTAGATGATTCAAAGTTATTTTCTCTGATTCATCCAGTCCAATATAAGCTAAACTCTTAGAAATCATCTCTATCAGAGTTATTTCAGTCTGACCAGGAGTCATTATCAGTCACGTTCTGTAAATCCTCTGACCCAAAAGGAAAGCAGAACCACAACCAACGGGAAGAGATTGTTATATAAAAAAAACTCAAAAAAATACAGTTTATTGAAACTACATAATAGGAAATATTTTCATTTTGTTTCTTCTGGTTATTTGGTACAAGTAAATCTACCAAGAAAATAAATAAATTAATAAAGCCTATAATTTATTTATTTATTTTCTTTCACTTTCTTTTTTAAGGTATCACATTACACATGTCAGCTTAAATAATAATACATTTAGCAATGGTATCAAGGTGTTACTCGATTGTATCTGTTGCTTTATGTCCATTGGTTGTGCTGTTCTTTTTGAGTCTCTTTCCAGGTGATGGGAGCAGACGGAGAACGTTTTATCATTCTCTCCCTTTTATCTCTTCTTTCTTTCACCTCTTCTCTTTCTTTTTTTTCTCTTCTTGTTCTTCCTTTACTCTCCCACTTTCCCATTGTAGTGTCCATATAATTTGAAATTCTCCCTGCAGGAATCACAATAAAGCTATTTACACGCACAAATCAAGCGGAGCACTATGGCGAAAGCTGTTTGCTCCACTTGTGAAAGCAAAATCTGTCGAGCTCCATTTGGCATTAAGACATCAATTCTTATTGCCACATTGCTAGACAGGACACTGGAAAAAAAAAAAAATAAAAATAAAAAAATAAAGCGTAAAAGTCACATTTTGGGAAGAGGAGCGGTATGCTGGTGTGGTGCAGCATTTCACAGTAGTTTGAAATGTGAGCTTTATTGAGCTAATAACCAGTATGCAAATATTTGTGGAAAATACTATCTAAGCTACACTACCAGTCAAAAGTGTGGACTCACCTTTGTCATTCAGTTCAGTTCACTTCATCGGCCTTCTCTGGATGAGCTTCATGAGGTTAGTCACCTGAAATGGCTTTCCACCTGTCTAGAAGGAGTTCCTGGAGGTAGTAATAAAAATAAAGACAAGACATTATATGAGAAGGTGAGGCCAGACTTTTGACTGGTTGTGTAATTCTAACAAAGATGGTTCATAGACGTCTAGAAGAGATGTGGTTCACAAGTTAACATTTTTCAAGGTCTAGAACTCTAAATATTGACAGTTTGAGCCAAGATTGGCTAACCTTACCTGCAAGCTAAATTCTCATGGTATTTGTGTTCACAAACAAGAAAAAGAAAAAAAAGAGAAAAAAAAAGAAAAAAAAGAAAGAAAATAAATAAATTACTAACTAAGACCCTCAATGAATAATGGGCAGATGTAGGTAGTTTTTATTTGATGAAGAGATAACGGAAGATGGCTTGTCTTTGACATTCTCTCACTGCTAAGCTAGCTGCTCTATTACAAGGACACTGCTCGCTGAAAATATCAAAATAAAAGAACTTCGTGTTTTATTCATTTAGAAGTCAATCAATCTTCAAAACGATATAAATCAGCCTTTGGCAAAATTTGGATTCAGAATTTAATGTTAAATGTTTATCTCTCTCTCTCTCTCTCTCTCTCTGTCTCTCTCTCTCTCTATATATATATATATATATATATATATGTATATGTGTGTGTGTGTTTTCATTCAACCTTTTACTCTTTCCTTCCAGCTTGATGAACAAACAGCTGCTGCAAAACCACAAGGTATAGTCAATCAATCTTTTTATTTACACCGTTTTACACAGATTAATGAGAAGATAAAATGCTTCCTAAATTGCAAAATCACAAAAACAGTAAAAAAAACTGATTTTTTTTTATTGGTAACAGAAATTAAGACGTATATTAAATAACAGTGAGGGAAATCTGAATTCATTATTTAATTGATAATTTTACTGTTTCACCAGAGGAAGTTTTAGATTCATTAGTGCTCATAAAACTTTTTAAAACTATCGATACAACTAAAACTATCATTCTCATATGTGGAATTTAAAAATAAATAAAATGAGTCACACTGCAGTAAAACAATTTGATTTTAGAAATTATACTAAAATAAAAAATACATAAACTGTATATAAAAAATACTAAAAAGATCAGTGTCTCAAAAACATCCACAGCCTCAATAAATCAGGTGAACATGTTCTGGTCCGGTTCTTTTCTCTGGTCCCGGTCAGCAGTTCTCAGATGAATTCAGTTCAGCTCTGCTGTTAACGAGCAGCTCCGCTCGTTAAGTTTGTGTTTCTGCATCAAACTGGGGGAAAACTGACAAACATCTTCAATGTTCTTCAGATAAAACTCTCTGCAGGTTTATTATGCAGCCTCAATTCACAACAAATGTCGTTTCAAGGACTTTAGGAAATAAAATACATTGTAACAATTCAGCCTGTGATAATATTTTAACCTGCTGGAATCCTAATTTACTACGATTTAGTTCAATGAGACATAGAGGATGTAAAAGGACGGCTTGTGATGGACTGTCCCGGAAGACGCCATCGCTGTGAATATTTCTCCTGATGATATTTAGAAAGCGACGGGACCTAAAACCGAACCCTGGACTGTCAGGATGAAGAAGTTTAAAAGCTTATTAAAACCTTTTCAGTCTGAACCTCAGAAAATGATACCAGTAAAAATTAATGATCAACTGGAAACACCAGAAATGTTGTTGATTTTAAATTTTTCTGTAAAGACCCGTATAATGCAGAAACTGTTAAAAACCTAAAGGTCTAAAAATCATTTTAAAAATGTCTGGGAGAATATTTAATTTATTTCCTTTAATAGAAAGAAAGAAAATCTATTTAAGAAACTGGTAATTTGTTGTAATTATTATATTGTTATATTGTAAATATTAAATATTTCTTAGTTAAACATATCTTTTTTAATCTTCTCTTAATTTAAATTCATTTTTAGATTTAGTTTCTTTTGCACTTTGCAGCATTTTAATGAATTGTCAACCGAAACTGAATATTTGATTTTGTGCAAAAACTTTTAATTGTCTGGTCGTTCTGGTCCACAGACGGACCTACAAAATAAAATAATCACTTTTTATAACTTGAAGGGTCCAATTTTAATTAAATATGAAATTAATTAAATTAAAATATTCCTAATTAATTTAATTAAAATAAATTAAAAACTAAACCAAATAGTTGAAAAGCATTTTTATATATCACAGCTAGAACCGAAGCAGAACTTCTTTGTGTTCTGACCCAAGCTTCTCTTCTATTTTCAGGATCTTGACGCCTTCTTGATTGATTTCAACAAAGAGACGATGGAGGATTGGTGGCAAAGTGTTTCAGAGATCTCTGCCAGCGTTAGACAGAAAGTTCTGGTTCTGACAGGCAGCACCGACCCATCAGAGGGGAAAATGAGGCAGGAAAACAGCTTAGATCCTCAGAAACGTGTCCAAGTCAGCCTGAAGTTCCTAAACAATCAGTCCTGTGTGTCAGAGTTAGACGGCATCACTGAAGGAGAAATACTGGTCCAGAACCGACAATCTGGATCTGGGGGTTCTGGTTCCCTACCTGAAAATCTGACCCTGAAACCAGAACCTGGAGCAGCAGCAGATTTCTCTCTCCATGGAAACACAACCCTGAATTCTGGAGGTCACCTCCCCAAAGCTGCTTTGGTCCATGGTCCAGAAGAACCGAACCAAGAGAATCCTCCAGTTTATAAGGTAACCAATGAGTCTGACCCGGTTTGCAGCTCCAGAACCTCTCAGAGAGCAGATGAGCCCATCGTAGAGTTTGACCAGCAGCAGATCCTGATGTTAGAAGATGATGAGGTGGTGAGAAGAGCTGCAGCTTCTCTTTATGACAAACATCCAACAGTTAGTTCAGTTCAGCTTGTTGGTCCCCAGCAGAGGCTTCAACAGGTCCAAGGTCAAGCCCTGGTTCTGTCAGAACACAGCAGCCTGGTTCTGGTGGGCCATGGAGCCAGAGACCATTCAGGAGAGATGAGAGTATCAGGCTACAGCTACCAAGATGTGGCCAGGATCATCCAAAGCATCTCCAGGTCCAGTGAGAAGATCCAGACTACTACAGTTCTGGCCTGTGACGCGGGATCGGACCGCCGGTTCAGAGAAGCTCTGCTGAAGAAGCTCCATGAAGCCGGCATTGAGACGGAGTTACACCTGTGGACCGCTGTGGTCCAGGTCACAGAGACAGGAGAGGTCATCAGTCAGGACGTCTCTGCAGGTGGAGCCCAGTGGAGATCTGAAGATCAGACCAAGAAGGTGGTTCTGACTGTTGGCAGGAAGGGAGAGATACGGAGGAAGGAGTCGGACCGCACCGGACGCCAGGTTCTCACCAATCACACCAGATTCTTACGTGATGGGGAAAATATAAATAATGCTCAGTTAGTTGAATTGGCCCGTTTTCAGAATTATAGACACTGTTGGCCAAAAGCTCCAGCAAGATGTGTACCTTTGGAAGTTTTCAACAAGATATCTGACCAATTAAAAGAAAATTTGAAGGAACTTGAAGGTCTAAGTTGGGGACTGTTTCACACAGACCAACCAAAACCAAATAAAGTGGATCTCAAGAACTTTAACATAAAAAACTATGTTGTAGGGAAAAGAGATGAAATAAATAGAAAGATAAGTAAGTGGTTGACAGTAGAAGATGAGAAAGATGTGAAAGAGCTACTTAGTAAATGTTATGAAATCAAATCTGGAAAAGACGTCAGAAACATCATTCGTCACTTTGCAAAGGATGGAGAAGATAAGACCACATACCTGATGGTCAATGGCTGGATTTATGAAATTGATCCTAAAAATCTTTATGTGTATCCTGTTGGTAAGAAGCAGAGCTATGATCAAAATAAACGACCCACAGTTGATGAACTGAAACAAAGCATTGAAGTCCAGATGGGTAAGGAAAGTTACCCAAAAATTAAAGAAGGTCTACGTAAAAGTGCTGGAAATCAAAATATTGAAGAAAAGTGTGCTGAGTATTTCAGGGATATTTTTTCTTTTAACCAGCCTGTAAGAATTAGTCCGATCACCGCTGAGGCTTGGTGCACCACTTACTTTGTGGCATCAGTTATATCAGAGTCTGCAAGAAACGTCCGCACCTTCCCTCTGATTCTCATGGCTCTGGATATAACTAAGAAAGACAAAGATGTGAAAAGTGGTCTAACTTTTTTGTTTAATGAACATTCAATGACCAGAGGAGGAAGCTGGATCGATCCAAGCAGACGAGGATTTGCTGGATCAGCAACACCTGAGGGTTCTAGCAAACTGAAGAATAAACCTCCAAAAACCGAGGAGAAGTTACTGATTGACCTCAAAAATGTAATTTATAGAGAAGATATTATGTTCACAAAGTGGAAGCAAACATTAGAGGAGGGCAAGAGTTATAAAACATATGTGGATAAGATGGCTAAAATTGCTGAAGATTTTAAGGTAATCACTAATACTATAGAGTTTAAAAAGGATTGTAAATTATTTTTTAAAAAAGTATCTTAAACGCTCCAGTGACATGGTAAACAGGGTGGTTAATCTGATTATTTCACCTTTTCTCTACCTGGATACTTTGATATTGCATACCTGCCGCTGCTTTGTTCTCTCTGTCCACCAGGGGGCAGAACCTCAGAAACAGCTTCAACATAAACAGGAAGTTGTTGACAACAAGACCATATAAGGAGGTCCGCTCTGCTTTCTATGACTTAGTGTGCTAAGGCCAACATGATGTGGAGACAGATCGTTGTTTATGAGTTATTAAAACAACTGAAGTTAGACCAAAAAAACTTTTCTGCTCCTTTCATGATTATCTTATTTTTTTCTGCTTTTTGTTTCTGTTGCTCTGTACAATTTATGACGTATGCAATAAATAATACAATCTTCTCAACCGCAAATACTGAATCAGTTTATGTTGTTCTTTGCTCTTGCATTTGGGTCTCTTGAACTTTTCCTGTCTCATTATTTTTCGTCTAAACTCTCTTTGCAGCTTCTATATAACTTAGATTATTTACTACTTTGACTTGTTGGAGTTCTTCTGTCCGTTTCCTGATCTCACATCCCTCATAAGTCTCCCTGTGCTGCCCTCCACAGTTACAACACCTGTTCTGTCTGTTTTTACATTCTTATTTTACATTGTTCTCCCCAGACTTTGGACATTTCAGTTTGTCTTTACATGCTGCAGCAACATGACCATAACTCTGACATTTATAGCACCTCAGAGGAGGAGGGATGGAGGGCCTGACAAAGAAACTCACACATCCTGCTCTGGTCCTTTCAGGAAGAACATCCTCCTGAAACTCCAACAAAACAGACTTTCCACTCTCACTCCTTCCACTGTTCTCATAAGTCTTTTAATTGTTCTTACATCTCCTCTCAAAATGCTACACCTTATCTTCTCCAGATCTTCCCCCAGAAGAATAACTGAAATCACTCTGTAAATTACTTTAGCCTCACCCAGGACTTTAACCTCTCTCATCAGTTTTCTACAGATTTTCTGTGTTCAACACTTTATTTTTCTGCTCCTGTGTTCCAACAATTATTGGTAAATTATCATCTCTGAGAATCATGTCCAGATTCACCTCTCCAAACTTCTTTTTAAACTCTCCTATCAAAGCTAAGGGACTTAAAGACATGTACTCATCCTCCTTCCTAAAACTGAGAATTAACTTGTACTCTTCTTTTACCACTTTCTATAGATTGCATCACCTTCATCCGAACTGAGACACTCTCAATTCCTTGTTCCAACTGTCAAATTCCATCTCATCATCATCATCTTCCTCTAACTGAGACTCTATTGTGGTTCAGTCTTAATCCAGTTCATGCTAACCACCAATAGAGAGTCTCAGCTGTGAAGCAGGTCTTTGTAGTTGTTGTTATCCAACACCTTTCTCCTCCTGCTGCATGAGCCAGTCTTCTCTACAAGCTGCCCTCCATTCTTCCTTTTCTCCCACCACAGCAGATCACCCAGCAGTCCCCATCTTCATCACGCTGCTGCCTGTTCTTCCTCTCGAGCATCGGTGTTGTGAGTCCAGTCCAGTTTATGGTTCAGGTGAACAACCAGGTTCTGAGAAGAGTCCACTGTCTCCACATCAGTTCCCTGAATGTTCCCCTGGGTCAGTGAGGTGGGTCTGGACCTGCAGAGGTTCACCTCCAGCTACGAGTGGCTGATGTGTCTGGATTTAGGTTTTTGTTTGGACATTCTGGACTGATTTATTCCACTCTTCTCAGCCACCAGTCATCCTCCAATCAGCTCAGTCACCTACCAGCCACTAGTCACCTTAATTGGTTCTACCTGCTGCCACCACTAATCAGTCTATCCTGCTCACCTGTCTCTCTGCCTACATATACCGGCCTCATCCAGCCTCTATGTGCTTTTTACTCCAGCGACTTATCTTCATTTTGCCTGGTTGCCTGGGTCCTCGTCTTGCCCTCACTAGTCTGCTTGCTACAGTGTTTATGTGACCGCCTGGAAGAAGGGTTCCTGTTGGACGCTGTGGTTCACTCTGCTGGGAACACGTCGGCAGCTTCAAGTCTGATTCTGCCTGTATTCGTCTGGTCAAGTCATCCTGCATCTTCTGGCCTTTCTTCTTCTTCTTTCCACCTTATCAATAAACGTTTAAATTTAACTGTGTGGGCTTGAATATTGGGTTCACCACCTACACCAGCATAGTAGCGGACTACAGTTCCCAGTGGGCCGTGTTCACAGGCTGCTGGGCAAAGACAGCTACAGGGAGCGGGTCGGTGCTGGACTCCATATCTGGAGTATCACATTCAGCAGCGGCTGTTTTCAGAGCTTTCCTCTTTAATTCTAGCTGTCTACGTCGCACCACCCTTGATCTTTCTACACCTTTCAAACACCATTGACTGACTACACTGACGTTACATCAGGGTTCACAGGGAGAGACGCTACATGTGGCAGCTCAGGGATAACCAAGACGTGATCCACTCATCAGGGTCATTCTCACACAACGAGCAACTTACTGAGCAACATTGACCAAATACCAGTGGAGGTATAAATATTTTAAACCTGTGGGATTTTATGTGTTTTAGAGAAAATGTACAGTAACTCCAAACTAAATAAAGTGATATTTACTTCCTATGAAGGTTTACTGCTGCTCTTTGTTCCTTCTGTTCTTAATAAGTTTACCTTAAAGGGAGCATCTCCTAACATCATTTCTGGGTCTTGACTGAAAATCTCCACCTATTTAGGGGTTTAAATCTGGGTCTCTGTCACAGGTTTGAATTTGGTGGAGGACTGAAGTGCAGACAGGAGCGTAGGAGGAACACAGTGAGGATTTATTGATAACAATGGAAAACCTAGAGGAGAGCACAAGGAGAACCAGACGAGGAACCAGAGCAGAGAAGACAGCCATGCAGACGAGAGTGGCAGCAGGAAGTTTACCTGGAGGATCCAGCTGAGAACATTGACCCACAGAGGATCAACCAGACAAATACCTGGTTCTAAAATCTTCCACTGGCTCCCTGTATCTCAGAGAATAGACTTTAAAATACTTCTGTTAGTCTATAAGTCTCTGAAGGGCTTAGTATTGTTGTGCAACCAAGACGTGAGAAAAAATCAGACTAAATAAATTTAGCATAGCGCTATTAGCTTCCTGGATAACATTAGTGCTACCACCGAGTCAACACAACTACTGTTCGTTTTAAGCATAATGCTTGTTTTCGTTTCGTTCCACCATCGTTCAATAGTGCTATGAGAGTTATTACAGCAATAATATGGAAGATTAATGTCGATTTAATGGTGCTTGTGTAATGTCAGGATTAAACTCAAGCTAATGTAAACGTTGCCTGGAAGTTCTTCAACACATCATTTCTGGTCGATGTTATTAACTTGGTTGTTTAACCCTGAATTACCTTAAAGATTGCCCAGAGAAATATTTGCAGTAATAAAATCAAGTGTCAGAAGGACATTGATTGATTGATTGATTGATTGATTGATTAATTGCTTTATTCAACAGACTCGTGGTCCACAAAGAGATAAAAAACAAAAACAAGAAAAATTAAAAAACAAATAGAGTAAAAAATAAAAAATAAATAAATCTTATAAAAGATTTGCATACCAATGTTTCCACAGAGCCGACTGGAATTTTACCGCACTGAGAAAGGGATGAGAAAACATTACAATAAGACTATTCAATGAGCTGCCCAAACGACACATAAACCTGTATATCAGATTTCTCACAAGTGCCTGGAATGTTCTGACATGCGCATTACAAAACATCTCACTTGCACTGCTGAACCTGGGTTTCTTAAGCAGAATTCTCAAAGAATAATTATAAGCAACCTTAAGCTTCTGCATGCTATCCTTTTTAAAATAACACCACAAGGGAGCTGTATACAAGGATATACAGTAAGCTTTAAACAGGCTTATTTTTACCTCATCAGTGCACATATAAAATTTCCTCCCCAGAATGTTTGCCTGGGCGTACAACACACGACACTGTCGGTAAACATCATCATCATCACAGAGCTGGTCTGTGATGTAGTGACCCAGATATTTAGTTTTGGAACAAACATTTAACCTTTGCCCTGACAAAAAAATAAATAAATCAGGGCAGATATTCAGTAGCTGCTGAAAACCAGCACTGCTGGGTGAGAGGACAGCAAGATCATCAGCATACATGAAGTGATTGACCAAAGTATCGCCAATCATACATCCTGTTTTAAAGAAGTTTCTTTTGTCAGGTCATCCATGTACAACTTAAATAAGGCAGGTGAAAGAAGCCCACCCTGACGCACACCATTACTCACTCCAAAGGAATCAGAGATGTTATTGCCCCATTTTCCATGCATTTTCCGCTTAGAATACCAGTAAACTAAAATTCGTATGAAAATATCTGGAACCCCTCGCTGTTTTAATTTGTCAAATAACTTGTAGTGATTGACACGATCAAAGGCCTTAGAGGCATCAATGAACCCAATTAACATAGATTAACTTTTTCTTAAATATGCTCTTGCTGCCTCTTTCAGGCCATAAATACAGAAATCAGTACCCAACTTGACTTTGAAACCAAATTGATTATCTGTTGTACTAATAAACTGATTGAGCCGACCAAGCAGGATTTTTTTCTAATACTTTGGATATCACACTAGCTAAAGCTATTGGTCTGTAGTTATTAAGGCTACCAACCTTACTAGTTTTGTCCTTAATTATCGGCACAAGGGTAACAGATAATAAGGAATCAGGCAACTGCCCATGGGTCATAAACTCAGAGAAACACATTGCAAGCAGCACAGTCACTTTTTGACTAGCATATTTCAGATGTTCTGCTGTAATGCTATCAGAACCCATCGCCTTATTCTCACACAAGTACACTATAGCCTGCTGGACTTCACTTGGGGTTATTATAACCGCATCACTCTTAGCAATGTTTCCTAAGCCGTAGGGTTCACTTTTTACACAGTTAAATAAGGCAAAATAGTGCTGTCTCCATAGATCTGCTATATTATAAGCCCCAGAAATGCCCTCTATGGTACTGGGGAGTAGTGCAGCAGACCTGTTTAAGGCTCTGACGTCATTCCAAAAGCCAATAACATTATTACTAAGCAAGTTTTCAGCCATGGAGTCTGCTCTCATGTTCTGCTCACATTTGGAAATGTATCGAATGGCATACTTAAACTTTGCACTGGTGAATTTTTTATATTCTAGGAGAGTTCCATCTCTTGGTCTACCTGCTTGTACCCACATCTTATATGCCTGTTTGGCTTCTGCATGGTATCCTGACACATGTTTATTCCAACCTAGCCTGATGTTATTTGCCTTTCTGCATGTAAGGTATGGTCTTGTACTCTCATACAAAGCCTCTACAATGCCATCGTACATAGTATGAAGGTCTCTACAGTGAGACATATCACTGCAATTAACATCTGAGCACATAATAGATTGAAGAGGAAGACTTATTTTACTTAAAAGAAGATCAGTTTTCACATGATATGCTAATAAGTCATCTTTAGAGAGTCTGGACCATTTACGTTTAACTGAGGGGACACTATTTGCTCCCTATACAAACTCTGAGAGACCATCGTTCAATAATGCTACGAGCGTTATTACCGCGTTAATATGGAAGATTAATGTCAATTTAATTATGTTTTTGTATAACTTTAGGATTAACCCATTTAGTGACCGATCATTAGTGACTCCTAGCTTCCCAGAGGAAGCATTAATAAAATCAAGTGTCCTAAAGTTTCAGATTTTACTGAGCAAATCATTTTTTAAAATGTTATGTCATCAAATGATGTTTTGTTTAACTCAGGATTTGCATTGTGAATGGGTTGTTTATGACACGGTTGCTGATGAACTGTGCAGCTTCTCTGTCTGTGGACCTCTTTAACATGTCCATGGTTATATTCTGCCAGCTAAAGGTGTGACTGGTCTGACTCTGCAGGAACCATCCATGAAGACAGTTGGAGAAAGCTGACAGTTTGTAGCTGATAGCAGAGGAGGATTTCCATGATGTTCTGACCTCTGCTTACAGAATGTCTCATGGCTTCAGGGATCAGAAACCCATTTGCATTGTGATCAGCCTCCAGAACTCAGTATAACAGCCCTCTATCAGCAGTTCTTTATTATCTGACAGACTTTAGACTTTAACTGAATAATTCCTGCTGAGGCTTCACTGCAGCTTCATGCTGTAAAACAAAGTTTTAAACATCATGCTATCCTGATCCAGCCTGAGAGCAGCTCATTGTCTGAAGTTCTTGTTGATTGGTAAATGAACGGCCGTCCTTCATGTCTTCTCCAAACTGTGTAGAGTTCTGAGGGACAACCTGCACCAACCTCAGAAACATCTAAACATGCAGGATGTTACCTTCAGAGCCATGCAGCGTCTGCACAGGAAATCCTGCTGGCAGCAGCATGGAGACATCTTTTAGCTGGTAGCTGCATCTGGATGTGGTCCAGGAGGGTCCTGGCAGGTGGAAGCCCAGGGAGGGGAGCCATCATGGGGGAAGGTTGGAGCATCATGGTGGCTGGTGTTTAGTGATGGAGGAAAGCTCAGCAGGACCATGACTGTCTTAGTACTGACAGTTTATATCTTCAAACCTGCTTCCATCTTCCAGATTCTGATTGGTTCTGATTCTCCTGCAGAGAAAATGTGTCTTTTAGCTTAAAAGTCACTAATAGCATTTTATAAATCATCTTCCTGGCTTCAGTTTCCATTGTAATAATGATGAATTTCTATCATCGTCAGTTAGAGAAGGTCTCTGGAACCAGCTGTAGTCGCACTGAATGCAAATTTAGGGAAATTAGCAGCTGTTGTTCCCATTGAACCGTAATTCTGGATGAAACAAAGAGAACTTCACTTCATCTGCTGCTCTAATTTTAATATGAGCTTATTTTACATTACTATAATATTCAAATAAGCTTATCTTCCAGCTGGGCTGGTAGTTAAACACCAGGATTTCACCGCTTGCTTCTCAGTCTGCCATGGCTCTTGGAGACTCTGGGTGAGTTCAACAGTTTAAGTAGTATTTATTTTAATATCTTATATTGTTCTTTGCTGTTGCATTTTTCTGTGTCTTTTATTCATGAACTATTTAATTTCAAACCAACTGTCTAATAGAAAGTTGTTGTTCTGCACAGGCGATGACGAGTCAGCATTGATCAGTCATTAAAACAGATTCTCAACTTTGTAGGACCCGAGAGTTTTAGGCTAAACATCGACTTATATTTATATTTATATATTTTTCTCTCTCCTGACAGATCTGTGAATGAGGTTTACAGATGATCAAACATATTTGTTTGAGGAGGAACTTTTCTCAGCCTTTTTTCAGGCGTCTAAAAACCAATGTTTGAATGAAAGATTATTGTGTCTTAAGAGGTTAAAGGATCTCAAAATCAACAACGTTTAAAATGATTGTCATTTTGAAAATGCATCAAAGAAAAATAAAGATGCCTCTGATTCTGCAAATCAGAATGATTGCAGTGAAATCCTGCTGGATCAGAAGCGTTTCACAGGAGTGTCCCACTGAAAGCTCGTTCCTCTGACCTTCATTCACATGTAGTCCTGGTCCGAGGTAGAGATGATCGATGCTCAGACAGGACGGCTTTTCTTTCTCTTTCAAACATCAACCTGGACTCGTAGCTGATGTTCATCACATAAACTGGTTACTTTAGCTTCATTAGAACTTCCTTTTATTTATACGTTCATTTCTGACCTCATCTGAACTTATTTTGACCACATGTCCGTTTATTTGCATAGAAATACTATAAATAAATACTTTTTAAAACTCAAACACAAAATTCCCTCCTCAGGTTCAGGTTAACCAAATTAATGGGAGAAAAACTGATGTACTGATAAGGAGAGAACGTCGTGTAAAACATATTTCTAGAGATTCAGTAAAAGCTGAACTGAGGTTTAATGTTGGAAAAGATGTTTTCTTGCTTAACACCCATCAGTTAGTCTGTTTCTGATCATTTCCAGGAGGAAGGAGGACAAAATGAAAACTCTGCAGCTGTTGATCATCTTCAGCCTCTTCATCCTCACCAAAGAGTTTGGTAAGAAATTATCTTTAAATCATAAAAACATTTTAACATGATGGTTCTGTTTGCAGTATCTCATTACAAGGAAGAATAAATATAGAAAAAGGGCAAATATGTGAAAACAATTACCATCACCATCATAACTGTGTCATCAAAAGTTATGCTTCTTTTTAGATTTTATACTTTGATACCAGCTTGACTGTGTTTCAGGTTGGAAACCAGCTTCCTGCAGGCATCACTGCTGTGAAGATCCACAACCTTTAGCAGCTAAATGAGTTTTTATCAAACGTGCCGATCTGAATTTGGAATAAAATGATAAACCTAAAACATGAGATGAGTCCTTTTAGAGACCTTCTGCAGTTATGATCACTGTTGGAGTCTGACAGAGTTCCAGCTGTGGTTTCTCCTCATGTCTGATTGGCATAAAATACCAGAAATAGCAGATTGTTCCTGGACCATCATCCATCCTTATCTTTATGTTATTCAGAGTAATCCCTGTGTGGTAAATGGCTTTTTTCTTTGCAGAGGTGAAGACAGATGATCTGGAGAACTTGAGTCTAGATGTTGGTGGATTTCATCTGTTCAGAGGCTTGACTGATCTCCGCTCCAGTGAACATCTTCTCCTCTCCTCAGGAACCAGGTACCTCAGCTAGGGCTGCCAACCAGGCGTCTATAGAATATGGCCGGGGTTCCCAAACTTTTCATCCTGCAACCCCCAAAATAACCAGAGACTGGAGAGCCCTTGCAGGGCTGGGAGTCTGTTTCTGTTTTTGCGTCAGAATCCTGTGTCGTCAGGACTTTGAAGCAATTGTCCAAACAACTGTCTGACTTTATTCTCAGAATTTCCAGAAAGAAAAACAAATTCGGGCTTTTGTAGGTCAAAGAAAATAAATTATTGGCCACGGAGGAGTAAATTTATACAGAAACTCAAAATGATTTTTGTTTTAATTTCATGTGTTTGTGAGAAAAACTGACATTTTCTCTGATGTCAAAAACGTTAAATTTCTGAGGATAAATTCATAATTTTCACGCTAAGTCATACATTTGATATAATAAAAACAAGGAATTGTCTAACAATGCAAAGTTAGAAATCTGAAGGGTATAAGTTTTAATCCGTCAGAGACGCAAAACTGGACTTTGTTTCGATGCGACTTCCTTCTGTAGGTGCAGGAAAGTAAGGGCGCCATCTAGTGTTGGTTTATACTAATTACAGGCTGCAGTCACAATGCGGACAAAGAGGGTCAGAGACGAGACACTTCAATGTGGCTCAAAGCGTCCCGGCTAAAACGGGACAGTTGGTGACCCTGAATAAATGTACAGGGGCAATAATCTGCAGGATCTGGACCTGCGCTTTGACCTGGTTCTGTTTCAGGTTCTGTAACAAGACTGGTTCTGTTCAGAAGAATGAGCTGAAGCTTTAGTTCGGAGCTGGACCTGTAGAGAGAGGCGGTTCTACAGAGTTCTGACTCAGGGGAGGAGAATACAAACGCACTGAACACTTTATTCTATCCACGTGAACTACAAAGGAATCTAACATGCTTGTGAAAAATGATTAAAAAACAAGAAATATTTTCCTTCAGCTTCTCAATCAGGTCCAACTGTATGTTGGTTCATTACTTAAATTCCAATAATATATCAATGTTTGAGATTTTAACTTGACAGGATATGAAAGTGTTGAATAAACACCTTTGTTTCTGTAACAGTCATAACTTGATCAATGTTATGTCAATGTTAATGTATTTATGATGGTAGGGTTCTGGACACAGACTGAAATTTTAAAAGATAAGGGGGAGCTAACCCATTTAAAATGTTATAAGTTAATAAGAGAATATTAAAATCTATTCGATAAAAAAGGGGCAGGCAGTGTAAAGAGGCCAGTATAGGCCTTATATGGTCATGCTTCCTGGGTTCCTGTAAGAAGCCGTGCTGCTGGATCATTTGACGTCACTGCTGTTATATTATTTTGTATGTTGCAGAGCATATTTGAATGTTTTCAATCTGAATAAGATATGAATATTGTTGTTTGATTAAGAATCATAATTATTAGCCACTATATTCTATTACACCTCAAGTTAAATGTTAGTTTTTTATTGTTTATTTAACTTTTTACAACAAAAAAATCCAAAATTAGAAAAGAGATGTTGGTTCTAAATTCCTTCACCTGTAGACAATCGTATTGAGGCACAAATTAAACTACTGTATCCTGCTATTGGTTCTGATTTATAAACATGTCACCAAGATCTCAGCCAGTCAGGCCTTTCAAAACTCTGAGAGTTCACCTGTAAGATTATTAAACACCGAAGAACACAAGGAAGTTTTCACTGATCCAGTCACCCAGCAGCAGAACAGACAGATTAACACGGAACCATTGTCAGGAATGACAGAACCCCCTTCTGCCATCATGGATCACCAGCACCAGCATGAATAACACAGCGTGTGGTGCAGTGTCCATTTTGCGGCCTCAGCAGTTCACAGTCCCTAGCGGTTCAACAGTCTGATGGCAACAGGGAAAAAGCTTTTGCAGAACCTGGAGGACCTGCAGCGGATGCTGCGGAACCTCTTCCCAGAAGGCAGCAGGGGGAACAGTCCATAGTGGGGGTGTGAGCGGTCCCCGATGATGTTACGGGCTCGGGACACACAGCGCTGTGATGAAATGTCCCTGATGGAGGGGGGAGGAGCCCCGATGATCCCTTCTGCTGTCCTCACCACTCTCCTCACGTTCTTCCAGTCGGCAGCACTGCAACCTCCACACCACACAGAGAGACCGCTGGTCAGAATGCTCTCTATGGTGCTTCTGCAGAAGGTCGTGAGGATGGGCGGGGGCAGGCGGGCTCTCCTCATCCTCCGCAGGAAGTACAGTCATTTCTGTGCCCTCTTCACCAGTGACGTGGTGTTCACAGACCAGGTGAGGTTATCCGTGATGTGCACCCCCCAGGAACTTGGTGCTGCTGACCAACTCCACAGCTGAGCTGTTGATGAGCAGTGGAGCGTGGTGGGGCCGGTTCTTCCTGAAGTCCACCATGATCTCCTTCATCTTCTCCACGTTCAGGATCAGGCTGTTGTCTCTGCACCAGCCCACCAGCTGCTCCACCTCCTCTCTGTAGTCCTGGTTGTTGTCGTCTCTGATCAGGCCCACCACCGTTGTGTCGTCTGCAAACTTCATGATATGATTGGTGGTGAACCTGGGGACGCAGTCGTGTGTCATCAGGGTGAACAGCATGGGGCTCAGGACACAGCCCTGAGGGGAGCCCATGCTGAGGGTGATGACTAGTCCATCATCTGTCCACATCTCCCTGCTACTCCACCCACTTCTCCAACGGATCGTCTCCATGCTCCTCTTCCAGCTCATCTTCTGCCTGCTAATGGGTGAAGAGTCTCATGGTCCCTCACAGCCTTTGCCAGAGCAAGATCTTAATACACCTTGTAAAAGTGGCCGTATTTCACCCACTGATCCTGACTCTGACCAAGTATCACGCTGACATTTACTACAAGTCTATACTGCACCGCCCTCGCTGTACACAACTCTAGTGATGGAAACGGAGGTTATTTTGAGGGTCCTGAATCCCTAGAATCAGTTTATTAAAACTATTTGATAATAATAATTGTTCAATCAATTTCTCCATTGATCTCACAATGGAGAAATTGACTTCTGCATCTTAACCCATCCCCTTGGGGAGAAGTGGGCTGCCACTGTGCGGCGCCTGGGGAGCAATCTGGAGTTAAGGGTCTTGCTCAGGGACCCAGAGTGCAGGCGCTGGGGATTGAACCGGGTACTCGCTACCTTTTCAAAGCGCACTGCTCTAACCACTAGGCCAACACCTCCCCTTGTTCTCCGCATCGTTCAGTCTGTGCATCATCCGTGCAGCACATTTCCAGCACATGTCCAGCACAGTACCAGTTCCAGTTCAGTCCCTCCTCAGCACCACTTCTGTCTGGGTGCAGCATAGGATCACATATCCTGACCCAGTGATCAGCACTTTGAGAGAATCACGTCCTCATTCGAAATGTTTGACCTGCTTCACTAGATGTTCCAGAGTCAGACCGGACGCAGAACCTACCATCATGACCAGGAGACCGTCCCGTCTCTGCTGGGGTCCCTCTCCTCCACATCTTCATCTCCAGAAGTCTTTACCCTGTTTTCTGCTTTCTGGGAGGTTCTGGTGCAAAGCATAACAGCATCATAATTAATAATCCATATGTGGCCTGAAGATTGACCCTGTTGTTAATGTCAGAGCCCCCCCACAGTCACTGACTGATGACAGACACCTGAACTGACGACATTTTAAATTAGAGTGAACCTCATGACTACAATATAAACCATTCATTGACAGTATTCTGCTAGATGACCTCACAAACATACACAACAGTTATTATATTTAATGTTTTTCAACAGATTTAACATTGTTTCTTTACTCAGATAGTTAATAACTTACCTCCTACGTCACTAATTTCATCAGACAGCCACCATCCACACCTGGCAAACATGTTTAGAATAAAATCTTGTCTCTCCATCAGTTTGGACCAGAATCCTTTGAGTTTACATGATGGGTGTGGAAACTTCTCTGCTTGGGTCACCAGCAATAAGCAGGTTGGTAAATTCTGTTTATAGACATCTGCTGTAATATTTTTGCCATTTCAGAAATGAAACAGTTATTTTATAGAGATTCATGACACAGTTAATATTTCAAGCTTTTTGGTCTTTCTAGTTTTGATGATTATGGCTACAGGTTAAGAAAACCCAACATTCAGTGTCTCAGAAAACTAGACTATCTCCTTAGACGGGTCAAAAAAAGATGTTTTAAGGACAGAGTTCTGGCTGCTGAACAGAAGGTCCATTTCTCTGCATCAACACCTGGTTGGCCTCATCTTGCACGCTCATTGGACCAGCTGGTGGTACCTTTGGCAGTGTGGGCCAGTAACAAGTCCTGCTGGAAAATAAAATCAGCATCTAGTGCTCTAGACTTTACTGGCAGACGGCTGCGTTGACTGTGGACCTCAGAAAACCCAGTGGACCAGAACCAGCATGGCACCCAGACCATCACTGTGGAACCTTGACTCTGGACTTCAAGCAACGTGGGTTCTCAACCTCTCCTCTCTTCATCCAGACTCTGGAACATTGATTTCTGATCTAGAAGCAGAATTTGGTTTCATCTGAGAGCAGAACTCTG
Source organism: Fundulus diaphanus (assembly GCA_037039145.1). Lineage (NCBI taxonomy): Eukaryota > Metazoa > Chordata > Actinopteri > Cyprinodontiformes > Fundulidae > Fundulus > Fundulus diaphanus. The sequence goes on along the minus strand of CM073127.1, from coordinate 7,072,220 downwards.
GACCATTGAGCAGCAGTGCTGGTCCTCTTCTTCTGAGCCCAGCTAAGTCACGTCTGACGTTGCCTCTGCTTCAGGAGTGGGAGGAACACGACGCTTGTAGCTCACGTCTAGCATCATCTGTGGGTAGCGGCTCTTCAGGCAACGACTCCAGGCTCGGTCCACTCCTTATGGAGCTCCCCCAAGTCCTTCAATGGATTTCACTTCACAATCCTTTCAAGGCTGCGGTTGTCACTGTTGCTGCCACATTTCTACCTTCCACTCAATTTTCTGTTAATCTGCTTTGATCCAGAACTCTGTGAATAACCAGCTTCTTCAGCAGTGACCTTCTGTGTCTTTGTGAAGGTGGTCTGTGAATGTCTTCTGGACCTCTGTCCAGTCAGCCGTCTCTTTTACTGACCCGGAGTCAGAGGCCGGTTAAAGCGTCAGGAAACCTTTGCAGGTGTTTTAGTTAATTAGCTGATTAAGGTGTGACACCAGGAGTTTCCAACAATTAACTATTTCACTGTTTTATGTAATTTTCTAAGACATAATTTTGGGTTTTATCCTCTGCAAACCATAATCATCAAAATTACAAGAAACAAAGCCGTGGAGAAATATTACTGTGTGCTAGGATTCTATATATGACCTTCACTTTCTGAGATGACAGGCAAAAATATTGCACTTTTATGAATTATGCTATTTTAGAGGCACCTGTTTGGGTTTGTAACTGTTGAAAGGGACAAAAATGGAGAAATTTAGCTGAGTTGCAAAAACTAATATCAAAAATGCTAAATATCACGTTTCTGCTTCTCTGCTCTTAATACAGCAACACAATTTGTTTAATTCACAGAAAAGTCCTAAATATTCAAAATATTCAAAACAATAATGTCTTGACTTTGACAAAGTTTCCTGTTCAGCTGATTTGATTTTAACCCAGGATTTGTTTAGTTGTGAAGCAAGAGAATAAAATAGGTAAACATCAAGAAGGTTGTGGGTTCAAATCCTGGCCCCGGGTCTTTCTGCGTGTTCTCCCTGTGCATCTGTGGGTTCTCTCTGGGAACTCCTGCTTCCTCTCACAGTCCTAAACCATGACTGCCAGGTTAATTGAGGTTAATGGATGTATAGAACGAACGGAGCTCACATCATGTGTTTTATTTTTCAGAACTTCGTCACCTTCTGGGCCAAAATCAAGGAAAACCAGACAGAAAATGGGCTGCTAACTTCTGCTGAGACCTTAGAGAGCTGCAGACAAAACTTTAGGATTTTGTCTGATAATGAAAGTAACAATGGAAGATTTGGGAAAAACAACCCGGTTTGCAGCTCCAGAACCTCTCAGAGAGCAGATGAGCCCATCGTAGAGTTTGACCAGCAGCAGATCCTGATGTTAGAAGATGATGAGGTGGTGAGAAGAGCTGCAGCTTCTCTTTATGACAAACATCCAACAGTTAGTTCAGTTCAGCTTGTTGGTCCCCAGCAGAGGCTTCAACAGGTCAAAGGTCAAGCCCTGGTTCTGTCAGAACACAGCAGCCTGGTTCTGGTGGGCCATGGAGCCAGAGACCATTCAGGAGAGATGAGAGTATCAGGCTACAGCTACCAAGATGTGGCCAGGATCATCCAAAGCATCTCCAGGACCAGTGAGAAGATCCAGACTACTACAGTTCTGGCCTGTGACGCCGGATCGGACCGCCGGTTCAGAGAAGCTCTGCTGAAGAAGCTCCATGAAGCCGGCATTGAGACGGAGTTACACCTGTGGACCGCTGTGGTCCAGGTCACAGAGACAGGAGAGGTCATCAGTCAGGACGTCTCTGCAGGTGGAGCCCAGTGGAGATCTGAAGATCAGACCAAGAAGGTGGTTCTGACTGTTGGCAGGAAGGGAGAGATACGGAGGAAGGAGTCGGACCGCACCGGACGCCAGGTTCTCACCAATCACACCAGATTCTTGGGTGATCCTGTTAATGACCGAAAACTCTACAGAAAAGCCTGGCCACCAGGACCAACAACCTTCATTGATCCAGACGTTTATAAGAAAGTTGATCAAAATGATGTTGAACAAGTAAGACAGAATTTCAGGATACTTGAAAGTCTGACTTGGGCACTATTTCATCCAGAACAACCAGAACAACCAGAACCAAGGAAAGTCAGTGACCAAAACCCAAACCCAGCAGATTATTTAATAGGAACAAGAACTGGACTAGGGGACCTTCTTTTGATAAATGACAATAACAAAAAACAACAAGTTCTACAGCGATGTTATGTGATTAAAAATGGAAGAGACATCAGAAACATCATTCGTCACTATGGCAAGGATGGAGAAGATGCTGATTCATATCTTCTGATTAACGAATGGATCTTCCAGGTTACACCTGATGATCTGTATGTTTACCCAGTTGGAAAAAGGATTGATGAAGGTGATGATAGGAATGATATAGAGACAAAGATTAATCAACTAAATCAAGAAGGCATGGAAAGTTATAAGAAAATTAGAAGCAATATTAAAGTTGAGGAAAATAGCTTTGTTCATAATGTAAAGCAGATTTTTCTGGGTAAACCTAACCCAAACAGAAATAAACTCCTGTTAACAACCTGGTATTTCACAGCTTCAGTTATCGCTGAATCTGCCAGAAATTTCCGGACTTTCCCTCTGACCCTCATGGCTCTAGATATGAATGATAAAAAGTTCTGGTTTGATGACCAGTTTATCACCATGGCTGATGGAGGAACCTGGATCAACAAACCTCTGCGAGGATTCAAGGGCTCTGTGGGTACCTCTTATAACGAAATGACTGAATCTCAGAGAATCAACCTTGTTGGACTTCTCCAAAGAGAGAATCGTGTTTTTAGAAGATGGGAAACAGAGTTTAATGCAGGGGGTGATGTACGCGAGAACATTTTTGGAATTGCCGTTACGTATGTCGTGTTGAACCAAGATAAGAATGATGATTTTACAGCAAATCATGATGAATTCCAGAACGCAAATTATGAAAAAGTTGAAATCCCCGTCAAAGGAGCGTCTACCAGCAAAAAGAAGGGGGGTTAAGTCGGGCCAGGATCATCTTCACTTTCCAAGAACGCTTCCATAACTCAAAGCAACATGCTCTGGGTTTGTTGTTTTCTGCTGTTGGATTTTTTCCATCATGAAATAAAAGCTTTGATTCATTCAGAGTCGTCTGTGTTGTGATTTTGGACCTTCAGGAATCTCTGTGCACATCTAGTTAGTTGCAGACGGCCTCCATCAGTAGAGTGAAGGATGGAGGTCCTGAGACGGTCAGACTATGGACTGTTGGGGACCGTCGTGTTAACGCCGTTAGTTTTCACCTCTATAAATATCAATGAACTCATCAGTTTTTCTAAGTTTTTCTAAGCAAACAGCAGAAATGAAGCTTTTAATCTGGTTTCAGCGTCTGAGACCTTGAGGCGGACCTCTGCTTCCACCTGGTGATTTCTCAGCCAGGCTCGGCTCTGTTGTGAAAACGTGAAGCAGCTTCTGTCAAAGTAGAGTCTGTTTTCTAAACGTCCGTCTAGGGAGGCGCAGTAACCTCTTTGAACACCTGATGACGCTGTTTCTCCCCTAAAACATGACGATAAATGAATGACTTCTCTCTGTGACGTTCAGCTTTGCCTTCAACAGAAGAGCTGAAGGGTCTGGAGGCCTTTCTGACTCAGAGTAGATAAAGATGGAGGGAAAAGCCTCATTTACTCACATTTATGGAGATGTTTTTCTCATTGACAGAGACTTTAGCCCATAGAACCGCTCCTCCTAGGAGGACCTGAACGCAGCACAGAGCAGTAATCAGGCTGTTGAAGAACATCTCTGCTTTGGACTGAGACAGAAACAATCAGACTGGTGATAAAATAAATACTTTGATACATTTTAACGTCAGAAAAGAGCCAGAAGTTTGACCAGATCCCAAGAGTTTGTTGTCTTTGAGCTGAACTTCTGTTTTTATGCAACATGAACCATGAAAAGAAGCTCCAGAGAAACTGGAGTCCTTCAGTATCTTATAAAACATCAATTTTAATCCAGCTGCTGCTTTTATTCTCCTTCTCTCTGCTCCTGCTGTTTGAAATCCTGATTACAAACATAAATCCTTCATTTAATGCAAATTTAATTTATTTTCCCAGATTTTTCATGACTTAGTTCCATCCATCCAAACTGCTTAATCCCTCATGGTGCCTATCTCCAGCATTCACTGGCCAAGAGGCAGGGGTCTCCAGTCTATCACAGGGCAACACAGAGAGACAAACAGGACAAATAACCATTCATGCACACGCCAGTCAATCTAACAGTCATGTTTTTGTACTGTGGGAGGAAGCCAAAGTACCTGGAGAGAACCCACGGGTTGGATTTGAACCCAGAACCTTCTTGCTGCAAGGCACCAGCACTACCCACTGCGTCACTGTGCAGCCCACAGTGGCACACGACTTAGTTCATAAAACATTATTGTCTATGCAGAATGATTAATTAAACTCCTAATTAGTGAATCTTTAAGGTTTAACAATAATTATTTCAGCTTTTAGTTCAGCTTAAAGTTTTTGTTCAGGTTTTTTCAGGGGTTAAAATAATAATAATACCTGGAGTTTAATGGCAGGGACCGGCCCATTTTCTTAAAGATGAAGCTGATATTCAATGTGTAATATTATGTAATATTTATTGTAGTACTGAATAATAAAAAATAACAATGATTTAAAATAAGCACTTCTGGGTAATACTAAATTTATACTAGAATCGTTCAACTTCTGAAGAAGTTGAAGAAGGCGCCCGCCTGTTGGTGCGCGTAACCGTCAAAGCCAAAGCTTCCGAGTTCCTTGGTCGTAGGCTTTTATCGCTTGGGGATTTTAAATCAAATCTTCTGAGTGTGAAAAAGATTTGTCTTCGTCAAAACCAGCCGACAGGAGAAGGTCTGCATCCAAGCAGCATGGAAAATTGGTGTTATTAAAACATGATTAAATACTTCAATGTAGCATGAAAAAATGAAATATGTGAATAAAAATGTTAAAGGCATTACAAAGTACTAAAGGAAGTACAAACTCTGTGAAGCAGAAGTTGGTGAGACCTTCCTAGAGCTACTTCCGGTTAGCAACATGCTAAGCGTTAGCCGCTGACATGGTTGTGTTCAGTATCACCGGGTGATTGTACTCTGTTAGTTTGGTCAAAATCCTGTACTGGGATGTGCCTCAAAAAGGGTGCCAATACTTAATGTCACCAAAGCTCACCAAAGGCCATGGGTCAGATTGGCCTCCTTTAGCAACTAAGCCTCACCAAATCTGGGCAAGGAAACTCAACATTTGACAAAAATGGTGTGTAGCGCCATTTCCCACAGGTGAGTGGTGCTGTATTGGCCGGGGGGGGGGGGGGGGGGGGGGGGGGGGTCATGTCTGGGCATATAGGAAAGCATGTGAAATCCAAAATGGGACAGAAAAGTGATTCACGGCTGATAATCACTGGAAAATTTAAAAATGTTAAGAGGAAGTGACTGTGCAAATTTCAGATTCCTACATTCATCACAGCCAATGCAGTGGGTGTCAAAAGGTGCCATTCTATGCCGATGGAGGATGTCCCTGAGCTCTTGTTACATTACCGTCCGTCCGTTCGTCCGTTGTCTTCCGCTTATCCGGGGTCGGGTCGCGGGGGTAGCAGCTTCAGTAGGGAGGCCCAGACGTCCCTCTCCCCAGCCACTTGGGCCAGCTCCTCAGGAGGAATCCCAAGGCGTTCCCAGGCCAGCAGAGAGACATAGTCCCTCCAGCGTGTCCTGGGTCTTCCCCTGGGTCTCCTCCCGGTGGGACGTGCCCGGAACACCTCACCAGGGAGGCGTCCAGGAGGCATCCTGACCAGATGCCCGAGCATCTGGTCAGGATGCATTGTAAACAATACATAATATACTTTAATGCTTTCTTAAAACGTCTGAATACAAACTGTCCCAAAACATGTTAAATAAATTCCTTTATCATCATTCATTTATACCAGTTGTTCAAGTTATTTAATTGTTACTTGTAAAAAAAAAAAGAAAAAAAAAAGGAACGTTTGGGGGCCCCCCCTCCTTTGCACCAGTGGGCCCAAGTGGCCCCTTAGTTCGCCTATGGCTGGGTCCGGCCCTGGCTGGCCGTCCGCAGCATGCAGAGACGTGAGGGAGAGTGTATGTAATTAGATTAGAATGGAATACTTTGACTCGAACAGCGCTCGATCTTTCGGGAACCGTAAATGGTTGAGACGTAATTTTTTCTGCGTTTATTTTGTAACAGATCGAGGAACAAGACGATCTATGCATTTTTGCTGGAAATATTGGAATAGAGGTGTAAAAAAAATCATGAAAACATGGCATTTTTCAAAATCTCTCCATAGGAAATGAATGGGGAGGGTTTGGGGTTGTTGCCGGTCTGAGGTGATTTGCGAAAAATCTATAAATCGTACACCAATGAGGGTTACATTTCCTGAATCCAGACAAAAAGACCTACATTTTGATGTACAATTTGTCTACGTAGAGTGAAAATTGAGCGAGTAGGCTGAAGTTGTCCGGTCTTTTTTACATAATTTTGACTTTGGGGTTGTTGCCGGTCTGAGGTGATTTGCGAAAAATCTATAAGACCTACAGCAATGAGGCTTACATTTCCTGAATCCAGACAGAAATACCTACGTTTTGATGTATAATTTGTGCATGTAGAGTGAAAATTGAGCGAGTAGGCTAAAGTTGTTCGTTGTTTTTTAATTTTCAATGCATAGGCGGGCGCCTAATAATAGGGTGCATAGTATAAGGCCTCCGCCATGCATCTTCAATGCATAGGCTGTCATGGTTGAGTTTTGGTTTGGCTTTGTTTTTCTGCTTTCAATTTTTTATCTCTTTTGGGTTAGGTTTGACTTTATTTATTGTTAGTTTTCAGTCATCAGTTATTTTCTGTCAATTTTCACTTCACCTCCTCAGCAGTCAGTCACACCTGATAATCATTTGCTTGTTAATTAGCCAGACCCTTGTTTCACCTGTTAGTGCTCTATTTAAACCTCCCTCTGTCTTCAGTTCAGCACTGGGCCGCCTTCTGCTATCCACCACTCCATGCCAGTCCCTCTGTAAGTCTTTGTATTCTGCTGTTCATTCCTGGAGAAGCTCTGCTCTTTGTCCAGGTGTCTTCTGTGAATTGCTACCTGACAATCTGCTCTGGAGAAGCTCTGCTCTGTGTCCTGGTGTCTCCTGAGAACTGCTAACCTGACTAGCCGCCCAGAATAAGTTCTGCTCAGAGTCCTGGTGTTGCTATGAGGCCTGCTAGCCGAGCAGCACTTGAGTGTGGACTCTCTCTCTCTCTGGGCCGTCAGCTCCTGCCATCACCTACATCCCTGACCTTCTGCAGTCCTGAACCTCAGGTCTTCATCACTCACCACCCAGCATTCTTCCTTTAAATAAAACTCTTAAACTTTAGTCCCGTGTGCGCTTCCTGAGTTCTTCGGTAAACAAATCATGACATAGGCGGGCACCTAATTATGTAAACTAAAGCCTCTTACATTTGAAAACACAAAGACCAACATAACTAACTGTAGCAATAGAATAGTAGCTTCTTCTTATGTCTGCTGTAACTAAGCCACATTTGCCAAAGACTTTTATCACATCAGTGATTGGTTCCATTACCTGACGCCTCGTTTTCACCTGTTCATGGTTTAAAGACGTTTGTCTGCTAGTGAGAAGGCATTTTACGTCTGCTTTGTTAGCCGTCATGAAGCGGCCATCAGCTCTCTCTCTATGGACCGTTCACTCCTCATCATGCTCTTCTGCTCTCTGCTGAAGCTGCTTCCATGTTTTCAGGCCTTGTTCAGCAAATGGACTATAAATGGAAACAGGTGATTGGTCTGAGGATGTTCCTGGTTGGTGCCATGCTTGTTGTGAAGAACTTTGCTGCCTGGGGCTGTTTACCAGGCTGCTGAGGTGGTGTTTAAAACTTATCTAGGTCATGGTTTATGGACAGACAGAAGAGTCAAAATGTTCAGCCTCATCCTCATTAGCCTCCTCTGGTCCCTGTGCTTGTGGAAGTTCCTGGGCTGCTGTCATCTCACTGCAGGCCGTCTCTCTTTCCCTTTCTCACCTATGAAATATTAAAAATAATATGCAAATGGACACACTAATGCCAGGTTACAACATAACCTGTATGTAGTCCTGAAAACCAACTTTTCTACTCTCCATTGGGCTGTGGCTGTCCTAGCGCTAATTTCTGCTTCATCAACATTTTATTTGCTCCTCAGATGCTACAAGAAGCCATGAAGGGTCATTTTACAGCACACTTGTACATTACATTTATTTTTGATTGTCTGTTTTAATGCATCAGCATTCATTTAAAAAAACATTACTTTATAATATAATGCATATTTAGGTTTTTGTTTAGCTTGATTACTTATTATGGTAACATATTACCACGTTCTAACTGACATTAGTTTTTTTATCATGCTAGTTTGATGAGGCTAACATTATATCAACTTAAAAGTTGTCCCTTCTGTCTGTGTTCTTGAAAACTATCAGTGAGCTTCACACATTTGGCTGCTTCTTCCACTAAAGTTTTCTTTTCTTTAACTTTTTCACCCCTCTGGTCTCTTTTTATGCATTTCTGCTGGCCAATCAGCAACTTCCTGTTTCTCTGTGCTCTGTCTGCACCTTTGAAGGACTCTATTGGGGATGGACTCCACCACCTGAGAGCTGTTCAGGGCTGTTCCTTATCAGATGGTAGCTCCTGCATTTCTCTTAAAGTGACGGATCAGTTTAGATCAAATAATAATGTTAAGATTGTTCTGCCATTCTCCATTAGCACCGACCGGACCATGAATGAAGCGGCCCACCAGGAATCCTCCCGACTCTCCACCTTTGCTGCAGATTTCTCCATCAGCTCAGTGAATGAGTCGGTGCTGTGCTGACAGCTTTCAGCAGAAAACTGGAGGAGTTCAATATTATCCAGTCGCTTCATGCATGCTCAGTATGAGGGATTGCTGCAAAGTCAACATCTCAACACCAGCAACTGTCCTCTGTGGCTCCATGTTGCTCCAGGAGGAGTGAAAGCTGCAGGTTGATGACTGGATGCAACCTGCCGGGATCCTGAGAGAAACTCTGAACCAACTTGACTGGAGGATCTGATGGACTGACTTTATAAAGAGCCTTTAAATGACGTGTTGACAATTAGTGCTTTATAAATAAATTAATCTGATTTTACGACATGTCTCTTCTAGATTTTTCCTTTTTCTTTAAGACTTATTTTGGCTGCTTTTCACCTCCTGCTGACCTTAACTAGAAGGATAAACCAATTAAAGCTTCTGATCAGGACACAATGGTTGATAAAGAGAAAGTCTGGCAGCTCAGAACTTCTTTTCTTTTTTACCTCAATCATTTTATCTCAGTAGATCTAAACCTCTCTGTATATAATCATCTTTCCCTGTATCTGGATTTAAAGCATAAAGAAAAAGATGTCTCCTCTGCACCAGCCTGTCTTTGAGGAGGAAGCAGGAGAACTTTTCTCCTGCAGCGACAGCAGGGAAGCTTTCCTCCATCTGCTAGCAGCCCAGGCTGCAGCTGCTGCAGATGTTAGCTTCAAGCTTCAGCTTCCTGCTGGAGCCTGTTTCCTCTGCAGAGGTCTGGCTTCACGCTGGAGGAACTCTTTGCTTCACTTCTCAATTTCATGGCCGCCTAACGTTTCTGCTGCTGTCACGATGAGATGGAAAAACCTCTGAGATCTCTGAGAACTCATCTGCTGCCGTGTTGACGCTCATCCTGAAGATCTGAACTTCTAGCTGGTGTCATTTTTACTTTCCTGTCTGAACAGCTGCGCTCTTTCAACAAATTTTCAACAAATTAATATATTTATTTTCTAATGTAAAGAGGGGAAACAAGTTGACCTGAAGTCAGATTTCTGTTTATCTGCTTCTGGTTGATTTAGCTGCATTCAGGCCGTTGTTCTCCAGAAGCATCCTCATGTTGCAGATCCATGGTGGTCAGGCTCAGGAGAACCAGCAGTTGGACCCGGCTTGGAGAATCTCTGTGATGGAAAATGTTCTCCTCTGTTTTCTCAGGAATAATTTCCCCTTGACTTCGTGATCAAAGCTTTAAAGTGAGTCTTAACGTCTCTGAGGAGCACAGAGCTGAATGGAAGAACCTGAACTTTCTGACTTTATCCACTTTAAAGACTTCCTGAACTTGATTTCTGAAACTTTTCCTCCATCAAACACAGAGACTTCATCTTTGTTCTCATCCTCAGCTTTATTTTCACAGAACTGACGCTTTTGTTGAAGTTATCATCTGCAGCAGGTTTAAGAATAAGAACAGCGCCATCTATTGCAGTTTTGCTTAAATAAAGGAAAGTCCTTCAGCTGCTAACATGTTCAGGGTCACCACAGCAGGTCTTTACAACTTGGCAGAGTTTTTACGCCAGATGTCCTGAATCCTCATCTTGACATTAACAGAAGACCTGAACTCCAAACTCTAGTTATTCTGCTTTTCCACCCAGTTTAGAACAGGTTGTAACAGCAGGAGAACGTCTCAGAGACACAATGAAGAGTTTAAACTGTAAAGCAGTCTAGAAACGGCTTTAAAAGTGACGACCACAACAAAAGGAGCTTTCAGGGAACGTTCACTCCTCTGGTTCTCCTCTGATGATACAGCAACGTGTCCTTTTAGGACCTACTGGACAACAAGCTCTGGAGAACCACCTGGACCAGATCACTGGTTCTGTCTGATTCGTTCACTCTGGCTAATCTTCCCGACTTCTTAGAATGATGCATCTTCTGAGAATTTGTTGTTGATTCTCAGGAGATTAAGGGAGAAGTTCTCTCATAAAGGGAGATTAAGAGGAGGCGGTCAACCAAATGTGTAAGAACACACAAATCAGTTGGAGCAGCAGAAGGAGAAATGAAATGTTTGTCCCATGTAACGCTGACTGAATGTGTGAGGAGGGGAGGTTCAGGACCCCCCCCCCCCCCCCCCCCAATGTTGTTAGGCAACAGCAGGCAGCCGTATATGAAGCCAGGAGGACGCTGCAGAGCGCGATCTCTGCAAGGTTCTTTTTACACGCAGGTATGCATTGAAAGGAAAAAATAAAATAAATGGACCATCATGTTTCTTCCAAATTTAGATTTTTACAGACAGTTTCTATGAAGATGTGTCGGAGGAATTTCACCAGGATCCAGTGAATTTGAGAACATGAGGGGAAATAACAGCCAGAAAGTTTTTGACTTTCTGCTCTGATGTTCTCCCTTTTCTTTCCCAAACTGTCTTCACCTAACCTCTTAGCGTTTTTACCCCCCCCCCCCCTTTCCTCTGAGGCTGATTGCTGAGGCTCGCTGTGGCGCTGTCCTGGCACAGGATCGCAAAGGTCAGAGTCGTCATTCTGAGCTGAACTGGGAAACGTGTGCCCACATGTTTGCTACCTTCGAGGGATCTCCTGGTCCTGCCAAGTTCAGGATGAAGTACTGGGGAGCGGCTTCATACCTGCAGACAGGGAATGACAAACTCTGGTTATCCACACCGACTACGACGACTACGCCATCCACTACTCCTGCAGAGCGCTGGACGCAGACGCCACCTGCTTGGACAGCTACTCCTTCGTCTTCTCCCGTCACCCGACGGGCCTGAGGCCAGAGGACCAGGCCATCATCACGCAGAAAAAGATGGACCTCTGCCTTTTGGGCAGATACAGACGCGTAGCGCACAACAGGTTCTGTGAGAACAGTGGGAATGCATCAGTCACACCCTTCCTGATGCTCCTATGTTCCTTTCTGCTGCTTCCAGATTGAATCCCATCTCTTCCTCAACCTTTTCTCAGTTTCTCTGGAAGGAGAGGAAGTAGTATCCTTTTTTTTCTGAATAAATTAAAACTTACAAATCCAAACTTTCACATTTACTGTTGCTCGGTCAGCTCCCATCTCCCCCAAACGTCAGGCTTATCTTCAACAGCTGTCGCACATTTTGTTGTTTTCAGAACAGCCTTTTTGTTTGATCACTGCCTCATAAAGCGCCGTTAGAAATGATCACCAGTGGAAATCTGTTATGATCCAAATGTCTCCAAATTCTAACAACTTCCTAGAAAGGGCTTTGATAAAAAGAAAGAGAAAAGAAGGATGCATCTTTTTTCTGCAAAGACCCCATGGATGGGCCTCCTATGGTGATAGATGTGCTGCTGAAGCAGGTGGACCATAGATGCTGAGAGCAGGATGGTAAAGTCATGATGGAGGTGAAGATGTCCTGAACTTCCAGAACAAAGACCAGGAGAGGAAACGCCTGGAACGACCAGGGAGACACGGAGGGACAGCAGGAAGACCAGATCCACTGATCTCCTTCATGATGGATCCACTGTGAATCCAAGACGAGTCCATGAAGGTTCCTGTTGTCCTCCTCATCATCTGCAGGGCTTCTGAGAGGAAACGCCTCCAGTTTTATCCTGTTAACTGTCGTTTGTTGGTGAACAGACACAGAGATGGTTTTTGTCTGGCTTTTTGAAAATCCTACGTTTGATTCTTAAACAGAAGAGAAACATCGTGTCGTTTCAGCCGCTTCAGCCAGACCTCCAGACGTGACCTGGAGTCAGGCGTCAGACTGCTGCCCTGATCACGTCTGTGACACAAGAAACATTTGCAGAAGTAAAATGTGTCATTTCATGATGAAACAGAGAGCTGGTCCACGTTCACAGACTCTCAGACGCTCCCAGAATCACGTAAACGTCCATTTTCCTCTGCTGTCATGGTGAAAGCAGCAAAACCAGGTCAAGAAGATCTATCTGCTGATCATTTCCACATGGCTGATCTGATCATGGTGGAGTTTTGGTGGTGAAAGCGATGATTCAGCAGATCTGAACGGCTGAACTCTTATTTAATAGCTGTTATTTATGTAGATCTTGAATAAATAAAAAGAAATTATGTTTCTTTTTCTTTGTTCTTCATCAGGTTTTACATCAATCACACTTTCTGTTGCTCCTCAGCTCTGCAGGTTTAAAGATGGCAGATATTTTCTCTCCATGGATAAACTCAGTTTTCCTGACAAAGTATCAGAGCTGCACAGTGTGGCAGTAGAAATACCCTGGCCCTGTAGCCAGGAGGTTGTGGGTTTAAATCCTGGCCTGGCCTCTTTCTACTGGACTTTACACGTTCTCCCTGTGCAGCTGTGGGTTCTCCAGGTTCTCCCTGGGTTCCCCATCTTCCTACTACAGTCCAAAACCACGACTTTTGGGTCGACTGGTCTTTCTCTAAATCACTCTTAGGTTCTGTCACAGTTGTTTGTCCTGTGATGGAGCAGCGAGACCATGTGGACCCCCCCCCCACCCCCCACCCCCCACGCTGAAAGGAGAAGTGGGTTTAGATGATGGATAAATGGGTTTATTTCTATGAACAAGCAGAAATATGTGTATTCCAAGTCTCTTATTTTGTGTCTAAAAAGTAGAAAATTTTACACACCTTAGTTTTTGGAGACAAAAACAAGCAAACATGGAGTTCTGCAGGGTTGAGGTCTTGGATCTCTTCTATTCAATGTCTCTTCATCTTTAGATTAAATCAGTGATCAGTAATATACAGATCTGGTGGAGAAGTTCTCATGCAGAAATATTAATTGACAATAATTTGGATTTTAAGGTTTTATTTGAAATGTTTCTTTTCTGGTAGGCTTGGGTTAACTCTTCAAAAAATGCAATGATTTAAAGAAAAAAAAAGATTTGGATGGTGAATTTGAATTTAAAAGTTTGGGTTTTATTTAACCAATTTGGCCAAATGTTCTCTCACAAGCTGCAGAGAAAACCAAATAAGGTTTTTTTTTCGTGGTAATGTGTTAATTTCCTTCCCCGCCTCCAAGCATTGTTTCAGGGAGTCTTCAAAGAAACTCCTCCTCCACAGGAGGATCTAATCTCTGTAATAAAACCAAACTCACAGCAAATTCAATTTCAATTCAATTCAATTCAATTTTATTTATATAGCGCCAATTCATGAAACATGTCATCTCAAGGCACTTTACAAAGTTAAGTTCAATCATATTATACAGATTGGGTCAGATTATACAGATTGGTCAAAATGTTTCTATATAAGAAAACCAGTTGATTGCATCAAAGTCCCGACAAGCAGCATTCACTCCTGGAGAAGCGTAGAGCCACAGGGAGAGTCGTCTGCATTGTACATGGCTTTGCTGCAATCCCTCATACTGAGCAAGCATAAAGCGACACTGGAAAGAAAAAACACCCGTTAGCGGGAAGGAAAAACCTCCGGCAGAACCGGGCTCAGTATGAACGGTCATCTGCCTCGACCGACTGGGGGTTACAGAAGACAGAGCAGAGACACAACAAGACAGACAGACAAGCACAGAAGCACACATTGATCTAGTAATCTGTTCTACATTAGATGGTAATAGTGGTGATCTGTCCTCCCTGGATGATTTCACAGTCAACAGAACGTCAGACCAGGTGTACCTACTATGAAGAAAAAAGAGAGAGAACAAAAAGTTAAAAGCTGAAATGACAACAGTCATTTCAATGTAATGCAATGCAAATCTGGAGAACAGTAGACTGGAGAACAGTAGAACTCAGCAGAGTGAGAGGAATAGACCCTGATGTCCTCCAGTAGCCTAAGCCTATAGCAGCAAAACTATAGAGGTAGCTCAGAGTAACATGAGCCACTCTAGTTATAAGCTTTGTCAAAAAGGAAGGTTTTAAGATTAGTCTTAAAAGTAGACAGGGTGTCTGCTTCACGGACCAAAACTGGGAGTTGGTTCCACAGGAGAGGAGCCTGATAGCTAAAGGATCTGCCTCCCATTCTACTTTTAGAGACTCTAGGAACCACCAGCAGACCTGCAGTCTGAGAGCGAAGTGCTCTGTTAGGAACATACGGGGTAATCAGAGCTCTGATATATGAAGGAGCTTGATTATTAAGGGCTTTATACGTTAGAAGAAGAATTTTAAATTCTATTCTTGATTTAACAGGAAGCCAATGAAGGGAAGCTAAAATTGGAGAAATATGATCCCTCTTGTTGATTTTCATCAGAACTCTTGCTGCAGCATTTTGGATAAGCTGAAGACTTTGAATTGCATTTTGTGGACTTCCTGATAGTAAAGAATTACAATAGTCCAGCCTTGAAGTAACAAATGCATGGACTAGTTTTTCAGCATCACTCCTGGACAGAATGTTTCTAATTTTGGCGATATTCCAGAGGTGAAAAATGGAAACTCTGGAAACCTGTTTAATATGGGATTTAAATGACATGTCTTGGTAAAAAATAACACCAAGATTTTTTACTTTATTACCAGAGGCCAAGTTAATGCCATCCAGATTTAGTGGTTGGTTAAGAAGTTTATTTTTTGAGGACTCTGGCCCAAAGATTACAACTTCGGTCTTGTCAGAATTTAGATGCAGGAAATTTAAAGTCATCCAGCTTTTGATGTCATCAAGACATGACTGCAGTCGAAGTAATTGATTGGATTCATCAGGATTTATGGATAGATATAGCTGAGTGTCATCAGCATAACAGTGGAAATTAATCCCATGCTGTCTGATAATTTTGCCGATCGGAAGCATATATATAGTAAAGAGAATTGGTCCAAGGACTGAACCCTGTGGTACTCCACAGGTGACCCTAGAGTTTGAGGAAGATTTATTATTAACATGAACAAACTGGAATCTGTCCGACAGATAAGATTTAAACCAGCCTAATGCTTTCCCCTTAATCCCTACAGTATGTTCAAGTCTTTGTAGGAGAATATTGTGATCAACTGTATCAAATGCAGCACTAAGATCTAACAGGACAAGTACAGACACAAGTCCATTATCTGAGGCCATGAGAATATCATTAGTGACCTTCACCAGAGCCGTTTCAGTGCTATGATGAGCTCTGAAGCCTGACTGAAACTCCTCAAGTAGGTCATTGCTTTGTAAATGTTCACAAAGTTGATTAGCAACTACTTTCTCAAGAATTTTAGATAAGAAAAGAAGATTAGATATAGGTCTGTAGTTTACTAGCTCATCTTGATCAAGAGAAGGTTTCTTAAGTAAAGGTTTAATAACAGCTACTTTAAAAACCTGTGGTACATATCCATTTACTAAGGATAGATTAATCATGTCTAAAATAGGACCACTGATCAAAGGGAATACCTCCTTAAACAACTTGGTTGGGATTGGGTCTAACATACAGGTAGAAGGTTTGGATGAAGCTAAGATTTTAGATAGCTCAGAAAGCTCTACTGCTTCTAAACAGTTCAGACACAGCGCAGGTTCTAAAGATTCCTCCAATGCTGCCTTACTTACTGGGGATGAGGTAATCATGTTTGGGAGGATGCCAATTATTTTATTTTTAATGGCATCAATTTTATTTATGAAGAATCCCATAAAATCATTACTACTAAGAGCTAAGGGAATGGATGGATCAACAGAGCTGCAGCTCTGAGTAAGTTTGGCAACTGTACTAAAGAGAAATCTAGGATTATTTTTATTCTCTTCAATTAATGATGAAAAATATGCTGCTCTAACTCTGCGAAGGGTCTTGTTATACAACAATAGACTGTCCCTCCAGATTAAGTAGGATTCCTCTTGGTGTGTAGAGCGCCATTTTCTCTCCAATTTCCTAACATTGTGTTTCAAGGAACGCAGCTCTGAATTAAACCAGGGAGCCAGCTTCCTGTGAATTATCACCTTCTTTTTCAAGGGAGCTACATTGTCTAATGCAGAACGCAATGAGGAAGTCATACTGTTAGCAAATGTATCTATTTGTGAATGGGAAGAAACAGCATTGCTGCCATCTATGAGCAAAGAAGCTCATTCTGGACAGCGTCTTCATCATCATCATCATCATCGTCTGAGTGCAGCTTTTCTCCAGAAACTGAAGGTTTTCAGGTGAGTCCAGCAAACAGCAGCTCTTTGGTCTGTGAACAAACATGATGTTCAGCAGGTTCACCTTTTATTCCAACATGGTTCCACCGTTCATGGTTTCATCAGGTTGTTGCAGAGTGATGGCAGGACGGAGGCAGAGATGGAAGCCTCTGCAGCTGCTGGTTATCTTCAGCCTCCTCATCTTCACCAACCACATCCGTACGCCACTTTATAACCTTTAATAAAGTCACAAACAGGATTTAAATCCTGGATTATTGACTCTTAGCCCATCTTGTCGAGGTTTTAACCTGTGCTGTAATGTTGCAGAGGTGAGAGGAGACGTCCAGGAGAAGCTGAGCCGTGACGTCGGTGCTGAACATCTCCTCCAAGGAGCGTCTGAATCCAGCAGGTAGCTGTTAAACCTTCTCACTAAAGGCCTGCAGAGGTCCATGCAGATCCAGAGTCTGCAGAAGACTGCTTCTGTTTAACTGCAATATTCACATTTAGCTGGAATCAGATGAAAGAGTGAAACGGTCCAAACGGACCTGACAACCAGAAGAACCCTTGATTCATTTTAAATGACAGAAAACTGCAGATCCTGAATTGTTGCTGAAATCTGACAATTTTAGTCAAATAGGAGGAAAAACTTTTTAAAACTTAAAATAGTTTAAACTTAGATCTGAGTTGCAGCAATAGCTCTATGATCTCTGTCATGTTCAGTTTGTAGATTTCTGTTGATCATTTTCAGATAAAACGGAAATCCAGGTTCATTTTTGTTGTTTTTTTCCTTTCAGACTGATTCCAGATCAGCTGCTGCTGCACAATGACAAGGTAAAGATTTTATCTCAATATCACAAACACTATGAACATTATCATTTACTTTATATGGAGAGAAACCAAAGCAAATAAAATCTGAAAATTAAATGTTTCTAAATCATTGATCCTTGGAATCATTTCACATAAAAAAACAAAATATAAATAATATAACTACAGTAAGTAGTAAACAAAACTACTTCAATGTCAAATAAAAGTTGAGCTTAAACAGTAAATAAAGCAACAAATGGAAGAAATTTAAGATTACATGAGGTTTTAAGATTTAATGAGATTAATACCTAACATTATCAACAAAGATTAGAAAGATCAGTTTTTAAATTTTAAAGATTTTGAAACTGATTAAATCTATTTTATATTATTTATATAGCCCAATTCACAACACATGTCATCTCAAGGCTCTTTCCAAAGCCAATTAATTTAAATCCTCCAGACGGATTGGTTAATAGTTTTCTCTCTAAGGAAACCCAGCAGGTTACATCCAGTCATTGACCTGCAGCTTTCACTCCTCCTGGATCAGCCATTTACAAAAGTCCCGCCTTGAAGCAGCAAATCCCTGGACTAGTTTTTTAGCTTCACACCCAGACACAATAATTTCTGATTTTAGCAACATCAAATTAAGTCATTGATTAGGAAGTTTCCTATTAAAGGACTCTGGTCCATAGATGACGACTTCTGTCTTGTTTAGAGCTTTTCTATTACTAAGGATCAGAAAATAAAAAATTACATATCTGTATGAGTTTTAATTATTACTTTAGATGCTAAAAAACTTATTGAGAAATGTTTTTAATATGATAACCATGTAACTCTACAAATATTCATGCTTCAAAAAGGTGAAAATGTTTTGCTGAGCTTCGTATTTTTAGATTAACCGGTAGTAAGTGTTTCTTAATGCTGCAAAGGTAAATTAGAGTATCTGCAGCAGACTGGGATGGAATAATAGTAGAGAAAAGAAGAACACATCCTTGACATCAGACTAGATGAAGTTTAAATCCTAAACTGAGTTAAATATGAACCCAGAGTTTTCATTCTCAGTTGGTGTTTTACTCTGAGCTTCACTTGTGGAAGTACATGGCTGATGGTTTTGTCATGACTGAGCTGAAGATATTTATTTTTAAGTTGTCCATGACTTCATGCATCAAATAGAGCTAAAAATGTTTATCAGTCCACTGAGTGTCAGGAGCTAACACTGCAATGTAAAGCGGTGTGTCATCAGCATAGCCGTTAACTTTAATGTTCTGATCCTGTTTCTCTGAGGGCGAAGTTTAGGAATTAAAAAGTGTGAGGCCTAAACCTGAGCCTTGTTGAACACCAAATCTAAATTTCCACTGTTCAGATGAAAAGTTGAGTCCCTGTTGGTCTGATTCTGCAGGAAGTTGTATTTCTCTGCTCTCTGGTCCAGAAATAAGAGTAACTAACGTTGTTCAGATCCATACGGACGACTGAGGACAGAAGAACTTTTGGTGTCGTCTTGGTTTGATGACTGGACCTAAAACTGGGTTTTTCAAAAATGAAAAAAAAAAAAAAATTCAACAAAAATGAGGGGCTCTTTTTTAAATATTAAAGGTATGAAAAAAAAATTATGAAATTTGTTCTTTTTAATAAACCTACTTGGATTTCATGAGGCCTAAACATTAACACTAATGGGCTTAAGGCATTAATTTACAGTAGGAACATAAAAATATGATTGTTACTCGTATAAAAATGAATCAGAATAATTACTGGACCCAGACTTTGGAAATAAATCTAGCCTTGTTGAAGATAAAAACATTTTAATTTTTATATCATTCAACATTTCCTTTGGAATCAGATAATTTTTTTGTTTTTAGTCATGAAGGAAACTAAAAATACCAAAACCGTTGGTATGAGAATAATTAATCAGCAGGAGTATTAATAGGAACATTATGGTTTATCACAGCTGGAACCGAAGCAGAACTTCTTTGTGTTCTGATCCAAACTTGTGTTTTATTTTCAGGATCTTGACGCCTTCTTGGTTCATTTCAACAAAGAGACGATGGAGGATTGGTGGCAAAGTGTTTCAGAGATCTCTGCCAGCGTTAGACAGAAAGTTCTGGTTCTGACAGGCAGCACCGACCCATCAGAGGGGAAAATGAGGCAGGAAAACAGCTTAGATCCTCAGAAACGTGTCCCAGTCAGCCTGAAGTTCCTAAACAATCAGTCCTGTGTGTCAGAGTTAGACGGCATCACTGAAGGAGAAATGCTGGTCCAGAACCGACAATCTGGATCTGGGGGTTCTGGTTCCCTACCTGAAAATCTGACCCTGAAACTAGAACCTGAAGCAGCAGCAGATTTCTCCCTCCATGGAAACACAACCCTGAATTCTGGAGGTCACCTCCCCAAAGCTGCTTTGGTCCATGGTCCAGAAGAACCGAACCAAGAGAATCCTCCAGTTTATAAGGTAACCAATGAGTCTGATCCGGTTTGCAGCTCCAGAACCGCTGAGAGAGCAGATGAGCCCATCGTAGAGTTTGACCAGCAGCAGATCCTGATGTTAGAAGATGATGAGGTGGTGAGAAGAGCTGCAGCTTCTCTTTATGACAAACATCCAACAGTTAGTTCAGTTCAGCTTGTTGGTCCCCAGCAGAGGCTTCAACAGGTCAAAGGTCAAGCCCTGGTTCTGTCAGAACACAGCAGCCTGGTTCTGGTGGGTCATGGAGCCAGAGACCATTCAGGAGAGATGAGAGTATCAGGCTACAGCTACCAAGATGTGGCCAGGATCATTCAAAGCATCTCCAGGACCAATGAGAAGATCCAGACTACTACAGTTCTGGCCTGTGACGCGGGATCGGACCGCCGGTTCAGAGAAGCTCTGCTGAAGAAGCTCCATGAAGCCGGCATTGAGACGGAGTTACACCTGTGGACCGCTGTGGTCCAGGTCACAGAGACAGGAGAGGTCATCAGTCAGGACGTCTCTGCAGGTGGAGCCCAGTGGAGATCTGAAGATCAGACCAAGAAGGTGGTTCTGACTGTTGGCAGGAAGGGAGAGATACGGAGGAAGGAGTCGGACCGCACCGGACACCAGATTCTAACCAATCACACAAATCTTCTCGCTCCAAAAAAACAAAACTACAGAGAAAGCTGGCCAAATGAACCAAAATTATTTATTAACCCAAGTATTTTTGTGGCTGTTGACCAAAACAATGTTGGAGGTTTAGAAAACGATTTCAGGATTCTTGAGGCCCTGACCTGGGGTCTGTTTCATTCAGAACAAGATCCAGAACTGCAGAGATGCAAATTCAGCAACCTTCCGGACTTGACTAAACATTTTTTCATCGGAGATGCAACAGCTAAACGTGTCCAAGGAAACTCCATGGAGGAGAAGATCAAACACGTTCTTCAGAGGTGTTATGTGATCGACTCAGGAAGACAAATCAGGAACGTCATCCGTCACTATGCAAAGGATGGAGAAGATGAGACCACATACCTGATGGTCGCTAACTGGATATTTGAAATTGATCCTGAAACGTTGTATGTGACCCCAGCTGGAAAACGTCTGATGGACCAGGCAGAGCTCCAGAATGTAAAGAAGCTGATTGACTCCCAGAATGAGGATAACAAAGAACGTTACGGTAACATACGAGGCGGATTTGAGAAACAAGAGAAGACAGAATATGGTCGTTTTATCAGGAATTTATTTTTAGGAGAGCCTGTAAAATTAAGACAACAGGCTGAAAAGTTTTTCTCTGCTTGGTATTTCACAGCTTCAAACATCATAGAATCAGTCAGAAATTTCCGAACATTTCCATTAGTCCTGATGGCTATGGATATGGAGGAAAGGCACATTGAAGGGAGGCCAGATTTCTGGTTTAATCAACATTCGATGGCAAGAGGAGGAAGCTGGATTGATGAAACCAGGCGAGGATTCAGCGGCGCAGCGACGCCTTCTGGTGGAGAAATGACCGATGCTCAGAGAGACAAGATTGTTGAAATACTCAAACTAGAGCATCTCGTGTTTAAGAAATGGGAGGCATTTCGGAATATTGGAACAAAAATTAAATTGCTTAAGATGATTAGGCTCGCCCAACGCTATCGTGTATTAGAGGAAGCACAGGTGAAGGATTTTAAAACAGATTGGTCAGATTTCCTGAACAGAACAAAACCTGAAAACCCCTCTGGAGCTGGACCTTCTGCCTCTGGAGGCGGATGAGCTGTTGGGTCTCAGGGCTTCAGGTGGTCCAGAAACATCTTCATCCTTTTAAAACATCTCTCTAACTCCATGTCAGATGTTCTGCATCGTTTGCTGATGTTGTCTCTTTCCAACATGAAATAAAAGCTTGAAGTTTTCTCTCCTCTCTGTTGTGATTTGGACCTCCAGGGATCTTTTAGCTGCTTCCACCAAAAACGGCCAAACATGGATTCTGGTGGCCCTCGTTGGTGTCTTCAGGATCTGACCAGTTCGCTGAGATAGATTAAAGAAAATCAACTTTAAAGCAGTTTCTCTGAGTTTAAGAACAACTTCTGATGGCTCAGACGGCTTGAGATAAAACCCAGGTTGTTTTTCTAAATGTCCCAACAGCTGTTTTATGTCCTCCGTTGAAAAGTTTCATCATGATTGATGGAAGCGCTCGCTAACTCTGCGTCTCCTCATCTTTCACTTCAACTACTTTAAAAAATTTAAACCAACCATTATAAACCTTTCTTTCTCAATAATTTACAGCAAAGTGAGAGAAAATCTAGTATTAAGATTATTTTTTCTTTATAGGAAAATGTTGCCCCACTGTCTGAATCAGTGACGTGCGGTAGGGTTCATAGCTGGTGAGGCACTGCATCATCAGAGTCAGATTTACAAATAAATACACTCTACAGAGTAGACTCATTGCAAAGTGCTGAAGGAGACTGATTGAGCCAAATAAATTCACCAAGAGACATGGAAAAAAGATTGATTCTTTGATGAAAAAATAAAACTAAACTAAATTATTTGTCATTTGATTGGTAACAGTTTATGACTTATGATGGATTTCTGCATTTGTAACACATTCTAAAAATATAACACACATTATGCCCATTTCATTACAAAAACAAAATATGAATAAGTATCGCTGTCTTACCTCTACTTATAATTTAAATCCTGGATCAGTTAGAATGTGTTACAAATGCAGAAATCCATTATAACTCATAAACTGTTACCAATCAAATGACTGCCCTCCCCTGACTGCACGTCACTGGTCTGAAAATGATGAATGAAAATTGTGGCAGCCCTGCTGAATCTTTCAGACTCGGGGCAGACGGGGGTAGATTTGAAGGGGGGGGGGGGCTTTACAAATATTTGCCAGTGGCTCCAAAATGACAGTTTGTGGCAGTAGCAGCCGCCTGCCAAGAGGTGTCACAACGACTTCAGTCCACCTGCCGCCCCGCTGTTTATGGGCAAACGGTTTGTCATTAGGGTTATTTAATGCCTGTTTTATATTTAATTTAAATCAGTGATTTGCTAAATTTACATCATTTAATTAATATTTTTAAACAACTTTAGAAAAAAGTTATAAGGTGACTGTGTGAGTGGTTAGACTCGTGATGAGAAAAACTAATGTGGTGATATGAAGACATCACGTGAAAACACGCTGGCACAGTTATTGGGTGCCACCAAGATGCCACCAGGGAGGCAGAGGATGCCAGGATGCTACCAAGATGTCAGAGCGGCGGTTAAAGCCTTTAATGCCTCAGCGGCTGAAGTAATGCTGGTTGTTGTCAGGATAGTTAGTACTTTCAGTAAATGGTGTCATTATGTTTTTTTTAGTTAATAAAAAGTGTTATACCCAAAATATAAAGTGACTGTATACTTCAGATGTAAACTATATGTCCTAATAGCACAGTATGAATATGACGTGCTGAAAGGACGACAAAGACTCACTGCACTGTTTAGAAGGTGTGGAAATAACCTGTCTGGATTATTCTTTCCTTTCGGCCACAGCAACCATAAGTCGGTGTCACAAAGCATTAAACTGGCATTTAACCCATAGAAACCCCAAACTCGGACCCGTAACATAAGACAAGTTTTTCCAGTGATTTTGTCTTCTTTTTATATAAATACATTTAAGAATAAAACTCTTTTAAACCTTGTAGCATCACATTTCCACATTAAACCTCTTCTGCAGCCTTTGCAAACATCCTGATATTTGTTTAAATTTTAATCAAAAACTGGATTAGGCAGAAGTCAATGACGTCACCTTTTCTCTTTGTCTCCGGGATCAGCCTCTCAGGTCATTGCTGCACAGTTTGGTACTTCATTCAGCATCTGAGAATATTTAAAACGATACTAAAATCTCTCTGTTGGCACATTCCAATTACATTCACCAGGTTTCTTTGCAAAGAAATGAGCAGAAAGCAGGATAGAAGTATTAATGCTGGTCAGTAACGCCACCAACTTTCTCTGCTGGAAGATCTCAAATTACCTTGTGTAAGTTAGCATAAATCATTCAAACCCGTTTATCCCTTCATGTCCGATATTGATTATGACTTTTTATCGTACGCCTGCAAAAGCTCACTTATCAGTCTTCTGTTGGAAGAAAGTTGGCATTTCAGGATCTCCACTCAGCTTCTGGAAAGCAATAACTCTTTATTTAGGTAAGGCATGCAATCAAAACCTGGTCCTCTTCAGAATCACTTTATAGATAACGTGTTTAACGTGGTCTGTTGAAAACCTGAAGCCCCTCAAATTTCCTCTTTTAGTTGTATCAAAGTTCTGTCAAAAGTCTCTCTTAGAAAAGCAATTCATATTTAATTACATTTTTTCCACCTGGCTTTTATACATTTATTGAAATGGAAAACCATGAGCCTTGCTCTTATGTTCTCATATTCCTCTCATATATCACTTCTCACAGTCTATTTTAAGCCTTCTTTTAAATGGACCGGTTTGTGATTAATCATTATTGCTAAAAGTCATTTCCTGTTGTCTGTTATTTTCTATTTAATCAAGGGCTAAAACAAGTGATAGAATCTCTGCTTTTGTGATGCTTGCTATTCAAATTCTAATAATATCCTATAATCATAATATAAGAGCCTCTAATCTGGTATTTCTACAGTTAACTGTCATCAATCCGTTGTCAATCATAACCTCTATATAATATTATAGTAGAGCACCTGAATACAGGCTCAATGCTGCAGGAGCTTAATTTGTCTTAAAGTATATCAAACAAACCTTAATTTATCGCTTATCCTCGGTTCCAATTCTTTTCAACTGACCTGAATAATTTTTTGGTCAAGCCATGTTAACCTTTTCATGTATCTATTTAATTTGGGCTGGACATTCAATGTTTAATACCAAACTTTACGTTCTTTAGAAAGTGTTTATCTTTTTACTTCTTTCAAACTTTTAGCTAAGTCTTTCATGCATGTTTGCCAAGGGAGCTCTTAAATGTATTTGCATTCAGAGCTGCAGTTCTCTTGACACAGATAAACATTTTTCAAATGGTGGCATTAAACCTAATTACTTCACAAAGACGAACAGATTTTTAGTCAAAGACAAAAACTTGCAGGCCTGTTTTTCCTCACTACTTCTTACACAGATCTGTGATATATCTTTTTCAATATCTTAAGTGCATCACTTACTTCAAGTAGGGGGGGGGGGGGATAATGATCCTGAATGGCGGTCAATAATTCAACTTACAATCAGTTTTACGCTTCGGCTCTGTAAGGATTTATCCCTTCATCTCGCGGACACTTGGACCTTTATTCCTTTTTAATAGATTTAATATATTCAGTCTATTAATCGGATAAGTGGCTTTTAATCTTCTTTATGAGAAGACTAGGGAGTAGGGCTGAACCATATAGAAAAAAAGCTTATCGATAAAAAAAGGCATATTGATCGATACTTATCGATAATCATTGAAAATATTTAAAACCATATTTTATGTGCAGCTCTGCCTGGACATTTTATGATATTGCTAAATAATAAAAATTTCAATAAAGAACACAAACACAGAATCTCAATTAAATCTTTATTTAACCAACTTTTTTTAACCATAAATGAATATTTTTAAATAAAAATAACTTAAGAGACCTGAGTTATGTTATTAAATAATGACAAAGAATGAGCTAAAGTGACCAGTAAAATGACCAAAATAAATATACCAAATAAATAAATGAATAAAATAGCCTATTTAGGTGGGAATAGTACACTAGTTACTTCTCAGGTTTCATAATTGAGAGGCTGACTAGTTGCACAATTTAGGGAGCGCTGTTGGAGAAAAACTTATGTCCTGGAACTTTATATCGCGGATCAAGAGTGGCGAGTAATTGTTTGAAGCCAGGTTTTTCAGCTGCAGACAACAGCAGCATATCCATCACAATGAAGCATGTTACTGCATGCGTGATGTCCTTATGCCGCTTGGACGCTTTGTCATTTTATCACAAAGAAGGGAGCCCAGTTTAGCTGCAGGCCATTGCTTTGCACAAGGATCACACTTAGAAGCACAGAAAGAACATTTTCCATCACAGGTCATTAAAGTAACGTTTCATTTGATTTCATTTCTAGCTTCCAGAGCATCACAGGTCTATCGTTATCAGCTCATAGAAATCATTCAAGCGGCTGTTGGGTTAAATTACAACCTGAAGACTCTAAATCATGCTTTTATTCGCTGTTGAGCTCCAGAGATTGTAGTAAGGCGCATTTTCTGTCACTTCCTGTTTTCTGTTGCTGCGGTGTGGATTGTGGTTTGGTGTTCTAGACTCTCTCGATTTTATCTTAAATCTCTTTGCTATGACATCTCTCGGTTACTAATGCATAATCCCATTTAAAGCACATTGTCTGTTGCTGGGAACTCTTTTTTCACAGGGTTTGCTTTTCTTGGCATTAAGGATTATGAGATTACAGAGACTGGACTGCAAAGTCGAAAATTACAGATAGACAACGAACTCTGGAGGCACAGAATCTGACATACTTAGATTGGACAGAATAACTGATTGGGGGAAGATGTGTCAGCTAGGACACGTCTGCATTATAGTACGATCTTCTCCACCAATGTGATGATGGAACACTGATATCATACTGGACACGCCCCTAATGGGTGGACATAATGGGTCCTACTTAATGTCTGTGTGAGGAATGAACGGGGCTCTCTGGCACCCATAAATCTTTCCATGGCGTTGTTGTGTGAGAGTCCAGTACTGAAGATGTAAACATCCCGCTGCCTTTTAGATCAAATACAGTAAAACATAGTTTTGGTTTCAAGAGTTTTATTACTACAGAAGTCTACAATAGAAACACCACTTTTTACAGCTAAAGGTCAATTCGTTAACAGGTTTGTTTCTCCATGACAGGCTCCTCCTTTGTGTTTTCTTACCGGCCACAAATTCTACAAGCTCTAGGTCTGAATGTGTCTCAGAATGTTGCTCTGCTTTCCGACAAAATAAACCAACAGACAAAACCAGATTTTCTCTAATGCTTTAATGAAACAGCATCTCACCCTTTTTGATAATCACTTTTTCCATGACAGACCCAATAACTGACCAAATACCAGATGAAGCGTAAAAGCAGAAAATGTCCTGCTGGACCTTCTCCCTGCTAAGGCATGGAGCTGAAGGGTGTCAGATGCTGGTTTAATCTTCTCATTAGACTAGGCAGTGTTGAAGAAATCGTTGCAAACTTCTACAAATCTCTCTCTTTCCCCTTCCTCTAAAATGTTGAACAGTACTGCAGTGTCAGCCATGTCTGCAAACGCAACCTCCTTTTCCTTTCGTTGACCACCATCAGCCGTCTGCCACGCCCTCATCATTCTGTATTCGCTTCCTAAAAGCGCTGCGAGCTTTGTCATGTAACCTGTTGCTGCGCCGCTGAATCCTCGCAGTGGTTTGGCCAACCAGCTTCCTCCATCAGCCATGGTGATGAAGTCTGCATTAAACCAGAACCTATTATCATTTATACACAGAGCCATGAGGGCCAGAGGAAAAGTACGGAAATTTCTGGCAGATTCAGCGATAACTGAAGCTGTGAAATACCAGGTTGTAAACAGAGCAGGATTCATTGCTAAGCAGCAGACATCTTCACCCTGAAAAATGTTTATCAAATTAGTGACAAACTGTCATGATTTGGGTTTGGTTACAGTTTTTGTTTGTATTGGATCAATTACTTCACTCTCCTGCCTTAAGTTCAGTTTCTATTTTTGGTTCTGTCTTAGTGTTTGATTTTGTTTTAGGTTATAAGTTTATCCGGCCTGCTCAGAGCATTTCTGTCACCAGTCTAAGTTCAGTTCACCTGCCAGCATTCTTTTGTCTTCCTGTCACTCCCCTTCACCAGTCACCATCCAATCGGCTTCAGTTTACTCCAAAGCACTTCCCTGTTCCGGATTAGCTCCACCCATGTCAGTAATTAGTTTCACTCCATTCAAATGATCACTCCCTTACTTATACCTGCCTCTGCCCCCTGCAATCGGCCACATCATTGTTTGTTTTTTCTGTGCCCAGTTGGTGAGTCAAAGTCAGCTTTCAATGCTCTCTGTTTCCCTCTTCTTCTGACCCTGTTTGCCTCTGGATATTTGAGTTAGCCTGTCCCCTGTTTTTGCTTATAGTTTTGTCTGTGACTGCCTTTTTGTTATTTTTGGTTATTGGATGCGGTCCTCCCATTTTTGTCTTGATCCCCGTTTTGGCTTTTGCTTTTTGTAAATAAATGTTCTTTCAACTAACCTCTGCTTGTCTGGTTGAATACTGGGTCCTCCTGTCTCTGGTTCTTGACACAAACATGTTTCTCTCAGTCTCATGAATATTGCTTGTAATTTTGGGATACATTTCATTCCAGGACGTTCGATTTCATGCTGAAAAAAGTAGGGGCCCAGAAGCATGACATGCATAAAGGATTTGAAATGATTTGATTAAACATGCAGATTTCTCACATATGGATTATTATTATTTTTTATTTTATTTTATTGCAGTACTGCTACTAAAAAATAAAAATAAAATCAAGAGAAAAAAAAGAAAAGCGAACCTTTAATAAATGAATAAAAACAGAAAACGGAAACGGAACTAAAAGGACGTTGCACCGGGGAAGCGTTTACAGGGGGACTGACAAGAGACACTTCCGTTATGGGTAAAAGTGTTCTGAACTGCTAATAACGACGTATAACTTTCAAAAATGGGTAAGCGTCCAGGTGTCTGCGAGACACAGAGTTGTATCCTTGCGGGACTGAAGCGTAAAACTGTGTGTGGACGAAACATTCGGGGGTCGTAACCTGCGCACGCTCTCCCCTTTTTAAACCACGCGGGAACTTAACACGTTGAAAATACACCTTTCGGCGTAGCCATAAACTTTTAAAAAAATATGAAAAACATAGAACTATTTAAGATAGTGAAAAAAACAGGCCTGCATGTGTTTGTCTGTCTGAATGTCATCGTTTGTATGTAACTGTACGTATGTATGTATCGTATGAAACTAAACGTTCATCTGTGTGAATTAATTCGGGTAAAAGTAATGTTCATGGTTTCAAAATGTTCATTTGTTTTGGGAGAACTGCAGCTCCGTAATTCAAATGACATTTTAAGCATGGACTATGTTAACTAAAAGGGAAAGGAAAAAAGAGACTTCAATGACATAGTTTGTTTTTCCCACATTAAATATCCAAGTTAAATTGATACACTGAGAGATTAACATGGCTTGAACGGAAATATTTCAGCTTTGTTAGAAATTGGAATTGGTAATAAGCTTTACATAAGCTTGTCAAGTTTACTGTTTTACAAATTTAGGCTGAGATCCTATCACTTGTTTTTTAGCCCTAAAGTAATTTAAAATTATTGAGATCTCATTTCTTATAATAATAATAATGATTCATCACAAACCAGTCCATGTGAAAGACGTTAAGAAATACATGATCTTTGATTGAAATAGATGGGAAAAACTGTGCTTTGGCTTTGAACAAACTGTATGGAACTAAATATGAATTGCTTTTCTAAGGGTTTTCTATTAATTTATTTTATTTCTTTTTACTTGGAATTTGAATGCAACTAATGAGTAATTTTGAAAAGCGTCAAAATATCAGAAGGCCACGTTACACGCGTCAACAGTTACAAAAAACATCTGATATTACCCAGACATGCTGAACTGAGGCGAACCTCAGAGGGGCAGTTTAACCTGAAACAGGACAATAGATATGATAAACAAATCTGACCATGATGTAAACATCTGAATGTTATGGCAAGGCTGGGTCTGTGTGTTCTGGCCTGGGGCACGAAAACTATGTCAGAGGGAAAAAATAAAATAAAGCCAGCTTCTGAAGGGTTAAATTCTAATTCTAATCTTGGGTTGTTTTGGGTAGCCTTCTCAATGTGCTGAATTATGGGGAAAACTCTTATCATTTATAGAAAACATTAGAAGCGACTGTACTTTCTGCGGAGGATGAGGAGAGCCCGCCTGCCCCCGCCCATCCTCACGACCTTCTACAGAAGCACCATAGAGAGTATTCTGACCAGCTGTCTCTCTGTGTGGTGTGGAGGCTGCAGTGCCTCCATCTGGAAGAATGTGAGGAGAGTGGTGAGGACAGCAGAAGGGATCATCGGAGCTCCTCTTCCCTCCATTAAAGACATTTCATCGCAGCGCTGTGTGTCTCGAGCCCGTAACATCATCAGGGACCCCTCCCACCCCCACCATAGACTATTCTTCCTGCTGCCCTCTGGAAAGAGGTTCCGCAGCATCCGCTGCAGGTCCACTAGGTTCTGCAAAAGCTTTTTCCCTGCTGCCATCAGACTGTTGAACTGCTGAACAGCTGAAGTATAAAAACGGACTGTGTACCACACTCGACTCGCTGATTTGCACATTTGCACATTTGTATCGTATCCTGCAAAATTGCTGCTGCACCTTACCCAGAAAACGTACTGCAAAACTGTTTACAATGCAACTGTCTACTTTTAAATCACTGCTGCACCTTACTGCATATTTGTTTACATTTGTTTTACATTGTTTACATGTCAACTGCCTACGGTTCACTGCTGCACTTTATCCGGAAGTCAATTGAAACATATCCTGTAAGCGACTGCGATTTATCACTGCACTTTATCCTGTACTGTAATTCACTGCAAGGTATCCTGTAGAGTTACTGCAATCTTTCTGAGCTGTGTGAAAACGAAATTTCGTTCTGTATGCACTCTGTGTATACAAAATGACAATAAGGAAAATCTAAGTCTAAGTCTAAGTTAAAAAAAAACTAAAAGTGAAAAATCATTGCTTTAAAGTTTTACACTTGACCAATTTAGATTGAAAAGGTACATATGAATAAAAGTATTACTAACAGCAAATACACACGGTCAAAGGACCAGAAGGATATAAAAAAAAGTTTGTAATAAGTCAAAAACCTATGTCATATTGGAAAAGACATAATTGTGCTCCTTGGGAGACAATTTTGTTTTAGTTTTTTGGTTATTTATTTTTTCTTTCTTTTGGAGGTGTTTTGAACAGAGTTTCAAAGGAAAGGTGAGGAATAGATCTAAATTTCCAGGATCAGCAAAACAACAACATGTTAAAGTGACACTAAGGGGACCAGGGTTTTAATTGCATGCTATTAACATTTTTGTTTTCTCTGAGTTATTGCTTACAGATTAAAGGAGACGCCACCTTTCTGCCAACAGAAGACTCTGAGAGGACAGTGCTAGCAGTGCGGTAAGGAGTCATAATCAGATTTGGACACTAAATTATACTTAGTTTTAACCATTTATGCCAGGAGATCTTCCAGCGGAGAAAGGTGGTGTCTTAAAAATGTTTGTTGCTTTCTGCTATTAACAGCTCTATCTTTCTGCTTCTTTTTCTTTGCAAAGAAACCTGGTCAATATGATAGGAATGTGCTAACATAGAGATTTAGTCTCATTTTAGACATTCTCAGATGCAAGAGAATACCAAAACGATGCCACGGTGACATGGGGGCTGATCCTTGGGACAAGGACTAAAGGTGATGTCATTGACTTCAGCCTGATCCAGTTTTGAGTTTTATTTTGTCAGAGACAAAGTTTTATTTATTTTTTATCCTTTTGTTTCTTTTATGTTTGTCATTTTAGAGGGAACACTGTAGTTAAAATGTTTGTGACTGTTTTGCTGTAATTTCTTTTCAACCTATGGAGCGTTTCTTTGGCAAAAAATGCTGGCAGAATTCATTCTGTTTGCAGACGTGAGGACTGGAGGATGGACTCTTGAAGGAAAGGAGAATGTTGTGGGGCTGATCTCAGACATTGGACTGAAAATGGACATTGAAGGACTATGGCTGAGGCATCGGACAACCTTCGACAACAAACACAGATGAGTTCTGCAGACACGACTTCATGCATTTCACTTCAGATTTTGTTGTACACAATTAAAACAAAACACACATTATGAAACATTAGGATTATGTAAAGGTGAAAACTTTTAAAGAAGTAACTTGATGGGAATCATAGAGCAACCTAATAAAGTGGATATTATATCAACAGTTAAATAAATAAATGAATTAATTTGTTTTCACTATATATGTAGAGTAATCTGAACTTTTAAATAGCATTTCATTTAATAAACATCTTAGAGTAAGATAATTTCTGCTACTCTGGCAGGCTTCAATAAAACGCAAAGAAAAGGTTACAATAAAATGTTGCAATAAAATTAGCATAATCACACATCCTACTAACTAACATGTGTAAATTTAGGATTAAAGCATCAGTGTAAAATGGTTACAATATTTATGGAGATTTAATATCTTTCAACTAGAACACAAATAACTTAATAGTCTTTTTAACCAGTTAAACATCCTAAGGGAAAAAACACATAACACTGCGTTTTAGCTAACTGTTAACCTAAGGGCTTTTAGATAAGGATAATTTAATGGTTACTGCTCACTGCTTTGTTTTGTAGAACCTTGGCATCCTTGAACAGTAACAGCATGGTATAAATATTTTGTCTTTTCTGTGCAGAACAGCACCTCACTTTCTTTCTTTTAAAAAAAAGAGAGAGAAAGAGGGAAAAGGCTTTCACATGGAAAGACTTTCTTATTCTCAGTTGGGTTTTCAAAATAAAATGGGAAGTGACATGAAACGAATATGTTGATAAAATTATGTTGCAGAGAACTGTCAGACAACAACAGTTAAGACACACATTGGATGCATTCTGTTAAGAATTATTATGAATTTACTGCAGACACATTTGAACTTAAAGATTACTCTTTTAACTAATAATTAAATTGCAGAGCTCTGGGAGCTAAATAATTGTGCACATAAATATCTTGAATGTGAAAGTGCTTGGAGAATGTTTTAATAAATAACACATGAATGGGGGTTTTGATAAGAACACTAATTACACCTTGTTTCTGTTCCTGAGCGGAAACAAGGACTTGTGTCTGCAGACCATCTTCACAAAGTGTTTTATTAGAGAGAAATGCAAAATAAAATGCTCAGTGCCCATCCGGAACTGAACGCTTATTACCACCCAGCTCAATCGTCCAGCCTGAGAGGGGGAACCAGAAGAGGACTGGGGATGAAGAAGCCAGAGAACTCTGATTCCTTATTCTTCAACGGGAAGAGTTGCCTGAAGAGACCCTAAGCGTGAATGGATTAATTTCTGCCTTGTGCCTGAATGGCCTGAAGGTTTTCTTAACTTTGCGTTCTTGACGTTTCAGACTCTTCTCATATTGTGTTACTGTTTGTTTAACTGCTCTGTTCCTCTGACTCACATGTTTGATTTTTTTTCATGTTATGAGATCTACACTGTAATGTTACATCATGTTGATCAATATGGGTTTATGGTAAAAAATGGAGTCTATTTGCTTTAGACACACAAGGATCTATGGTTTATGCACCTTTTTGATTTGATATAGGAAGAACCAGGATCGGATTGGCTCTAAAGATCCTTTAATATTAGCTGGTAATGTTAACACTTAGATTCAAAACAGGGTTTTCAGGCTCAGATTGGCCAAGAGCAGATCTCCCTGGGAGGGGGGCCTTGCCAGTGTTTACTACCCCCTGGGGGTAGCTTTTTCTGGTGTTCCCCTGCCCGCACTGAACCTCTCCTGCCTTTGCTCCTTTTGTTGTAAATTTGGACTGGTGGATTATTGTCCATCGGAGGGGTGAGTGGAGGAAGGAGTAGGAGGGTATTCAGGGTGGGGAAGAGTAGACGGATTCGACCTTGGTTACTGAACAGGTTTAGCTTATCTATTCTAATGTAAATTTAAAATAATGTGCGCATAGGTACCTAAAACAGGCCTTACCTAATTAGATGAATCCTAAATTGTAGATAAAAGCTAAAACTTTGATCTTGTGTGTTAAAGCTCTATGAAGCATTTATGTTGATGTGTACTAAAAGTTCCAGCACTACCCGGTTCCAACACGGGAACCCTTTGGGTCCCACTTTACGAGTATACAGAAATCCTCTGTGCTTTGTTCACATTTTCAAGTGATGGGTCATCTTGTTTTGTCTTGATGCTGACGACGCCATCATCAAAAAAAAGAGAGGAATGTTATAAGAATTATTATTCTGAAGTCACTATGGCCTCACACCACTCGGACATAGGAGGCCTGGAGACCTGATGTCTGTGTATAAGTTCCACTGTTTGCCGAGTGCAAGGCTGAATGCTGCGTAGAATGATTATTGTCTATGATAGACTGTCTTTGTTATGTCTCAAACCAAGGCCACGGTGCAGTATTAGGGGAAGCCCGAAAAGCGAGGCAGGCAGAGACAGGGCAGACGCAGACCGCTGCGGAACCGTGGGGCGCGATTACTTTCCATCTATGTGATCTCTGCTCTGTTTCTCAATAAAAGTGCTGGAACTATATCACTCCACCGGTCTCCTTCTTCAGTAACTCAGGGAGGTCAGTTAT
This sequence comes from Fundulus diaphanus, assembly GCA_037039145.1. Classification (NCBI taxonomy): domain Eukaryota; kingdom Metazoa; phylum Chordata; class Actinopteri; order Cyprinodontiformes; family Fundulidae; genus Fundulus; species Fundulus diaphanus. Next base: position 7,037,851 of record CM073127.1, on the reverse strand, counting down.
CTGTTCAGAACTCACATAACAGACCGATGCCCACCCACTGTTTGGAACACTGGGTGGGCATCGGTCACATAGCTCTGGATTGGTTTAAATCTTATTTGGCTGAGCATAGTTTTTGTGTCTGTCTTGATGCCCATAGGTCCCCCTCTGCTCCACTGTCTGGAGCAGAGGGGGCTCAGTTCTAGGCCTGCTTCTTTTCGTGTTGTACCTTCTTCCTCTCGGCTCTATTTTGAGAAAATATGGGATTGCTTTTTATTGCTATGCAGATGACACACAGGTATATTTACCGCTAAAGAATGTAGACGCCACCTCTCTTCGGTCTCTGTTTTTATGTCTGGAAGATGTGAAGGCCTGGGTGGCCCTAAATTTTTTGAAACTTAATGAAGACAAGACAGAGGTAGTGATTTTTGGCAGATCCTCTGCTGATTCCCTGACCAGTCTTGGCTCTTTGGCCCAGTATGTTAAGCCGGTTATTTCTAATTTAGGGGTTAAGATGGATGCTGGTATTAAGATGGAAGCACACATCAGAGCTGTTATAAAATCCAGCTTTTTCCACTTAAGGCAGCTAGACAAAGTAAAACCTGTTCTTGGATTTTATTTTCTGCGCAGCATAAATTTGCTGTGCGCGCTGAAGCCAGATGCCGTGCGCGATTGCACACGTGCGCAGCTTAGAGGGAACACTGCCGTCCAGTGATTTCATGGCTTTCATGCTCTTTCGTCTGTACTGATCTGCCGTGTTGATAAGGTAGCTGTATATGCCTCCGTATGGAACATTTGGCAGCATTTCACAGACTCGCTCCATCCCTTCAGGCTTTTGCTGTGTGGATCTGGCAATCTGATACCATCAACTATCAACTTACTCTTAAAACGATCTTGTCATACGTTATCTAAAGAAGAAAAATACGTCGAGAACTCGTCGTTCCTCGTCGTTTACCAGTCCGGCGCGTATGCGCGAAAAACCCGTATCAAAACAATTACAATGAACTGGTCTATTGCCATAAAAAAGATCATGTCATTGCTGACAAATGTGTTTTTAGTGAAGATTAAAAACACATTTGTTTAGGATTGCCTTCGACTGTTCTAGTTAAACTGTTTTACTGAAACATCATTAGCTCAACTTTGTAATCCAGCTGTTTTAATATTTGCTTTTAGTTTCTATTCTCCCATATTCTATTTTGTTTCTACATTTTGTTGCTACTTGTTTTTATTCTGTTTTTTCACCTAAATTTGAATCATGTAAAGCACTTTGCATTGTCTCTTTACTGAAATGTGCTATACAAATAAATTTGCCTTGCCTTTCCTTGAAAAACAAGGCTTTGTTATGACAACCAGAAGGTGTTGGTTTGCTTAGAAATTTGTCACCCCCCAGCAACCAAATGTATAAAAATGAGAATGAACTAGTTTCAAACCTTTTCTTACCCAAAGTTTTGTTTCCTTAACAGGAGACCCCATGGATGAGCTACCAGTCAAAATACTGAGGGACATGGGTGGTTCACAGACCATTATTCGTGAAGGTATTTTGCCTTTGTCTGTCAAGTCATCTTGTCTGTCCAGTGTTGTTGTCCAAGGTATTGGAATTACTTTTGTGTCCACACAATAATATTCACATAAGCTCACCTTTTGTGAGTGGTTTTTCCAGTATCGCTGTTCTTCCCGTCTTGCCCATAAAGGGGACTGTTCTCATTCTGGGAAAATACTTGGCTGGCGGAAAGGTGTTGCCTGTGCCTGAGGTTTTGGACAAACCTGACACAAGCCCAGAGTTTGAACACCCAATGTCTCCTGACAGAGATCTGTCAAAAAAAAAATATGGTCTTGACTTGTCTGACTCTTTCTTTGCCACAGAACAACCTCCTGAAGCTGTCAGATCTGAGATTGGTCATAAATCTGAAAATGTATTTTCTCTGCCAGATCCAGCCATGGCAAATTAACCAGTTTCTAGACAGAAATTTATTGTCCCACATGGATGGGATAAAACTTTGTGGAAATGTCATTCTGCTGTTCTTACCCAGAAGGAAAAAAGGTAGCATACATGGTTGACAAATGTCTTCTGTTTGCATTGCTGGGTTTGTGACAACTTGGCAGACTGAAATGCCACTTATCAGGTTGGTGGAGTAAGAGTATGTTGTGTGGATTGTTATATCTCCAAGGTAGGTGTTGGTTTTTGTTGTGTTTGCTTAATTCTTTGTCCTGTTCTAGGCTCCACCTTCTCCAAGATGAGGGTGCAGCTTCCTGAGTCCCATGCCAATCAGCAATCCCCTGTGTCCTATTTTATGGCTGTGATCCTCAGTGCCTCTTGTATGGGTTTAGTTTCCTGCCAAAACGTTGTATTCAAAAAATGTGTTGCACACAAATAAATCTTGTTTTGCAAACTGTCTTCAAACATTACACACATACCCCCCCCAGTGTCCTGTCTAGCAATGTGGCAATAAGAATTGATGTCTTAATGCCAAATAGAGCTTGACAGATTTTGCTTTCACAACTGGAGCAATCAGCTTTCGCCATAGTGCTCCGATTGATTTATGCATGTAAATAGCTTTATTGTGAGGGGAAGAGCATCTGCCCTGAGATGTTAATGTCCATGCCCCCCTACCAGCTCAACAGGCCCCGAGGCCCCGCAGCACACCGAGGCCCCGTGCAGGGGCAGACAAGCGGCATACCCCCCGGAACCCGAACCCCCGAGGCCCCGCCGGGGCCCCCGCCCGAGGGCGGCACACCCCAGGCCCCCAGACCCACCCCGGACCAACCCAGACCCACCCCGGACCAACCCAGCGGCAGCACAGCTACCAGGTCAGTAACCCACGTCTGTCACCGTGGAACACCCCAAGAGCGCCGCAAGTGGTCGCTGTAGGCCGCCCGTAGGCCTCCCATGCCCCTCCCAGATGGTGGCAACAGACCCCGGGGTCAGACCCACCAGGCGCCCCACTCCCAGTGCCCCCAGAGCCCCAGGAACCCCTCCATCCAGCCACTGCGCCCTGCAGGAAGGAACCCACCGCCCCCTATTCCACTAAGTGATGGTGCTAATCAAAGGAGCCCAAAGAGATCGATCAGAAGTGGATGTAGATGCTGTCTCAAGATTAATATGATCCAACAAAAGATCTCTATACTGATTGATACTGAGATTTTTCTTACTTTTCCAATCCATTAGGATAGTTTTCTTTGCAATACATAATGCAGTGAAAACCATTTAAACTATTTTTTTTCCCAGAGGACTTTCCTCAAAGTTACCCAGCAAGCAAACTGATTGGGAAGGTGAAATTTTACAACTCAGGCACTTTGATAAGTCCTTACTTATCTGTGTTCAGAACCTCTGGACTGGTGTGCATAACCATAACACATGAATATATTTTTCAGGATGATTGCCTATTCAGTGTGGACAGATATTAGATTGTGCCAAACCCATCTTGAATAATAATCCTGTGTAGTGTACTCTATGAAGGATTTTGTATTGTATTAGTTGTAAGTTGGTGTTTCTAGTATGGAGGAATTCATCTTTTAATATTGTCAAGGTGGAACCCTGTTTGTCTTAATAACTGCAATCACTGCCCAAATAATGATTAGTTCTAGAAGAGAAGCTGTGGTGTCTGGTCTCGTCTGTCTGTTTTTTAAGGTTAAATCCTCTCCCACATAATTGGCGTTGTCACCAGGACGTGTATCCTGGAGAGCGACATATGGTGTCAGCGACATGAGGACAAGAACTTTGCCACACTACAAAGCTGCCAATCCCACCAAATGTTATAAATTCTGATTTTATCTATGCTAAATCCCTGAAGTTTTTATTTATGATAAGGTGCATCATGGGAATGGTTTTAAGTGGATGTTTTTGGGCAGTAGCCATAGCAACTGAATGATGATATTATACTATTCTAATTTTTTTTTTAAATTTTGCTTAATATTTTTGTCTTCTTTCCTGTTATTTTTAAGATGTTTATGTCTTTTGACGACATTGTGAGTACCATGGCTGGGTTTCTGAGCCATGCTGGTCGGTCAGGTGGTCGGCTGGCGGACGCCCGTGGGGGAGGGGTCCATGCAACAGTTTTTACCCTGAATAAACACATAAATACCAGCGACAGGGATTTTTCGGTTGCATATGGTCAGAAATAACTGGCCTATGGAAAAACAATGGACGATTTGTACATTTGTATATAGTTGAGTGCATGTTTTTATTTTATTCTACATTTACGACCATACATTACCAATTTTCTTTGTTCTTTTTTCTGTTTGATAATCAAATATGGGGCTAAAATGGTAGCTTTACCATTTGCAAATGTGTGTGGAGAGTTGTGTATCTGTATCTCGACTTGTGTGTCTGTATCTCGATTTGTGCGTGTGCAGTGGGATTTGTAAATGTGTGAGGAGAGTTGTGTGTCTGTACAACAATCTGCAAATGCGTAAAACTACTTGTGTGTAATCCGTTTTGCAAATGTGTAAAAAATCCACAAATCTGTATTCAGATCTGCAAATGTGTACAGAGATTTGCAAATGTGTAAAAAATCCACAAACCTGTATTCAGATCTGCAAATGTGTACAGAGATTTGCAAATGTGTAAAAAATCCACAAATCTGTAGTCAGATCTGCAAATGTGTACAGAGATTCGCAAATGTGTAAAAAATCCACAAACCTGTATTCAGATCTGCAAATGTGTAGATCAATCTGTAAGCACACACAGAAACACTTGTGTCTGAAGTATTTTCGCTTCAAGACCCAGAAATACAGACAAATCATTGGTTACAAGTCAAGCGGTTTTTCGGTTGGTTCTCTTTACACACGTGATTTTTGCTACTCTTCTGCCGCGTGAGATGCACAAATGCGTAGAAGGATTTGTATCTGTATTTTTTCGATTTGTGTCTCCTTGCGCAGACTCGCAGGCTCAAAGGCTCACATGTTGCCCTGAGCGCAGGCTCACAGGCACACAGGCTGCCTCTTCCGGCTGTGGTAGGTCACGTGACTTTCAAGGATTGAACCAAAGCGTTTTGCTACCAGACGGCTGACAAGGCAACTTGTTATAACTATATAACTTTCTCCCTTTAACGACAGAAGTTTCTTGATTAGGAGGCGGTGACCAAGGAGGAAGAGGTTGTGTCGGATCGACAGCGGCGGGAACGTTGACTGTTTTGGAATTTATTTATTTATTTATTTTTTGGATTGTGATTTGGCGGTTGGCATAAACTGGTGAGTGACTGGGTCGAAATGGCCTCACAGGATGAAGATGGTGGGGATGAAATGGAGAGTGGTGAATGGTCCCAAGTATCTAGAAGAAAAGATAGAGGTAAGACAGACACAAGGCGTAGGGAGGAAGGGAAAGTTTCAAATAAAAGATCTTTGGGTGAGGATAGTCCTGAGGAAGAAATTAGGATTATTCGAAGGAAGATTGAAGGTAGTGGGTTCAAAATAATCCTTAAATTTAGAAAGGAGGATGAAGGTATTAATCTGGGTCCAGTGGCATTATCCAAAGAATTGAAACACAAGGTGGGAGAGGTAGAAAGTGCAAAAATTCTTCGAGATGGAAGTTTGTTAATAAAATGTAAAGATGAAGTTCAACGAAATAAAGCATTAAACATTGATAGCGTTTGCAAAAAAGTGGTGTCTGATAGAAGAGTTCTTGAAGAAAGCAAAGGTTCCAGTGGAGTGATTTATGGCATTCCTGTTGAAGAGGATCTGGAAAAATTAAGACGCAACATTCAAGGTGGTGAAGTGAAAAAAGTGAGAAGATTATTGAGAACAGTTGATGGTGAGCGAGTTAATAGTTTGTCTGTGCTATTGGAATTCCAAGATTCGGTGTTGCCAGAAAGAGTTAAAATCGGATGTATGAGTTATTTTGTTCGACCATATGTTCCTCCACCTTTAAGGTGTTATAAATGTCAGAGGTATGGGCATGTAGCAGCAGTGTGTAAAGGTAAGCAAAGGTGTCCAAGGTGTGGAGGAGAGCACAGGTATGAAGAATGTAAAGGGGATGAGCAGATGAAGTGTTGCAACTGTGGAGGTCAGCATTCAGTGACATATGCAGGTTGTGAAGTTAGGAAGAAGGCTGTTGAAGTTCAGAAGGTGAAGATGGGGAGTAACATAAGTTATGCTGAAGCAGTGAAAAGAGTGCAAGGGCAAAATTCAGGGGTGGAAGCAAGAAAAGTGATTCATAACATAAGATCAGAGAACAGCATCAGAGAACAAGTTAAAACAACAACAAATATAACAACTGAAAAACTTATTCTGTTTATAGCCTATGTGATTAACTGTACAGACCAAGTCAAACATAAAACAGAAAAAATTAAAATAATAATAAAAGGAGCTGAAAAATTCTTGGATATGAGGGAACTATCATGGGAACAAGTGAAAAAACAATTAGAGACAGATGGGAAGCCAGGAAGTGGTGAAGGAAGAGCAGTATGATTATTCTGCAATGGAATGCTAGAAGTTTAATACAGAATGGGCAGGAGTTTAAAGGCTATATTAACAATATAAAAAATAAACCAGAAATTATATGTGTTCAAGAAACTTGGTTGAAATCGACGTTAGATTTTGTTATTAGTGGATATAAGAGTGTACGCAGGGATAGAGAGGATGGTTTAGGAGGTGGATGTGTTATATTTATCAAACAAGAAATGTCATACAGAGTATTGAAAATAGGAGAACTTTGGGAAATGATAATAATTGAAGTTTGGAGTGAAATTGGGGCTGTGATGATAATTAATTTTTATAATCCATGTAAAAGGTTATCTTTAGAGTTATTAAGAGAGTTAACAGACAATTTAAAAGGGAAGATTATATGTTGTGGAGATTTTAATGCACATAGCACTTTATGGGGAACTCAAAATGATAATAATGGAGAGGTAATTGAAGAAATTATTGATATAAATAATCTAATATGTTTAAATGATGGAAATGGTACACGAATAAATATTAGGAATGGAAGGGAATCAGCTATTGATCTAACTTTAGTATCAGAAACAATAGCTGGTATATGTACATGGAAAGTTGAAAATGAAACAATAGGAAGTGATCATTATGTTATATTGATAGAAGTAGGATTAAATATGGAAGAGAGTGAAAGCATGAGGGTAGATAGATGGAACTTTAGTACTGCTGATTGGGAAAAATTTAAAATGATTACTGAAAGAAATTTAAAGACAGTTAATATTTGTCAAGATATAGAGGGGCTGAATTATTCCATATGTGAAGCGGTCTTAGAAGCTGCTAAACAGTCAATTAATAAGAAAGGAGGGAATTATAAAAAGAAAATTGTACCATGGTGGACAGAAGCATGTGGAAATGTGATTAAATCTCGAAATAAAGCATTTAAAGTATTAAAAAGAACTCATAATATACAAAATCTTATTGAATATAAAAGGCAGCAGGCAATGGTGAGAAAAACAATTAAAAATGCAAAGAAGGTATATTGGAGAAAGTTTTGTAATTCAGTAGGAAGAGAAACTAAAATAGATAAAATATGGGGAATGGTTAAAAGAATGAATGGGATGAAAAAAGAGTTTGGTTATCCAGTTTTAATAGGTAATGGAATTACAGCAAAGAAGGATGATGAGAAAGCAGAAATGTTAGCTCAGACTTTTGTTAAAGTACACGGATCAGAAAATTTAAGTGAAGAAGGGAGAAGAAGAAGAGAGGAGACAATAGCAGAAAATGTAGAGATATTAAGTGAAGATGGTGAAAACAATAAATTAATCAATGTACCATTTACAAAAGCAGAATTAAATCGTGCATTAAGGAAAGCAAAGAGGACAGCGCCAGGAAAAGACCAAATATGTTATGTTATGATAAGTCAACTTAGTGAACCATCAAAGGAGATTTTGTTAGAATTATATAATAGAGTTTGGGAGGAGGGAAAGCTGCCAAAGGTTTGGAAAGAAGCTGTGATCATACCAATACGTAAACCAGGAAAAGATAGCGCAAACCCAGGAAATTATAGACCTATAGCTTTAACTTCAAACATTTGTAAAATAATGGAGAAAATGATCAATGACAGGCTGGTATATTATTTGGAAAGGAATCAATATATATCTAGATGGCAAAGTGGTTTCAGAAAAGGAAGGAATACCATGGATTCATCTTTGTGCTTAGAACATGAAATTAGAAAAGCACAAATAAATAAAGAAAGTGTAGTGGCTGTGTTCTTTGATATTGAGAAAGCGTACGATATGATGTGGAGGGAAGGATTGATGATCAAACTAGTGAAGATGGATATTAAAGGTAGAGTATATAGATGGTTAAAAGATTTTTTAAGTGAAAGGAAAATACAGGTTAGAATAGGAAGGAGTTATTCGTCAAAATATTTTATTGAAAATGGAACACCTCAAGGAAGCATAATTAGTCCGTTACTTTTTTCTATAATGATTAATGATGTGTTTAAAGATATAGAAAATGGGTTTGGGTGTTCTCTTTTTGCAGACGATGGGGCAATTTGGGTGAGAGGTCGAAATACTGATTATATTGTGAAGAAATTACAAAAAGCTATTAAAAAGATAGAAGATTGGTCATATAAATGGGGATTCAAACTTTCAGTGGAAAAATCGAAAACTGTGTTTTTTACTCGGAAAAAAATCAATAGTATGGTGAAGGTTAAATTATATAATCAAGAGATAGAAAGGGTTAAAAATTTTAAATTTCTTGGTTTATGGTTTGATGATAGAATTACATGGACATTTCATATTCAAAAAATTATTGATAAGTGCAAAAAAGTTTTGAATATTATGAGATGTTTAGTTGGTCATGAATGGGGAGCAGACAGAACTGCTTTAAAGGCTATATATACAGGATTAATAAGATCAGCAATAGACTATGGTAGTGTGGTTTATGGATCAGCAGCAAGTACATCACTTAAAAAGTTAGAGGGTATACAAACACAAGCGTTAAGGTTAATTACAGGAGCATTTAAAACAACATCTATTGTAGCATTGCAGGTTGAAACTGGGGAAATGCCACTGGAAATCAGGAGAACACAACTGTTACTAAATTACTGGATTAGTTTACAGGGTCATGGTCAAAATCATCCTACAAAAGAAATATTGCAGCCGTGTTGGGAAAGGGAGAGGAGACAAACAGGAAGTTTTGGATGGATAGTGGGAAAAAAAGTAGAAGAACTTGAGTTAGATAAAATTAATTGTAGTCCAACTGTACCGTTATCAGTAATCCCTCCCTGGCTCATACCTGAAACAACAGTAGATTTGTCATGGTTGGAAAAGAAAAAAGAATGCAATATTAATCATAAACTCATACAGGAATATGTTAATAGTTATTATGGTTATATTCAAATATATACAGATGCATCTAAAAATGTGAATGATAGGTTAGGCATAGCATTTTATGTTCCAGATTTCAATATCAAAGTAAAGAGAAGAATAAATAATGAATTATCAGTATATACAGGAGAATTATTAGCAATATTATTAGCATTACAATGGATAGAGGAAGTAAGACCATTAAGATCAATAATATGTTCAGATTCAAGTTCAGCTTTACTTAGTATACAAAATCATTTTTCAGATAGTAGATTAGATATATTAATTGAAATACAGCAAATTCTATATCAAATTCAAATGATGGGTATTAGTGTTATATTTATTTGGGTACCAGCACATATAGGGATTAATGGAAATGAAATTGCAGATAAGATTGCTAAGGAAGCATCAAAAAATAGAACTATTGATATGATGATTAATTTAAGTAAGACAGAAATTAAAAGTATCATTAAACAAAGAATGAAGGAAAGGTGGCAAAAACAATGGGAAGAAGAAAGGAGAGGAAGATGGCTGTATAGGATTCAACGGAAAGTCGGAGAAATGAGGATAGCAGAAGGAATCAGAAGAGAGGAAACAGTTATTTCAAGACTTAGATTTGGACACACAGGATTAAATAAAACACTATTCAAAATAGGGAAGCATATGTCGGGCAAATGTGAATATTGTGAACAAGATGAAACAGTAGAACATGTAGTGATGTATTGTAAGAAATATGAAGAGGAAAGAAGGATTTTGGTTAGAGATCTTAATAAGGAGAAAATAAAATTTGATATAATAGATATTCTGCAGAAAAAGTCAAAAAATAAATGTTATCAATACTTATTTAAATATTTAATAATAACAGGAATAATTAGGAGGATTTAGTATTTGTAAATTTAATATTATAGATATAGATACATAAATATAAGTGTCTTCGGGAGTATGGCCATTTTGACCCACACTCCTCACCAGTTGGTGGCGGTAATGCACACCGGAAAGTTGTTTGCCAACCGCCAGTAAAATCAAGAAGAAGAAGAAGAAGAAGACAGAAGTTTCTTGTTTTAATGAGAGACTTATCTTGCTAAAACCAGATAATTGTCTCCTCATAACAACGCAACATAACCCGGCATCAGCTCGCGGGATATTTGAGTGTCATGGAGAAGAGGAGAGACGGAGGGGCGCCTTTTATTTCTTTTTAAAAAGTCATTTGTCGGAGGAATGTATTTCTGCACTGAGGAGTGACAAGGTAAGTCGTGCATATACAGCAAGTCCTCTACTTGAAATTTAATCAATTCGGCAGTTATTTATATTTAACAACTATGCTTTGGAAACACTTGTAGCACTGTAGAACAGTCTCTGGCTCTGTTTACACGGTGAAAACAGGTTTGCGTTGCCTTTGTACTCTCCATTTACACACTACAAGGTTTAACTGTTGCTTAGGGGGACTTTCAGCTATAGCTGTGGGTTTATTTACAACAGTTTGCAGCCGAAACAGTCCTCCGCCAGCCGCTGCTTTCTTCTTCTGGGCAATTTGACGCGGAGCTTCAGAAATCACAGCGCTACTAGTGGTGCGGCATGGGAATTGCACCGTTTAAGTACTCTGTAAACAGGGCCTGTGACTGCAAATGTTCTACATGGATGTTAATGAGATAGAGATAAGGATAAGCAGCTTAATTTTTTTTAAAAACATGTCATGCATTTAATCATAAATTCTGCTGTAAAGATTAATAATCATGTACTTAAAATAGTCTTTTTAGTTTTTTTCAGTTTTTATATTAACCATAATTTCATTGTGCTTGTAGACTGACATATCAGCTATAGCAAGCATGGATGATGAGAGCTTGGCCATCTATATTCCCACCTATGCTGACAGAATTGCCACAGAATTACTAGTGGTGCGGCATGGGAATTACACCGTTTAAGTACTCTGTAAACAGGGCCTGTGACTGCAAATGTACCTATTCCTTTATGTATTTTAATTAAATATGATTAAAATATATTTTAATTCGACACTTGTAAGGCTAATTAAAAATATGTGTATTCTACACAATGAAAGTGAGGCTAGATAAAGCTACATTTATCCATATTTTATTGTGTCAAAACAAAGATATGAATACAGAGCTTTCTAATGGGACAATTCACACGCCAGTGAAGGACAACTATTTATATGAACTTCATTAATAAACCCAGTCAACTACTGACATGCTTTAATAAGGGGAAAAGCAAAAACTGATAATCAATTATCATTGCTGCAAATTCAAAAGTTAATATCAGAATGTATCAATAAAAGCACCTGGCAGCAAAGCACCATTGTTCTCAGTTTATTTGTTGTTCCATTTGTTTTTTTCTGATGTCTTTAAACTTACTCAGAAAAGAAAACAAATCTTAATCAACAACATTGTTCCATTGCAGTCTAGGTTTAAGCAATTTTAACATTGATCCAGTCTAACCTTAAATCACAATTTTAAACAGCAGCTATTCTCCTTCTGATGGGAATTCTGTAAAAGTACTTTTTAAAATTCCCATAAACAAAAACATTAAGGTAGGAGGACCAGTATTAAGATAGCTACATTAAAAATACAGCCAGAAAATCATGAATGTTCTCTTTTACATCTTAGAATGCCTGTGCATTTGATCTGACACTCAAAATTTAAATACTTAAAAACTTTGAATTTGTAATATTTAGCTTCTCACATTTAGCATAAGTAACGTGCTCAATTTTTAGAAAGAATAAATTAATTGTTATTTTTACCTTTTGTTTAAAATAAAAAAAACTTGAAAAAACGATAACAAATTGTCTGCTGTGTTTACAGGTTGGCATCTCTAAAGCTGAATACATGGATGGTGCTGTCCAAAAGTTACTGCTGGATATTTTCTTCCAGCAGTAACAGAGGGGGTACCACAGCCAGAATTCATATAGACATGGAGACAGAGAATGGTACAATGAAAGACATTCAAAGATTTTTGCGTCTTGATGACAGCTATCCTGAAAACTACTTCATTGTGGGATCCAGCACAGCCAGCTCATCAACAACTGGTGGGATTTCTTAAGGAAACGTCGTGCACAGTACTGGATGCACCTTTTTCAAAAACTGAAGAATACATATTACTTTACTGGTGACTTCTTGGATAAGCAGCCAATTCTGCTCACCTGTTTAAATATCACTGAGGTATGTTTGAATGTAAAAGATAAATACTATATGATACATGCTTTTAAATATGGAGTATGTACTTTAAGATCTTGTTTATTTTCTTGTCTTTCAGGAACAACTCTAAAAAGTGGTTCACTTTTGGAACATCATTTGTAAGATTAGAGATGCAATGGCTCCAAGTGGCCGGCCCTACATGATGTATACCTGGGGTGTCAAGCTCCAGTCCTCGAGGGCTGGTGTCCTGAAACTTTTAGAGGTTTCCTTGGTCCCACACACCTGAATCAAATGACACAATTAGCTCCTCAGTTTGCAGTCAGGTTCTTCAGAGTCCTGGTAATTACCTGATTATTTGACTCTGGCATGTCGGACCAGGGACATATCTAAAAGTTGCAGGACACCGGCCCTTGAGGACTGGGCTTTGACACCTGTGAACCCTTCCACGGCGTTTTGGTGAGCAAGATCATCTCAAACAGGTTTCTAAGCAAGCGGCAGAAACTTGCACAGTCCAACGTCTTCAGAGGACCGTTCACATGTTATGAGACAGTTCGAAGTATCATACCTTCTGATGACGGAAAACTTTCTTCATGCACCGTCCACACATGATGAAACAATGGAGTTATGCTTATTTTTAAGAGCTTGTATGCACACAAACCTGTGACACGTTTGACATTTTCTTGTAAAAAAGAGTTTGTGGAGCAAATGACCTTGTGAGCCTGTCCAGAATGACCCTGTCACTTTCCCACACAGTCAGAAATAGGCAGCTGCAGACCCCACAACCCATAAAGGAAAAGCAAAGAAATACAGATGGAGGAAAAAAACAGACCTGTTTTCACTGACTCCCATGTACTTAAATGTTTCATCATGATGTACATAATTTTTTGAATTTTGGTGCTAGGTTTTATATTTTGTGTGATTCTTGTTGTGTGTGACAGCAAATATACACTACTAAATATATTAGGACAATAACAAGAAATTTAACTTCACATTTGCCTTGTAATCTGTCATGTAGGACAAAATGTTTAAATTACATGTTCTGTAAACCCCACCACTGCTCCTCATATTCAAGACATACTTTTTATATTTATAACAGCAAAACTTATAGTTCTCTGTTACTGAACACTGAGACCCAAGTTATGCACTGTTTGACAATGATGATAGGGTCAAATGAGATGAAAAATAAAGTGCCTATGCTTATGTTCAATATGAAAACTTTTAATGAATCTTTGGTAAAAACTCATTACAAAAAGTGCAATGGTTTGTGATCAAATCAACTCATTCTTTTCTTAGAAACATAACATTATATTGTAATGTTACATCAACTCACAGAAGAACATACATTAAAAGTACCTTTAACAAGTTCTCTGAAAGATCCTTTTAAAAGGAAGTTCTCTACCTCCAGAAGATGACCTAACTAGAACGTGATCTATGAGTATTAAAAAGATGAATACATGGATCTCAAAATTGAACATGAGAAAATTCTTTTACATATGAAAAAAGTCATTGTTAGAAATCTGGGCACTATTGCGCTCAAAGCATTTATCTATTTTACAATCAACTTTGAAGAATATAAAAGAAATATAATGCCCTATGGAAAGGAAAGGAAAATAAGTACAGTTTAAACACATGCTTCAAATTTTTTTAACCTTAAAGAAGCTTAATAACAACAGCAATAATTTCACTTCAAAAACTTGTATTTCACAATGTTGTTGGAGTAATCTTTTTAATCAGTATTTTTGCTCTATATCTTTGTCAGCAAAAACAAAAGCTAACTGACTATTGTGGCTCACTTCAATATGTTCCTGAAAACATGAAATATATTACATAGTGGTTATAATGTGACTATCGCAAACTAGGTTAGTCACTGAGGGAAGGACATAGGTGTCTGTCTGACTCGCTGACTGAAGGAGGAAACTTGGCTCCAATACTGGTTGAAGGGTGTTTATTTTTCTTCTTCTTGCATAATACACTTTGACAAGTTTGTATATTGACTGGAAAAATACTTTGGTTATTGATTTGTTACTTTGCGGTCAACAGAAAATATCGGCCCCTATCTCAACCCTCTCTGTCACAAACAAAAGACAAAAAGAAACAAAAAAGCTCCATGGGCAGACACAGGTGCTAATTATCAGGCCATCATCCACACCCACATACACACACACACAAACATATATCCAAACACACTGGCTCCCTCTTGTGACCAGTGCTAAACACATCCATGCCTCTACAGTGGTATTACCTGAAACCAAAAACATTTTAGATCAAATTGGACTTTTTCCATGAAGATTTGCATGTAAAGAGTTTTTCAAGCAATGTCTGTTGAAGGACATCTCTTTCACCTTTTCCTTGGAACTCGGAGCAAAATCTCTGGGTGGCAATTCTGTCAGCATAGGTGGGAATATAGATGGCCAAGCTCTCATCATCCATGCTTGCTATAGCTGATATGTCAGTCTACAAGCACAATGAAATTATGGTTAATATAAAAACTGAAAAAAACTAAAAAGACTATTTTAAGTACATGATTATTAATCTTTACAGCAGAATTTATGATTAAATGCATGACATGTTTTTAAAAAAAATTAAGCTGCTTATCCTTATCTCTATCTCATTAAAGGTATACTATGCAACTGGGATTGATTTTCCAGCGAGGCTCCCCCCAGAGGGCGAAAGTAAAAGTGCACTGTCGTAAATATGCTCAGCTGTTCTCCTGGTTTCTCAGTGAAGCCAGGCGCGGTTGTTTTGAGCAGACAGGCGAACGCACAGTGAAAGTGAAAGTGAAAGTATGAACATGCACACAGAGA
The DNA here is from genome assembly GCA_037039145.1 of Fundulus diaphanus. Classification (NCBI taxonomy): domain Eukaryota; kingdom Metazoa; phylum Chordata; class Actinopteri; order Cyprinodontiformes; family Fundulidae; genus Fundulus; species Fundulus diaphanus. Next base: position 7,022,677 of record CM073127.1, on the reverse strand, counting down.
GAGAGAGAAACCATTCCAATGCAGTGTTTCCCCTAGGAATTTGCTTACCGGACGACCGGCAGTGTGGGGGGGTGTAGAGACAAGCTTTGCGCGACCGGCGGAGCGAGCGACCGGCGGAAAGAGACAAGCTTTGCGCGACCGGCGGAGCGACCGCGAGCGACCGGCGGTGCGAGCGAGCGACCGGGCGGGCGGGCGGGTGGGGGAAAGAGACAAGCTTTGCGCGACCGGCGGAGCGACCGGCGGAGGCGGAGCGGGGGAGACAAGCTTTGCGCACATATCGAGTTAGTTTTTTTTTTGGAATGTTGGGAGGCGGGAGGGAAACCCTACAATGTTACTTACAATCGCATCAGCAGAAACGCGAGGTCCGCGTCAGCCTTGCAGCCTTCTCTTTCTTTTAGCTCTCGCCATTCGGAAAAAGCTTTCCCGATGTTCACCCGTGTACGACTCCTCTTTCTGTCCAGAGCCCTTTTCCTCTTTCTTGCCTGCTCCGACATGGGCTTTCGCTGTTTTATCGCTGGTTCCGCCATGATAACTGTACAGATATCGCCACTGCGCTAGCAACAAACATGTTCTCGCCGTAAAGCAAGACCGACTCTCGCGATCTTGCACGAGATTCTGAGCCTGTGGGCGCGGACCGAGGGCTCCTGCAGTTGCAAGTGCGGTATTTCCCCCACAGACCACCAGGGCGGCCAAGAAAATCTTAGTTCAACCTGAAATGACTCATTTAATCATCCAAAACGGTATGGAACACATTAATTAACTGAAAAATGTTGCATAGTGTGCCTTTAACATCCATGTAGAACATTTGCAGTCACAGGCCCTGTTTACAGAGTACTTAAACGGTGTAATTCCCCTGCCGCACCACTAGTAGCGCTGTGATTTCTGAAGCTCCGCGTCAAATTGCCCAGAAGAAGAAAGCAGCGGCTGGCGGAGGACTGTTTCGGCTGCAAACTGTTGTAAATAAACCCACAGCTATAGCTGAAAGTCCCCCTAAGCAACAGTTAAACCTTGTAGTGTGTAAATGGAGAGTACAAAGGCAACGCAAACCTGTTTTCACCGTGTAAACAGAGCCAGAGACTGTTCTACAGTGCTACAAGTGTTTCCAAAGCATAGTTGTTAAATATAAATAACTGCCGAATTGATTAAATTTCAAGTAGAGGACTTGCTGTATATGCACGACTTACCTTGTCACTCCTCAGTGCAGAAATACATTCCTCCGACAAATGACTTTTTAAAAAGAAATAAAAGGCGCCCCTCCGTCTCTCCTCTTCTCCATGACACTCAAATATCCCGCGAGCTGATGCCGGGTTATGTTGCGTTGTTATGAGGAGACAATTTTCTGGTTTTAGCAAGATAAGTCTCTCATTAAAACAAGAAACTTCTGTCGTTAAAGGGAGAAAGTTATATAGTTATAACAAGTTGCCTTGTCAGCCGTCTGGTAGCAAAACGCTTTGGTTCAATCCTTGAAAGTCACGTGACCTCCCACAGCCGGAAGAGGCAGCCTGTGTGCCTGTGAGCCTGCGCTCAGGGCAACATGTGAGCCTTTGAGCCTGCGAGTCTGCGCAAGGAGACACAAATCGAAAAAATACAGATACAAATCCTTCTACGCATTTGTGCATCTCACGCGGCAGAAGAGTAGCAAAAATCACGTGTGTAAAGAGAACCAACCGAAAAACCGCTTGACTTGTAACCAATGATTTGTCTGTATTTCTGGGTCTTGAAGCGAAAATACTTCAGACACAAGTGTTTCTGTGTGTGCTTACAGATTGATCTACACATTTGCAGATCTGACTACAGATTTGTGGATTTTTTACACATTTGCAAATCTCTGTACACATTTGCAGATCTGAATACAGGTTTGTGGATTTTTTACACATTTGCAAATCTCTGTACACATTTGCAGATCTGACTACAGATTTGTGGATTTTTTACACATTTGCAAATCTCTGTACACATTTGCAGATCTGAATACAGGTTTGTGGATTTTTTACACATTTGCAAATCTCTGTACACATTTGCAGATCTGAATACAGGTTTGTGGATTTTTTACACATTTGCAAAACGGATTACACACAAGTAGTTTTACGCATTTGCAGATTGTTGTACAGACACACAACTCTCCTCACACATTTACAAATCCCACTGCACACGCACAAATCGAGATACAGACACACAAATCGAGATACAGATACACAACTCTCCACACACATTTGCAAATGGTAAAGCTACCATTTTAGCCCCATAATCAAAGCAAGTATTTTTACCCTTTTATATTCCTCTATTACTCCACAATTACATTATTCCGTTTTTCTTATAGTTCCCAATGTGATTTTCCCTTGATATGGCTCACGTAAGTGAGCCAAGGGGGGATGTATGGAGGAATTCATCTTTTAATATTGTCAAGGTGGAACCCTGTTTGTCTTAATAACTGCAATCACTGCCCAAATAATGATTAGTTCTAGAATGTTTCACTGAATCACAACAAGGTAAAGTAAGGCCAAAGGAACTTTAGTTGAACTACTCTTGGCTCCTACTGTCTTTTTCCAAAGTTCTGTTTATAAGACTTCCTAGAAATGGAAGAGCACACACACACCATTTCACACACACCCCTCCAACTAGGGAGGGAGGGCTTTTGGTCCAGAGCAGTGCCTGTACACAATAAGATATCATGTTCCCATTTACGTCATACTGTATCCCTAAAGGCTGAAAGTTACCCCATATTGTTGGGATTGTTGGGACTGCTGTGAAATGAAGATGATTGTAAGTCCAGAATAAATGAATCCCCCTGCTGGTCACTGAAGAGAAGCTGTGGTGTCTGGTCTCGTCTGTCTGTTTTTTAAGGTTAAATCCTCTCCCACATTAGTCAATTTGAAAGTTCTTTGACATATCTGAGCCCAGACGCTGACTGATAAATCCTCTTCCCATTTCATAATAGGAGGAGATATTGAATCATCTATTTTTGTCAGTGTCCTGTATGATTTAGACAGTAGTTTGGGGGGGGGGGGGGGGGGTTAAATCTAGGAACTCTAATATATTAGTTGGGATTTGTAAAACACCTTTAATATGCTTAAATTTATTTCTAATTATATATTTAAGTTGTTCATATTCCAAGAATTTATTTTTACTAATGCCATATTGCATATTTTGTGATGATCCCAGCACTGGTGTCAGTCCAAGTCACTACTCAGCACACCTGTCCACTCTGGGTTTCCGGCAATTATCCTTCATGGATCCCACCTGCATCTGTTCCTATATAACCTGCTTACTGATCTGACACCAGTGCCAGAGTGTCTCGCGTCAAGCCCGATTCCTCCAGCCTGTGAAATATCTGCCTGTCAAACTGTTACCAGTCCTGATCCGTTTTTTCCTTCTGACTCCGAGCTAGCCCGACCCTCGTCTGTTTCTGTCTGCCGATTTTTGACTGACCTTTGGTTTTGGACCCTGGACCTGTCTTCGACTAGATTCTCTGCCTTGGCCCCTCTGTACTGCCGCTCCGACCGTCTGTGGACCTCGTCTCTGGAAGGATCAAGGAGGACCGCCCGTCTGGATACCCGGCCGCTCAATGGCCCAGAGCCCGCAGACTCCCTCCGCAGCCGGACCTCCTCCTTCGAATCTGTTTCCGCCAAACCCCGCCATCAGGTTAGTGATCTGGCCGTCCTCTCATTACCCGCCGATCACTAACCTGTTGCCTCTGTCCAGGAACTCACGGCCGCGCAGGAGGCTCCGCGTCCCGAAAACACAGAAACCACTTCCTGCTTTCAATAAATAACTTGCCCCCACAGTCCTGTTTTCGACTGAATCTTGAGTCCAGTTCTCGTACGTTACAGTACACTCTGGCCAAAAGATGGACTCCTCATCGGATGCTGAGTGGCGTGCTGGCGTGGAAAGATCCATTTCCATGCTAGAGTCGGGCGTCGCTGAGATATTAGGTCATCTCCGCGACCAGGAGGCTCCGGCACCGGCGCTTCCGCAAACACCTTCCCCCGATACCGCGTCACGCACAGTGACGTTGCCAGAGCCGCGTCTGACCCCGCCTCAGCCATTCGGGGGCGATCCCGAACAATGCAGAGCGTTTCTCACTCTGTGAGATCCACTTTGAGTTGCAGCCTTCTTCCTACCCTACGGATCGCTCAAGAATTGCTTATGTAATTTCCCTGCTGACCGGCAAGGCAAGACTGTGGGGAGCTGCTGAATGGCAGAATGACTCCCGGATTAGCCATTCCTATTATGAGTTCTCACGAGAATTAGTCAGAGTATTCAGTCCGGGGCTGCCCTGCCAGGAGTCATCCAGGGGGCTTCTTTCTCTCAAACAGGGAGAGAGGACTGTCTCTGATTACATTATTGACTTTCACCTGTTAGCTGCTGATAGCCTGTGGAACGAGCCGGCTCTTATGGATGTCTTTATTGAGGGGTTAAATGGAAAGATAAAAGATGAGCTCGCTACCCCGGATTATCCCCAGACTCTCAAGCAGCTAGAAGATCTTGTTACCCGAATCGACCTCCGATTAATGGAACGGCGAAGGGAGCGTCGACCCATTCCCCCACCCCGTTCCTGGGTCTCTTCTTTTTCTCCAGCTGGGCCGTCAGCCTCTCGTAGTCCAGCTGATCCGGAACCCATGCAGCTGGGAAAAACAGTTTTGTCCAAGGAGGAGCGCCAGCACAGACAGCAACAAGATCTCTGTCTGTACTGTGGTGGTGAGGGTCACCGCGTCCGTTCCTGCCCAGTAAAAGGTCAGGCTCAGTAGGTAGAGGGAGTTTCCTAATGAGCCTTACAAAACTCTCAACCTCCCCAGATCTTTTGTTCCCTGCAACACTGACTGTCTCCACCAAATTTCACAATCTCTCTGTTTTCATTGATTCTGGGGCAGATACGGAGTTTATGGACGAGGGACTGGCCAGGAGACTGAACATTAAACTCCTCCCGGGATCACCTCCTCATAATGTTTTGGCACTGGACGGTCGCCCACTTAACCACTCTCATCTCGTCACGGAACCTGTTGAACTGTTAGTCGGAGGTAATCACAGGGAGAGGCTGACTTTTTTGATAATCGACTCTCCACAGGTTCCGATTGTCCTGGGTGCTACATGGCTGAGGAGACACAACCCCCAAATAGACTGGCAGAAAAGGGAGATTTTTGGGTGGTCTCCCTCCTGCTCTGGTTCTTGTTTACTGTCAGCCCAACCGTTTCAGAAGCCAGATGGCAGCATGGAGGAGACCTACCCAGACTTATCCAAGGTTCCTTCTGTGTACCATGATCTAAGGGAGGTTTTCAATAAGGCCAGGGCCACGAGCCTGCCTCCGCATCGCCCATTTGACTGTCAGATCGACCTGCTACCCAGGACAACTCCTCCTAGGGGTCGCCTGTATTCTCTGTCGGCCCCCGAGTCTGATGCCATGCAGAGGTACGTTAACGAGGCTCTAAGAGCTGGTATCATTCGCCCCTCTTCCTCTCCTGCAGGTGCTGGGTTCTTCTTTGTGGGGAAGAAGGACGGCTCTCTCCGCCCTTGTATTGATTACAGGGGGCTCAATGACATTTCTGTAAAGAATCGGTACCCCATCCCCCTCATGAACATGGTCTTCGACCAGATCCAGGGGGCCAAAGTCTTTACGAAACTGGATTTGCGAAACGCCTATCACCTGGTTCAAATTAGGGAGGGGGATGAATGGAAGACCGCCTTTAACACCCCAACGGGCCACTATGAGTATTTAGTCATGCCGTTTGGGCTCACCAATGCCCCGGCTGTTTTTCAGAACCTTGTTAATGAGGTCCTGAGAGACATGATTGGGCGATTCGTTTTTGTGTACCTGGACGACATCCTCATCTACTCCGACAACCTAACTACTCACACACAACAGGTCCGCTCAGTCTTACTCCGCCTCTTACAAAACCAGTTATATGTAAAGGCAGAGAAGTGTGAGTTTCACGTCACCACCACCTCTTTTCTCGGTTTTATTCTATCTCCTGGCCGGATGTCAATGGACCCAGCTAAGGTCCAATCGGTCACTGAGTGGCCCCTCCCAGCCGATCGGAAACAGCTACAGAGGTTTCTGGGGTTTGCAAATTTTTATAGAAGATTTATCAGGAACTACAGTCAAGTGGCGGCACCCCTTCACGCCTTGACATCCTGTAAGCAGAAGTTTTCCTGGAATGATCCAGCAGACAAGGCGTTCAGGCGGCTGAAGGACTTGTTCACTTCTGCCCCAGTTCTCACCTCCCCGACCCAGAGAGGCAATTCATTGTTGAAGTTGATGCCTCTAGTTCCGGCGTTGGGGCTGTTCTCAGTCAGAGGGCCAAGGACAGCCGGGTTCACCCTTGTGCTTATTTTTCCAGAAAGCTATCCAGTGCAGAGCGCAACTACGACGTAGGAAACCGGGAGCTCCTGGCGGTCAAGCTGGCTCTGGAGGAATGGAGGCACTGGTTGGAGGGCTCCAAAGTCCCTTTCTTGGTGTGGACGGATCACCGAAACCTGGAATATCTGAAAACAGCGAAGAGACTAAATCCCAGACAAGCCAGGTGGGCCCTATTTTTTGGTTGTTTTAACTTCTCCCTGTCTTACAGGCCAGGCTCCAAGAATGTTAAGCCTGACGCCCTGTCCCGAATGTTTGAGATGGAGGAGGAGGAACCCAGTTGTTGCCAGGCTAAAGTTTCCCATCAGGCTCCGTCCGGCTTGCTCCGGCTTCTGCCTATACCCCCCCCCCCCAGCCCTGGTCCAGCCTGTCTGTGGATTTTGTTACTGGCCTGCCTGTCTCAGGAGGCAACTCAGTCATTCTCACCATAGTGGATCGATTTTCTAAAATGGTCCACTTGGCTCCCTTACCCAAACTCCCTTCTGCCAAGGAAATGGGCTCCATCCTGGCTAGAGAGGTGTTCCGGTTGCATGGGTTACCAACCGACATCGTCTCTGATAGAGGCCCTCAGTTTGTGGCTCGCTATTGGAGGGAGTTCTGCTCTATGCTGGGGATTTCCGTCAATCTGTCCTCTGGTTTCCATCCCCAAACTGATGGCCAGACCGAAAGACTTAACCAGGAGGTCGAGACTAAGCTTCGCCTCATCTGTGAGTCCGATCCTACCAAGTGGGCCCAGAACCTGCCCTGGGTGGAGCACGCAATTAACTCTACACCTTCCAACTCCACCGGGCTCTCCCCTTTTTATGTAGTGTACGGGTTTCAGCCGCCAGTGTTCTCCGTCGAGGAGAGGGAGTCCAGGGTCCCGTCTGCCCGCTCATCTGCATTGAGGTGTCAGCAGGTCTGGAGAATGGCAAGGAAAGCCATTCTTAAGTCCTCTCAGGTCCAGGCCCGGGCGACCAACCGCCACCGGGTTCCAACCCCACTTTACCAACCGGGGGATAAAGTATGGCTCTCCACAAGGGACCTTCCCCTTAAGGTTGAGAGTAAGAAGCTCGCGCCCCGGTTTATTGGTCCCTTCACTGTCTCCAGGGTGGTGAATCCGGTAGCGGTCCGGCTCCATCTGCCCCCAACCATGAAAGTCCACCCAACTTTTCATGTCTCCCGAATCAAGGCCGTCAAGCCTTGAAGGTTTTTTCCCACCTCTAGACCCCCTCCCCGTCTGGTTGATGGTGCCGTAAGGCGGATCCTCAAGTCAAGAAGGTGGGGTAGGGGTGTGCAGTTCCTGGTTGATTGGGAGGGTTATGGACCAGAGGAACAGCAGTGGGTTCCCGCTCGCCTCATCTTAGACAAGTCTCTCATTAGGGATTTCCACAGGACCCACCCTGAACAACCTAGGTCGTCTGGTATCCGCCCTTGAGGGGGGGGGGCTCTGTGATGATCCCAGCACTGGTGTCAGTCCAAGTCACTACTCAGCACACCTGTCCACTCTGGGTTTCCAGCAATTATCCTTCATGGATCCCACCTGCATCTGTTCCTATATAACCTGCTTACTGATCTGACACCAGTGCCAGAGTGTCTCGCGTCAAGCCCGATTCCTCCAGCCTGTGAAATATCTGCCTGTCAAACTGTTACCAGTCCTGATCCGTTTTTTCCTTCTGACTCCGAGCTAGCCCGACCCTCGTCTGTTTCTGTCTGCCGATTTTTGACTGACCTTTGGTTTTGGACCCTGGACCTGTCTTCGACTAGATTCTCTGCCTTGGCCCCTCTGTACTGCCGCTCCGACCGTCTGTGGACCTCGTCTCTGGAAGGATCAAGGAGGACCGCCCGTCTGGATACTCAATGGCCCAGAGCCCGCAGACTCCCTCCGCAGCCGGACCTCCTCCTTCGAATCTGTTTCCGCCAAACCCCGCCATCATGTTAGTGATCTGGCCGTCCTCTCCTTAACCTCTCATTACCCGCCAATCACTAACCTGTTGCCTCTGTCCAGGAACTCACGGCCGCGCAGGAGGCTCCGCGTCCTGAAAACGCAGAAACCACTTCCTGCTTTCATTAAATAACTTGCCGCCACAGTCCTGTTTCCGACTGGATCTTGAGTCCAGTTCTCGTACGTTACATATTTAGTTTGTCAAAAGTGATGAACTCGGTTCCATCAAGTAAATGTTCCAGATATTCAATACCTTTATTCTTCCAGTATGTAAAGTTTATCATATTATTATTTTGTAAGATATCAGGGTTGTTCCAGATGGGTGTACGACTGCATGGGATAAGTAATGACTTTGTCATTTTAAGAAGCTCCCACCATACTGTCAGAGTAGAGCTGATGTTGATATTTTTAAAGCATGTATGCCGTTTTATATTTGAGCTAATAAACGGCAAATCTGAAATCGTGATATTATTGCAGATTTTTTGTTCTATATCTATCCAGGGCTCGTCTAAAGGTTTATACTTTATCCATTTAGAGATGTATTGTAGTCTGTTTGCTAAGTAGTAGTTATAGAAGTTAGGCAGATCTAGTCCCCCTCTGTCTTTAATTTTCTGTAGCGTCTTTAAACCGATACGGGGTGGTTTATCTTTCCAAAGAAATTTAGAGATGGAAGAGTCTAGAGATTTAAACCGGTCATGAGGGAAATTGGAAGCGATTTCCAACTTTCAAGGTCATCTTCTATCTTTTTTAAAAGCGGGGTGTGGTTTGCCTGGCTTAAGCAGAAGACTAATGGTGGCAGAGTTCATATCAGCTGGAAATCTGCCATTTTCCTGAGTTTCCTGCAACATTCTGTGGAACGTTGGTGCCAGAATATTCCAGAACTCTTTGTAAAACTCAGTAGGGAATCCATCTGGACCTGGAGCCTTTTTATTGGGCATGATTGTTAAAGCTTCCTGAACTTCAACTGTTGTCAGCGGTGAGTCCAGTGTCATTCTTTGGCTATCTGATAATTTAGGAAGTGTAATTTTATCCAGAAATTGCTTGATGTCATTATCTGATGGATTTATCTGTGATGTGTATAAAGATTTGTAGAAATCTCGAAAGGTGTTGTTTATACATTTCGGATCACTTAATGTATTACCAGTTGAGGCTGTAACTGCAAATATAGTCGTTTTCTCTTTATTTATGTTTAGCTGATTAGCTAAGAACCTTCCTGACTTATTGCCATGTTAAAAATGTTCTATTCGAAGTTTTTGTATTAGAAATTTATTTTGCTTTTCAATATAATGGTTTAATTCATATTTTATTTTATGGATTTTACCCAACTTTCTCTCTTCTTGAGAAGTTTCTAGTAACTTACAGGGGCGGATCCAGGATTTTTCAAAGTGGGTGCGCACCTAAGGGTCATGGGGTCAAGGGTCATGGGGTCGAGATAATGTGAGGCTAAATGACCAAAGGCCATCTTTACTCTTTCACACTACCCTAATTATTCATCTAAGGGTTTTTAATTGATAATAATTTGAATGGATGAACATAAGTGGAATTAGCATGATTACCTTATTGTAATTGAAAATGTGTTTTTAAGTCAAAATCTCATGCTTTTTACAGCACGCACAAGGTTAAAAAGTAGTTTGAAGAAAAAATTATCCTTATCAACAATTAATCAAACAAAGATTTTCTTTATTTCCAGAAATGATATTTATACAGAAAATGAAATAAAAAGACCCAAGGACTAAAGAACACTTTGGTATGGTTCAAGTGACAAAAGAGTTTTAAAAATATACATGTATTTTAACAATATATTTTAACCATATAAACTATATTAAGAAAAAAATACTTAGAAAGACCCAAGGACTTAAGAACAGTTTGGTATAGTTCAAGTGATAAATGATTTTTAAACATATTTTAACAAGATAAACAATGTTGAGAATTTTTTTTTAAAAGTAAGTTAAACCAATGAACATGTACAGTGAAGTTAACCCATAAGCCTATAATAGAACTGTAAGACTTGACAAAGAATATTGTTCTCTTCTACAACACCTTCAACTTTATAATGACAATGATAATAGGTTTATGAATGTCAACCCTCTAGGATGCTTCTAGGCAAATATGTCTATGATTTTGTTGATTTCTAAATGAATGTCCTTGTGGACATACTTAAGTAGCAAAGCCACAAACCTTTCCTGTCCCATTGTTGACCTCAGCAAAGTTTTCACTGCTTTAAGGCCAGAGTTAGCACGTTCCACAGAAGCACTCGTAACAGGTATAACTGACAGAAGGTGAAGAATCATAGAAACGTTTGGGTAGCACTTCATATTTGTTATCCTTAGAATTTCAGGGAGAGAGCTGGGTCTTTCCACTGATGATGACCACTTTGTGTGCCACAACTTCACTTCCTGCCTGAATGTTGATCCTGATGGTAGATCATCTTTATTTGATGTAAAGATCTCTTTCTCACTCTCATCGTTCATCAGATGCAAGTTGCTTGGCAATAGTTTTAAGCCTAGTATGTTTTCATAAAGGAGACCAGCCTTAGTTTTAACAATAAAACTCATGTGGCACTAAAAGGTTTAGATCAGACAATACACACTACACAATAACTATTGTATGCGTGTCAATGTCCACTATTTTTTTTTACTTTTCAAAAACTGCAACAAAAATTAAATTTTCATAACTTTCCCGTTACTTGAAAAAGTTTTCCTGAAATTGCGTTACTTTACAACTTTACACAATGTTTTCCCATGTTTTCTCATTATCAACATTTTCTAACGATCATCATACTTTTTTTCTGTGGGGAGAATACAAGATAAAGGTTGATCCATACTCCAATCTGGAAGGTGGCAGTAGTGCACCTAAAAGTTGTTTGCCAACCATTATTAAAAAAAGAGAAGAAGAAGTAGTAGTAGAAGAAGAACAGGCTCGTCACTAAGCGCTATTATTCAAGATGGCCACGACCGGTGCGGCAGAGAGTGATGGATTAATTAGCGACAGTGATGGAATATATAGAAGACTTTCTTGACAGCAACCTGATTTTTGACAAAATCCAGCCATACCAGTTTGAGGCAAGGAGACCAAAAAGGAACGATGTGAGTTGAATCTGTCTGCTCCAGCAGCGGTTTCCTTATTTTTGTGATGTTTTTCCACTTTTACCTGATGTATTGCAACATCAAACTGCCACGCACGTGGGCATTGTTGCTTCAACAATAGCTCTAGAAAATTTCAATGGTGATGTCCTCTGGAAATCCGAAATAATTGTTGATTATCGCAGCTGTGTGAGCGCAGTGCTTCTGCTAAGAAACAACACAGGATGTGACGTCAGGCCGTCATTACTGCCCATATTTGGGCACTAAATGCCGCCCGCAGTATCGGTGATTGCGAGGACAATTTATGCCGCGCCGGCGTCACAGTGCGTTCTAAATGAAAGGTACTGGCTCTTAATCGTAACTCTATGAAGGATGTTTAAAATTCCGGGCTCTTTAAAAAATACTTTTGGTCTCCAAAAGGGGGGTGCGCGCGCCCCCTGCGCCCCCGCCTGAATCCGCGCCAGACTTAAGTTGTTCTTCTAATGGGGTACCGCGAGCGAGCTATTTTTAGAAACGTAACGTCACGATGACGTCACATCACGTGGTACGCAGTAGGACAAACTCCCAAACTCGCCGCTGTTTTGCTGTGGAAGAGACGTGCGTTAGCCTAGGTTGTACTTGTTTAAAAGACTGCTTTTTCCAAAATCTAAGACCATGGTTTATAAACATTGTTGCTATGGAACGTGCAACAGCGACTCGAGGTACGCTGATCGGCCGCATATGAAGGATTTTTTCTTCATTACTTTCCCGAAATTCAAGAGTGCCAAGGAGAAATGTGTGCGCTTGGTCCATCGGTGCGGTCGGCCTACATATGTAGCAAGCATTTTGTCGGAGGAAAGGGAACAACCGAAGAACATCCTGACCCAATTCCAGCGACATCAAGTAGTGAACAGGTAAGATTATTTTGGTGGCCATGTTAATAATGAAGCGCCTGCTACCATGATAGCATATAGGCTATCATGGTAGCAGGCGCTAACATGATACCCTGCTACCAGGATAGCCTACTCAAAAACATTTCAAATGAGACAAACATTAAACATATACCGATCCCTGGACGGTGATTACAAACAAAAAAACGGCCGACGACGGCATGACCACCGCGCAGGAAAAAAAAACAAAGCTTACCGTTCGATCAACTCGGCCCGTTTTCCGGTCTTTTTAAGCCCTCGACACTCAAGCCATCGTTTGAGCTGAAGGTTGGTGTGTTCTTCGACAGTGCGACCAGTAAACCGTGCGCCTGAGACATCGTTTTGGGAAAGTTTAATGGCTGCAAAGTCGGTCATATCACTGGTTCTGTTGCTGGTTGCTACGTGCGTTCTCTATCGGTTTGTCCTACCTAAGCGGCAAAAGGGGCGTTGCTCTTGAGGCGGTGACGTCACGTGCGCGGTACCCCATTCCTGAATCTTCTTGTTTTCAGCAAGTGGTTAGAGCAGCGCGCTTGCACTCAGAGAAGGATGCAAGTACCCGGTTCGATCCCCACTTCCGGTACTCTGGGTCTCTGAGCAAGACCCTTAACCCCAGATTGCTCCCCGGGCGCCACACATGGCAGCCCACTGCTCCCCAAGGGTGATGGGTTAAAAGCAGCGAACAGATTTCGTTGCTTTGTACTTGTGTAAGTGCAATGACAATAGAGTTGAATTCTATTCTATTCTATTCTATCTTCTTTTTGTGAGATGAGAATGAAATTATTTTACCTCTCGTCACTGCTTTCCCTGCTTCCCATAGTATAGATGCTGATGTGCCTGGTAGATCATTGTATTCTAAGTATGAAGCCCATTCTTCTTTGAAAAATTTAATAAATTCTTCATCTTTAAACAGCGATGAATTAAATCTCCAGCTCTTGTTTTGTTTTAGCGTTACTGTGACCTGTGCCTTCTACCAATGTTTGCCTTATAATAAACTTAAAGACAAAATCGATCTTCTGTGACTTTAATAAAATATTGGCTTGCTCCTTTGATAATTAAACTTTTATAACAATAGGCTCTGTTTAAATAAACAGTCCAATACCACAGGAGAACAATACGTGTAAGTTCCTCTTTTCACCCACTAACTGATTGATAAGGTAATGAAACTCTTCTTTTACATTTTAACAAAGGTTAACATCATCTAGATGGTTGGAAATGAGACAGATCGGCTGGATCCGCTGTTCCTGCCAAATTTGCGCTTCCAATGTAGGGAGTATAATTTCTATCAGGGGAAACTAGTTTGGCATGACAACAAAGCCCCACATGTATCTGTTATGTTGTTATTAGTGATGGTTTCTAAGAGTGAAGTAAAGATCAAATTCACCAGAGGCAGTTTTATATCTACAGATGTTCTATCATGATTCGATCTATTCATGATTACAATGATATTGGAAAACTAACACAAAGCGACAAAATAAAATCTTGAACTTTAACTCATTCAACTTGAATTCTAGTTGAATGAGTTAAAGTAAAAAAAAAAATCTATTTGCTTTTGAACAGTTTCTTTTATTGTTCTCGTTTCTGTGAACAATTTTTTTTAGCAGTTTAACAACCATCAACAAGAAAGTATTTTGCTGACTTTCTTTATAGCTGTTATCAGAGAACATAAAGTAGAATACTCCTTCTCAATTAAAATTTTAGATCAGGTCCGATTTCAGTTTGAATATTATCCAGCATTACAAAAAACTTGGTCTCCTCTCAGATCCTACTTATTGTATGTGAAGTACCAAAGTAATTAATTAGTTATTAATTAAATAGTTAAACAGAGCTCACCTATGAAAGTCTGACTGTTCTTCACATCCGGATGAAGGAAATGAAACCAAAAGCAGTTTCTCTGTGAACTTGTGTAATAGACTTTCTTTTTATTTACTTGCTATGTGTCATAGCTGTGTGAAACTTATGGACTATCCCATCTCTTTATTTAACTACCTTTGTGTTTGATTGTCCGGTATTATCCAAAACAGTGAATGGATAATCTTATCATTTCACCACATTTATAAAAACAGGTTTCGATTCCCTGACATGACGTGTCAGATTTCAGCTCACGTTAAATGTTTGGACAGGATGATTTTCTTCCTGCTGAAACAGAACAATGCATACGTAGAAACACTTCTGCTCCTCCTGGAGCTTTGATTAAAGATCATGGTTAAAGTTCAATTACTTCTGGTTTTATAGAGTAAAATTCCCTCTATATGTTTTAATATGACCTGATTTGAGTTTTTGCTTGTGCCAAATTCAGTTTTCAGTTATTTCCAGCCACACACCTGCTGCATATTTCCAAAAGCATGCCTCACTGTTTGAATCTGATGGCTGCAGTCATTCTGTGAGTCAACCCTAAGAAGGCCAGAATATTAAACACTGAGATCTGAAATGATGGAATATAACATCTTCAACCCTTTATTGTGATGTATGAATCTATACATCATTATATTTATTTATTTATTTATTTAAAAAAAAATTCCGATCCACTGTATATATGTGGACACACTGTATATACCTAATACACCTTTCCCTCTTTTTGGCACCTTCTTTTGATTATTGAGCCGATGTGACAAGGGAATTTCTCCACTGTGAGATCAATAAAGTCTATTTTATCTTATCTTATCTTATACTATATTTTAATCTGTGTTAAATATTTTAGAGTTACTCCAGCTGTATTTTATATCTGCATCAATCAATAAAATGTATCCAGATTATAAATTACATCAAATCTATTGATTTTTATAATTTAAACAGTTCTTTAAATTCAGATCTCAGATTATTGAATATAAAATAATACACACAAGAAATCCTAGTTCAATCAAATTTCTCTTTATCATCTGCCTATACATATAATTTGTGATGATTAAAACTGAAGAAATGTCATGGTTTAGGTTTTGTCTGCCTTTAGTGTGCAATTCACTCAGCCCTCCCTCGCTCTGCTCCATACACTAATTAGCCTTAACTCCCCGTCACCTGTCAGGCAGCAATTAACCCTGATCTGCCATCACCTGTTTCCACCGCTTTATAAGACTCACCTCTTTCTGTTCCCGTCGCCGGTCCATAGCGTTCACTCCCGCTCAGTTCTCTGCCAGTATTCTTGTCAGCTCCGTTTTGTTACCGTCAGCCTGAAGACTCCTTTCAACCTGGTTTTTGTTACAGTCAGCCCATAGACTTTCCGTCAGTTTGTTTTCTCCAGAACACGGCTCAGACGTTCAGCTCTCCACTGCACGGCTCAGACGTTCTGCTCTCCAGTGCTCGGCTCAGATGTTCTGCTCTCCAGTGCTCGGCTCAGATGTTCTGCTCTCCAGTGCTCGGATCAGATGTTCTGCTCTCCAGTGCTCGGCTCAGATGTTCTGCTCTCCAGTGTTCGGCTCCAGAGTTCCTCCCGGTAAGTCTCTCCACACGCCTCCTGCCGGCCAGCTTCTACACCCTACACCTCCGTCTGTTGAAAGACTCTGGTCTCATCATCCATCTTCCACACCATTCAATAAAACTCACTCATAAGAACTGACTCTGTGTGTGCGTGCTGTGTCCGGGTTCATCCCAGAAAAATATCCTAACAAGAAAGATACAAGTCAACCTGGACAGACCATGTCTTTTCTCTACAGATACAGTTACCTTGAAAATTTATTTCGTTTCTACAGATTTTGGTATAAGAATTAAAAATAATCTGCTGCTTAGGCCCCAAATGATCATTAATTACAACAAAGTTAACCAGCAGTTTATAGAACCCACAGCCATATCTCTCAGAAGCAGTTCAAGCCTCTGAGGTCTGGACTTTGACTAGGCCATTACAACATATATTATTCTCTTTTATTGCTATAGACGTCACAAGCAAGATATTTGTGCTACGTTAGCATGCAGCGTTCCTGAAGCTGGTAATATAACTTCTGAAAGATTCTTAATTTTCAGTGTGTTACCGTGGTGAAATTTATTTTTATAGACTCTGGCTACGAGTACACATAAAATAAAGCGGACATTGAACAAAGGTTACAGTTTATTTTCATATTATAGCATGCACAAGATTTAAAAATAATAATAAAGATCAAAAGTTTGTATCAGAAGGTGAAGGCTCTCTAATATCAGTCCCTTCGTGAGTTTGATCCATTTTACAAGGATTACAAATCCCCTTATTTTTACACATTCACAAGGATCCTGTATCATAATTGTAGTTGTCGTGGTACCCTCCCTCCTTCAGTTGGTGGGGGCCCTAACACAAGTGGGGCTTGTCCGGGAGCGATATCTCAGATAAGGACAACTACGATATTTGAGAGGTCCTTGTGACAGAAATGAGCTTTGACTTAGGTGAGTTAATTCACGCTCCTTGTTATGAGAAATTGGATTTGTGTCATAAGGATGACTTGCTGGGCATTGCAGAACATTCTGATATTCCTGTGAAGAAGCATCTTGTTAAATGTTAAATTAAGAATATCATTGTGAAGAAATCGGTTACACTTAAAATCCTTAGGGACTCAAGTAAAACTGACCCAGATGTTTGTGACAGTCATGGTCGTTCTATTGAAGCTGCTGCCATGGCAACTACCCCAAAGGCGATGGTAGAAACTGAGGTGCCACCTGGACTTTACCTCATTTTGATCCTGTGTCTCCAGACCTCAGGGGGTCTGCTGGTAATGTCAGGCTTAAGGTTCGGCTCGCTCGCCTTCAGTTGGAAGCACAATAGAGGGAGCTGGTACGTAAAGCTAAGTTTGATTTCAAACTTGATTTTCATAAATTTGAAATCGAAGCTGAGAAGGAAATCAAATTAAAATAGCTTGAGGTGGAAGCTATGAAGCTTTCACAATGCAAATCATCTGATCCTCTACAGGTGTGACCAGTTTAAAACAGGTTTGACGACAGCAAAAATGTTTAACCTGTTTAATAACAAGCCCAATCATCTGATCCTCTGCAGGTGTGACCAGTTAAAAACAAGTTTGACGTCAGCAAAAATATTGCTTAAGTGCTGCCCTTTAGGGAGTCAGAAGTGAATTCCTACTTCAGTGCCTTTGAAAGGATGGCAGTATCTTTAAAGTGGCCCAAGGAGATGTGGACCGTTCTACTGCATTGCAAGCTAAGGGAAAAGCACAGGAGCTTGTTTCATCTCTGTCTTCAGAGGATGGCATGAATTATGATGTACAGAAAAAGTCAATTTTGCACGCTTATGAGCTTGTTCCAGAGTCCAAAGTTTAGGAATCATAAGCGATCTAATGGTCAGACATACGTGGAGTTTGCACAGGAGAAAGGAATGCTTTTTGACAAATGGTGTGTTGCTAGTGAAGTCAAAGGAAACTTTGAATCTCTTCGGCAGTTAATTCTGCTGGAAGATTTCAGGACAGCATTGCCTGAGAAAATGGTAGTTTTCTTGAATGAGTAAAAGGTGGCTTCAAATGCAGTGATTTTGGCGGATGAGTTCATGTTGACACACAAAAAAATGTGTTTATCTGCACCTCATTCAGATAAAGTTTTGGCCACCCGATTACAAAAACCTGAACCTGTTTAGTCAGAAACCCATGCTAGACGGCCATTTCCTTCATGGGAGGTCCAGAAGTGCTTTTATTGCCATAAAAAAGGTCATGTCATTGCTGACAAATCAAGATTAAAAGCATATTTGTTCAGGACTGCCTTCAACTGTTCTAGTTAAACTGTTTTACTGAAACGTCATTAGTTCAAGTTTGTAGTCCAACTGTTTTTAATGTTTGCTTTTAGTTTCTATTCTCCCATGTTCTATTTTGTTTCTACATTTTGTTGCTACTTGTTTTTATTCTGTTTTTCACCTAAATTTGAATCATGTAAATCACTTTGCATTGTCTCTGTACTGAAATGTGCTATACAAATAAATTTGCCTTGCCTCTCCTTGAAAAACAAGGCTTTGTTATGACAACCAGAAGGTGTTGGTTTGCTTAGAAATTTGTTACCCCCCAGCAACCAAATGTATAAAAATGAGAATGAACTAGTTTCAAACCTTTTCTTACCCAAAGTTTCGTTTCCTTAACAGGAGACCCCAAGGATGAGCTACCAGTCAAAATACTGAGGGACATGGGTGGTTCACAGACCATTATTTGTGAAGGTATTTTGCCTTTGTCTGTCAAGTCATCTTGTCGGTCCAGTGTTGTTGTCCAAGGTATTGGAATTACTTTTGTGTCCACACCCTTACATAATATTCACATAAGCTCCCCTTTTGAGAGTGTTTTTTCCAGTATCGCTGTTCTTCCCGTCTTGCCCATAAAGGGGACTGTTCTCATTCTGGGAAAATACTTGGCTGGCGGAAAGGTGTTGACTGTGCCTGAGGTTTTGGACAAACCTGACACAAGCCCAGAGTTTGAACACCCAATGTCTCCTGACAGAGATCTGTCAAAAAAAATATGGTCTTGACTTGTCTGACTCTTTCTTTGCCACAGAACAACCTCCTGAAGCTGTCAGATCTGAGATTGGTCATAAATCTGAAAATGTATTTTCTCTGCCAGATCCAGACATGGCAAATTTACCAGTTTCTAGACAGAAATTTATTGTCCCACATGGATGGGATTAAAACTTTGTGGAAATATCATTCTGCTGTTCTTACCCAGAAGGAAAAAAGGTAGCATACATGGTTGACAAAGGTATTCTGTTTCATTGCTGGGTTTGTGACAACTTGGCAGACTGGAATGCCACTTATCAGGTTAGTGGAGTAAGAGTATGTTGTGTGGATTGTTATATCTCCAAGGTAAGTGTTGTGTTTTGTTGTGTGTGCTTAATTCTTTGTCTTGTTCTAGGCTCCACCTTCTCCAAGATGAGGGTGCAGCTTCCTGAGTCCCATGCCAATCAGCAATCCCCTGTGTCCTATTTAATGACTGTGATCCTCAGTGCCTCAGTGCCTCTTGTATGGGTTTAGTTTCCTGCCAAAACGTTGTATTCAAAAAATGTGTTGCACACAAATAAATCTTGTTTTACAAACTGTCTCCAAACATTGTACTCAAAATATAATTTACAAGCTGTCCCCGAATACAAAACGGTCTCTGCTCGCACAAAACAGCCTCTCCTTTGACTACGAAACAATTCCACACCTCTGCAGCAAATTTCTGCCAAAATTTACGTGATGCATTAAGAGTTGTTGTTCAGACTTCCTGACAACAGGGGGCGCAGTCGAAACAACTGATACGCGCCGGATTGGCTGAGGAAGACAGACGTGATATCACAGCTAACAGCATCAGCACCCCACAGGTGAGTTTTAAAACTTTCCCAGTGAAAAAGTAATGGCTAACTATGTCGTAGTATGCAGATAGAACATGTAAGATTTCAGTTAAAGCACTTTTTAGTTTTAAAAATTCTGTGTAACAAACGTTACAAAAAAATAACGTATTTAAACCATGATCTGATCTTTAACTCTCCTTTCAGAATTGAACGTCTTTGGAGAGACGTGTAGTGTGCAGGAGAAACTGACATATCACAGATCACCCGCTATTACCATCTAATGTAGAACAGATTACTGGATCAATGTGTGCTTCTGTGCTGGTTTGTCTCTCTTGTTGTGTCTCTGCTCTGTCTTCTGTAACCCCCAGTGGGTCGAGGCAGATGACCGTTCATAATGAGCCTGGTTCTGTCGGAGGTTTTTCCTTCCCGTTTATGGGGAGTTTTTCTTTCCACTGTCGCTTCATGCTTGCTCAGTATGAGGGATTGCTGCAAAGCCATGGACAATGCAGGCGACTCTCCCTGTGGCTCTACGCTTCTCCAGGAGTGAATGCTGCTTGTCGGGACTTTGAAGCAATCAGCTGGTTCCCTTATGTAGGATTGTTTTGACCAATGTGTATAATCTGATTGATTTTGACTTTGTAAAGTGCCTTGAGATGACATGTTTTATGAATTGGCGCTATATAAACAAAATTGAATTGAAATTGAATACCACACTGTACTGCACTCACGAGAGGACAACAGTTTGCTTGACCTGTCAAACATGTTAGATAACTTCTGTTGTCACTATTTATTTGTCCCAAGACCACAAGCAAGTTTTGACACCATCAGCAGTGGCTGGGATAACCATTCACTCAGAACTGAAGGGAATCTAACAGTCAGTTATGGGAGATAGGAAGCAAGTGTCTGCAGTCCTTGACAGCGAATGATAAGGTAATGCAATCTTTTGATTCAGGTATGGTGGAGCAGAGATGCGTCTAAAACGTGTAGGATTTAAAACCACTGGTTTAAACCATGCCTATCTTTTAGGTACACAATTCAGTACTGAACAGATATTTTCATCCATAGAACAAAACACGTATAGTCTATAACTTATTAAAGTCAGGTTGGTGGGTGTGTTTTTTTCCAATCCTTAGCTCCATGAATTAAATTATGTTCAGTAAGTTGTAGCAACAGAATTATGGCCTCTTTTTTATTCTCTATATATCTTTATCTTTCTTGCAGGGACTCTGCCTGCCTCATATTGGCTGGGACGACAGTGGACTGCTTGATGACCCACACTATGGGGTCACTATTCCTGAAACTGGCAATCTGTTGAGGGCAGCCATAGATGCACTGGGACATTCCCACATGCAAACATTGTGGGACAACTAAACAGTCCTTTATTTCCCACATTGCATAATAAACAGAGGTGGCAGTCTGCAGCACTGGGCCTCCCCAGGGCACCGTCCTGTCTCCATTTCTCTTCACCCTCTACACCTTGGACTTCACTTACAACACGGACAGCTGCCACCTTCAGAAGTTCTCTGATGACTCTGCCATTGTGGGCTGTGTGTCTGAGGGGAACGAGCTGGAGTACCGGTCAGTCATCATGGACTTTGTGGACTGGTGTGAGAACAACCACCTGTATCTAAACAGCAGTAAGACCAATGAGATGGTGATCGACTTCAGGAGAAGACCCCCACCTCACTCCCCCGTAAACAATAAAAACATCAACAATGCTCGCACTTCATTCACCACAGTTGAAAGACTTGGTTTAAATTCTACCTAAAGAAAAGAGACTTCTTTGTGTCTATAGGTAACTTTCTCATCAGAACGGACAAAAATCAGATGTGGTGTTCCCCAAGGTTTAATCCTGGGACCCCTACTATTCAACATCTATACATTCCGTAAATATGCAGATGATACTCAGCTCTACATTACGATGTCACCAGGTGACTCTGAACCCATCCATGCACTGAATGGATGCTTAGTACAAATCAACGCATGGAGGTGCCAAAACTATATATATATAAGCTTTCTGTGTCACCAGCCTAAGAGCGGTCAGATCAAGTGCTGATGCTCACAGGACTGTGGTGTCTCAGGGAGTCGTCTAAAGGCGAGCATACACTGTACGAGTTTTTCAGTCATGGTACTTATATACAGTACATCTCAAACTGTATGACGGATCCGCGAGGTTTAAAAGTTCACTGCTCACAATATGTGTTCTCACACTGAACGTCCCGACGCTCTGATGCGACCGGAGTGTTCACACAGTACGTATGAAAACCACACGTCGGAGATGGCGCTAATTGGACTCGTCTTCCCGGAAGCCAAACGTAAACAGAAGAAGAAGAAAAAGGCGGAAGTGTCGAAGCTCACTGTTAAATATGACACTTACTAGAACAAAATGCGCTGCTTTGGAAATTCTAAGAGTTGCTCCTCCGTCGTTTGACTCCATGTCACACGTACCGCCGTCATGCTTCTCTCCGCTCCTATGTTTTCATTTGAGAAGACGAAGAAGAATCTACTTGTTTGCGCGTACAAGTACAGGCCATTTACCATTTGTTTCTTCACCACAATGGGCCAGACTCCTGTTTGACTCAAACATTTAAATCTATCGGAGGCTAAAGACTATTTTCACACTTTTAGCTACTCAGGAAGCGTTTTAAACATCATGTCTTGTTTGTGTCTCTGTTTGAATCCGTTTGAACTCTGAGCCGATGTCCCACCAACATTTCATGATGGTTGCATAGAGACGATAAACATTGATTTCTTGTTAGAGACTGGATGTCGGCCTTCAGATGCCAGGAGATCGGCCTGCTAAGGACTTCCCTCTAACGTGAAGCTTTGTGTCTAAATGTCTCCTGTTGCTCAGTTCTACCAGTACAGAAAGAGTCTCCGTATAGTACCTGATGCTAGCACTCATGCAGCGCTCATGAAAAGACAAAAATGAAACTAAGAGTACAAAAACTAAGTAAATCATGACTCAGAGAGCTGCATCGCACACAGGGGAGCGCCATCATGTTCGCTGGTTATAACTCTGGTCCTGGCATAATCCTTTCTGTCTATTAGTAAAACATCTTTAAACAGTGATGTCTGAGGTCAGAAAGCCCCCTGTTGTTAGGTTATTGATCCAAAGCTGAAAAGGTTAAGGAATAGTTTATCGTCAAATAAAGCATCTATGAGGAACTCCACAGGGTTCTGTTCTTGGTCCTCTCGTTAACATGGTTTCATCCATGCATTTTCCATCATGCTTATCCCTGCTGGGGTCACGAGGGGTGCTGGTGCTTATCTCCAGCTGTCAACAAGCGAGAGGCAGGGTACAACGTGGACAGGTCGTCAGTCCATCAACATGATTTCATCTTTTCCAACCAATGCAACTCAGCAAAGATGCTAAACAGGTAGAGCTACAAATCTTATGGGGCCTTTAACCAATAAATGAACTTAACTAAATTACTTCTGACTGAACAACAAATATTGATTTCCAATTAAAATAAAGAAAGTTCATTATTGTGTCTGGTGCTGTGGAGAGCATAGACAGGCTATGTGAACGGAGAAGAGCTTTGAGAGTGATTTATTACAGAAGGATGCATAAGAGGGGTGAAAAGGTTCCAGGAGATTGGGGAAACCTGTTATGATAATTGATCAGAGGACGATGGTGCTGACTGAAAAAAAAAGGACTGGAGGCAGATACGGAGGTGGCAGAGAGGAAGTTTCTGTTTCTCCAGAGACATAAAAGTCTAGTTTAAACCAGGTTTTGTTCAAAGGATGAATACAGATATGATGACCCTAACCCTCCCTGATCAAACCACCTCACATTTGGTCAGAATAATTTTGGACCTTGCTGAAGCTAAATGTTAAAACGCTGAGTTTTCATCAGATGGAGACGTTGCACATTTGAATCTTGACTTTTCACCATGAAATGCAACTCTCCACTTGTTTGCCAACCACCATGGTTAGAGTGACACAACATGGATCCTTATCTTCTAACGTCTTGCTGACAGATGTAAAACATCAGTGACATAACTGAATGTAATGTAAGGACTTTAGAGGGTAAATATTAAAGATAGATAACAAAAGTCAGCATATTTCATTGAGAGTCAAAGAGTTGATTTGGGATAGATTGAGATTAGAACAGTTTTTCCTGTCTCCTAACATCATTTCTGGATCTTCTCTGATGACTCCACCTCCAAGGGAGGATCTAATCTGTCTGATATAAACCAAACTCACAGCTGCTTCACCTTCATCCTTCATCATCATCATCATCATTATCAGTTCCAGTCAAACTCTCATCAGGACAGTTTTTCTCAGGTTAGTAAAGTAGATAAATCAGCTCCTCTGTGTTTTATACACATGTAACCTCCAGCAGGTGGTCACTTTCTGTCCTGGTCTCTGAGTTCTTCACCATCTTGTCGTTGCAGCCTGATGGCAGCGTGGAGGCAGAGATGGAAACCTCTGCAGCTCTTCATCATCTTCAGCCTCCTCTTCCTCACAAACCAGTTCGGTACG
This sequence comes from Fundulus diaphanus, assembly GCA_037039145.1. Taxonomy (NCBI): domain Eukaryota; kingdom Metazoa; phylum Chordata; class Actinopteri; order Cyprinodontiformes; family Fundulidae; genus Fundulus; species Fundulus diaphanus. Next base: position 6,998,719 of record CM073127.1, on the reverse strand, counting down.
AGACTTTTTAACATACCTTTATAACTTTCTAACAGATCAGTGATTCACCAGGACTAAAAGTAGCAGCAGGAATCAGAGCATGCTGCAGTTTACTCTGATGCAGAGTTCACTTAATGAAAAGCTCAAAATCTGCCAACATCTTTATTTTAAAGACACTAGAAACAAAGGAGAAGCTGTCAGTTTCACACATGGACCAAATTACTTTACTTTGCAGCTTCCAGCTGTTCTCTTCTTGGTGTTTCATGCAGTTTGTGTCTCTAAACAATATAAGCAGGATAAAAAGTCCTGGAGCTCTAAATGGAGATTTTAACCTGTTTGAACGTTTCAGAGGTGAGAGGAGATGTTGTGGAGAAGCTGAGCTGGGACATGGCTGCAGAGCTTCATACCAGAGGAACGTCTGAGATTCAGGAACTGCTGAAGATCTCCTCCAGCAGGTAGATGATTTAAACTTATTTTCTCTGATTCATCCAGTCCAATATAAGCTAAACTCTTAGAAATCATCTCTATCAGTTATTTTGGTTTGAGCAGGATTCATTATCAGTCACGTTCTATTAGTCTTCTCACCCAAAAGGAAAGCAGATGTATAAAGTATAAATGTAATGTATAAATGTAATGAAAAGTAGAAGTAAAAAGTAAAACAAGGCAAATGCAGTTTGAATGAGATTTTTTATATTTTTAAAATAATATACACAACCAAGTGCAGGCAAAATTTAGACCAGGGGGTGTATACTAAGAACATGGTTAAGTGATAAACCAGGCTTAGTTAACCTACAGGAAGTGGCAAACCTGCAAATAGATACACCTGCAGGTATCATTTAGTTAAGAAAATTAGGACTTCTGGCTCTGCTATTAGATGCTTTTACCCCCCAGGTTTAGACAGAAAATACATAGTTTTTGTAAGCCTTCAGTTTTTCCTTCAAGTAAGGTCATAAGTACATTACACCACTTAGAGAAAAATGAAACAAAAAAGGTTGATACTGTTATTGCCATCATTACAAAAAAAGAGAAAAAAAACGGAAGCTTATCTGGGTCACGTGGTATGATGATGTAGTTTCCAGTTTTGTTTTTTAGTTTCCTGTTTTTTTTTTTTTTTTTTTTCACTTTTTGTGATGACATAAGCTGTAGATGCAGCTCAGTGATATGGCGAGCCGTTTCAACATAAATTCGGTTTCGTCTACAGTTTGACTATCCGGAATGGTAATTTAAGATACCTGTATTTGCATTCTGATTAGGAAGAATAATAAATTAAGATATTTTCAATTACATTTTGACAAGTCAAAATTCCTTTCAAGATATCTCAAATTACGTCACTGGATTCGTCATTGAAAGCGTCACACATCCATAATTATAATTCAAGATCTCTCTAACTTAATTTTAGATATCTGAAGTAAGAGATTGTGTGTAAGCCCCTTATTGACTGTACTAAGCTGTCCAAACAATTGCCTGAACATTTAATGGCGCTGGCCGTTTTTGACAAAATTGTAAGAAAATCCCACAATATAGAAAGAGCTTTTTCAGTATGGGATATGCGGAGAGCACGAAAATAGTATACTTGAAGAATGCTTAAGAAATCTGCAAAGAATTTCTGATTTACTTACTTTCTGGCGACACACAATGCACTGAAAAAATACGTTACACCACAGACATATATACGTAGACGCGTCATAGGTCGCAGGTTCGCACGTCAACGTCACCGCCATATTGTATGTGGCAGAAAAAAGTTAAGTTCTGTTATTGTGAACGTGGATCAGAGAAGATGCCTCATTCCTGTGCTGCATGGAAATGTATTCGGGCTGATTTCACTTGATTGCAAAACTGGACACACTAAAGCTGCAGAGTGGTAACACAGGCTATATATATATATATATATATATATATATATATATATATATATATATATATATATATATATATATATATATATATATATATATATAATTTGTGTGTGTATGTGTTATGAATATAAGGATCAATTTGTTAAATCTAAACATTGTGGTCTTCATTATTTCATAAAACCGTGTCACATGTCAACCTTTAGGAACAGAGTTTTTGGGAGAGTATTAAAGAGGTAAAATTAATAATATGAGAAAAAAGTCCTAGGTCAATAAAGTAAAAATAAACAAACAAACACAAAAGTGATATTGTCATGATAAAAACATCATATTATAAGAATTAAGGGGGAACATTTCCAGAATAATCACAGTTTGCAGAATTATTTCACTCCTGGAGTAATAGGGCCAGGTTAGATTATTTTAAATGTTTTTATTCTTTAGGAGAATAAATTCAGGAGAATTAGGAGAATAAACTCAGGAGAATGAAGCCAAAGGGATACGAAAATAAACTTGTAATATTACAAAAAAAAAAAATACTACGAATACAAAGTATATTCAGAGATTAAAGTCCCTCTGATACTGTTTAAGTGACTGAGTAACTGCAGATTTGCCACATTTAAGATGGCGGACGCTCTGACGCATCGCAGCATAGGCAGAACCCGCCCAATGACGCGTCTACTCTTATATTATCTCTATGCGTTACACCTTGTCCGCCAAGATGCTATGTAAATCTGTGACGTATATGGCAAGCCATTTTATAATTCAAGATATCAGTACATCTCTTTGACTAGTCAGAATGTCAATTTAAGATATCTTTAATTGAAAAGCTGAATAATTCAAGATATCTCTAATTCATTTAGAGATATCTTAAAATGAATTTTGACTAGTCAAAATTACAATTCAAAATATCTTTAATTTAGTTTTGTCTAGTCATTATTCGGTTTTAAGATATCAGTAATTTAGTTTTCACTAGTCAAACTGCATATCTCCTTTCCAAAAATACATTTAAGATATCTTGAATTATGGTGGCATTTGAATTATCTTTAATTAAAATTATGACTAGTCAAAACTAAAATCGAGATATCTTGAATTTACTTTAAGACTAGTCGTAATGTTATTGTAGATATCTGAAATGTGTATTTTAGATAGTAATTCATTGTAGATATCTTGAATTGACGTTTCCATACAACTCAATGGTAAATCTGACATCATTTCAGCTAGTCAGAATGTAATTAGAGATATCTAGAATAGGTATTTTGACTAGTCAAAATATAATTAGAGATGTCTTAAATCGCTAAAACGTCTAGTCATAAAACAATTTGAGATAAAATTTTTATTTTCATTTTAAGAGGTAAAATTAATAATATGAGAAAAAAATCCTAGGTCAATAAAGTAAAAATAAACAAACAAACACAAAAGTGATATTGTCATGATAAAAACATCATATTATGAGAATTAAGAGGGAACATTTCCAGAATAAACACAGTTTGCAGAATTATTCCACTCCTGGAGTAATAGGGCCAGGTTAGATTATTTTAAATATTTTTATTCTTTAGGAGAATAAATTCAGGAGAATGAAGCTAAAGGGATACGAAAATAAACTTGTAATATTACCAAAAAAAATACTACGAATACAAAGTATATTCAGAGATTAAAGTCCCTCTGATTCTGTTTAAGTGACTGAGTAACTGCAGATTTGCCTCATTTAAGATGGCGGACGCTCTGACGCATCGCAGCATAGGCAGAACCCGCCCAATGACGCGTCTACTCTTATATTATGTCTATGGTACAATGTAGTACGACAAGTTCAAAAGGCGATTCAGAAGGTGATGAGTATAACACGAAAGACAACGCACGCGTCTGTTTCGATTCGGGTAAGTCTGAGAAAAACATTTTAAGAGAATAAACAAAATGGGTTGCTAGTGTTATAGTGCTTATAATACCGCGGTGAAGTTGGTTTGAAGTTGGATATTCAAGCTGATATTCCCGCGGAGTTAGCGGGATCTAGCTCACGGTTGATCCGATTGAGTGACTTCGATTTCGGCCAGCGTCTCTCAGCTGCTCCCTCCTCCCACACCCGGTGGTGCAGTTAAGGCCGTCAAAACATATTTGAACCAAGCACTCTTGAGAAAAAAATATCTATAAATTCCTTATCTTGTGACCAGCTAAGACGAAACTAATACAAAATCATGCCAATAGAGAACATCTGTAAAGCACACTTGTTTTTATTCCATTTTAAGCTATTTTCAATTTTTAAGATATATTTAAAGACAAAAATTGGGACTTTTCTTCAATAGCTTCCAGGTCATGTGACACACTGACTCCAAATCGGTGTGAAAATGTTCTATTACATTAGCCCAGGACCAGCAACCCAAACTGTTTAAAGAGCCATATTGGACCGAAAAAACAAATCTGTCCGGAGTCGAAAGAAATTAAAAGTCCTTATAATAAAGGCAACATGGGCTGTGTTAGCTATGTTAGCCTACTATAAAATGGCTAAGTAGGCTACAAATACATAATGAGCATTCATGTTTAATTTTTATTTTCCCTGCAGTACATCCTGGAGAGAATAAAGCACCACTTAACTATACTGCTCTATGATGAGGCTTTAAATTTAACTTTCATAACACTATCAACAAATTATATTTCATTGCATTAATGAATAATGAAAAAATTCGTTTTTTATGTTATACATATATATATATATATATATATATATATATATATATATATATATATATGTGTGTGTGTGTGTGTGTGTGTGTGTGTGTGTGTGTGTATATATATATATATATATATATATATATATATATATATATATATATATATATATATATATATATATATGTATGTATATATATACATTTTCTTTTCCCCCCCTCGGATCATATTAATTGTATGATCTCAGAATTAATCACCTCTTTAATTTAAAATCATTTTTAGTTTATTCTTTTTGTGCACTTTGCAGCATTTTAATTGAATTATTAACTGAGTCCTGAATATTTGATTTTCTGCAGAAACTTTTAATTGTCTCTTGGTTCTGGTCCACAGACGGACCTGCAAAAATAAAACTCATCACTTTGTATAAATTGAAGGGTCCAGTTTTAATTAAATCTGAACCTAATTAAATTTAAATAATCCTAATTCATTTTATTTAAATAAATTATGGTCTATCACAGCTAGAACCAAAGCAGAACTTATTTGTGGTCTGACCCAAGCTTGTCTTTTGTTTTCAGTATCGTGACAGTTTCTTCAGCTCCAGAACCTCTCAGAGAGCAGATGAGCCCATCGTAGAGTTTGACCAGCAGCAGATCCTGGTGTTAGAAGATGATGAGGTGGTGAGAAGAGCTGCAGCTTCTCTTTATGACAAACATCCAACAGTTAGTTCAGTTCAGCTTGTTGGTCCCCAGCGGAGGCTTCAACAGGTCAAAGGTCAAGCCCTGGTTCTGTCAGAACACAGCAGCCTGGTTCTGGTGGGCCATGGAGCCAGAGACCATTCAGGAGAGATGAGAGTATCAGGCTACAGCTACCAAGATGTGGCCAGGATCATCCAAAGCATCTCCAGGACCAGTGAGAAGATCCAGACTACTACAGTTCTGGCCTGTGACGCCGGATCGGACCGCCGGTTCAGAGAAGCTCTGCTGAAGAAGCTCCATGAAGCCGGCATTGAGACGGAGTTACACCTGTGGACCGCTGTGGTCCAGGTCACAGAGACAGGAGAGGTCATCAGTCAGGACGTCTCTGCAGGTGGAGCCCAGTGGAGATCTGAAGATCAGACCAAGAAGGTGGTTCTGACTGTTGGCAGGAAGGGAGAGATACGGAGGAAGGAGTCGGACCGCACCGGACACCAGATTCTAACCAACCACACAAATCTTCTTGCTCCAAATAAAGAAAACTACAAAGAAAGCTGGCCAAATCAACAAAAATTATTGACTAATCCAAGTATTTTTGAGGATATTGACCAAAACAACATTGTAGGTTTAGAAAACGATTTCAGGATTCTTGAGGCCCTGACCTGGGGTCTGTTTAATTCAGAACAAGATCCAGAACTACAGAGAGTTGACGTCAACCTTGAGGACTTGCCTGATCATTTTGTCTTTGGAGATGCAACAACTAGTTGTGTTGAAGGAAACACCATGGATGAGAAGATCAGACAGATTCTTCAGAGGTGTTATGTGATCGACTCAGGAAGAGACATCTGGAACGTCATCCGTCACTATGCAAAGGATGGAGAAGATGAGACGACATACCTGATGGTCACTAACTGGATATTTCAAATTGATCCTGAATCGTTGTATGTGACCCCAGCTGGAAAACGTCTGATAGACCAGACAGAGCTCCAGAACGTAAAGAAGCTGATTGATTCCCAGCAGGAGGACAACAAAGAAAGTTACTTAAACATACGAGGCGGAGTTGAGAAACAAGAGAAGAAAGATTATGGCTATTTTATCAGAAGTTTATTTTTAGGAGAGCCTGTAGCATTAAAACAAGAGGCTGACAAGTTTTTCTCTGCTTGGTATTTCACAGCTTCAAACATCATAGAACCAGTCAGAAATTTCCGAACATTTCCATTAGTCCTGATGGCTATGGATATGGAGGAAAGGCACATTGAAGGGAGGCCAGATTTCTGGTTTAATCAACATTCAATGGCAAGAGGAGGAAGCTGGATTGATGAAACCAGGCGAGGATTTAGTGGCGCAGCGACGCCTTCTGGTGGAGAAATGACCAAAGCTCAGAGAGACAAGATTGTTGAAGTACTCAAACTAGAACATCTCGTGCTTAAGAATTGGGAGAAATCTCTTGGAGGAGTTAATAAACTGGAGGAGATGAGTAGGGTTGCCATGCATTATCGTGTGTTAGTGGAAGCACAGGTGAAGGATTTTCAAAGTGAATGCTTAGATTTCATGAATCAGGTGAACCCTGAAAACCCCTCTGGAGCTGGACCTTCAGCCTCTGGAGGCGGATGAGCTGTTGGGTCTCAGGGCTTCAGGCGGTCCAGAAACATCTTCATCCTTTTAAAACATCTCTCTAAGTCCATGTCAGATGTTCTGCATCGTTTGCTGATGTTGTCTCTTTCCAACATGAAATAAAATCTTGAAGTTTTCTCTCCTCTCTGTTGTAATTTGGACCTCCAGGGATCTTTTAGCTGCTTCCATCAAAAACGGCCAAACATGGGATTCTGGTGGCCCTCGTTGGTGTCGTCAGGATCTGACCATTTGGCTGAGATAGATTAAAGAAAATCAACTTTAAAGCAGTTTCTCTGAGTTTAAGAACAACTTCTGACAGCTCAGACGGCTTGAGATAAATCCCAGGTTGTTTTTCTAAATGTCCCAACAGCTGTCCTTATGTCCTCCGCTGAAAAGTTTCATCATGATTGATGGAAGCGCTCGCTAACTCTCCTCATCTTTCACTTCAACTACTTTAAAAAATTTAAACCAACCATTCTAAACCTTTCTTTCTCGTAATTTACAGCAAAGTGAGAGAAAATGTTGGATTAAGATTATTTTTTCTATTTCTAAGAGGAGACAGAGGGATGCTTTAACCACTTTAGCTCCCCTCCTTGGAGGAGCTGAGAGCCACGCCTCCTTTCCAGAGCAGCTGAGGAGCTTCAAGCTGTCAGTCAGCGAGGTGAGCATCATCCTCGCTGACGGACAGCTTCCTGCAGGCAAAGATGTTGTTGAACGTTGTTGTCTGACTGACTCTAGCTGTAGAGGCCAGGGGACGCACTATAGGAAAATGTTGCCCCACTGTCTGAATCAGTGACGTGCGGTAGGGTTCATAGCTGGTGAGGCACTGACGTCATCAGAGTCAGATTTATAAATATATACACTCTACAGAGTAGACTCATTGCAAAGTGCTGAAGGAGACTGATTGAGCCAAATAAATTCACCAAAAGACATGGAAAAAATATTGATTCTTTGATGAAAAAATAAAACTAAAATAAATTATTTGTCATTTGATTGGTAACAGTTTATGAGTTATGATGGATTTCTGCATTTGTAACACATTTAAAAACTATAACCCACATTATGCAGATTTTATCACAAAAACAAAACATGAATCGCTGTCTTACCTTTACTTATAAATGAAGTCCATGCGGCGCTCTTTCTGAACAAAAATATAGGTAATTTTCCAGATGTATGTGAGTGAAGCTAGGCGGAGCAACATACAGCTGGCGGAAGTCAGGTTATGTTATGAATGCCTGTCAGTCTATAACTACTTCCAAATAATCATGTTCTATTTATATTATTTCCAATAAAATCTTGTGGAACTTTCTCCAGCCGCCTGCCAAGAGGTGTCACAACGACTTCAGTCCACCTGCCGCACTTCTATTGCTGTTTATGAGCAAACGGTTTGTCATTAGGGTTATTTAATGCCTGTTTTATATTTAATTTCAATCAATGATGTGCTAAATTTACTTCAATTAATTGATATTTTTAAACAACTTTAGAAAAAAGTTATAAGGTGACTGTGTGAGTGGTTAGACTCGTGATGAGAAAAACTAATGTGGTGATATGAAGACATCACGTGAAAACACGCTGGCACAGTTGTTTGGTGCCACCAAGATGCCACCAGGGAGACAGAGGATGCCAGGATGCTACCAAGATGTCAGAGCGGCTGTTAAAGCCTTTAATGCCTCAGCGGCTGAAGTAATGCTGGTTGTTGTCAGGATAGTTAGGAGCTAGTGACTGTTAGTTCATAAGTACTTTCAGTGGATTGTGTCATTATGTTTTTTTAATTGATAAAAAGTGTTATACCCAAAATATAAAGTTACTGTATACTTCAGATGTAAACTATATGTCCTAATAGCACAGTATGAATATGACGTGCTGAAAGGACGACAAAGACTCACTGCACTGTTTATAAGGTGTGGAAATAACCTGTTCCGGTTATTCTTTCCTTTCGGCCACAGCAACCATAAATCGGTGTCACGAACCATTAAACTGGCATTTAACCCATAGAAACCCCAAACTCGGACCCGTAACATAAGACAAGTTTTTCCAGTGATTCTGTCTTCTTTTATATAAATACATTTAAGAATAAAACTCTTTTAAACCTTGTAGCATCACATTTCCACATTAAACCTCTTCTGCAGCCTTTGCAAACATCCTGATATTTGTTTAAATTTTAATCAAAAACTGGATTAGGCAGAAGTCAATGACGTCACCTTTTCTCTTTGTCCCCGGGATCAGCCTCTCAGGTCATTGCTGCACAGTTTGGTACTTCATTCAGCATCTGAGAATATTTAAAACGAGGCTAAAATCTCTCTGTTGGCACATTCCAATTACATTCACCAGGTTTCTTTGCAAAGAAATGAGCAGAAAGCAGCATAGAAGTATTAATGCTGGTCAGTAACGCCACCAACTTTCTCTGCTGGAAGATCTCAAATTACCTTGTGTAAGTTAGCATAAATCATTCAAACCCGTTTATCCCTTCATGTCCGATATTGATTATGACTTTTTATCGTACGCCTGCAAAAGCTCACTTATCAGTCTTCTGTTGGAAGAAAGTTGGCATTTCAGGATCTCCGCCCAGCTTCTGGAAAGCAATAACTCTTTATTTATGCAATCAAAACCTGGCCCTCTTCAGAATCAGATTATAGATAACGTGTTTAACGTGGCCTGTTGAAAACCTGAAGCCCCTCAAATTTCCTCTTTTAGCTGTATCAAAGTTCTGTCAAAAGTCTCTCTTAGAAAAGCAATTTATATTTAATTACATTTTTTCCACCTGGCTTTTATACATTTATTGAAATGAAAAACCACGAGCCTTGCTCTTATGTTCTCATATTCCTCTCATATATCACTTCTCAAAGTCTATTTTAAGCCTTCTTTTAAATGGACCGGTTTGTGATTAATCATTATTGCTAAAAGTCATTTCCTGTTGTGTGTTATTTTCTATTTAATCAAGGGCTAAAACAAGTGATAGAATCTCTGCTTTTGTGATGCTTGCTATTCAAATTCTAATAATATCCTATAATCATAATATAAGAGCCTCTAATCTGGTATTTCTACAGTTAACTGCCATCAATCCGTTGTCAATCATAACCTCTATATAATATTATAGTAGAGCACCTGAATACAGGCTCAGTGCTACAGGAGCTTAATTTGTCTTAAAGTAAATCAAACAAACCTTAATTTATCGCTTATCCTCGGTTCCTATTCTTTTCAACTGACCTGAATAATTTTTTGGTCAAGCCATGTTAACCTTTTCATGTATCTATTTAATTTGGGCTGGACATTCAATGTTTAATACCAAACTTTACGTTCTTTAGAAAGTGTTTATCTTTTTACTTCTTTCAAACTTTTAGCTAAGTCTTTCATGCATGTTTGCCAAGGGAGCTCTTAAATGTATTTGCATTCAGAGCTGCAGTTCTCTTGACACAAATAAACATTTTTCAAATGGTGGCATTAAACCTAATTACTTCACAAAGACGAACAGATTTTTAGTCAAAGACAAAAACACTCGCTGGCCTGTTTTTCCTCACTACTTCTTACACAGATCTGTGATCTTCCATTTTTGAAATGTTTCAACTCAGTCAGTGCCCTAATATATCTTTTTTTAATATCTTAAGTGCATCACTTACTTCAAGTAGGGGGGGGGGGGGGATAATGATCCTGAATGGCGGTCAATAATTCAACTTACAATCAGTTTTACGCTTCGGCTCTGTAAGGACTTATCCCTTGATCTCGCGGACACTTGGACCTTTATTCCTTTTTAATAGATTTAATATATTCAGTTTAATAATCGGATAAGTGGCTTTTAACCTTCTTTATGAGAAGACTAGGGAGTAGGGCTGAACCATATAGAAAAAAAGCTTATCGATAAAAAAAAGGCATATTTATCGATACTTATCGATAATTATTGAAAATATTTAAAACCATATTTTATGTGCAGCTCTGCCTGGACATTTTATGATATTGCTAAATGATTTAATTTTAATAAAGAACACAAACACAGAATCTCAATTAAATATTTATTTAACCAACTTTTTTTAACCATAACAGAATTTTTTTAAAGAAAAATAACTTAAGAGACCTGAGTTATGTTATTAAATAATGACAAAGAATAAACTAAAGTGACCAGTAAAATGACCAAAATAAATATACCAAATAAATAAATAAAATAGCCTATTTAGGTGGGAATAGTACACTAGTTACTTCTCAGGTTTCATAATTCAGAGGCTGACTAGTTGCACAATTTAGGGAGCGCTGTTAGAGAAAAACTTATGTCCTGGAACTTTATATCGCGGATCAAGAGTGGCGAGTAATTGTTTGAAGCCAGGTTTTTTAACTGCAGACAACAGCAGCATATCCATCACTATGAAGCACGTTACTGCATGCGTGATGTCCTTATGCCGCTTGGACGCTTTGACATTTTATCACAAAGAAGGGAGCCCAGTTTAGCTGCAGGCCATTGCTTTGCACAAGGATCACACTTAGAAGCACAGAAGGAACATTTTCCATCACAGGTCATTAAAGTTACGTTTCATTTGATTTCATTTCTAGCTTCCAGAGCATCAGAGGTCCATCGTTATCAGCTCATAGAAATCATTCAAGCGGCTGTGGGGTTAAATTACAACCTGAAGACCCTAAATCATGCTTTTATTTGCTGTTGAGCTCCAGAGATTGTGGTAAGGCGCATTTCTGTCACTTCCTGTTTTCTGTAGCTGCGGTGTGGATTGTGGTTTGGTGTTCTAGACTCTCTCGATTTTATCTTAAATCTCTTTGCTATGACATCTCTCGGTTTCTAACGCATAATCCCATTTAAAACACATTCTCTGTTGCTGCTTTTCTTGGCGTTAAGGATTATGAGATTACAGAGACTGGACTGCAAAGTCGGAAATTACAGATAGACAACGGACTCTGGAGGCACAGAGCCTGACATACTTAGATTGGACAGAATAACTGATTGGGGGAAGATGTGTCAGCAAGGACACGTCTCCATTATAGTACGATCTTCTCCACCAATGTGATGATGGAACACTGATATCATACTGGACACGCCCCTAATGGGTGGACATAATGGGTCCTACTTAATGTCTGTGTGAGGAATGAACGGGGCTCTCTGGCACCCATAAATCTTTCCGTGGCGTTGTTGTGTGAGAGTCCAGTACCGAAGCTGTAAACATCCCTCTGCCTTTTAGATTAAATATAGTAAAATATAGTTTTGGTTTCAAGAGGTTTTTTTTGTTACTACAGAATAGGGCTGAACGATTTTGGAAAATAATCTAATTGCGTTTTTTTTTTCTTAATATTGCAATTTACAGCGATTTTTTTTTCCAGTTTAATTTATCATGTCTTTTTAAACATATACAAACAATAAATCAATTTGTTTCCTCGCTGTTCAGATTAGTTGCTAAAAGACCCGCAGCATCTAAACTCAGAGCAGAAATGATTGCGTTCTGCCTACGATATATTTCAACCAAAATTGCAATTTTGACTTTTCTCTGCATTAACAACAAGCAACAAAAATGGCCTCTAAATAAAGATGTTTGTAAACAAGGACTATTTAAAACAAGAACTTTTAATGTTTCTATTAATCAGAATATTATTCAAGAGAACAGCTTTTAGTTGATTTGGACATCAATCCTTGTTGAACATAAAGTGCAACCAACAAGCAAGTCTATGTATTAAACTGATTGACCTGTACTTAATGCTGTGTATGATTATATAAACTCTAAAACAACAAGTAATAAAATTAGATTATCTCACTGCTGCAACTGTCTTCCCTTCCATGTGGAGGCAAACCCACTTTAAACATTTTACCAACACCTAATGGACGTGTCTTATTCCCTAATTGTTACATAGCCAAAAATTGCAGACTCTGCGATTTGGAAATTGCATTTTTTTTAAATCATGATTATATTGAAAATGCGATTAATTGTTCAGCCCTACTACAGAAGTCTACAATAGAAACACCACTTTTTTCAGCTAAAGGTCAATTTGTTAACAGGTTTGTTTCTCCATGACAGGCTCCTCCTTTGTGTTTTCTTACCGGCCACAAATTCTACAAGCTCTAGGTCTGAATGTGTCTCAGAATGTTGCTCTGCTTTCCGACAAAGTAAACCAAGAGACAAAACCAGATTTTCTTTAATGCTTTAATGAAACAGCATCTCACCCATTTGATAATCACTTTTTCCATGACAGACCCAATAATTGACCAAATACCAGATGAAGCGTAATAGCAGAAAATGTCCTGCTGGGCCTTCTCTCTGCTAAGGCATGGAGCTGAAGGGTGTCAGATGCTGGTGTAATCTTCTCATTAGGCTAGGGGGTGTTGAAGAAATCGTTGCAAACTTCTACAAATCTCTCTCTTTCCCCTTCCTCTAAAATGTTGAACAGTACTGCAGTGTCAGCCATGTCTTCAAACGCAACCTCCTTTTCCTTTCGTTGACCACCATCAGCCGTCTGCCACGCCCTCATCATTCTGTATTCGCTTCCTAAAAGCGCTGCGAGCTTTGTCATGTAACCTGTTGCTGCGCCGCTGAATCCTCGCAGTGGTTTGGCCAACCAGCTTCCTCCATCAGCCATAGTGATGAAGTCTGCATTAAACCAGAACCTATTATCATTTATACTTAGAGACATGAGGGCCAGAGGAAAGGTACGGAAATTTCTGGCAGATTCAGCGATAACTGAAGCTGTGAAATACCAGGTTGTAAACAAAGCAGGTTTCATGTCTAAGCAGACATCTTGACCCTGAAAAATGTTTATCAAATTAGTGACAAACATGTCTCTCTCATGAATATTGCCTCTAATTTTGGGATACATTTCATTCCCTTCCAGGTTTTGTTCATAAATTAGATCCTTTATGACTGTCTGTAACTTTTCTCCTTCTCTGTCTTCTCCATCTTTAAGCATTTTTCCAACTGGGTAAAGATACAGATCATCAGGTTTAACCAGGAAGATCCATTCATTGATCAGAAGGTAAGAATCTTCATTTTCTCCAGCCTTGCCATAGTGACGAATGATGTTTCTGATGTCTCCTCCATTTTCAATCACATAACATCGCTCTAAAACTGGTTGTTTTTGATTATTGTCATCTATCCAGACAAGGTTCCCTGGTCCATTTCTTGTTCCTATCAAAAAATCTGCTGGGTTTGGGTCATTGATCCTCCTTAGTCGTTCTGCTGGTTCTGGATAAAACAGTCCCCAAGTCAGACTTTCAAGTATCCTGAAATTTTGTCTTACTTGTTCAACATTGTTTTGATCAACGTTCTGTGATTTAGTTAGATATGAAACAACTTTCTCATAAACTTCTGGATCAATGAAGGTTGTTGGTCCTGCTGGCCAATGTTCCCTATAGAGATGTGGGTTGACGTTAGGATCATCTTCATCACCTAAGAATCTGGTGTGATTGGTGAGAACCTGGTGTCCGGTGCGGTCCGACTCCTTCCTCCGTATCTCTCCCTTCCTGCCAACAGTCAGAACCACCTTCTTGGTCTGATCTTCAGATCTCCACTGGGCTCCACCTGCAGAGACGTCCTGACTGATGACCTCTCCTGTCTCTGTGACCTGGACCACAGCGGTCCACAGGTGTAACTCCGTCTCAATGCCAGCTTCATGGAGCTTCTTCAGCAGAGCTTCTCTGAACCGGCGGTCCGATCCGGCGTCACAGGCCAGAACTGTAGTAGTCTGGATCTTCTCACTGGTCCTGGAGATGCTTTGGATGATCCTGGCCACATCTTGGTAGCTGTAGCCTGATACTCTCATCTCTCCTGAATGGTCTCTGGCTCCATGGCCCACCAGAACCAGGCTGCTGTGTTCTGACAGAACCAGGGCTTGACCTTGGACCTGTTGAAGCCTCTGCTGGGGACCAACAAGCTGAACTGAACTAACTGTTGGATGTTTGTCATAAAGAGAAGCTGCAGCTCTTCTCACCACCTCATCATCTTCTAACATCAGGATCTGCTGCTGGTCAAACTCTACGATGGGCTCATCTGCTCTCTCAGCGGTTCTGGAGCTGCAAACCGGGTCAGACTCATTGGTTACCTTATAAACTGGAGGATTCTCTTGGTTCGGTTCTTCTGGACCATGGACCAAAGCAGCTTTGGGGAGGTGACCTCCAGAATTCAGGGTTGTGTTTCCATGGAGAGAAAAATCTGCTGCTGCTTCAGGTTCTAGTTTCAGGGTCAGATTTTCAGGTAGGGAACCAGAACCCCCAGATCCAGATTGTCGGTTCTGGACCAGTATTTCTCCTTCAGTGATGCCGTCTAACTCTGACACACAGGACTGATTGTTTAGGAACTTCAGGCTGACTTGGACACGTTTCTGAGGATCTAAGCTGTTTTTCTGCCTCATTTTCCCCTCTGATGGGTCGGTGCTGCCTGTCAGAACCAGAACTTTCTGTCTAACGCTGGCAGAGATCTCTGAAACACTTTGCCACCAATCCTCCATCGTCTCTTTGTTGAAATGAACCAAGAAGGCGTCAAGATCCTGAAAATAAAACACAAGTTTGGGTCAGAACACAAAGAAGTTCTGGTTCGGTTCCAGCTGTGATAAACCATAATGTTCCTATTAATACTCCTGCTGATCAGTTATTCTCATACCAACGGTTTTTGGTATTTTTAGTTTCCTTCATGACTAAAAACAACAACAAAAAATCATCTGGTTCCAAAAGAAATGTT
The DNA here is from genome assembly GCA_037039145.1 of Fundulus diaphanus. NCBI lineage: Eukaryota > Metazoa > Chordata > Actinopteri > Cyprinodontiformes > Fundulidae > Fundulus > Fundulus diaphanus. The sequence goes on along the minus strand of CM073127.1, from coordinate 6,983,263 downwards.
GAAAAATATTAAAATTAAAATTTTACTAAAATTTCTGGAAAAGCTTTTTTTAAATTAATTCATGAAGATTTTTTTTACATTTTTGAAAACTCCAGTTTTAGGTCCAGTCATCAAACCAAGACGGCACCAAAGGTTCTTTAGTCCTCAGCCGTCCGTATGGATCTGAACAACGTTAGTTACTCTTATTTCTGGACCAGAGAGCAGAGAAATACAACTTCCTGCAGAATCAGACCAACAGGGACTCAACTTTTCATCTGAACAGTGGAAATTTAGATTTGGTGTTCAACAAGGCTCAGATTTAGGCCTCACACATTTTAATTCCTAAACTTCGCCCTCAGAGAAACTGGGTCAGAACATTAAAGTTATTAGCTATGCTGATGACACACCGCTTTACATTGCAGTGTTAGCTCCTGACACTCAGTGGACTGATAAACATTTTTAGCTCTATTTGATGCATGAAGTCATGGACAACTTAAAAATAAATATCTTCAGCTCAGTCAGGACAAAACCATCAGCCATGTACTTCCACAAGTGAAGCTCAGAGTAAAATACCAACTGAGAATGAAAACTCTGGGTTCATATTTAACTCAGTTTAGGATTTAAACTTCATCTAGTCTGATGTCAAGGATGTGTTCTTCTTTTCTCTACTATTATTCCATCCCAGTCTGCTGCAGATACTCTAATTTACCTTTGCAGCATTAAGAAACACTTATTACTTACAATAAGTTTTTTTAGCATCCATAGTAATAATTAAAACTCATACAGATATGTAATTTTCTTCTTCTGATCCTTAGTAATAGAAAAGCTCTCAACATGACAGAAGTCGTCATCTATGGACCAGAGTCCTTTAATAGGAAACTTCCTAATCAATGACTTAATTTGATGTTGCTAAAATCAGAAATTATTGTGTCTGGGTGTGAAGCTAAAAAACTAGTCCAGGGATTTGCTGCTTCAAGGCGGGACTTTTGTAAATGGCTGATCCAGGAGGAGTGAAAGCTGCAGGTCAATGACTGGATGCAACCTGCTGGGTTTCCTTAGAGAGAAAACTGTTAACCAATCCGTCTGGAGGATTTACATTAATTGACTTTGGAAAGAGACTTTAGATGACGTGTGTTGTGAATTGGGCTATATAAATTAAATTAAATAGATTTATTCAGAGTTTCAACATCTTTAAAATTTAAAAACTGATCTTTCTAATCTTTGTTGATAATGTTAGGTATTAATCTCATTAAATCTTAAAACCTCATGTAATCTCTAATTTCTTCCATTTGTTGCTTTTCACTGTTTAAACTCAACTTTTATTTGACATTGAAGTAGTTTTGTTTACTACTTACTGTAGTTATATTATTTTTATTTTGTTTTTTATGTGAAATGATTCCAAGGATCAATGATTTAGAAACATTTAATTTTCAGATTTTATTTGCTTTGGTTTCTCTCCATATAAAGTAAATGATAATGTTCATAGTGTTTGTGATATTGAGATAAAATCTTTACCTTGTCATTGTGCAGCAGCAGATGATCTGGAATCAGTCTGGAAGACAAAACAACAAAAATGAACCTGGATTTCCATTTTATCTGAAAATGATCAACAGAAATCTACAAACTGAACATGACAGAGATCATAGAGCTATTGCTGCAACTCAGAGTTTAAACTATTACATATATACAACTCACAAGTTTAAACTATTTTAAGTTTTAAAAAGTTTTGCCTCCTATCTGACTAAAATTGTCAGATTTCAGCAACAATTCAGGATCTGCAGTTTTCTGTCATTTAAAATGAATCAAGGGTTCTTCTGGTTGTCAGGTCCGTTTGGACCGTTTCACTCTTTCATCTGATTCCAGCTAAATGTGAATATTGCAGTTAAACAGAAGCAGTCTTCTGCAGACTCTGGATCTGCATGGACCTCTGCAGGCCTGTAGTGAGAAGGTCTAACAGCCACCTGCTGGATTCAGACGCTCCTTGGAGGAGATGTTCAGCACCGACGTCACGGCTCAGCTTCTCCTGGACGTCTCCTCTCACCTCTGCAACATTACAGCACAGGTTAAAACCTCGACAAGCTAAGAGTCAATAATCCAGGATTGAAATCCTGTTTGTGACTTTATTAAAGGTTATAAAGTGGCGTACGGATGTGGTTGGTGAAGATGAGGAGGCTGAAGATGACCAGCAGCTGCAGAGGCTTCCATCTCTGCCTGCGTCCTGCCATCACTCTGCAACAACCTGATGAAACCATGAACGGTGGAACCATGTTGGAATAAAAGGTGAACCTGCTGAACATCATGTTTGTTCACAGACCAAAGAGCTGCTGTTTGCTGGACTCACCTGAAAACCTTCAGTTTCTGGAGAAAAGCTGCACTCAGACGATGATGAAGATGAAGATGCTGTCCAGGATGAGCTTCTTTGCTGTGACTTTGGTTTTATTACAGAGATTAGATCCTCCTGTGGAGGAGGAGTTTCTTTGAAGACTCCCTGAAACGATACTTGGAGGCGGGGAAGGAAATGAACACTATGCCACGAAAAAAAAAAAAACTTATTTGGTTTTCTCTGCAGCTTCTGAGAAAACACTTGGCCAAATCCGTCAAAAAAAACCCCGAACTTTAAAAATCAAAGGTTACACCAAACCTTTTTGATTCTTTAAATCATTGCAGTTATTGAAGAGTTAACCCCAGCCTACCAGAAAAGAGACATTTCAAATAAAACCTTAAAATCCAAACTATTGTCAATAAATATTTCTGCATGAGAACTTCTCCACCAGATCTGAATATTACTGATCACTGATTTAATCTGAAGATGCAGAGACATTGAATAGAAGAGATCCAAGACCTCAACTCTGCAGAACTCCATGTTTGCTTCTTTTTGTCTCCAAAATACAAATTTGTGCTTGTTCATACAAAAAAAAAACATTTATCCATCATCTAAACCCACTTATCCTTTCAGCGTGTGTGTGTGTGTGTGTGTGGGGGGGGGGGTCCACCTGGTCTCGCTGCTCCATCACAGAACAAACAACTGTGACAGAACCTAAGAGTGATTTAGAGAAAGACCAGTCAACCCAAAAGTCGTGGTTTTGGACTGTAGTAGGAAGACGGGGAACCCAGAGAGAACCTGGAGAACCCACAGCTGCACAGGGACAACGTGTAAAGTCCAGTAGAAAGAGGCCAGGCCGGGATTTAAACCCACAACCTCCTGGCTACAGGGCCAGGGTATTTCTACTGCCACACTGTGCAGCTCTGATACTTTGTCAGGAAAACTGAGTTTATCCATGGAGAGAAAATATCTGCCATCTTTAAACCTGCAGAGCTGAGGAGCAACAGAAAGTGTGATTGATGTAAAACCTGATGAAGAACAAAGAAAAAGAAACATAATTTATTTTTATTTATTCAAGATCTACATAAATAACAGCTATTAAATAAGAGTTCAGCCGTTCAGATCTGCTGAATCATCGCTTTCACCACCAAAACTCCACCATGATCAGATCAGCCATGTGGAAATGATCAGCAGGTAGATCTTCTTGTCCTGCTTTTGCTGCTTTCACCATGACAGCAGAGGAAAATGGACGTTTACGTGATTCTGGGAGCGTCTGAGAGTCTGTGAACGTGGACCAGCTCTCTGTTTCATCATGAAATGACACATTTTACTTCTGCAAATGTTTCTTGTGTCACAGACGTGATCAGGGCAGCAGTCTGACGCCTGACTCCAGGTCACGTCTGGAGGTCTGGCTGAAGCGGCTGAAACGACACGATGTTTCTCTTCTGTTTAAGAATCAAACGTATTTTCAAAAAGCCAGACAAAAACCATCTCTGTGTCTGTTCACCAACAAACGACAGTTAACAGGATAAAACTGGAGGCGTTCCTCTCAGAAGCCCTGCAGATGATGAGGAGGACAACAGGACCCTTCATGGACTCGTCTTGGATTCACAGTGGATCCATCATGAAGGAGATCAGTGGATCTGGTCTTCCTGCTGTCCCTCCGTGTCTCCCTGGTCGTTCCAGGCGTTTCCTCTCCTGGTCTTTGTTCTGGAAGTTCAGGACATCTTCACCTCCATCATGACTTTACCATCCTGCTCTCAGCATCTATGGTCCACCTGCTTCAGCAGCACATCTATCACCATAGGAGGCCCGTCCCATCATTCTAAGAAGTCGGGAAGATTAGCCAGAGTGAACGGATCAGACAGAACCAGCCAGTGATCTGGTCCAGGTGGTTCTCCAGAGCTTGTTGTCCAGTAGGTCCTAAAAGGACACGTTGCCGTATCATCAGAGGAGAACCAGAGGAGTGAACGTTCCCATAAAGTTCCTTTTGTTGTGCTCGTCACTTTTAAAGCCGTTTCTAGACTGCTTTACAGTTTAAACTCTTCATCGTGTCTCTGAGACGTTCTCCTGCTGTTACAACCTGTTCTCAACTGGGTGGAAAAGCAGAATAACTAGAGTTTGGAGTTCAGGTCTTCTGTAAATGTCAGGATGAGGATTCAGGACATCTGGCGTAAAAACTCTGCCAAGTTGTAAAGACCTGCTGTGGTGACCCCTGAACATGTTAGCAGCTGAAGGACTTTCCTTTATTTAAGCAAAACTGCAATAGATGGCGCTGTTCTAATTCTTTATCCTGCTGCAGATGATAACTTCAACAAAAGCGTCAGTTCTGTTAAAATAAAGCTGAGGATGAGAACAAAGATGAAGTCTCTGTGTTTGATGGAGGAAAAGTTTGAGAAATCAAGTTCAGGAAGTCTTTAAAGTGGATAAAGTCACAAAGTTCAGGTTCTTCCATTCAGTTCTGTGCTCCTCAGAGACGTTAAGACTCACTTTAAAGCTTTGATCATGAAGTCAGGGGGAAATTATTCCTGAGAAAACAGAGGAGAACATTTTCCATCAGAGAGATTCTCCAAGCCGGGTCCAACTGCCGGTTCTCCTGAGCCTGACCACCATGGATCTGCAGCATGAGGATTTTTCTGGAGAACATCTGCCTCAGTCACTTCCCTCTGGCAGGAGGCTGCAGTCCATCAGGACCAAAACCTCACGCCACAAGAACAGTTTTTTCCCATCTGCTACCGGCCTTATGAACACGGCCAAGAGCCGCCTGTGATACTGGACACTGTCTCTCCCCCGTTCAGGACTTATAAGCTTCTGCGTTACATTAACGCACAGTTTACTGTGTATATAGCTTCTGTATATATATCCATTTTATTCAATTTTATTTTATTTTATTGTATTTTTATTTGTGTCTGCGCCATCAACACCAAGTCAAATTCCTTGTAAGTGCAAACCTACTAGGCAATAAACTTGATTCTGATTCTGATTCTGATTCTGAATGCAGCTAAATCAACCAGAACCAGAAGCAGACAAACAGAAATCTGACTTCAGGTCAGCTTGTTTCCCCTCTTTACATTAGAAATTAAATATATACATTTGTTAAAAAATTAAAGAGCGCGGCTGTTCAGATAGAAAATTAAAAATGACACCAGCCAGAAGTTCAGATCTTCAGGATGAGCGTCAACACGGCAGCAGATGAGTTCTCAGAGATCTCAGAGGTTTTTCCATCTCATCGTGACAGCAGCAGAAACGTTAGGCGGCCATGAAATTGAGAAGTGAAGCAAAGAGCTCCTCCAGCGTGAAGCCAGACCTCTGCAGAGGAAACAGGCTCCAGCAGGAAGCTGAAGCTTGAAGCTAACATCTGCAGCAGCTGCAGCCTGGGCTGCTAGCAGCTGGAGGAAAGCTTCCCTGCTGTCGCTGCAGGAGGAAAGTTCTCCTGCTTCCTCCTCAAAGACAGGCTGGTGCAGAGGAGACATCTTTTTCTTTATGCTTTAAATCCAGATACAGGGAAAGATAATTATATACAGAGAGGTTTAGATCTACTGAGATAAAATGATTTAATAAAATAAGATAAAAAAGAAAAGAAGTTCTGAGCTGCCAGACTTTCTCTTTATCAACCATTGTGTCCTGATCAGAAGCTTTAATTGGTTTATCCTTCTAGTTAAGGTCAGCAGAAGGTGAAAAGCAGCCAAAATAAGTCTTAAAGAAAAAGGAAAAATCTAGAAGAGACATGTCGTAAAATCAGATTAATTTATTTATAAAGCACTAATTGTCAACACGTCATTTAAAGGCTCTTTATAAAGTCAGTCCCATCAGATCCTCCAGTCAGGTTGGTTCAGAGTTTCTCTCAGGATCCCGGCAGGTTGCATCTCTTGTAGCATCTCAGGAGCAAATAAAATATTGATGAAGCAGAAATTAGGGCTCGGACAGGCACAGCCCAATGGAGTGGTAGAAAAGAGGACTACATACAGGTTATGTTGTGACCTGCCATTAGTGTGTCCATCTGTGTATTATTTTTAATATTTCAATTAAATTCAATTTTATTTATATAGCACCAATTCATGAAACATGTCATCTCAAGGCATTTTATAAAGTAAAATCCAATCGGATTATACAGATTGGTTAAAAAATGTCCTATATAAGGGAACCAGCTGATTGCAACAAAGTCCCGACAAGCAGCATTCACTCCTGGAGAAGCGTAGAGCCACAGTGGACAGTCGTCTGCATTGTTGATGGCTTTGCAGCAATCCCTCATACTGAGAAAGCGTGAAGCGATAGTGGAAAGAAAAACTCCCCATTAACGGGAAGGAAAAACCTCCAGCAGAACCAGAACCAGGCTCAGCGTGAACGCTCATCTGCCTCGACCCACTGGGGCTTAGAGAAGACAGAGCAGAGACACAGAAAGCACAGAAGCTCACATTGATCCAGGAATACTTTCTATGTTAGATGGTAATAGTGGATGATCTGCCTCCCCTGATGATGTCACAGCTAACAGAACGCCAGACCAGGTGTACCTTCTATGAAGAAAAAAAGACAGAGAACAAAACGTTAAAAGCTGAAATGACAACAGTCATTTTAATGCAATGCAATGCAAAACTGGAGAACAGTAGAACTCAGCAGAGTGAGAGAAATAGACCCTGATGTCCTCCAGCAGCCTAAGCCTATAGCAGCATAACTATAGAGATAGCTCAGGGTAACATGAGCCACTCTGACTAGAAGCTTTGTCGAAAAGGAAAGTTTTAAGATTAGTCTTAAAAGTAGACAGGGTGTCTGCCTCACGGACCAAAACTGGGAGTTGGTTCCACAGGAGAGGAGCCTGATAGCTAAAGGATCTGCCTCCCATTCTACTTTTAGAGACTCTAGGAACCACCAGCAGACCTGCAGTCTGAGAGCGAAGTGCTCTGTTAGGAACATACGGGGTAATCAGAGCTCTGATATATGATGGATCTTGATTATTAAGGGCTTTATACGTTAGAAGAATAATCTTAAATTCTATTCTTGATTTAACTGGAAGCCAATGAAGGGAAGCTAAAATTGGAGAAATATGATCCCTCTTGTTGATTTTCATCAGAACTCTTGCTGCAGCATTTTGGATCAGCTGAAGACTTTGAACTGCATTTTGTGGACTTCCTGTTAGTAAAGAATTACAATAGTCCAGCCTTGAAGTTACAAATGCATGGACTAGTTTTTCAGCATCATTCCTGGACAGAATGTTTCTAATTTTGGCGATATTCCGGAGGTGAAAAAAGGAAACTCTGGAAACCTGTTTAATGCGGGATTTAAATGACATGTCTTGGTCAAAAATAACACCAAGATTTTTTACTTTATTACCAGAGGCCAAGTTAATGCCATCCAGATTAAGTGATTGATTAAGAAGTATATTTTTTGAGGACTCTGGTCCAAAGATTACAACTTCTGTCTTGTCAGAATTTAAATGCAGGAAATTTAAAGTCATCCAGCTTTTGATGTCATCAAGACATGACTGCAGTCGAAGTAATTTATTGGATTCATAAAGCATTATTATTTCTTATTATCTATAGTACTACAATAAATATTATTAGAAAATATTACATGGTTTCTGCCATTAAACTCCAGGGTTTACCATTTTAACCCCAGAAAAAAATGAACAAAAACTTTAAGCTGAAATAATTATTGTTAAAATTTAAAGATTCACTAATTAGGAGTTTAATTAATCATGCCGCATAGACAGAAATTAAAAAAGATGTTTTAAGAGCTGGGGCATGAAAAATGTAGGGAAATAAATTAGATTTGCATTAAATGAAGGATTTATGTTTGTAATCAGGATTTAAAACAGCAGGAACAGAGAGAAGGAGAATAAAAGCAGCAGCTGGATTAAAATTCATGTTTTATAAGATACTGAAGGACTCCAGTTTCTCTGGAGCTTCTTTTCATGGTTCATGTTGCATTAAAACAGAAGTTTTAGTTATTGGCTCCAGACTTTCAGAGGCAGAAGTTCAGCTCAGAGACAACAAACTCTTGGGATCTCATCAAACTTCTTGCTCTTTTCTGACGTTAAAATGTATCAAAGTATTTATTTTATCACCAGTCTGATTGTTTCTGTCTCAGTCCAAAGCAGAGACGTTCTTCAACAGCTTCAACAGCCTTATTACTGCTCTGTGCTGCGTTCAGGTCCTCCTGACAGGAACGGTTCTATGGGCTAAAGTCTCTGTCAGTGAGAAAATCATCTCCATAAATGTGAGTAAATGAGACTTTCCCCTCCATCTTTATCTACTCTGAGCCAGAAAGGCCTCCAGACCCTTCAGCTCTTCTGTTGAAGGCAAAGCTGAACGTCACAGAGAGAAGTCATTCATTTATCGTCATGTTTCAGGGGAGGGAGAAACAGCGCCATCAGGTGTTCAAAGAGGTTACTGCGCCTCATAGACGGACGTTTAGAAAACAGACTCTACTTTGACAGAAGCTGCTTCACGTTTTCACAACAGAGCCGAGCCTGGCTGAGAAATCACCAGGTGGAAGCAGAGGTCCGCCTCAAGGTCTCAGAGGCTGAAACCAGATTAATTTCTGCTGTTTGCTTAGAAAAACTTAGAAAAACTGATGAGTTCATTGATATTTATAGAGGTAAAAACTAACGGCGTTAACACGACGGTCCCCAACAGTCCATAGTCTGACCGCCTCAGGACCTCCATCCTTCAGTCTACTGATGAAGGCCGTCTGCAACTAACTAGACGGGCACAGAGATTCCTGAAGGTCCAAAATCACAACACAGACCATTCTGAATGAATCAAAGCTTTTATTTCATGATGGAAAAAATCCAACAGCAGAAAACAACAGACCCAGAGCATGTTGCTTTGAGTTATGGAAGCGTTGTTGGAAAGTGAAGATGATCCTGGCCCGACTTAACGCCCCTTGTTTTTGCTAGCAGAAGCTCCTTTGCTAGCAGAAGCTCCTTTGCTAGCAGAAGCTCCTTTGCTAGCTGAAGCTCCTTTGCTAGCAGAAGCTCCTTTGCTAGCAGAAGCTCCTTTGCTAGAAGAAGCTCCTCCACTGGCAGAAGCTCCTTCGAGGGGGATTTCAGCTTTTTGAACCTTTGCAGTGTTCATGAATGCAGAGTAATTCTCTATAAAAGCATTATTCTCAGCTTGGGCTAAGACGTGAAACTCAGTGGCAATTTCAAAAATGTTCTCTCGTGCATCACCTCCTGCATTAAACTCCATTTCCCATCTTCTAAACACACAATTCTCTCTTTGGAGAAGTCCAAAAAGGTTGATTTTCTGAGAGTCAGTCATTTCTTTATAAGAGGTACCCACAGCGCCGCTGAATCCTCGCAGAGGTTTGTTGATCCAGGTTCCTCCATCAGCCATGGTGATGTACTCTTCATCAAACCAGAACCACTTACCATCATTCATAATCAGAGCCATGAGGGCCAGAGGGAAAGTCCGGAAATTTCTGGCAGATTCAGCGATAACTGAAGCTGTGAAATACCAGGTTGTTAACAGCAGATTATTTCTCTTTGGGTTAGGTTCAACCTGAAAAAATGTCCTCACATTAAAAACAAAATTCTTTTGCTCGTCTGTAGGTTTTATTTTAAGGTTATTATCCTTAACATAAAATCTTTCTCTAATTTTGTCATAATTTTCTATGCCTTCTTGATTTAGTTGATTAATCATTTTCTCTATAACATTCCTATCATCACCTTCATCAAGCCTTTTTCCAGCTGGGTGGACATACAGACCATCATGTGTAACCTGGAAGATCCAGCTGTTGATCAGAAGGAATGAATCTTCTTTTTCTCCATCCTTGCCATAGTGACGAATGATGTTTCTGATGTCTCCTCCATTTTCAATCATATAACAGTTTTCTAAATATGTTTTTAAATCTGTTATCCATTCAAATCTCCCATTTTGATCTCTTTTTCCCAATAAATAGTTTTCTTGATTGTTTAGTTCACCAACTTTCCTCGGTTCTGGTTGTTCTGGATAAAACAGTGCCCAAGTCAGACTTTCAAGTATCTTGAAATCCTGTTCTACTTGTTCAACTTTGTTTTGATCAACGTCCTTATAAACTTCTCGATCAATAAAGGTTGTTGGTTCTGCTGGCCAGGCTTCTCTGTAGAGTTTTCGGTCATTAACAGGATCACCTAAGAATCTGGTGTGATTGGTGAGAACCTGGCGTCCGGTGCGGTCCGACTCCTTCCTCCGTATCTCTCCCTTCCTGCCAACAGTCAGAACCACCTTCTTGGTCTGATCTTCAGATCTCCACTGGGCTCCACCTGCAGAGACGTCCTGACTGATGACCTCTCCTGTCTCTGTGACCTGGACCACAGCGGTCCACAGGTGTAACTCCGTCTCAATGCCGGCTTCATGGAGCTTCTTCAGCAGAGCTTCTCTGAACCGGCGGTCCGATCCCGCGTCACAGGCCAGAACTGTAGTAGTCTGGATCTTCTCACTGGTCCTGGAGATGCTTTGGATGATCCTGGCCACATCTTGGTAGCTGTAGCCTGATACTCTCATCTCTCCTGAATGGTCTCTGGCTCCATGGCCCACCAGAACCAGGCTGCTGTGTTCTGACAGAACCAGGGCTTGACCTTGGACCTGTTGAAGCCTCTGCTGGGGACCAACAAGCTGAACTGAACTAACTGCTGGATGTTTGTCATAAAGAGAAGCTGCAGCTCTTCTCACCACCTCATCATCTTCTAACATCAGGATCTGCTGCTGGTCAAACTCTACGATGGGCTCATCTGCTCTCTGAGAGGTTCTGGAGCTGCAAACCGGGTTGTTTTTCCCAAATCTTCCATTGTTACTTTCATTATCAGACAAAATCCTAAAGTTTTGTCTGCAGCTCTCTAAGGTCTCAGCAGAAGTTAGCAGCCCATTTTCTGTCTGCTTTTCCTTTATTTTGGCCCAGAAGGTGACGAAGTTCTGAAAAATAAAACACATGATGTGAGCTCCGTTCGTTCTATACATCCATTAACCTCAATTAACCTGGCAGTCATGGTTTAGGACTGTGAGAGGAAGCAGGAGTTCCCAGAGAGAACCCACAGATGCACAGGGAGAACACGCAGAAAGACCCAGGCCAGGATTTGAACCCACAACCTTCTTGCTGTTTATCTACCGTATTCTCTTGCTTCACAACTAAACAAATCTTGGGTTAAAATCAAATCAGCGGAGCAGGAAACTTTGTCAAAGTCAAGACATTATTGTTTTGAATATTATGAATATTTAGGACTTTTCTGTGAATTAAACAAAATGTGTTGCTGTATTAACAGCAGAGAAGCAGAAACGTGATATTTAGCATTTTTAATATTAGTTTTTGCAACTTAGCTAAAGTTCAGCAGCCAGAACTCTGAACAGCAGCCAGAACTCTGTCCTTAAAACATCTTTTTTTGACCCGTCTAAGGGGATAGTCTAATTTTCTGAGACACTGAATGTTGGGTTTTCTTAACCTGTAGCCATAATCATCAAAACTAGAAAGACGTAAAGCTTGAAATATTAACTGTCATGAATCTCTATAAAATAACTGTTTCATTTCTGAAATGGCAAAAATATTACAGCAGATGTCTATAAACAGAATTTACCAACCTGCTTATTGCTGGTGACCCAAGCAGAGAAGTTTCCACACCCATCATGTAAACTCAAAGGATTCTGGTCCAAACTGATGGAGAGACAAGATTTTATTCTAAACATGTTTGCCAGGTGTGGATGGTGGCTGTCTGATGAAATTAGTGACGTAGGAGGTAAGTTATTAACTATCTGAGTAAAGAAACAATGTTAAATCTGTTGAAAAACATTAAATATAATAACTGTTGTGTATGTTTGTGAGGTCATCTAGCAGAATACTGTCAATGAATGGTTTCATATTGTAGTCATGAGGTTCACTCTAATTTAAAATGTCGTCAGTTCAGGTGTTTGTCATCAGTCAGTGACTGCGGGGGGGCTCTGACATTAACTACAGGGTCAAACTTCAGGGCCACATGTGGATTATTAATCCAGCTCTGACCCAGACCTACGCTCATTCTGGAAACGGGGAATTTGGCGACGCAGATGGTGAAGTGGTGAATCGCAGCCAAACTGCATCATGACTCCTTTCAAACTTCAATTTCTCTCCGTATCAGACTTTAATCATAGATCGACTTCATCGTAATCTTTCACAGCTGCTGTGTTATTCATGCTGGTCCTGGTGATCCATGAAGAGCTTTAAAGTAAACGAGAAGATCTCCATAAGCCGTCTTCAAACTTAAATAAAAGTCTACACAACACTTTATCAGAGTTTTCTACCATCACATCTCCCCGATGATCACCAGGTGTTCCACAGATGAACACATTATTCTGACAAGGTGGGAAGGAATTACTTTAATTGCTGTTAGCAGTCAAACACTCGTGCATAATTCTGCACGGTGGATTGGCAAGATCCTCTTAGCAGGAAACGCAGTTTCAGAGATCAAATATTTCCTGACCAATCATGAGGAGAGGTCGATATGCTGCCTTAGACTGTTCTGCTATAACCTGCAGGGGAGATTGGCTACAGCCCCCCCCCCCCTCCCAGGTGCTAGAAGGCTGCTCTCCATCCCCCAGAGCATAGTGGGCCTCTGTTCACTCCCATGCAGCTCTCCTGAGAGACCCCACGCCTAACGCTAACCAACCATTGATGAAACAGGTTTGCTCTGTCAGTAGCACACCACACAGGAACAGACTTCACTCAGAACGGTTCAGTGAACCAGCCTTAAAAGACGGACTTTTTTAATTTTACTGTTTTGTTTCTTTCACCATCAGCAGCAGCGTGGGCCCCTTCATAACCGGGGGCCCAAGTCCCCCCCCCCCCCCCCGCTTTAAGGGTTTACAGTTCTGGTTTGAAATCACATAATTTAACTTGAGTCCTAATAGAAAATACCAGTGGCCAGTTATTATGATTCTTAATCAAGCAACAATCTTCATATCTTATTCAGACTGAAAACATTCAAATTTGCTCTGCAACATACGAAATAATCTAACATTGATGAAATTATGACTGTTACAGAAACAAAAGTGTTCGCCTTTATTCAACACTTTCATATCCTGTCAACTTAAACCTCAAACATTAATAAATTATTAGAATTTAAGTGATAAACCAACATACAGTTGGACCTGATTGAGAAGCTGAAGGAAAATATTTCTTTTTTTTTATCATTTTTCACAAACATGTTAGATTCCTTTGTAGTTCACTTGGATAGAATAAAGTGTTCAGTGCATTTGTATTCTCCTCCCCTGAGTCAGAACTCTGTAGAACCGCCTCTCTCTACAGGTCCAGCTCCAAACTAAAGCTTCAGCTCATTCTTCTGAACAGAACCAGTCTTGTTACAGAACCTGAAACAGAACCAGGTCAAAGCTCAGGTCCAGATTCTGCAGATTATTGCCCCTGTACATTTATTCAGGGTCACCAACTGTCCCGTTTTAGCCGGGACGCTTTGAGCCACATTGAAGTGTCTCGTCTCTGACCCTCTTTGTCCGCATTGTAACTGCAGCCTGTAATTAGTATAAACCAACACTAGATGGCGCCCTTACTTTCCTGGACCTACAGAAGGAAGTCGCATCGAAACAAAGCCCAGTTTTGCGTCTCTGACGGATTAAGATTTATTCCCTGGAATGCCCTTCAGATTTCTAACTGTAACCAAATTTTGTGTAACTTCCGAACGGATGAGTTGAGAATTTTAGATTTCCAAATGTTGTAGTTACAATTTATCTTGCTAAGTTCGAAAAGGAGGATAATAAGCACAAACAACCATATAGTCAAGAAAATGAACAGGCTGTTTAATACAAAGAAATTAAACAGATTCTTATTGTAACGTTTTTTTAACAGAAAGTGTCCACTCTTATTATAACAAGCAGTGTGTTTCTTTTAATCCGGATTCCTTATTGTTCAGTTCCTTTCTTTAGTTCAATACTTTAAATTTAAGTCAGTCAGTCAAGTCTTTGTCAAATGTAATAGTCATGTGTTTCTTTGGATCCAAAAGCTTATCTCAATCCAGTGCAAAGCAGGCAGCGGATCCAGCAGTCCCAGGTCTTGGGTGGAAACCTGGAGCTCAGCACATCCAATCCAGGCCTGCGATGGTAGGCAGCTGGACAATGTTCCAAGTTGAATGTGGTTCTAAAAAAACCAACCTGCATATATATATAGAACTTTAATTAACTATTAAAGTCCAAAAATATGCAGGAGCAACAAATCCCGTTTATCACAAAAAATAATATTTAACTAATGGCAAGCTTGCACAAAAACACATCACTGTATGCAAACCATTATAAGTTTGTACATAACACAAATGTAATACAGTGAGAATCATTCAAATATTCCAGGGTTACAAATTTCTCCAATTGGTTTTATGTTTCTCTTTTTTTTCTTGTTGAAACATACAAGCAGTAATGCCTGTGACTCCATTTAGCATTAGCTTCATTTCAGGTTGCAAAAACACATCACAACACTCACCGGAGAAAATCACAGCAGAAACACATTGAACTGCAAAAATCCTGGTCACTTCTCTTCTCTTCTGTGAACCGTTACCGAAATTCAACAGAATTTATCATATAATGTGCTTTCTTCTTATTTTTTTCCAGCGTTCTATAGCTCAGCACAACGTGCTGCAGCCAGCTACGGTTTTCTTCTTCTACTCTTTTTTCTCTGCTGTCTAACCCAGAGGTTAAACTCACAAGCCACCTACTGGCCGTTTCGGGTAGCAAAAGAAAACACAAAATTAAAATATAACCCGATTTGCCGGTGCATTAAATTACCAGACAAAACCAATAAAACTAAATATAAAATAATACTGACAATATTACACACATATATGGGGGTTACATCCTCCCCCCCATTAATGTCATGCGTCCCTGCATGTCAGTATCTCCTAAACATCAAACCCAGGGTCATAAAAGTCACTTTCAAGAGCTACTTGTAGTGCTTTGTCTAAGCCACCAAGTAAAGACTGCATAACTACCACAAGGGGGTTTCCTAAGGATGGGTAGGTCAGTCTCTTGGGACGGGTTCTGTCTCTTGCAGATCTCCTTACTTCAACATTCTCTTCATAATCGTCTGTTCCAACAGGGATAGTAGTGGATGTTTCAGGGCTGTCAATATTTATTATTACATGGTCTGGTGGTTGTTTGGACATTTGGGGTACGGGCGACTGTGGTAACTCACTCCTGAGTTGCTTCTCTTCTGAAATGGTTTCTTTTGGCACTTGTGGCTCAAATGGTGAAGCTTCAGGATTAAGTTGTGGCACTGAAACATGTTTGGTTGTCATATCCAGTTCTGAGTTGCCAGTTTCTGTTCTCTCAGTGGCAAGTTCATTTGTGTCCAACATCTGGTTTCCTGGTTCAAGTTGCATGTCCTTGTCCTGTTCTTCATCGTTTCTGGTTCCTCCATCCGTCACCATTTGTATGGGAGGATAGTGGTAATATTCCACATCTTCATCATCACTGTCCGGCAGCAAATCCTCTGGAATTTCATTTCCAGCGTCTCTGTTTGTTGCACTTGACTGTAGTCTTTTAGACTTCCTTGTTTGTTTTTGTGTTATGGGCTCAGGTTGCTCCTTTGTAACTGACAAAAACCCACAGGGCAATAACAAGTCTCTATGCAAGACTCTTTCTGGACCTACAGCATCAAAGGGAGCAACTACATAAACAGGGAGGTTTTCTATCTGTTTGATCACTTTGTAAACCGTGTTAGTCCACCTGTCGGAAATTTTGTGTTTCCCACGGAGACCAACATTTTTTACTAAGACACGATCTCCCACTTCAAGCTTAGACTCCCTGACTTTGTTGTCAAACCTCTGTTTGTTGTAAGAGGCGGCCTTTTCGCTATGTTCAACAGCAAGTTTGTAGCTCTCTGTCAAACTTTCTCTGAGGCCTTTCACATACTGACTATGTGTTTCTCCCCTCCCACTCGGTTTGTTGAGTCCAAATGCAATGTCAATGGGCAAGTTTGGTTGTCTCCCAAACATGAGCTGATAAGGTGAGTATCCTGTAGTGTCATTTTTTGTGCAATTATAGGCATGCACCAATGGCTGCACAAAATCTTTCCACCTTAACTTATCCTCCTCCTGCAAGGTGCCCAACATGGCAAGGAGTGTCCTGTTAAACCTTTCCACAGGGTTGCCACGTGGATGGTAAGGTGTCGTTCTTGTTTTTTTTATCCCAAGCAGATTGCATAGCTCTCTGATCAGTGTGGACTCAAAATCCCGGCCCTGATCACTATGCAATCGCTCTGGCAGGCCATAGTGAATAAAAAAATTACTCCACAAGGCTTTAGCCACGGTTTTTGCTTTTTGGTCAACAGTAGGCACTGCCACTGCATACTTGGTGAAATGGTCAGTGATTACAAGTATATTTTTTGACCCCTTTTCATCAGACTCTAAGGACAGGTAGTCCATGCAGACCAGCTCCAGCGGTCTGCTGGTACAAATGTTCACCAGAGGGGCACTACGTTCAGCTCTGGCTTTTTGTCTGACACACCTCTCACATGTGTGTACTTTGTTGTTTATGTCAGTGAGCATGCGTGGCCAATAAAAGCGTGCACGAACTAGGTCTGTGGTGCGATCCACACCCATATGCCCAATACAGTCATGTAATCCCTCTAAAGCCGCATTTCGAAAAGTCCTCGGCAGAACTAGTTGGAAGGATGGTACACCATTTAGAAGTCTTTTCCGGTAAAGCACCCCATCTCTCATGACTAATTGGTCCCATAGTCGTAACATGAGCTGGACCTCTCTGTCTTCATGTTGCTGTGTTCTGTAAGGTGGTCTCCTCCCCCCCATTAACAAAGATATGACTCTGCTTATGGATGGGTCTTTCTCCTGCTCTAAAGCCCAGTCACGTTGAGACATTTGTGGTAAAGTGCAGGAGCCAGGTAAAACGTCCGTATGGCTGTACTCTGGTGGAATAACATTGGCATCAATAGCAACACACTCAACAAAGCCAAGGAAGGGCGACTCAGACTGTGGTTGAAATTCTGAGTGGGCACTGTGACGTTGGCATATTGCACGTACCACTTCTGGAGAGACAGTTATGTCCTGCTTAATGTCAGACATGAACCGGTCAATCCGGTCATCCTCATCTTTAGCAGAGTTGTCCATTTCATCTTGTACATGAGGCCTGCGGGAAAGACCGTCCGCATCTTGATTTGCCTTTCCAGCCCTGTACTGAATACGAAAATCAAAGGTGGCAAGTGCAGCCAACCATCTGTGACCAGCTGCATCTAATTTGGCAGATGTCAGGACATATGTTAAAGGATTATTGTCCGTCACAACAGTAAACTTGGCACCATAGAGATAATCGAAAAACTTGTCCGTTACTGCCCACTTTAGGGCAAGGAACTCAAGTTTATGTGTTGGATATCTTTTTTCGCAGTTTGACAGACCCCGGCTTGCAAAAGCTATCACTCTCAGATGTCCATCTTGCTCTTGGTAAAGAGCTGCACCAAGTCCATGGATGCTTGCATCCGTATGAAGGATGTAGGGCTGTTTAGCATCTGCAAAGCCTAAGACTGGAGCTGTCGTCAGTTTGTGTATCAGAGTGTTAAAGGATTCGTCACACTTTGCAGTCCACTTATCAGCAAAGGGTCTCTTTGGGTCTATGGTAGAGCTGTGCTTTGCTCCTGCTCTGTTAGTCCTTCTGGGGGGGTAACAACCTGCCGTGAGATCATTTAAGGGCCTTGCGATTTTAGAATAGTCCTTGATGAACCTCCTGTAATAACCTGCAAACCCTAAAAATGACTTGAGCTCTTTTATGTTTCTGGGTTTTGGCCAGGTGGTGAGGGCAGCTATTTTTTCAGGGTCAGTCTCCACGCCCTTCTCTGAGACAATGTGACCGAGATATTTAACGGATGTCTTGAAGAAATGGCACTTATCTGGGGAGAGTTTGAGTCCAAATTCTCTGAGTTTTGACAGAACATGCATGAGACGCTCCTCGTGCTCCTCCAATGTATTTGAGAACACAATGAGGTCATCTAGAAAGACTAGGACCTCTTTGAGGTTAAGACTTCCCATGCACCTTTCCATAACACGTTGAAATGTGCTAGGCGCATTAGTGACTCCCTGGGGCATTCTATTAAACTCCCAAAATCCCATGGGAGTAACAAATGCTGTCTTATGTTTGTCACTTTCTTCAACCTCTACTTGATAATATCCAGACTTTAGGTCCATAACAGAAAACCATTTTGAGCCTGTTAAGGCTGAAAAAGCTTCTTCAATGTTTGGTAGGGCGTATGCATCTTTGATGGTTTGGTTGTTTAATTTTCTGTAATCGATGCATAACCTAATAGCCCCATTCTTTTTTTTAACCACCACAATCGGGGATGCGAATGGACTCTCAGATTCACGAATAATGTTGGCCTCACAAAGTTCTTTTAAATGCTGTCTGACAGCTTCATAGTCCGAGGGGTGTATAGGTCTGGGTCGTTGTTTGAATGGAGTTGCATCCGAAAGTCGTATGTGATGCTTCACAGCAGTTGTGTGTCCAAAATCCAAATCATGCATGGCAAAAACACCTGACATTGAGTTTAGTTTATCTATAATCCTCTGTCTCCACTCTTCAGAGAGTGGGGTGTCAGTTAAGTCAAACTTAAGTGGGCTGGCTGCAGTGGTTTTGACGTTATCAACCTCAGCAGCAGATTTTGGAGACTCTGAGGTAGTCTTTGTGTTAGTACTCAAGCCTGAAGCTAAAGAGCACACTGACAAGGGGGCATACAGCTCAGCCACTGTTTGACCAGCAGGGATTCTGATTGTATGAGCACTCTCGTTCTTGATCAAAATAGGAAGTTTAAAAGAAGCCTTTGAGGGAGCTGTCATAACATAGTTACAAAATAGGAAACCCCCAGGTAAGCTTGATGCTGTGGGTTCTACTAACAGAGGGCTACCTGGGGTTATGTCAACATGTCTGGCATAGCCTGTCAAGACAGCTTTTTCGCCAGCTGGTACTGCGACACATTTTTTGCTCAACAGCTTAACTTTTCCTGTTT
Organism: Fundulus diaphanus; assembly: GCA_037039145.1. Taxonomy (NCBI): domain Eukaryota; kingdom Metazoa; phylum Chordata; class Actinopteri; order Cyprinodontiformes; family Fundulidae; genus Fundulus; species Fundulus diaphanus. Next base: position 6,964,008 of record CM073127.1, on the reverse strand, counting down.
TTCCACTCCCCTTATCAACTTTGACCCTATTGTACATGGTTTGGATGACTGGAATGTTGTCATGGCTCATCTGTCTGACAATTGTGTCTGGCTCTTTGTAGGATGTGAATGTTTCATAAAGCACATCCAAAACATTTGTCCCTATGAGAACTGGAACTTCTTGGTTTGATCTACAGTCTGGTACAATGAGTGCTAGGGTATTCACTTCCTCAGGTCTCCCAGTAACTTCTTTTGGAAAGCACAAGTTAAGTTCTATATAACCCAAGTAGGGTACTTGCTGACCCCCTGCACCCTCTATGTCAAGCAAATTGGTCACCGACTGAATCGGGCGTGCAGGTAGGTGTAGTCTGTGAAATGTCTCTGATACTGTGGTCACCTGGGAGCCAGAATCTAAAAGGCACACGCTGGGAACCCCATCAATAGTTAAGCTGACAGTACGTTTTGATCCTACCAGAGCATTCAAAAGGGCCTCCTCTGATAAGGCTGAACAAGAGTGGGTACTGTCACTTATTTGTTTAGGTCTTTTGTTCTTTTGGTTATCTTGTGCTGGCTTTAGACTTTGCTCTGAATTGGGACTAAACCCTGGTAAGGCCTCAGTATGCCCCTCTACTGAAACCCCGTCCAGTTTAAAGCCGGTGCATATTTGGCTTGCCATTCTTGCTGTTTTGCCTTTAATTCTTTGTACTTTTTGTCAACAAGGTCTTTGTTTGGAGTATTGACGCACTCTCGAGCGATGTGATTATTTTCACCACATTTAAAACAAAACCATGCTTTTGGGGCTGACCTGGGTATGGGTTGATGTGCTTGCAGTTCTGCAAAATGTGCTGTTTGGGGTTCTGGGGCCGTGGCATGTTTCTGCTCATGTTTCTTTCGTCTTTGGGCTCTTTTTTCAGTTAACTGTAGTTTAAGTTCAGCCACTTGTTTCCTTAAGTTCTCAGTCTCTGTTATATATTTCTGCATTAGATCTGTGTCCTGATTAGTTGTGGGGGTGGAATCTGGGATGCAATGAAACTGGGCAAGAGGTTTTGCTTTACACCCTCCAAGGTGACGTTGCATTCTGTCTATTTTTAGGGATCTTCTTTCTTCTTCTGTTCTTAATTCAAGAAGCAGCTCTGAAAAATCTGGGGCAGGATCACCTCTCAGTTTCTGTTGTAGGGTCAACAGTAAAGTCTGGTCCCAGCAACCCCGCACAAACTGTTTGTAAAGTTGTCTATTAGCATTGGCCTCACTTACACCACCCCGTCTGACCGCAGTGCTAAGGAGTGTTTGCAGTCTCTGGATGTATTCAGATGCTTTCTCACCTGCATCCTGATGAGTACTGAGGAACTTGGCAAAGATCTCCTCCCCATCGTCGACGAGACCATAGGCTGACTGGAGAAGTTTTACATAATGTTGAGGAGGTGAATGAGAGCCCAGTTGTTTTACAATGTCTGCTGCGGGTGACAGTAAGCTCTCCAGTATCAGTCTTCGCTGCACATCTATTGTATAGCCATCCTGAAACATAAGTTCCACATGTAAACACCATGTTTCAAAATCCACTTCACCAGGAGGTTTAGGCAGTCTGCCTGAGAAGGAACGCAGTCTCTTGGAGCCTAGTCCTGTCGAGGCTTCACTCTTAATGACATGCTCCACTATTATTCGTTGGACATCTGGTGGGTTCAATATGTCAGGGTCTAAGCTTGTGGTATTGCCCTTAGCTTGTTCTTTTGGTCTTACTGCCTTTCCCTTACTTGTCCTCTTAAGCTTTTCTGTTTCACCTTGTGGTTTGGAGACAGATTTTGATGGCTTACTGGGTGGAGGTTGTAATTTTTGAGGACTGAATATAATAGATGATCCACTGCTGTCTGATTCACTTCCAGTACTATCTGAACTACCCTGTTCATTCTGCACAGTTTTAAAGGAACATGTGGCTTCAGTGTTTTCATTAATGGCTGAAGGGGACAGTGTGGGGGTAGTTAAAACCTCAACTCTATCCAAACACCATTTTGAGACTGGGTTCTTAGGACACTGTATCACAGAGGGAAAGCTGATGCGCTTTAGCGACTCTTCTGAGTCAAACTCGACAATTACTTGAAAGTCTTTGAGTCTCACTATTTTGCTGACACTGCCATATACTGATACAACCTCTACAACATCTTTATCGGTATCATCATCAAGTATGCCCTTCAAAAGAATAGATTTTCTGGCATTTACACCATACTCTGTCCCAATGTCAACAACAGAAGCCATATTTTTGGCTGGTTATCATCAAAGTCAAAAGGATTACTTAGCAACTCTTTATATTGGTTGTTTATAGCACAAAATCCTCCTGGCTCTGGCTCGCCACTTATGTAACCAAATTTTGTGTAACTTCCGAACGGATGAGTTGAGAATTTTAGATTTCCAAATGTTGTAGTTACAATTTATCTTGCTAAGTTCGAAAAGGAGGATAATAAGCACAAACAACCATATAGTCAAGAAAATGAACAGGCTGTTTAATACAAAGAAATTAAACAGATTCTTATTGTAACGTTTTTTTAACAGAAAGTGTCCACTCTTATTATAACAAGCAGTGTGTTTCTTTTAATCCGGATTCCTTATTGTTCAGTTCCTTTCTTTAGTTCAATACTTTAAATTTAAGTCAGTCAGTCAAGTCTTTGTCAAATGTAATAGTCATGTGTTTCTTTGGATCCAAAAGCTTATCTCAATCCAGTGCAAAGCAGGCAGCGGATCCAGCAGTCCCAGGTCTTGGGTGGAAACCTGGAGCTCAGCACATCCAATCCAGGCCTGCGATGGTAGGCAGCTGGACAATGTTCCAAGTTGAATGTGGTTCTAAAAAAACCAACCTGCATATATATATAGAACTTTAATTAACTATTAAAGTCCAAAAATATGCAGGAGCAACAAATCCCGTTTATCACAAAAAATAATATTTAACTAATGGCAAGCTTGCACAAAAACACATCACTGTATGCAAACCATTATAAGTTTGTACATAACACAAATGTAATACAGTGAGAATCATTCAAATATTCCAGGGTTACAAATTTCTCCAATTGGTTTTATGTTTCTCTTTTTTTTCTTGTTGAAACATACAAGCAGTAATGCCTGTGACTCCATTTAGCATTAGCTTCATTTCAGGTTGCAAAAACACATCACAACACTCACCGGAGAAAATCACAGCAGAAACACATTGAACTGCAAAAATCCTGGTCACTTCTCTTCTCTTCTGTGAACCGTTACCGAAATTCAACAGAATTTATCATATAATGTGCTTTCTTCTTATTTTTTTCCAGCGTTCTATAGCTCAGCACAACGTGCTGCAGCCAGCTACGGTTTTCTTCTTCTACTCTTTTTTCTCTGCTGTCTAACCCAGAGGTTAAACTCACAAGCCACCTACTGGCCGTTTCGGGTAGCAAAAGAAAACACAAAATTAAAATATAACCCGATTTGCCGGTGCATTAAATTACCAGACAAAACCAATAAAACTAAATATAAAATAATACTGACAATATTACACACATATATGGGGGTTACATAACTTTGCTTTGTTAGACAATTCCCTGTTCTTAATATAGCAAATGTATGACTTAGCATGAAAATTATGATTTTATCCTCAGAAATGTTTTTGACGTCAGAGAAAATGTCAGTTTTTCTGGCAGACACAAGAAATTAAACCGAAAATCAATATGAGTTTTTGTAGAAATTTACTCCCCCGTGGCCAATAATTTATTTTCTTTGACCTACAAAAGCCCGAATTTGATTTTCTTTCTGGAAATTCTGAGAATAAAGTCAGACAGTTGTTTGGACAATTGCTTCAAAGTCCTGACGACACAAGATTCTGAAGCAAAAACAGAAACAGACTCCCAGCCCTGCAAGGGGGACTCCAGTCTCTGGTTATTTTGGGGGTTGCAGGATGAAAAGTTTGGGAACCCCGGCCATATTCTATAGACGCCTGGTTGGCAGCCCTCGCTGAGGTACCTGGTTCCTGAGGAGAGGAGAAGATGTTCACTGGAGCGGAGATCAGTCAAGCCTCTGAACAGATGAAATCCACCAACATCTAGACTCAAGTTCTCCAGATCATCTGTCTTCACCTCTGCAAAGAAAAAAGCCATTTACCACACAGGGATTATTCTGAATAACATAAAGATAAGGATGGATGATGGTACAGGAACAATCTGCTATTTCTGGTATTTTATGCCAATCAGACATGAGGAGAAACCACAGCTGGAACTCTGTCAGACTCCAACAGTGATCATAACTGCAGAAGGTCTCTAAAAGGACTCATCTCATGTTTTAGGTTTATCATTTTATTCATAATTCAGATTGTTTGATAAAAACTCATTTAGGTGCTGAAAGTTGTGGATCTTCACAGCAGTGATGCCTGCAGGAAGCTGGTTTCCAACCTGAAACACAGTCAAGCTGGTATCAAAGTATAAAACTTAAAAAGAAGCATAACTTTTGATGATACAATCATTATGGTGATGGTTATTTTTTCACATAATTGCCCGTTTTCTATATTTATTCTTAATTTTTAATGAGATACTGCAAACAGAACCATCATGTTAAAATGTTTTTATGATTTAAAGATGATTTCTTACCAAACTCCTTGGTGAGGATGAAGAGGCTGAAGATGATCAACAGCTGCAGAGTTTTCATTTTCTCCTCCTTCCTCCTGGAAATGATCAGAAACAGACTAACTGATGGGTGTTAAGCAAGAAAACATCTTTTCCAACATTAAACCTCAGTTCAGCTTTTACTGAATCTCTAGAAATATGTTTTACACGACGTTCTCTCCTTATCAGTACATCAGTTTTTCTCCCATTAATTTTGTTAACCTGAACCAGAGGACGGACTTTTCTGTTTGAGTTTTAAAAAGTATTTATTTATAGTATTTCAAATAAATGTACATGTGGTCAAAATAAGTTCAGATGAGGTCAGAAATTTAAATATAAATAAAAGGAAGTTCTTGAATCAAGCTAAAATAATTAGTCTATGTGATGAACATCAGCTATGAGTGCAGGTTGATGTTTGAAAGAGAAAGAAAAGCCGTCCTGTCTGAGCATCGATCATCTCTACCTCGGACCAGGACTACATGTGAATGAAGGTCAGAGGAACGAGCTTTCAGTGGGACACTCCTGTGAAACGGTTCTGATCCAGCAGGATTTCACTGCAATCATTCTGATTTGCAGAATCAGAGGCATCTTTATTTTTCTTTGATGCATTTTAAAAATGACAATCATTTTAAACGTTGTTGATGCTGAGAAGCTTCAGGTTGATTCTTTAACCTCTTAAAACACAATAATCTGTCATTCAAACATTAAAAAAGGCTGAGAAAAGTTCCTCTTCAAACAAATATATTTGATCATCTGTAAACCTCATTCATAGATCTGTCAGGAGAGAGAAAAATATATAAATATAAATATAAGTCGATGTTTAGCCTAAAACTCTCAGGTTTTACTAAGTTGAGATTCTGTTTTAATGCTGACTCGTCATCAGCTGTGCAGAAGAACAACTTTCTATTAGACAGTTGGTTTGAAATTAAATCCTTCATGCATAACAGACACAGAAAAATGTAAGATATTAAAATAAATGTTCCTTAAACTGTTGAACTCACCCAGAGTCTCGAAGAGCCATGGCAGACTGAGAAGCAAGCGGTGAAATCCTGGTGTTTAACTACCAGCCCAGCTGGAAGATAAGCTTATTTGAATATTATAGTAATGTAAAATAAGCTCATATTAAAATTAGAGCAGCAGATGAAGTGAAGTTCTCTTTGTTTCACCCAGAATTACGGTTCAACAGGAACAACAGCTGCTAATTTCCCTAAATAAGCGTTCAGAGACGGTGCGACTACAGCTGGTTCCAGAGACCTTCTCTAACCGACGATGATAGAAATTCATCATTAATACAATGGAAACTGAAGCCAGGAAGATGATTCATAAAATGCTATTAGTGACTTTTAAGCTAAAAGACACGTTTTCTCTGCAGGAGAATCAGAACCAATCAGAATCTGGAAGATGGAAGCAGGTTTGAAGATATAAACTGTCAGTACTAAGACAGTCATGGTCCTGCTGAGCTTTCCTCCATCACTAAACACCAGCCACCATGATGCTCCACCCTTCCCCCATGATGGCTCCCCTCCCTGGGCTTCCACCTGCCAGGACCCTCCTGGACCACATCCAGATGCAGCTACCAGCTAAAAGATGTCTCCATGCTGCTGCCAGCAGGATATCCTGTGCAGACGCTGCATGGCTCTGAAGGTAACATCCTGCATGTTTAGATGTTTCTGAGGTTGGTGCAGGTTGTCCCTCAGAACTCTACACAGTTTGGAGAAGACATGAAGGACGGCCGTTTATTTACCAATCAACAAGAACTTCAGACAATGAGCTGCTCTCAGGCTGGATCAGGATAACATCTTGCTTAAAACTTTGTTTTACAGCATGAAGCTGCAGTGAAGCCTCAGCAGGAATTATTCAGTTATTCTAAAGTCTGTTGGATAACAAAGAACTGCTGATAGAGGGCTGTTATACTGGGTTCTGGAGGCTGATCACGATGCAAATGGGTTTCTGATCCCTGAAGCCATGAGACCTTCTATAAACAGAGATCAGAACATCATGGAAATCCTCCTCTGCTATCAGCTGCAAACTGTCAGCTTTCTCCAACTGTCTTCATGGATGGTTCCTGCAGAGTCAGACCAGTCACACCTTTAGCTGGCAGAATATAACCATGGACATGTTAAAGAGGTCCACAGACAGAGAAGCTGCAAAGTTCATCAGCAACCGTGTCATAAACAACCCATTCACAATGCAAATCCTGAGTTAAACAAAACATCATTTGATGAAATAACATTTTAAAGAATCATTCACTCAGTAAAATCTGTAACTTTAGCACACTTGATTTTATTAATCCTTCCTCTGGAAGTCGTAGTGATCGGTCGCTAAATGGGTTAATCCTAAGGTTATACAAAGACACCATTAAATGGACATTAACGATCCATATTAATGTGGTAATAACACTTATACCACTATCGAACGATGGTGGAGCAAAACAAAAACAAAAATGATGTTTAAAACGAACCGTAGTGGCGCGCTCATGACGCAGCGGTTAGCGCCACACACGGACAGAGGCCTGAGTCCTTGCTGCAGGTCGGATTCAACCCAGGTTTGAATCCGGCCTGCAGTCCTTTGCCGGGTGTCTCTCCCCCTCTTCCACCCCCCTGTCTGTCAACATACTGTGATTTATATCAAGCCACTAGAGCCATGAAAAATTCCCCAAAAAAACTTTGAAAAAATGAACCGTAGTTTCGTATCCGGGAAGAACGAATGTTACCCAGAAGCTAATAGCATTTTGCTAGTGGACACTCAGCGCTACTTAAGCTTTAAGCTCTATAATGAACAGAATAGAAAACACAAATATTAATACCCCATCAATGTGTAAAACCCTTATGGAAATAAAGTTTGTTAAAACTGTAAAACAACTCATATTACACCAACAACACAGTGACGTGCGGTAGGGTTCATAGCTGGTGAGGCACTGACGTCATCAGAGTCAGATTTACAAATACATACACTCTACAGCAGGGGTGTCAAAAATACGGCCCGGCCGGTTCCGGCCCGGTGGTTAAATGCATTATCCGTCCGACCCTCATCTTCCGCTTATCCGGGGTCGGGTCGCGGGGGTAGCAGCTTCAGTAGGGAGGCCCAGACGTCCCTCTCCCCAGCCACTTGGGCCAGCTCCTCCGGGGGAATCCCAAGGCGTTCCCAGGCCAGCAGAGAGACATAGTCCCTCCAGCGTCTCCTGGGTCTTCCCCTGGGCCTCCTCCCGGTGGGACGTGCCCGGAACACCTCACCAAGGAGGCGTCCAGGAGGCATCCTGACCAGATGCCCGAACCACCTCAACTGGCTCCTCTCGACGTGGAGGAGCAGCGGCTCTACTCTGAGTCCTCCCCGGATGACTGAGCTCCTCACCCTATCTCTAAGGGAGAGCCCAGACACACTACGAAGAAAACTCATTTTGGTGCTTGTATCCGGGATCTCGTTCTTTCGGTCACGACCCAAAGCTCGTGACCATAGATGAGGGTAGGAACGTAGATCGACTGGTAAATCGAGAGCTTCGGCTTTTGGCTCAGCTCTCTCTTCACCACAACGGATCGATACAGCGCCCGCTTCACAGCAGACGCTGCACCAATCAAAATGAAGGGTTGATCAAAGTTGGGAAATGCCATTATTGGAGGCGAAGTCAGTGCATCCTTAAGTGCTTGAAAAGCAGCAGAACAGTCATCTGTCCATTCAAAAACAACCAGTTTTTGGGTAAGCCTTTGCAGGGGCTGAGCAATAAAGGCCTAGTTATGTACAAACCGTCTGTAATATGAACACAGTCCAAAAAAGCACGCACCTCAGTTGGTGAGCGTGGAACAGGCCAATTTTTGATGCGTTCAGTGTTTACTGGGTCCAACGCCAGTCCATCTCGAGACACAATGTGCCCCATATACTTCACAGCAGGTTTGCAAAAGTCACATTTTTTTGGGTTTAATTTTAAACCTGCTTGTCGAAAACGAGTGAGAATGTCTGTGAGATTGCCTAGATGATCTTCAAAGGTTTTCCCCATGCAAATTATGTCATCCAAATAAATGACACAGGTTGTCCAGTGAAGTCCTCTTAAAACAAGCTCCATGAGCCTTTGGAAGGTTGGAGGTGAGTTCTTAAGCCCCATTGGCATGACCTTAAATTGGTACAAGCCGTCACCTGTCGTAAATGCAGTCTTTTGTCTGTCTGCCGGATCCATTTGTACTTGCCAGTACCCACTAGACATGTCCATAGTAGAAAAGTACTGAGAACCAGAAAGCGCGTCTAGACTGTCATCAACTCTTGGTAAAGGATGAGCATCAGTAATGGTGACAGAGTTTAGTTTACGAAAATCTACACAAAACCTGTAAGAACCATCCTTCTTTTTCACCATAACCACTGGGCTGGCCCAGGGGCTCGAACTGTCCTCTATCAAATCATGTGACTTAAGAGTTTCAACTTGTTGGCGAATTTCTGCCTTCATGGCTGGAGAGGTGCGGTAAGCTCTCTGTAAGATCGGGGTGTCACAGTTTGTAGCGATTTTGTGTGTCACTATGTCAGTTCTGCCAAAGTCATGCGAATGCTGACTAAACACATCTGCAAAGTCAGTTGTGTAAATCCTGAGAAAGTCTCCAGTCTTCATCCTCAAGCTTCGAGTCAAGACTCAAGTACGGCCAGCCAAGTCCATATCATAAAGCATCTTATATGTTGTCAAAAACTCCTCAAATGCCGTATCAACGTTATTTTTAAATGCTTCTATGCACTTGACCCTCATTTGAGATTAATTGATCTGTCTTTGGTTTTGGTGCTGTTACATTTATACAGTGTGACTACTGGGAATCTGTTTGGTAATGTAATTTATTAATAATCCACTCACTAAATTATTCTCCACATCATTTGAAAAGATATGAATCAGTGTTCGACCAGATCTAGTGATTTTGGGATAAAAGCCAATGTTGTTCGTAGTATTTCTAAAGTTATTAATAACACAACAGTTTATAGAAGATTATTAAACTGATAATAATAATCCTTAATATTATGAAAATGTACAAACTTCTGCTGTAGAAATCAATGTTTGAATTTTGTGTCTGAATTAAACAGGTCAGATATATAATATTGAAACAATGTTGATATGAAATATCTACGCTTCCTTCTGCCAGAAGAGTAAACATGTTTTACTCTTCTGGCATTTCAGAAACATTAAATTAAAATCTAACAGACTTTTAAAAAGCTTCTTTCCCAAACTTTGAAGGTTTGTCGCCCCCTGCTTAGTCCAGTTCATAGTCAGTCTCAGCACAAGCTGTGTTTTAAAGCTAGGGTCGACGATTTTTGCCGAAGTTTCCCAAAGTCCCTTTTTGAATAACTGCGCAAAACCGTCTTCAGAATCAGAATCAGAAATACTAGCAGCGGAGAGTTATGAGCACTCTACACCATAACAATCTGGGAGTGCTAGTGATAGGGGAGGCATAATCCTTTAATATGTTATGAGACAAGCTTTCCGGTCAGCTTTAAGTCTTTGCTGGCTCCAAATGGCGAAATCCAATATTCCAAATTAGTTGGCCTTTTCTGCGTTTCACTTCCAGATATTATCCTATCTCCCCTTGAGTTCAACCACCGAAGCCAGTCTGCGTTCCACCACATCCAGCTTTTCGGCTCTGCTCCTCCACCTTCCAGATCTGTCCGTTCACCGCCTTAGTGAGCGCTTCATATGCAGCCGGCAGCCTGATGTAGAAATCCAAGTATCATGAATCCAAACATGTATACGTCTCCACGTCGAAAGACACACCATATTCCATTCAAGAATATAGAATGTATCCCACAAAATGAGTCAAATCGGGACCGGACGGGTCCCCCTTTATGCTGCCCACCTGTCTAAAAAATTTGATCAATAGCATTGCGAGACCAGCTTACCAGATCCATGGTTTTCAGAGTTCGGGTGATATGAAGAAAGTGCTCAGAAAGAAAAGACATAGTAGCAGAAGCAGGAGAGGGGGGGGGTGAAAGCTGGGGAGGAGAGAAAAAACACGACCGACCTCGAAGAGAGACAGAACAGAAAAATCTTACCTGCTCTTCCACTATTCATGTAAAAAAATCTCCCAAATCCTCTCTGGTCTCATTTCTCTCCACTGGGGCTCCTCTTCTTCTTCTTCCTCTTCTTCCACTTCTCAGTCCTTTTCAAAGTCTACGGTGAGAGCAGCGGAGCACCGAAGCTAACACCGAAGCTAACCTCTAAGCCAGGGGTCACCAACGTTTTTGAAACTGAGAGCTACTTCATCGGTACCGTGTCATACGAAGGGCTACCTGTACTGACCTTTGAACTACAAGAGTCCATGTCTACCTTAACTTTCGGTAATAAAACATGTTTTAATGCTTTAGTCATTTTTAAATCTGTATAAATACAAGTATGATTAAAAAGAAGAGCAACTGAATAAAATAACACTTTAGATGCAGCTCACTGGAAGATTGTGCTACTTTTTTGAACAGGCTTGTGGGCACCACATATGGTCCTGGGGGGCACCATGTTTGTGACTCCTGCTCTAAGCTAACTACTAACCTAGCCGCTAAGCTAACTGGATAAATAAACACTAGAAGTGAGCAGCCAGCAAGCGGAAACCAAGAAGGAACGAGCCCGGTACGTAAACGCATCAGAATGATGGTATGTGGGACAACCAGTAGATAAGGTGATACCTCCAGAGCGTGAGGTTCAGAGGGGGGTGAGAGCAGGAACAGATCTCTGACCAATCCCTGCTCTTTGGACAGAACGGCAGGAATTGGTGGGAGTTTTTAGAGACCTGCAGCTCCCACGGAGATCTAATCATTAAACCTCATTTTTCTGAATACATAATGTATTTACTACTGTCAGGATGGAAGGAGAATTTTACCCAGTAGAACAAAAAGTGTTTCTGAACAGGATTACCAACTATAGCTTTAAGGCAGGGGTGTCAAACATACGGCCCGCGGGCCGGTTCTAGTCTGGCCCGGTGGCTAAATGCATCATTATTCAACAAAAAAAAATTAATTTTTTTTTTTTTTTTTTCCTTCCCCCAGTGTCCTGTCTGGCAATGTGGCAATAAGAATTGTTGTCTTAATGCCAAAAAGAGCTCATCAGATTTGACTTTCACAAGTGGAGCATTACTGCTTTTGCCATAGTGCTCCGCTTGATTTATGAATGTGAATAGTTTTATTATGATTCATGCGGGGAATATCTCAAATGATATGAACACTACAATGGGAGAGTAGGAGATGAAAGGAAGAACAAGAAGAAAAAAAGAAAAGGTGAAAGAAAGAGGAGATAAAAGGAAGAGAATGATAAAACAATTATTGAAAAAAACATGTACTTCGTTTAATTGAAAATCTGCAGTTCCTATATTGTCCACGAGGGGCGCTGTGTTTTAATCAGCAGATGGTAGCACTGAGCTTCAGATGTGGAAAATTGATTTTAAATCATTTCTTAATTTTTATCAGTTTGATGTATTTTGTCATGCAGGACAGTGTTTTTAAGTTCCAAAAAATGTGAATAAATGTTTTTCAACATTGTACAATCACTGTGATCAGTTCTTATGCATAATGCACAAGTAAATGTTTAACTGAGTAAAAGTATTGCTGAAATTCCACATACTTTTCTTAAAAACGCTGAGGTTATTCATAATATATTGTGTAAAAGTGAAATTCATTTAATATAAAAATCAACAACAAGTCCACTTTTATTAGTTCTATCTTGCAATGAGTTTACTCGTGTGGCCCTCTTGAGATTAGATTAAGTTGTATGCGGCCCCTAAACCAAAATGAGTTTGACACCCCTGCTTTAAGGACTACATGCTACATTATCACGTAGCTATGTTTTCTATTAATAATGTTTATATCCTTTTTCTTTGTGAAGGTATTTTTATAATACAGGTTTTGAGGATTTCCTATTTTCACCTCAGGAATATTGCCAAAGTTATCGCCATTGTAACTGATGTGCAGCTGCCAATTTTGTGAAATCAACTGAAGGATTCAGCCAGGATACCTGGAAAAACCCGGCTTGATCTTTTATCTTGGTTTTGTCAAACAGCTCCGTGGACGCTCTCCTTTTGGATCATTTCTGGGTTCTGATTGGTGGGTTTGCTATTATCATCACCGTTCTGCTTCCACTAGATAAACGTAACAAAATAGAAATAGACATAGAATACAATAAACTTTATATTAACCTAACAGATGATGACTGATCGGAACAACACCAACATTGTTGGGATGTTCCTGCGCTGATAAGAGCGACACAACAGAGAACTGATCAGATCTACAAACTGGTTCTCCTTCGTTACTGGATCACCTGCTGAGGTGCAGCCAAACCTGAAAGTTTAAAACTCTTACTTGATCTACAACTAGCAGTTGAGGAATAACTACAGATGACATATTTCACATTTTTTCTGCATTCATGAGGTGTGTCTGTCTGAACAAGCCTACTGTAAGACACACCAAGCAGCAGCTGTGTTTTCCTCTAAGTTTCCTAACTTCTTGGTCATTAATGCTAAATTGGATTTATGGATTTGTATGAAACGGTTCTTTCCAGGAACAACAAAACAACAAACAACTGCAAAGACTTTAAAACTAGATTTGGATGAAAGGTTAGAATTTACTGTCGATTTCCTTTAATTTCTAGAGTTTCTAAATTATACTTGCAGGCTCAAATATATACATACACCCCTCTAACATTTGGTCAAATGTTCTTTAGCGAGTTGCAGAGAAACCAAACGATGCTGCAGTAAGAATTTCCTTCCCCGCCTCCAAGCTTCGTTTCAGGGAGTCTTCAGAGAAACTCCTCCTCCACAGGAGGATCTAATCTCTGTAATAAAACCAAAGTCACAGCAAAGAAGCTCATTCTGGACAGCATCTTCATCATCATCATCGTCTGAGTGCAGCTTTTCTCTCAGAAACTGAAGGTTTTCAGGTGAGTCCAGCAAACAGCAGCTCTTTGGTCTGTGAACAAACATGATGTTCAGCAGGTTCACCTTTTATTCCAACATGGTTCCACCGTTCATGGTTTCATCAGGTTGTTGCAGAGTGATGGCAGGACGCAGGCAGAGATGGAAGCTTCTGCAGCTGCTGGTCATCTTCAGCCTCCTCATCTTCACCAACCACATCCGTACGGCACTTTATAACCTTTAATAAAGTCACAAACAGGATTTCAATCCTGGATTATTGACTCTTAGCTTGTGGAGGTTTTAACCTGTGCTGTAATGTTGCAGAGGTGAGAGGAGACGTCCAGGAGAAGCTGAGCCGTGACGTCGGAGCTGAACATCTCCTCCAAGGAGCGTCTGAATCCAGCAGGTGGCTGTTAAACCTTCTCACTACAGGCCTGCAGAGGTCCATGCAGATCCAGAGTCTGCAGAAGACTGCTTCTGTTTAACTGCAATATTCACATTTAGCTGGAATCAGATGAAAGAATGAAACGGTCCAAACGGACCTGACAACCAGAAGAAGCCTTGATTCATTTTAAATGACAGAAAACTGCAGATCCTGAATTGTTTCTGAAATCTGACAATTTTAGTCAGATAGGAGGAAAAACCTTTTAAAACTTAAACTAGTTTAGACTTAGATCTGAGTTCCAGGAATAGCTCTATGATCACTGTCATGTTTAGTTTGTAGTTTTCTGTTGATCATTTTCAGATAAAACAGAAATCCAGGTTCATTTTTGTTTTTTTTTCCTTCCAGACTGATCCCAGATCAGCTGCTGCTGCACAATGACAAGGTAAAGATTTTATCCCTATATCACAAACACTATGAACATTATCATGTCCTTTATATGGAGAGAAAGCAAAGCAAATAAAATCTGAGAATTAAATGTTTCTAAATCGTTGATCCTCTGAATCATTTCACATAAAAACCTAAATATAAATAATATAACTACAGTAAGTAGTAAACAAAACTACTTCAAAGTCAAGTAAAAGTTGAGCTTAAACAGTAAAAAGCAACAAATGGAAGAAATTTAAGATTACATGAGGTTTTAAGATTTAATGAGATTAATATCTAACATTATCAACAAATATTGGAAAGATCAGTTTTTAAATTTTAAAGATTTTGAAAGTCTGATTAAATAAAATTTTGTTTTATCTATATAGCCCACTTCACAATACACGTCCTCTCAAGGCTTTCATTCTCAGTTAGTGCTTTACTCTGAGTTTCACCTGTGGAAGTAAATAACTGTTAGTTTTGTCCTGACTGAGCTGAAGATATTTATTTTTAAGTTGTCCATGACTTCATGCATCAAATAGAGCTAAAAATGTTCATCAGTCCACTGAGTGTCAGGAGCTAAAACTGCAATGTAAAGCGGTGTGTCATCAGCATAGCCGTTAACTTTAATGTTCTGATCCTGTTTCTCTGAGGGCGAAGTGTAGGAAATAAAAAGTGTGAGGCCTAAACCTGAGCCTTGTTGAACACCAAATCTAAATTTCCACTGTTCAAATCAAAAAAGTTGAGTCCCTGTTGGTCTGATTCTGCAGGAAGTTGTATTTCTCTGCTCTCTGGTCCAGAAATTAGAGTAACTAACGTTGTTCAGATCCATACGGACGACTGAGGACAGAAGAACCTTTGGTGTCGTCTCGGTTCGATGACTGGACCTAAAACTGGAGTTTTCAAAAATGTAAAAAATCATCATGAATTAGATTAAAAAAAAGCTTTTCCAGAAATTTTAGTAAAATTTGTAAATATGGGACTCTTCTTTAAAGATTAAACATAT
Organism: Fundulus diaphanus; assembly: GCA_037039145.1. Lineage (NCBI taxonomy): Eukaryota > Metazoa > Chordata > Actinopteri > Cyprinodontiformes > Fundulidae > Fundulus > Fundulus diaphanus. The sequence continues at coordinate 6,948,747 of CM073127.1, read as the reverse complement.
GAAATAAAAAACATAATGAAATGTTATTTTTAATAAACCTGGTTGGAGTTCATGGGAACTAAACATTGACACTAATGGGCATAAATCATTGATTTACAGCAGGAACATAAAAATATGAAGGTAACTCATAAAAATGAATCAGAATAATTACTGGACCCAGACTTTAGAAATTAATCTAACCTTGTTTAAGATACAAACATTTTAATTTTATATTTTTCAATATTTCCTTTGGAACCTGATGATTCTTTTTGTATTATGAAGGAAACTAAAAATACCAAAAACTGTTGGTGTGAGAATAATTAATCAGCAGGAGTATTAATAGGAACATTATGGTTTATCTCAGCTAGAACTGAAGCAGAACTTTTTTGTGTTCTGACCCAAGCTTCTCTTCTATTTCCAGGATCTTGACGCCTTCTTGGTTGATTTCAACAAAGAGACGATGGAGGATTGGTGGCAAAGTGTTTCAGAGATCTCTGCCAGCGTTAGACAGAAAGTTCTGGTTCTGACAGGCAGCACCGACCCATCAGAGGGGAAAATGAGGCAGGAAAACAGCTTAGATCCTCAGAAACGTGTCCCAGTCAGCCTGAAGTTCCTAAACAATCAGTCCTGTGTGTCAGAGTTAGACGGCATCACTGAAGGAGAAATACTGGTCCAGAACCGACAATCTGGATCTGGGGGTTCTGGTTCCCTACCTGAAAATCTGACCCTGAAACTAGAACCTGAAGCAGCAGCAGATTTCTCTCTCCATGGAAAGACAACCCTGAATTCTGGAGGTCACCTCCCCAAAGCTGCTTTGGTCCATGGTCCAGAAGAACCGAACCAAGAGAATCCTCCAGTTTATAAGGTAACCAATGAGTCTGACCCGGTTTGCAGCTCCAGAACCGCTGAGAGAGCAGATGAGCCCATCGTAGAGTTTGACCAGCAGCAGATCCTGATGTTAGAAGATGATGAGGTGGTGAGAAGAGCTGCAGCTTCTCTTTATGACAAACATCCAACAGTTAGTTCAGTTCAGCTTGTTGGTCCCCAGCAGAGGCTTCAACAGGTCAAAGGTCAAGCCCTGGTTCTGTCAGAACACAGCAGCCTGGTTCTGGTGGGCCATGGAGCCAGAGACCATTCAGGAGAGATGAGAGTATCAGGCTACAGCTACCAAGATGTGGCCAGGATCATCCAAAGCATCTCCAGGACCAGTGAGAAGATCCAGACTACTACAGTTCTGGCCTGTGACGCCGGATCGGACCGCCGGTTCAGAGAAGCTCTGCTGAAGAAGCTCCATGAAGCTGGCATTGAGACGGAGTTACACCTGTGGACCGCTGTGGTCCAGGTCACAGAGACAGGAGAGGTCATCAGTCAGGACGTCTCTGCAGGTGGAGCCCAGTGGAGATCTGAAGATCAGACCAAGAAGGTGGTTCTGACTGTTGGCAGGAAGGGAGAGATACGGAGGAAGGAGTCGGACCGCACCGGACACCAGCTTCTCACCAATCACACCAGGTTCTTAGGTGATGAAAGAGATTCTAACGTCAACCCACATCTCTATAGGAAACATTGGCCAAAAGAAGCAAGAACCTTCATTGATCCAGAAGTTTATGAGAAAGTTGTTTCAAATCTAACTGGATCACAGAATGTTGATCAAAACGATGTTGAACAAGTAAATAAAACTTTCAGGATACTTGAAAGTCTGACTTGGGCACTATTTCATCCAGAACAACCAGAACCAAGGAAAGTTGGTGAACTGAACAATCAAGACGTAAAAAACTATTTAATAGGAAAAAGAGATCAAAATGGGAGATTGGAATGGATAAAAGAAGAAGATTTAAAAAAAGTTTTAGAAAACTGTTATGTGATTGAAAATGGAAGAGACATCAGAAACATCATTCGTCACTATGGCAAGGCTGGAGAAAATGCTGATTCATTCCTTCTGATCAATGAATGGATCTTCCAGGTTAAACCTGATAGTCTGTATGTTTACCCTGTTGGAAAAAGGCTTGATCAAAATGACAAAAAGGAAGATCTAAAGAAAACCATTAACCAACTAAATGAAGGTGGCATGGAACGTTATGACAGTATTAGAAGCAATGTTAAAAAGCATGAAACAAGTTTTGTTTATAATGTGGAGAAAATGTTTCTGGGTGAACCTAACCCAAACAGAAATAAACTCCTGTTAACAACCTGGTATTTCACAGCTTCAGTTATCGCTGAATCTGCCAGAAATTTCCGGACTTTCCCCCTGACCCTCATGGCTCTGAGGATGAATGATAATAGGTTCTGGTTTGATGACCAGTTCATCACCATGGCTGCTGGAGGAACCTGGATAAACAAACCTCTGCGAGGATTCAGTGGCGCAGGAGGAGGAGGAAACCAGGCTGAGCTGGCTGAACTTGTTAAACTCTTAGGAAGAGAATACAGAACGATCAGCGAGTGGCTGACAACTGTAGAGACAAAAGAAGAAGCGTTCAAAGCCATGGCTGACGCCGCAGCAGAGTTAAAAATATTAGAGAATGAGGAAGAAACGTTTAAAAACAATTGCGAAACCTTCTTTAACACTGCCGGGCCTTATCAAAAGATTCAAGCAGCATCTGACGACCTCCAGCATGAAGACTACTTGGCGAGATGGTCCGGCAGGGCTTCAGATGGTATTTGGTCGATTATTGGGTCATTAAAGGAATGTTTCGTTTAATTTAAAGGATTGTTTCTAGCTTCCAGAGCATCCGAGCTCCATCTTTACCAGCTCATAGACAGCATTCCAGCTGCTGTGGGGTTAAATTACAGCCTGAAGACTCTGAATCCTGCTTTTATTCCCAGTAAGGAGTATTTTTCTATAAATGTCCCACAACAAATGATGTTTGTCACTGAAAACTTTGGATGGAATCTGATTTTCTGTCTCATATGGAGCAAAAGTCCTGCTGGCTTTACCGTCTTCTCCTCTGCATTATAATAAAAAACTAATGAATAAATTGTTTCTTCTTTAAACCAATAAAAGTTTCCTCGGGTTTTCCTTTTTCTCTGTAGATTTTTTAATATTGGCAAACCATTTGCTAAATCCACATTTACACTAAATTCTACATAGTATTAATAGTTTTGTCTTAGATTCTCATTTAAGATTTGAAAATAACGTTGAAATGCTGAGCAGAGTAAACCTACGTTTAATTATAAATGTAGGTTTTACATCCAGAATTAGAGATTTTATTGTTATTTCCTGTGATTTTCTGCCATCGGTCACTGAGGCCTCTTGGTCTGAAGCATCGTCTGCATGTCATCCATGCAGATTAAACAGTTCTGTAACTAGAAAGTTTAAAATTACTGCTCAGTATTTATTGTTTGCATAAGTGCATCAGGTGATTCATTCATGCAACACTGACATATCGTTTGTAAAAGGACTTTTAGAGCTTGATTCTTTTTCTCGTGTTGTCAGTGGAATCAGCTGATTTCATGGGAATAAACGGTGGAAACGTGTCTTGTGTTTATGTTTTATATAATCTGCGTTTCATGACGGTAACATAATCATAACATTCTTGATATGGATTTAATTTAGGAGAAGTCCTGATCTCAGAGGTTCTGGAGCTCTTGGATCCACCTCAGAGTAAAACTCACACTCATCAGCTCACATTCAGCCCTAATTTTGAATGAAGACCATGCTATGTATCAGAACCAGCGTTATTTGCAGCGTAATCATGTCTGATTTCTAATTTACTGCATAGTTGAAGCGGAGCTGCAGTCTTTTTGAGAACGACGGGCTCAGCTCCTCCAGAACCGGTCCTTCCGGAGGCCGGATTCGCCCGGCGTCAGTTTCAACACGCAGCGCTGGAGGAAGCAAACATTAAAGCACATCTGGACCACAGCCACACTTTCCTGGGTCTAGAGATGTTGCTCAACAGTTGGTTTAAGCACAGTGGACACCAGACATCTGAAACTCTGACTCGGTTCTCCTGGGTCCAGAAAGTCCAGCCGTTTGGGTCCAAACTCATTCCTTTCATGGACGTCTTCTGTTCATCCTCCTGATCCTGGCGACCGTCTCTCCCTCCTGAAGTCACCAAAGGTTCCTGACGGCGTCTTTTGGGAGGAAAAGGTTCTCTGCTATCATCTATTCAGCCGGCCCAGAGGTTCTGAAATGACCCACTGGACCGCTGGTTCTCAATGCAGGCAGACGTGCTGCTGCGATGCACCAGCGGCCGGTTTAGAACGGTCTAGTCAAAGTCCAGTACATTGTTAGTGTTCAATTGTAGTTCAGTTTCTGTTTCGGACAATTTTAAATTTGTTTTTCACTGTTATTAATCTGTTTTTAACAAGATTTTAGCTGCAATAAAAGTTCTGCCTTTTCTCCAGTACCTCATCCAGGTCCAGCTGTTGCAGATCAATTATAGAAGCATCTCAGTAAATTAAAGCACCATCCAGCAGGATGATCAAACAAATATAGATAATTTAATCCACAGATCTAAAACCTGCCTAGATTTAAATTGAGCAGTCTGAAGCCGTAAAGTTCAGTTTGTTCTCGTTTTTCTGCAGTAAACTAAAGAAAAGCCGCTGAGCTTCTTAAAACTGGTTTATTACTGACATAAATAACAGAAACAGCTGATTTTGGGCTGAAATGAAACGTTTATTCTTTAGATGTGATGTAAAGCAAACTGAAAACAAAGGCAGAAGTTCAGTCATCTCTTCCTGGAACCTCAACTTTTTCTTCTTCTTCTCTCACTAAAGAACTGAGCTGGATGAAAACCGTAAAGTTTATAAAAAAGGTGGAACTCCTGATTTCTAACAGAAGATCTTTCAGGAGAAACGAATCCTGCATGAGGGAAACGGCTGAAGTTCTCCAGGATTTAGTCCAACTCTCAACTTTAAAAATGAAACTAAGGATGTGTGTGAGGTCACTTCTTCTTCTTCTTGCTCTTCTTCCCTCCCTCGCCCTGCTGGGAGCTGCTGTCGCTTCCTCCGCTCTTCTGAGTCCGAGTCTTTAGTTTGGGGATCATCTCGGCCACGTAGAACATCACATCCCTACCTGCAGAGAGAACATCCACTCTTTACCTCAGGCCCTTCCTTCAGGGGGTGGAACCAGCAACCCAGCTCATAAACTGGAGGTTTAAATCAAGACGTTAGAGGAAACATAAATTTCTGCAGCGGCTCTCATGCTCTACGGCAGAAAATAAGTATTTTTCAGACCATAAAGTGCATCAATTATTCTTCATAAGTGTGTAATATCACTTTGCACTGCACAAGCGGAATTAAAAGTAAAGTTTGCTTGAAATTCGTATATTTTTCCTTGATTTCAGGAGCTAAATAAGATTAATTGCCGATAAGATTTTTGCACTTAAAATAAGAACAATTCATCTCCATAGTGTTATTTCAAGTACAGGACGTTTAACTCTCTTTAGAAATGGTCGCCTAACAAAAGAAAACAGTAAAAATGGTAAAAAATACTAATTCCTTTGGAAAACAGTCTTATTTAGCCTCTCAAATCAAGGAGAAATACTTATTTCTAGAACATTTTACTTACTTTTACTGCCAGCAAAGAGACTTAAATGAGAGGCAACCGGACCTTCGTTCAGTTCTTTCTGAAAACGAGTCGACTCCTGGATGCGTTTTCAGAAATTGATGTTTTAACTGCTTTATACATAAATGCATTTTCACAAACAACAATAACAATCGGCTCATTGTTACACAAAGATTATTATAACTATTCATGTATATTCGTTAGCGTGTCCCTATTAATTTAGCTCAGTGTAAAAGTGGAACTGTTCTCAGACCTAAACCCAGCACATTATTTAACATTTGGATGCGTCTTAAACTTCAATGAAGCAGTCTGTGGAAGAATCAGTCTGTCAAAAGACGGTCATTTGGTTGACTGACTGAACTGCATTAATTTATCCAACATAGATCATTTCTGGCTCGTTTTTCCTCAGGTGACCCGGATAACTGACAATTTGCACAGGCATAAATTTATTTATCTTGTTGCCCCCCCACGTCCTCGTCTCTCTATCGTCTCTGTGAGGAGGACAGAGTAGCTGGACTACACTGCTTTGTTTCTAACATAAGGCTAAAATAAACTTTTATATTGAATTAACTTACTAGGTTTATTGTTGCTAGCGCTTACTCCAGGCTGCCTTACATGAATGAACTTCTAGTTTAGACATTACAGTCAGGCAGTCTGGTAGACAGCTCAGGGGTCCTCAGGTAGTGACACAGTAATGATTCTATATAAAACACAATGAGTTTCATCTTCTGTGACGACTGAGAAAATTGGACTTTAATGCAATATTCTCATTTTTTAGCTGTACTAGTAAATAACCTAAACATCCAGAACACGGGTTCCTCTGAGAAGACTGAAGAGGATCTGCAGGTTCCACCGTCTGCACAGCAGAACATCATGAAAGCTTTTAAGGAATCTGGAGGAACACCTGGAAACTGGAGAGCCATGATCTCCTGTCTCAGAGGGTTCTGAACCCAGAACCATCATCCGACACCAGCTGGTAGAACCCTGTGGAGCAGGGATTGTTCTGGAGAACCTTCCTCCAGCTCCACATCCAGAGTTCACAGCCTTTACTGAGCAGAGAAGAACCGGATGTTCTCCTCAGAAGGTTCAGCTGGACCTTCACCCAGGCGATGCCTTTCAGAGCGATTAGAGACTAGAAACGGGATGAAAAGTTCTGCTGGTCCACACCTGAACGCCAGACGTTCTTTTGAGCGTTGGGCGGAGGAATGAGAAGATTAAAGAGGGATGGATGACTTTCTAAGATGAAGCAGGAAACGTGTCGGGTTTGTGAGGAAGAACCTGAAGTTCTGATGGAAACTTACGGGATCTGAACTTCTCCAGACACAGATTTCCATCGTTCTGCTTCAGCTGGACTCGGACCCGGCCTCTGAACTGGACGTCCCTGTTCCACTCCCTGGGGTGCATCTTGTTCTAAAGAACCAGAACCAGGATCAGCCGCTGGCTTTTAATCCAGAGAGTCCGTGCTACCTGCCAGGTTCTACCTCCACGTAGACGTTCATCCCTGCAGCCGTCAACACGTCTCGGATCTCGGCGCAGGACGGGTTCTCCACCGCCTGAACACACAACATGATCAGCTGCCCTTCAGCGTCAGAACCAGGAACACGTCAGAGTTAAAGCTGGAGCTGGGCGACACGCACCAAAAATAAGAGCTCCACAGTTTCAGGCTCAACGCCGATATACGAAATTTGTCTCGACTTGATTTGCTTTTCATAAACTATAAAACTATAAACTATAAAAAGGCGTCTATCAATCAAAGCTTCCCCCTGAATGTCTCACAGGTGCATTTGTAGCAAAAAGCTGCAGATGAATATGAAAAACAGCTGAAAAATTATAAACAAACAAAGACCATCTCGATATAAACGATATGGCCTCTATATCTTTAAAAAAATCTTGATCTATTACCCAGCTCTAGTTAAAACCCAGATCTGATCATGTGTCACAGAGTTCTGACCACTGGGATGTGGCCAAAGGTTCTTCTTGGGTTCTTCCAGCCCTGTGGCTCAGAATCTGTACATCCTGGTACCAAAAGTCCAGCTTTTGGGAATTAAAGGACCCGAGCTGACCACCATCATCATGTCCTGGTACTTTCACTTAAACCAGATCTTCTCTGGAATCATGACTAACTTTACAGGCCGGTTCCTGACCCGAACAGAGTTAACCATACCTGGTGGTTTAGTACTGGGACCAGCCTTTAAAAGCTCGTCTAAACGGGCTCCAGTCTGTGGGACTGCACCTTTAATCAGCCTTTTTCTAACCTGAAACCACAGCCTGCCTTTACAGCAGCGGCTCCAAGCTGCACTGGTGTTTTTTCTTCAGGCTCAGAAAAACCCAGAAAACGGCACACAGACACCAGGAGTCACGTGATTGGCCAGTCGGCAACGTAAAGGCCCAGAAACCAGAACCAGAACCGCACCTTCTCCGCTGGGATCCTGCGTCCCTCAGCGAGCGTCTTCTTGCTGTTGATGTAGACGGGATAGACGCAGATGAACCTGAAAGACAGAAAGCCAGAACCATCACATCTGAGTACCGGTACCGGCTGCTCTTCACTGGTCCGACGTTTACTCTGGTCAGGAGAGTAAAACACCACGTCTCCCTTTGGGTAAACGCTGGGGGAGATTCTCAAAATTAAATCATTCATCAAATCTACATCTGGTCTGAGCTGCTTAAATCTGACGGTTGTTGATTCGCACCGATTGGCTGAGAGACCCTAACCCTGAACTGCAGGAACAGAACACATGAAAAACAATTCAAGTAAAATCCTTCATGATAAACTGACTCATTTAATCCATTATGGTGTTAGAGGTTACTAAAAACATTGTTTTTACAAATTAAAACTGGAAAAACCAAGAAATTCTCAGAATGGAAACAGAGAAGTTCTATGTCTTTTCCCCTCATGTGATCTTCCCATTCCATAAAAGTTTATTAATGACTATAAATGATGATTACAATCAATAGTTAAACTTCTGAAGGGTAAATATTTCTCAAAAATACTGAATACAATGATTCGAAAGCCAGCAGTAAAATCCTCTGTGATTTAGATTAAAAACAAGTTTATTATTATTATTATTATTAACCCAGAAACGGCAGCAGGAAACAGAGAGAAACTGATTATTGAGGTGAATCCGTCCCAGAAACCCTTTAAACCAGACAGACACCAGCAGATCAGCCTGGAGACTGAACCTTGACCTCTTTCCCAGATATTCACCTCTGAGATGAGATGTTAAACAGCTGGAATAAAATGTAGAGAAAACCTTTAATTGGTGCCACTGAGTTTAAAGTGTCTGCCTGAGGGAAACGGAAATACATTCAATTTCTAGAATTCATAAGACATTTACAATACCTTTGTATTTCAGGGTAATAATGGCAGCATGGGTGTGATTAAGAGCGTAAAACGCAACAAAACGAAGAAGCGCTCATACACGTCATGCTTAGGAGCTCTGAGCAAACTTTGTGTAAAACTACCAGAATTTGTGTTATGTTTGTTAAAATCTGAAATAAAATAAGCCGAATTACAGAGAAACGTTTAGATCAACCAGCTTCCAACAATCACAGCTATTTGATGACAAAGTCCATCAACTCCAGCTGTTTAATGAAATCCATCATTAACTCTAGGAAATGTCGGCTGAGAGAAGAGTTAGCTTCTAGCTTTAGCCTAGCTGTGCTCACCTCTCTTTATCAGCGGGGTTTTCCGTCAGGTGAGCCATAGCGGAAGCTAAAACTGCACTTCACGCAAAAACGATGTGGTTTGATGAGTTAATTCACTAAAGTCACGGTAAAAAATGACGTTTTACTCCATTTGCAGCTAACTGTGCTACACACGCAGTCACAGCTTATGGAGGGGATGCTAATAGCTTCTTCTTTGGGCTTTAATACGTTCAGCATGAAACCTGCAAGGTTCATACTGCCCCCTGCCGGCGGTATGGTGGCACAGACCGGGTTCTTTCTAGGCTAAATAAGTAGATTAATTCAGATAAAAAAAATAAAAACAGAAGAAAAAAGAAGCGTTGCATTTTAGAAACAATGGGTGCATAAAAATGATGCTGTCCTTAATGGGACAAAATAAAACTAGAGCTTTAACAATATATTTTCTTTTTGATTTTAAACAGTAATAATATCACGCTTTTACTATATAGATATGAGTCACATTATAACAGCAAACTTTTTATGTCCAAAAGTGTTATGAGGAGTTTATTAATATAATTAATCCACACATTTTCACAGCTAGGTCACCAAAACAGTCAAGGTTATGAATAATATAAATCACCTCTCTTTGTGTTATGAAGTGATTGAAAAAAACATGTTCAGAAAATATATTTTGAATGGAATAACGGTTTACATCATACTGTTTTTCTTTTGTTAGACGACCTTAGAGTGACTCTTTGGTCAAAAAACTCAAAAGTCAGATTCAACAGTATTTCATTTATTCCCACATGTTAACGTGACGACATTTCTCGGGTTCACATTATACATGTTAAAGGTAGAAACTGATAAACAAACAGGCAATGAACAAGGGTTACATTTTTTTGTTCATGAGAGTCACAGATAACAGATAATGAAGTAGTATGTGCTTATCAAACTTAGCAATGTGTATTTAGATATTCTGAGATGATAGTGTGCTGTGCAAGTAGGCAGTCACATTAAGGTGATTGTAATTAGTTGTTTCACATGCGTCAGAAGGATTGATTACAAGATTAAATCAGAAGAAGACACATCCTGGATCATTAGAAGTAGTTATTTGCGCAGTGGTGAACAAATTGCAGCTCTTTGGCGCCATCTAGCGTTTTCCTGCAGTTCATGCTCTCCCCACTTGGCGTCACTGGTGAGCGGAGTCTGCGCGATGCTAAAGTACCCGGATGTTATTGCAGCTAGCTCTTTTAGCCTCAGCGACGCCGCTCTGTTCTGCCGCAGCGGGGACTTTCGATCTTTTTCGCTCCCGCAGCTCTCAGGAACTGTTTTTAATGTCGGGAAGTTAACGTACCTGGTTTATAATGACAGAAGTGATCTGACGGCGTCGACATTTTTCGGTGTAATCGTTGAATTTTTACGCTGTTTGGCGGGACTGGGTTAGGCGTAACAATACGCGGAGCTGAAGCCAGGGGCTGAAACGCAGATCGGTTCGGTTTTTTACCACAGCTGCCGTCATGGAGGATAAGAATTTTACTAAAGATCTAGACCAGTGGATCGAACAACTCAACGAGTGCAAGCAGCTGACAGAAAACCAAGTGAGGACGCTATGTGAGAAGGTATGCTCTCCCGTCTGATTCCGCTGACCTCCATTTCACAGTAGGCCCCAGCGGCTCCGTCTAATTCCCGGAGAGGTGGTAACGTTTCAGGAGGGTTTCTGGCCCAGTTTGACGCCATTCACTCGGAGCTCAGCGGTGTTTGTGTGCCATGCTGGATATAAATAACATCCAGCCTTTGTGTTTTAGGCAAATTTGTATCAGTTAGGATGTTTATAAGATTATAATCGTTTTTGTAAACGGACGGGCCGAAAATACGCACCCTTTTAACCCATTAAATAGACGCAGCCCTTCAAGTCATCCATTAATGAAAGTAACTGGATTTCCCGTTCCTCATCAGCTGGTTTGTTTTTATTCGGATCATATGATGGTTCTGGATGCCGAGGACCGGGCGGATGGCTCGGTGTTCCTCCAGTTAGCGAGGCGCACCGCGCCCTGTCCGGATCGATCAGCGGGTTTATGGCATAAACCTGTCTGGCCTTCCAGGCTTTAGACGGCACCGCAGGTCGGCTCGGTTCGGAGCCGTCGCTGTTTATTAATCCCGTAATAAAGCTTCACAGGGAGGGACGCCGTTCAGAAACAATGCGCTGGCTGGGAGGAGGAGGAGGCCGGAGATCAGCTGCTCCACGGAGCTTTATGGCCGGAAAAGTCCAAAATTCTGCGTTTTATCTGAAATATCTGCTGTGTGAGACTAAAAGCGGCGGTTCCTCCGCAGCTTTATGGGCCCAGATGTGTTCAGAGACACCCAGGCTTCCTCCAGGACACAATGGTGTCAACACAGCCCGTGGTTTTCATGCGTTACGTCACCTGATGATGGACCTGAACTCTTAGCTGGAGTTTTTACGTGTTCTAACCTGCATAGTCTGAAAGCGATCAGCATGATGAGGTAGTGGGTTTAGTTGTTTAATTCAGCCGAGCATGAGATCCTGAATGAAGGTGTGAAAGTCAGCAGTAAAAATATGTTTGTCTTCTATTAACAGGAAAACAGGACTGATTCTGCTCCCTGATGAGAAACCTTTGGCTGTTTTATTTACCGGGATAAATAGCTTTAGGGTGCAGGAAAGGAAACGAATGGTTTATAGATTTAATTTAATTAGACATCAAATTCACAGCAGCCGAGTTGAAAAGATGAGAAAATGTAAAAATGCTGTTTAGTTTCTGTCAGTAACCTCCCAGGTTTAATCAATGCTGGGGACATAAATAAATGGATTTTTATGAAAATAATCGAACTTTTCCATCCCAGCCTTACGTGGCCAGCTCCTCAGTACGGCTGGTTTAAAATATCCATTAATCAACACATGGATATATTTAATTACTAATTCAGTGTTGACTTGGAGAATCCTCTGAACCGGCCCGGCGGCTCCATCGGCACCAGTGTGGTGTGACCCGCGGCGGCGTTCATACGGACCACCAGAATCCGCCTCACCACTCCTGGCCTCGTCGTCTGATTCGGCGCCAGGAGGCCTCAGACGGATCCGGTCAGTGGACCTGCTGACATGACCAGCGGGGGGGCTGCTGAGGTCATATAAATATGCCCACCATCTTCCAGCCTCGGTCTGGTCCTCATGGACCTGTGGAGCCGCTCTGGTCCAAACTGGGAACGACGCGAAGCAAAGAGCCGCCGCTTCAGATTGACAGAACCGGATCAGATCGTCCTTAATAACACGATTCTTTAATGTTTCATGAAATAAAAGCCTTTTGGCAGAAAAAAAAAACATCCCACAGTGATGGATGATGAAGGTGCTTCGTAACGGCCTGCCCTACCACCAGTTTACCACCATGATAATTGTAGTGATAAACTATAATATTGTCATGTGACCTTTTCCCACTAGTAATATAACAGCATAATAACACGAGACCGTTGGGTCTGAACCTGCATGAACATTAAGTGATTCCTATAGGATTGTCTCCTTTCACTCCACTGACGGGTTTTACGATTTGTTAAATTACGTTTATTCAGGCGTATCCGTGGAAACCAGAGGTGGTTCTGTAATTTCCCTCTGGGATGATTAAAGTATTTCTGGTTCAGCCGTCGCCGGAGTTGACCTTTTGAAATAAACCATTTGTGGTTCAAATGTCTGATTTCATCCAGCGTAACTTTGGTTATTATGTGTTCATCTGATTTACTGTGAGGGTCTAAACTTGTGGTTAATTGATGGATATCAGATACTAAATATTGATGACGTGTCAAATAATAAATAAACAGTCAGTACAACCAGAACTGATTTATATTATTCATAACCTTGACTGTTTTGGTGACCTAGCTGTGAAAATTAGTGGATTAGTTATATTAATAAACTCCTTGCGCTCCATGGTTCTGCACACCTCCCACAATCCACCACGCCTACCGCCATGATCGACCATTTCTGGGGAAACCCTGAAGAGGTTTAACTCCTACCTCGAGGAAACGGGGGGGTTGAGCAGACCCATCTCAGAGAGAGGAGGGAAATGTAAATTACCGATCTTATTTTAATTAATCACCTGACTAAAATGTATGGTGCTTTTAATTGATTTCTTATTTATTGGCGTAGCTGCAAGGTTCTATTAATGCTGAAGTAACGTAGTTAAAAACACAAATGAAGTCCAAATGAAATCCTTTCCTCTTAAACCGGGACGGTTCACATAATTTTTAACAATAACCTCTGGGGGGCGGGGGGGGGGGGGGGGGGGGGTTAATGTCTTTGCTGAACACGGAGAGACGACTTTAAAAAGTGTTAAAGCAGAGAGCTGATTGGATTGGAGGCCTTATAATCACAGCTACAGCGCTGATGGAGCCAGAATAACACGGATGCAGCCGGGGGGTGAAATGAAAGAACTTCTGGTTCTGGAGAAACACGTTTGTTTGGAGCATTATTTAAAACGAACCTCATCTCATTGATCTGTCATGTTCTGTTTTATGGTTCTACAGGATTTATCAAGGAGCCTCAGAACTGCTCAGTAAAAGTCGCCGTTAGTCTAGATTTATATTTCTACTAAAGTCAGAGAAAGGACTGGCTGGATTTGGACTTAAAGGTTCTCTAGAGATTTATTTCTGCTCTGAATCTTAACAATCCGGACCTCCGTGGACAGACAGCAGGGCGGTTCTGTGGAAAAAGCTCGGTTCTTATCCTGGAGCTGAAGGAGCTGAGTGAAACGGGTCGATGGCGTGTTCTTACGGTAAAGATCAGAGTTCTATGCTGACCTCATGAATCTGTTTGTTCCTTTCAGGCAAAGGAGATTCTGACCAAGGAGTCCAACGTTCAGGAGGTGAGTTTATTAAGATTTCATGTTTTTAATTAAAAGTCTCAGAAATGTGAGAAAAAAAAGACCTCAGTCTGAAAAAGACTCGACTGAAGGTGAAACGGCTCAAAGTGGCACAATTATGTAGTTTTTATTTTAAAATGGGCCGTTTGTCAGCCCATCAGGTCAATGTGAGGACATAAAGACATGCAGTATTATTATTATTATTATTATTATTCACTGCCCAATCCTTTGAGTCCAGTCAGTTCATCAAACATGGCGACTTCAGGCGGCGGTCTGAGCTGCTCCGCCTCCTTTGCTCCAGTAATGATGATGCAGGTGGTTTCCCAACGCTGGGGTTCTGGCTTACTGTGTCTGTAAATGGTTTTATAAATGGTTCTAGATGGATCCGAGTGGTTCCCGTCAAGACAGGAAGTGAAAAGTCGTTTACAGGAAATGGTTCTAAATGTTCAGGCTAACACAAACGTTTCAGCTGCAGCATCTCAGAGTAAATGTGGACGAGGCGCCTAACTTCCTCTGGACGAGGTTCTGACGTCTGCTCACAGATCGGGTCCGTCTGAATAAGTTCTACAATCTGAGTCATTTAACCCAAAAAGTTCCGTTTGGTATAAAGATTCATGACATGGTGACAATATTTCTGTTACCTTTGATGGTTCTGACCCGGACCGAATAAATCCCAACATTTAGTCTGGCTGAAAAATACATTTGTTCTCTTTTTTTTTTTTTACACGTTCCCAGCGATCATTGATCTGCAGGTCCGCTTTGTTCCTCTCACTCTGCTCCTACCTTTCCAAATGAAACCCAAACGGTTTGTTCTGAACCTCTGAGCAACCGCCCGGTCCTGGTCTCCTAAGCCCGGGTAGAACTCTGCTGACGTCTCTGGGTCAGGGCTGGATTCAGCCTGGATTGTTGCTCCGCCTTCGGCTGGAGTCGGCCTCAGAGAGAGAGAGAAGAACCAGAGGCTGCGGGTCGATGAAGCAGCCTGGAGAGAAGAGGTGTCAGATGGAGCCATACGAGCTAGAGGACATGTGACGGCTAGCTAACGCTGGCTAATGGCTAACGCTAGTGAATAGCTACTGCTAACGTTGGCTAATGCCAACGCTAACTGATGCTAACGCTAGCTTGCTATAATGGTGCTCATTAACAATAAGGCGTAAAATGATTAAACGGTTTAAAATCTGCGGTAACGACGGCGCCACCCTCTGACCAATCGGTGACCGGCTGCCTTCTGACGTCACGTTTTCAGCGTGGCTCGGAACCGCGGCCAAGCAGGTACTGAAGATGGAGACGGTTCGGTCCGTAGCGAACGGCTCTGAGTCGGTACCGGTGGAGAAGTTGGAGGCCAAATTCTGGAGGTTCTGACTGCGGCTGCTATCCACATGTTGTGACTCCCTGAATGAGCTTCAGTTCCACCAAGGCTGCGGTTCTGCCACAGTTCATCCTTCCACTCAGTTTTCCTCTGATCCGGTTGGATGCAGCACCCTGAACAGCCTGGTTCTGCTAGCAGGGGTCCGTTCTGGGACAGGCGCCAGTGATTCTGTAGTAATCAGAACCTCTGTATTAAAACCAATTTATATTGATCTGGTGTGATTTTTGGTCCTGAGAATGAATTTTGGGGTCCGGACGCGGTCAATAAACGATTTAGCCTCCGGTTCTGGGTCCATTAAATGTTCTGGTAGAGCTGGACCTCCCTGTGACAATGACCTACATCGGTGGTTTAGTTGCATCTGGCATTTGTTGTCATCACAGAACCGACGAGTTCTGTTGGTCCTGATCCGAGTCAGTTACTGCGGGTTGGTGTGTAACGCTCTGCCCTAAAATGACTCATTTAATAACTTTTATTTCTACATCAGTTCATTAAAATATCAGATAAATGTTCAGAACCTTTCCTAAATGACAGAAAAGATCCAAAAAGGGTTGAAATAATCCAACTAATCACATTTTCATGCATCAAAGGTCCGATTGGTTGAAGCTTTTGTTTTATTATAACAGCCTTTTGTTGTTATAATAATAATAATAATAATCATCATCATCTTTATTGTCATTGCAACATACATTCCATTGAAAGTTGTTCTCTGCATTTAATCCGTTCCCCTTGGGGCCTCTGGGCGGCGCCCGGGGAGCAGGAGTTCCCAGGGTTCTGTAGAAACTCGTTTCTGGTTCTGAAAGTCCGAACCGTTGAAAAACAGCTGAAAATTCAAACGTTATGGGTCCAGGTTCAAACCAGAACCTTTTCTGCTTCGTTTTTGGGCATCAGCTAGTTTGTAAAGTTGGAAACAGAGAGAGAGAAAAGTGATCTGATCCACACAAAACATAAAGATAAAGGTTCTGGACTCCTAGAACCTCCAAGTTTTTTTTAGAACTTATGAAGAATGTGGACCAGCGCTGGGTTTTGGTTTCTTTACATGTTAAAAACAGCCAGAGACTCTCGGCCTCTGTTAATATTCAGTTTGTTGAGTTCGTCCTGCGGAGCTGGACGTGGTGGACGGCCCCCAGGAGTCCGGTCTCTAGGCGGCCATGTTTAACGGTGCGGCGCCTCTCCCTCCAGGTCCGATGCCCGGTGACGGTGTGCGGCGACGTCCACGGTCAGTTCCACGACCTCATGGAGCTGTTCAAGATCGGAGGAAAGTCCCCCGACACAAACTACCTGTTCATGGGAGACTACGTGGACAGAGGCTACTACTCCGTGGAGACGGTCACTCTGCTGGTCACATTAAAGGTAAGCGCCGACGCCTAGAACCGCGCCGGGTTCTCCCAACCTGTAGCTGCAGCAGAACGTTCAGCTGAAGCTGATTTATTCCTCCGGTGTAGAACTAGATCAGCTGATTCTGGGCCCAGGAAACGCCGAGTCATCCTCCGGTTCTTTTCAACTCAAACCAGGTTTTGTTTGGAGACCAAAGCTGTTGGAGGTTTTAGTTTAGAACAGGAACGTCAGATTTTTCCAGTTCTCCCGCTGCTGGTCTCTGATTGGCTGAAGGATCTCTGCGTCTCTGACTTTATGTTGACGTAAAGCCGTCTCCCTCCTCCAGGTCCGCTTCCCGGAGCGCATCACCATCCTGCGGGGGAACCACGAGTCCCGGCAGATCACGCAGGTCTACGGCTTCTACGACGAGTGCCTGAGGAAATACGGCAACGCCAACGTGTGGAAGTACTTCACAGACCTGTTCGACTACCTGCCGCTCACCGCTCTGGTCGACGGACAGGTGAGTCCAGCAGGGGGCGCCGCCTCCTTCACAGAACCTCGCTGCCTGAACCCGATGGCCTGAACTCTGACTGCTTGCTTTCAGATCTTCTGTCTCCATGGAGGCCTGTCTCCGTCCATAGACACCCTGGATCACATACGCGCCCTGGACCGCTTGCAAGAAGTCCCACATGAGGTACGAGCAGAGTTTACCTGAGGGGAACGGGTTCTGGGACCTTCCTCTGGCTGCGGGACGTAAAGCCGTTCTCTTTGCTCTCCACCAGGGCCCCATGTGCGACCTGCTGTGGTCCGACCCCGACGACCGCGGCGGGTGGGGCATCTCCCCCCGAGGGGCCGGCTACACCTTCGGACAGGACATCTCTGAAACCTTCAACCACGCCAACGGCCTCACGCTGGTGTCCCGCGCCCATCAGCTGGTCATGGAGGTAAACCCGGGGGGTCACTGATCGGATCTGTGGATTATTTCTGGGTTCAGCAGTAAAAGTTGATGATTAAATTTGTTCCCAGACCTGCTGATGTTCTGAAGGTTGATGCTTAAATGTGTTAAATTGTTCTGGTTCTGAAGGTTAAACAGCTTCCTGGTTTACTTGGTTAGAAGTATCGTTGTTTAGATGATTGTGGCGTAAACGGCAGCAGAATCTGCTCTAACTGGATCGACCTCTGGTTCTGCTCCTCAGGGCTACAACTGGGGCCATGACAAGAACGTGGTGACCATCTTTAGTGCTCCCAACTACTGCTATCGCTGTGGAAACCAGGCAGCCATCATGGAACTGGACGACACTCTGAAATACTCTTTGTAAGTGAAGCCGGCGCCTGATTAACGGAACCGCTGCTGTGATGGCGCCGGTCCGGTTCTGGGGCCGACGGAGGCTGAGCGTTAAATTATCTGATGGTTCCAGAGCGACTCGTTAAGCCTCTGATTTGACGCTAAACGCTGATTAAACCCGACAGACTTTCCTTTATTGTGAATTTTGTTCATAATGTTGATTTATATTTGTTGTATAAAGCCTTTTCTGGTGAGAAAATGAGATTTTCTGTGGTTCTCATAATGAATAATGCTAAATTGTTCTAAGTGGACCATCTTCTTCTCTGTCCACAGCCTCCAGTTTGACCCCGCCCCTCGCCGCGGCGAGCCTCACGTGACCAGACGCACCCCTGACTACTTCCTGTGAATGTCCCGCCCTCTTCCTGTCCATCATCCACGAACGAAGCCCCCCCACACACACCTTTCTCACCTCCCCCTCCTCATTTTGGATGGAAAGAAGATATTAATATTTCTGATGATGATGATGATGATGATGATGATGATGATGTTTCTGTACCAAGGAGAAAAACGATTGGCTGATAAATTCAACATTAAGCAAACGGAAGCGACCTCCTCTCTGCAGCCGTGTTGTCCATATGCTGTCATTAATGCTGTGCTTCTGGGAGAAAAACAACGTAAACTATGCTCTCTTTCAGTTCTTTTCTTTCCGTTTCTTACATGTCTGAGAAAAACGAGATAATAAAACGACCGACGTGGACCAAATGTGCCATATTCAGATCCTTTTACAACATGTTCAACTCGCAGGTTTCTCATCTTTCATTTCCTTCTTTTTTACACCTCTCTATAACCCGACCTGACGTCACCACACATCTGATGGCAAATGTGCTTTTTTTTTTTTTTTCTGTTGCAACATCATTTTAAGATTAAAAAGATATAGGAACAAAAAAAGTTTGCTTCAAGTAGTCCAGCTGTCAGTTTTAGCTGTCCAGGCTGCAGCCGGCGGTCATCTCAGCAACTATATTACTGTAAGACAACAGACGTCTGAAATAAAATGTCTTATTGACAAACTACTGGGGCGCGCCGTCTTTTTTCCTTCAGCTTCACAGCTTCTTACCTCCCTGGTTTAGTTGGAAGCAGCAGATTTTGGTTCAGGGCGTAAACGACGGTAAGGTTTATTAAGAGTTTACTCGTTTTAACTGGACTGGTTCCTCACTAAATCGCGGTTTTACCAGCTTGGGCCGAAGACTAAAGAGGATAAAGATGTTTTCCACAGCGGTGAATTTCTCTCTAATGTGTAAAATGAAAAATAAAAGCCCTGCTGGGTAAATGAACTGGATTTCCTTTTTGGGATGTCAGTAAATATGTTCTTAAAAGGCTGGAGAGGAAAAAGATGCTAATTAATGAGCCTGCTTTGAATACTGTATTTAGAAGGATTGCAGTCCTTCCAGGTCTGCCCTGGTGATGTTTTAACTTTAGTCTTAATTTAACACATCGACCAAAGATGAGGTGGCTTTTATAACAACTCGGCTCAAAATGACAGATCTTCAGTAGTAAAATGTCGCTTCCAGAGACCTGTCCCTGTTTTCGTTTGGTTGCTCATGAAAAGGGAAGAACAGAGCCAGCATTTACATATTTTCTATTTTATTGTAAAATACAGGTAATCGCCTCTGATGCATGGAATTGACTTAAAACATTAAGCTCTAAAAATACGCTAAAGAAGTTTAAAAGTAAAATAATGTTTTAATCCCTTTAAACTAGCTAACCGTTAACTGCGATTATTTGACAACGGTCTGCCCAAAGCTGTCCTTTTGGGCTTCCGTAGAAATTCTCGGGATTACGAGAAACTCGCGAGATTCCATTTTCTCGTGAAGAGCCGGTAATAACTTTCTACCTTGATGGCGTCGGTTTTCTCTTAAAGTCTGGCTCATGCGGAGGTCTGTATGAAACATTTCTGCTTTGTTTCTGTTAGATGACAGTTTAATGTTTTATTTTTGGTTGTTTTTTCAGCTCGTTTGGATGTTTTGTGTTTTAGAGTCTGTTAGCTGTTAGCTAAAAACATTAGCTCCCAGGGTCAGAGGCTCTTTGCTGCTGCTGTTGTTTATTTATGAATATTGTATCTGAAAACATATTCCAGCAATGAAAATATTAAGGTCTGGAAATCAACCTGCTGACTTTGGCTTCAGATTTAATTCCTTCTGTCCTGCAGGACATTTCGCGCCTTCGCTTTTTCGTACCATCGTTGTTTCGTACCGCACTTCGGTGCCGGTGTTGTGCTGCTGGTTCGGCGTTAGAGTGGACCCGACCTGCTAGAGTGTCAGTGTCCAAAATGCACAATATAGGTTAAAATGTATGGCCAATTTCCAATGAGATCCAGTTTCTGCCTAAATTAACTAGAGGGTTAGATTTCATAGATCTTGCTGAAAAATGCCCCAGATGGTAAGAAATCTGTGTTTTTCTCATTTGATTAATTTGATTATAACTTATTTATTGACCATGAAAGTGTTGCCTAATATAACTCTTTCAATCTGTAGGATCATATTTTACAGATTTGACTGAAGTCACACGAGGAAAAAAATAACTTAAATGGCCTAAAAACAGTGTTTTCTCTTCCAAAGATGGACTATTCGCTAATTATTGCCCAATTAAACAGAATTTGCCAGATTCCAGTATATATATATATATATATATATATATATATATATATATATATATATATATATAGTCCACGCTCAGTTATGTTGCAGCCTTATTCCAAATGATATTAAATTATATCATTTACACAATAACCCATTAACTTTTCTGGAAGTTTTTACAGCCTTTAGCTGCTCTGTGACGTTTTGCTTTTATTTATTCATCAACAGCAAAATTATTGAAAAATAAACCCAGAAATTCAATCAATGAAATATTACAGAATTAAAATGTGCTTAAAATATAAAATCCATTGAAGGTGTCATTTATAGTAGATATGAAAAATAAAACCGTGTGACCTTTATGAGAACAGAGAGTATGTTTTCCTTTTTTCTGTTTCAGAACCTTTTGGGTTTCATTTAAAATGTCAGCGTCTGTTTCCACAGCCAGTCTGCTTCCCCACAGGTTGCTGTCATGAGGAAGAGGAGGAAGAGGACGTCTGTCCCCTCGTTTCTGTGACTCCCGTCCGTCTGGATGGACGATGTGGTTCTGCACTACCGGCCTGGACCAGCTGTCGGGTTCTCCCGCCTGTTGGAGCAGACAGAGAAGCTCCTGGAACCTTTTCCCTGCCGACCTCCCCCCGTCTTCAGCCCCTGGTTCCCCTCCACCGCGGGCCGCCAGCTGCCCATCAGACCGGCCAAACCGGCTCCCCGGATCTCCCCAGCAGGGGGCGTCCTGACAGAACAGAGATCTCAAGCAGGAAACCTGGTCGTCTCTGTAGAGGCGCCACCTGAACACGCAGAAAGGACAGAAGATGCTCTCTGCATCTCAGAAACTCCAGACCATCTTCTCCCGGGTAGACACGCCACGCCACCGTCCCCTCGACAGCGTCCGGGGTCAGAAAGAGTCGGCTGCCCGCGGCGCCGGTCCTGGAGCGTCTTCACCCAGAGAGGAGTTCTGCTGCAGAGCTCCCAGCGCCTGTCCACACGCTTCCACCGCCTGGTGTCGGTCCACAGGCTCCAGCTCCGCCAGCGGGCCAAGTGGGTGATCACAGAGCAGAACTGTGGAGACGTGGAGCAGGTTAGTGGGCCGCTGTGGGAGCTCAGAGGAGCTGAGGGTTCTGGTGCATGGATTCTCTGCGTCCCCACGGGGAACCTGTAGAACCTGTAGAGACACTAGATCCTATCCTCCAGTACCAGAATCTCTGATCCGCTGCTGCGGCTCACGGTTGGAGAACAAAACCCTGTGTGGTCAGAGGAGCTTTAATGGTCCGTTAGAAGTTACTAAGATTCAAAGTTTGTCCAGCCTGAAGCCAGACTGACCTGCTGCTTGTTCTCCAGCAGATGCTGCCTGGTGGCATCTTCTTAGTTTTCTAAAACTGAGTCCAGAGTGGATTCCCGCTCAAAGAAACCCAGGTTTAGGAGCACACACCTGGGTCCAGGCGCCGTTTAATCCCAGTTAATGTGGGATTCAGCGCACAGGGAACGCCAGGATGACACGCCCTCCTTTAAACGTAGATGTAGAAACTCTCTGCATGATCCAGAATCTTCTCTGGATGCAGGAAGAAGAGGAACTTCACAGAATGTGAGCTGGAGAGGCTCCTTTAAGAGGCAGCGGCGTGAAACTCAGACAGGAGGGTATTTTATGTAAAAAATCAAAATCTTATCCATTAATGTTTTACATCATTAATGTTTTACACTCACATGGGTCCCAGCGGTTAAGGCAGAGCCAGGAGGAACTTCAATATGACGTTTAATCTATGCTGATGATGCAGTTGTTTGTGTTCCTGCTAAAAATAAACACCAAGCAGCTCCAGACGTCACTTTCCGTGAGAAAAGCATCAGACTGGTTGGAGAATGAAAACTTCCTCCACAAAATATCAGAAAGCTTCACATCCAGCTGTGATAATCTGAGACTCGACCCTAACCTCCAGCAGCCAGTGGCTCCATCACAGGTACCGCGCTCATACCTACAGACCAATACCCCAGCAGTCCTGCTGGTCAGACTGGGAGGAAGCCGGAGTACCCAGAGAAAAGCCGTCCCTGCACAGGGAGAACATGCAAGACCCCAGGCTGGGATTTGAACCCGGGACCTTCTTGCTGTGGGGCGTCGGTGTTTCCACCAGTTCAGCCCATAATGACAGCAATAAACTGATGCTAAAGCTGTTTGCTCCCCTACTGCATGCTATACCTACTTCCACATCAGCAACACTTCTCGGCTCGCCCTCTGGGTGTCGCCAGTGAGCTGATAGCACTGCATGTCCCGGTTCTGAAGGTGTTCTGGGCCTTCGGACTGCTGGACCGGTGCTGGATCCACCTGCAGAGGGGAAGGTTCTGACCTTTTAATCCCACGCCATGGCTTAGTCCTCCCTGTGTCTGTGGACCGTCCTCCAGGAGCGTCCACAGTCAGCAGGTTCAGGTGGGAAAGGACAGCAGAACCAGCAGAGCTGAACCAGAACCTGACTTCACAGGTTTGGGTTTGTTTCTGCTGGGATTGTGGATCTTTATCTGTGCCTCCATCCCTCAGGTTGACGGTTTTTCCGCTGTGTTCAGTGAGTTTGACGCCAGCGCCTGATCAGATGTACGTCCACTCAGCAAAACGCTGTCAGGCGGCTCTGTCTGTGCTTTCTGCAGCTGACCCAGTAAGCTGAGTGGAGATGCTGGATGCTTTGGGCTCATGAAACTTTTACAAACGTGACTAAAAAGAAACTAAAAACTGCAGCGATGCTCAGATGATGATCAGATCTTCCTGTGAAGAGGCGAACCTGACGCTGAGGAACCTGTTCTGTGTTTCCTCTGTCGCTGCAGGTGTGGCGCTGCCTGAGCCGCTCCGTCCGCAGCTCCAGGTTGCCCACGTGCAACGCCAACATCCAGCGGGACCGGGCCGAGATCTGGGTGTTCTGCGACCTGCTGTACTCGGAGCAGGTGGGACGCCTCCTGAAGGACGAGCTGCAGCTGTCAGGCAGCATCCAGCTGTCCGTGCACAAGCTGGGAACCATCTTCAGCATGTAGGCAGAGTCACCCGGAACCCACGGAGAGAAGATCCTAAAGACGACTCTCTGGTTTTTATGATGGTTGCTGTGGTTCTACTGTGTCTGCACAGAGCAATGAGGCCTCCAGGGGGCAGTATGAGCGGCACAGACACTTTCTTTGCATCATCGCTTCATCATCCTTAGGTGGCAGCACCTGGGGGAAATCTGGGCTTAAAGCTGCAGTCGGTCCCTTTTGTAAAACTGTATTTTTTACATGTTTGCTAAAACCTTCACTGTTTCCTGACAGTAAAATACGACACAGATGATCTGTGGAAAGAATCGGCTCCTCTGGTTCCTCCCAGTGGATCTGCTGCCATCTGCAGGAATCCTCCGCTCCCGGTCAGAAAGAGCCAATCACAGCCAGGAGCAATGTCTGCCTCTGATTGGTTGTCATCAGTCTCTGTGTACGTGCTGCCCTCCCCTCCCCCGCACGGCGCTGCCGTTGTTAGAGCTTCAGATTGCCGGCGGGCTGCAGAAACAAGCAGCTTTACAGTAAAATGGACGAATCTGGAGTGGCTTCTGCTCAGGAAACACAGACGGGTGAACAAGACGACCGATGATGGACAGCTTAAAAGAAAGAATTAGACCAAGCCTGAAATAAAACGAGGAGCAGCACGGCTGGAAGGTGTTCTGGTTCATACTTTCAGGCCAAGAACCCCTGCTCAGAGGACCCGCAGTGTTAGTCTGTGGGTTTTGAACCGGGCACTTCTCAGAAAGCCAGTGCTCTGCTCTAATCACCAGGCCACCACTGTAATTAGCGGGTTTTATCTGCGATGAGCCTGAATCAGCATGAACACGTCTCTCCGCCTGGTTATTGGGGTTCGCGTCGGGTCGGTTCTGAACCTCTGAGCTTCACAGACCGGTTTCACTGAGTTCTGCTGGAACTGAAAGCAGAACCTGAGATGAAGGCGTGTGAACCGGTTCAGTCAGATTTCTCGTTACGTGGAAGCAGCTGCGGTTCAGGCGTCACCAGCCGATGCCGGATTCCCAGCTCAGAGTGGAGCGTGACGTCAGTGATGGTCTCCCTCACCAAAAGACAAACATCTCAAGTACATGTCGTCACGTATACTTGAGTATTCTGACGTATATTTCCAAAGTTTCCCCAAGTACAGTGAGAGAAGGATGCTATTATATGATTGGTAGATACTTTTGTATTTGAGTCTCAGATGAAGATCTGGACATATAAGTGGGTCTCGGTGTCGGTTAGTCAGCTGCAAGCGTGTTAAAGTATGCTGTCAGTTTACTCATAATAAACTTTGTCTACTCTTAGTTTGTGAAACTAACACTGTAACGTAGTGTTTCTCCATACTGCCTCCTGGGGGGGGGGCGCTGCGACTGTTTTGGGGGCGTTACCTTAAAGGTGAAGTTTGCACCATAGATGGACAATAATACAGTTTAAACTTTGAACTACTAAGGCAGAGCCAGCATGGATTCTTCTTCTCTTCGGTGTTCCTGTCAGCTTCTGGCTCCGTGCTGCCTTCAGGAGAACGGGACGTCAGAGGATCGTCTAAAGTTTAACCCACATGCCGTTTACTGTGTAAACTCTGGAAAATGAGCGCTCTGTCTCGTAGTATCACCCATGGAAGAGTTTCTCTTTCTCTTATGGAGGTTAACGTCTCTGAGGGAGACGCGGTGAGCGCATTGATGTTATTGCTCTGGCTGCACGTTTACAAGAGGGGTATATCGTTGTCGGACGTCCCCTGAAAGCAGCGAGACGCACATGGAAACACTTTTCAATGCAATACAGTACGGCTGTACACACCGTGTGATCCTGGAGATTTTACTTTAATAAAAATAATCTGACTTAAGAGTTTTTTCTTTATTGCCGTAACAGAACAAAATAAAGTAAATTGTCATGCAGCGTGTTTTATATGCAGAAGTGAATTTCTCCATTGTGAGATCAATAAAGTTCAATTATTATTATTATGTTCCATTGAAACTCATCCTGTGCATTTACCCCACCCCTCAGGTAGCAGTGGGCTGCTACTGGGCCCTACCCAGAGAGGCAGTCTGTGGGAGTCACACCAGGAACCTTGCACCTCTCTCACCACTATTTCCCCCAACAGGTATTGGTCAAATCAAAGCAGATGAGCTTAAAACAGCCACAGGTTCAGTGAAGCTTGCAGCCCTTCAAAGCCTCAGCGACTGATTAGCGGCGCGGCGTCTGCCTCTGACCAAACTCCCTCGCTGCTCTTCCACCGTCCTCCACATTGGAGTAATGATCGTTTTAAAAGACCAATGTTTCTGTTTTCCATCATTAATCCAGCCTGTTTTCCCAGAATGTCGCTTCTTCTTCTGGAGTTATTTGGCGTTTGTCAAACACCTGGAGGTGCTTTACTGCCACTCGACTCGCTGATTTGCACATTTGCACATTGTATTGTATCCTGCAAAATTGCTGCTGCACCTTACCCGGAAACGTACTGCAAAACTGTGTACAATGCAACTGTCTACTTTTAAATCACTGCTGCACCTTACTGCATATTTGTTTACATTTGTTTTACATTGTTTACATTTCAACTGCCTACTGTTCACTGCTGCACTTTATCCGGAAGTCAATTGAAATTTATCCTGTAAGTGACTGCGATTTATCACTGCACTTTATCCTGTACTGTAATTCACCGCAAGGTATCCTGTAGAGTTACTGCAATCTTTCTGAGCTGTGTGAAAACGAAATTTCGTTCTGTATGCACTCTGTGTATACAAAATGACAATAAAGAAAGTCTAAGTCTAAGCTGGTGTGGAGCGGCGCTTCACCAACCTCATCTCTGAGGAACTGGTCACATTTACTGGGCTTCTATGCCAAGATTCACAGATAAATGTGCAGAGTGGTTTTCTGCATTAGGTTAGGAAGAATGTAGTTTGGCCTGATATAATAATAGTGAAATGTGTTGCTGTGGAAACAGGTGATAAACTACGTCACTTTAGCCAAATCCATCAGTCACACTTCCATGTCAATATCTCTTTTGCCATTTTACTTATTTTTATAAATCAATTTAAAAAGCACATTTATTATAGTAATATAAATACCAGTGGAATCAAGTCTTAGAAGCTGTTAATGTTAATGTGTGTTAATAACGCTGGACGTTACTGATCAGGTTCAGCTACAGCAGGCGTGTCAAACTCATTTCTACATTGTTCCACTTTAACTTCATGAAGTCATTAAAAGCGCCGTTGACCCTGTATAGATGATACTTTTGATTTCAGAATTTCATTCCGGTTCAAAACTAGCACCTTAGGCTCATTTGAGCAGTTTATCTGTAGAAAAAGTTGATATTGGGGTGAGTTACACTTTAAACTCATCATTCTGCATCACTTTTTCTCTTTTTGGACATTTCTGGGTTGTTTTAAGGTGTTGTGAGAAAACTCTAGTGTCAGGATGCTGTTACTACACAGTTTTAAGTTAAAGGATGTTTCTACTTTATGACATGATATGCCTTTTTTCCTAAAGGGCCGGATAAATTGCCTTGGCGTGCCGGATTCGGCCCGCGGGCCATGAGTTTGACACGTGATCTAAACTATTCAGACCAAAGATGACCTGCTAAAAACTTACAAGATATGATTTAAAAAGTGGACAGGATGGTACATTAGTGGAATACCACAAAGAAACTACTGTGTGTGAACATAAATTAAATATAACTATAGGTAATAATATACTTTTAGTATGCTTTTTATTATACTATAAGTATATAGTATAGTTATATGTAGTATAAGTATAGGTAACATGTCTTGTGTCTGAATGTTCTGTGTAATTATATGCCTCATCAAAGCCTTAATTATCGTAACAATGAAAAGTACTAGTAAACTGAAAGTTTACACTTAAGTTTTAAGTTAGTATCCTTAAAGTATCCTTGCATCTAGTACTTGTTGGTAGTGCTGGGGGGTGTTAAGTTTATCAGAACGGGGCAGGACGTTTGAAGCGGGACGTAGAGAAACATTTGTTTCTGTACTTCCAGAGTCTGGCTGCCCTGTCGCTTCTTTACTCTGTAAATCTTTAGGGCTATTGCTGGAACTCGTTAAAATATCAGGGCTGGGGTTTTATTAGATAAGGATCAGATGCACTGGAGCGGTCCAGTCCGAGGTCGCGGTTCAGGACAGAGTCTGGTTAGAACCGTGACCCAGTCTGACCATAATCCTCCACACTGAGGGTCTTCTACCATCCTCTGCTTCCTGCTCCTCTGCTCAGCTGCTGCTTCTCCACAGAGCTCAGGTTCTGGACTATGATGACGATGGAAGACTGACCCACTGACATGTTCAACATCATTCTGCTGAAAGGCACAATGGTGGCCGTTTATTATTAAAGTTCCTGGTATTTCAAGCTGTTTATGAAGCGATCATTTCTATGGAGGAGAATCAGGCCCACAGCACCACAGGTCCTTCACCGTGCCTAAAAGCAGCAGCGCTCCAACTGCAGGTTTCTCAGAGCGAGCCGTCAGATCTGACAAAGACTCCTGGATAGATGTGGAAACCTTTTCAGTTGCCTCTGATTTAAGCCTGTCTGCTGAACCCTCGGCAGCTTTCCTCCTCTCTGAACCCAGAACCCAACAGCATCATTTGGGTCACGGCAGAAAGAACGATCCTTTGTATGAGCGGCTGAAAATGGCTTCCTCTGTAGCAGGCATGTCCAAAGTGGTCGTTTGTGGCCCCTGTACTGATTTGGGATGCCCCCCCCCCCCCCCATCAGCATTTCAGATGAAAGCTGGAACAGCTGAAAACTTTTTAATTTTAATCAGGGCAAAAGTTAAAATCTATCAATTCAAAATGTTCTATACAACATGGAGCATTCATCTTTTATTAACCACACTTTTTACTTTCTTTAACTAGTAAATAGAAACACATCTTTCCAATGACTTTTACTCAAACGCAGACTTTTGGTGCATTAAAATCTGCTTTAAATATATTTATCAAAACTGACTAAATAAAGCAAGTGTTATCAAAGAAATACTGACCCAAATCCTGTTCCTACATTGTTAGACCAAAAATAATGAACTTTAATTTTTGTTTTCAGTGGAGCTCAAAATAATTAGCAACGTGGATTTAATATTTTCTGCTTAATAAGGTGAATGACTTGTGGATCTTCAATGATTTACACATCCTTTCCTACAGAAAATCTGACTAATTTGTGTATTTAAACATTTTGTAGAACAGGTATAAAAAATACAACATAACTACTGTCCTTTTGTTTTGGTTCATTTATTCTTCAGCCCTTGAGTGCTTTTGCCTTGACAATTTCACCCACATGGCAAAAAGTTTTGACACCCCTGCTGGACCTGTCCCCTGCAGATGAGAACATGGATTTATTAGATCAGCTGACACCATCATTTGATTTCAGTTTGCTTTCCTGATCCACCTTTCTAAGACAAACTAGTCATGCTGGACTAGATTTTACTCTTTATTTTAAAAACATGGTCTGTGGGCTGTCCCTCACGTATAAATATTTAAATGAGAACCTGTTTCACTATTAATCAGCTGACATGGGGGTTGAACCCTTTGACCGATTTAACATTTTCCTGCTTAACTGCATGATTTGGTGTTTCTATCACTAAACATCAGCTGCTGCTGGTTCCCTATGTGTCCCCGGTGTAAACAGACCGTCTAGTTTCGCGGCGGCATGTGACGTGCAGGCGGTTTGTTCTGGAAAATCTGCAGCAGCATCACGTGATGCAGGAGTCTCCAGTTTTCCCCTGACACAGAAAACACGCCCACGCAGCACAGGCCGTGGAGCAGAGCTGATGAATGAGGGCAGCACGAACACAGCAACCCCCCACTCCGCCTTTGTCTGACAGCCCTGCACGCTACATCGAAATCTGGGTTAGCGGATATGACGTAGGGACCCTGCCCCCCGTGTCCAGTTGTAATCTGTCTATAATCCACCCGTGTCTCGTTTCGACGCGACAAATGCAAGATAAACAGTGGAACATATATTTCATATGGGATTATTACGGCTAACATTTAAGTTAACGCGCAGTTTGATCGTGGTGCTGAGTTTTTTCCAGCATAAACTCGCCCTTGTGTGCTTTTATTTTGAAGTTCCCGACAGAACCGTTAGGTTCGGATCGAGTCTCTGAAGGCAAAATTAATGATCGAATGAGGCCTTATATGATAAATCTGTGATCTAATTCTATCCTTCAACCACTGGACAACAGGTTTCCTGTCAGAAAACAGACATATTTAAAAGATTTAACGGCGCGATCCATCTGGATGCTTTTATGTTGAAAGTCTCCACCGGAAAAAGGTGTGCGTGCGCGCCGCGGAGCTTGACGTGAGTCTGTGCTGCCGAGAACCTGCCTGGACGAGCTCCCCGTCCGATCTGCTAGCGACTCCATCCTGAGGATTTTCGCTAAACCACCGAACCAGTTCGGTTCTGGAGAACCAGTGGAGCTGCCATCCGTCATGATGTTCTGTGTTCTGTCTGCTGGAGGCTTCTGTTGGTGAAAAAGTTATCAAATTAACGGGTAAGAGCCTTTTTTCTCTCAGCTAGCACGGTTAGCCTGCTGGTTTCCTGTTTCCTGGAGCGGTTCTGGTCGGGCTCCTGTTTCTGCGCTGCGCTGGTTCTGCTGCATCATGCAGCAGGTTCGGCTTTCAGATCGGCTGTGGGATCATTTCGCCGTGCATAAAAACAAACAGTTCATAAAATTAGCCTCAGATCCCCGTAAAGTGACTTTAAATGCCGCCTGCTTTCTTTTTCTTTGGGTCATCACAGCAGATTCAGTCCAAATCAAATATTTATTTTTACCATTAAAACGTTTTGATTCAAAAATTAACTGTAATGCTGCTTTTACACGGCTTTTAGTGTCTATATCTTCTCCCATTTGTCTGTAAACGTGTCTCTGTTGCGTTAGTGATGGCTTCCAGGTCGCCTGTCTAAAAAAAACAAATTTACACAAAAGCTCCTTTTAATATTAGTCTAAGAAATATGATCTTTTTGTTCCTTTTTATAAATACATTTAAAACAATATTCATAATGTTTAGGAAATGTTAACACCTTAAAAGTCTAACTTATAATTTTAATTAAGCTTATTAGTAGTGAAATTATGAGAAATATTACAAAACAGGCGAAATAAGATTTGTTTCTATTGAAGTATTTGTTTCCCAAATTTTGTTTAAAGTATAGGAACGTCTAACATAAAAATACATGAGATTTTTAAGGGATTTTAAATTGAACTGATCAAAATAAATCAAAATGGGAAATTAATTAGTTAATTAAAATAGGTGTTTTGTATTGGAGTCGCTGGCTCCAATAATAGATGGACCTATTTACACCAACAGGTGAAGTTGTACAAAAATATAAATTAAAAAATGTCCAAGTGTTAAATACTCTGGTACAGGATTTTCTAGTTCCTTGTAGATAATACTGACCTGATTGTTGCATAAATCAACAGAATTAAATATTTAGATTTGTTTCAACGTTTAGTTTTTTTTCTTCTTTTGTTATTTTCTGAATTTCTTCTGTGGTAGTAATTCATGGAATGGTTGAAATAAAGTCTTGAACACTGTAGTTATAGAAAAAGTTACACATTTTATTATAAAAGTAAATCACAAGAAGCTTAGTCAGGGTCAGCTGGTCTCCTGCTGCTAAATAAAACCGGACAGGAACTGAAAGAGGAAAACCTCAAGAATATATTCCTGACTTAGTTTGAGTATTTTATTTAGAACTTAAAGAATCAAAATCAATAATTATTTTTAGGTGTCAGAACAAATATAAAACGGCAGAATTTTACATTAAATTTCAGGTAAATTTACTTTAAAAATAATTTTTCTATCCTGTTTTATTAAACAGATACTTTAATTTTTCTGAATTTCCTGTTTTAGAACATAACCACTCATTTTCCAGTGGTAAAGCATTTTAATCCCTTATTCTTTTAAATATCTAGTTTAAATGTGATGAATAGTTTTAATGAGAGCAGCTGAATGTTTCTGTAAAGTCGGCTCTTTAACTGTAACGTCTCCACTGATTTAATGAGTTTCCTCTAAATAAATTAGCAGCGGTTTCTCTAAAACAACGATTCAGGGGTGAAAGTAGCGCCGACATGTTCTGCCTTGACTCAGCAAGGAGGATGACTTATTAAAAAAACTTCCCGGTCAGCCAGCCGAGCTTTTAAACGGTCCATTTGGATCAGAACCAGACGCTGTGGTGTCGGTGGTTCTGACAGACCCGGTAATCTGGATCAATCTGCCCATGGCTGCATGTTTGCTTTCTGCTGTAACTCTCAGGGACGCGGCGATAAACCGCCGTTCAGGTCCACCGCCTACTCGGGGCGTCCTCTAACGTTTCAAACGTAGAAAAGGAGGAGAACAAAGCGGCTCGTCGGGTTTTCATGAATCACATTTATTAATTTATTAACTGTTTTACGTTTGTGGGGCGATCCAAAGATGAGTGGACGCGTTTGATGGCTCATTGCTGCAGCTAACGGCGTCCTGGGGAAGCCCCGCGCGAGCCGACGGCTGCAGAACCGCTGCATGTGGCGACAGGAAAGCGTTTCTCTGATATCAGACATGAACATAGAGCGTCTCTGAGAAGCTGCAGCCTCCCCCGCTCAGCCCTAACATCTGCTCTCCTCGCTCAGGTCCAGCCGAGGGCTCCACAGATGTGGCCCCTACCTCCACGCTTCATGAAGGAGGACGCCGCCGCTGTGACCGAGCGCCTGTGGGTCGGCCTGGAGGGATGACAAGACGTTAGCAGACATGGAGACAGGAGAGACGCACCGCCAGCCGGGAACGCCACATCTGCACAGCGCTCTGCTTTAGACCTCCTCAGGAACAGAACAACTATTTTTCTAAGATTTTCTACCCAGAGCTGATTTTTGATAGAAACCTTTAGCCATAGTGGAGCAGACCAGGATGGGTTCAGAGGGCTTTCAGTACCGCGCGCTCTACGACTACAAGAAGGAGAGGGAGGAGGACATCGACCTGCACGTCGGAGACATGCTGCTGGTCACCAAAGGAGCGCTGCTGGCGCTGGGCTGCAGCAACGGAGACGAGGAGCGGCCGTCCGAGATCGGCTGGCTGCCGGGCTTCAACGAGACCACACAGGTACGCCGCCGCGCCTCACCTGCACGGGTTCCTCCCAGGGGGTTCTGGGTAAACGAGTCGGATCGGCAGCTGCTGATCCAGGAACCCTGGAGTCACCGCTGACAGCCTGAGAACTTTTCTAAGGAACTCTTCGTTGATTTGAGTTCATCAGCAGATTCTGTAAAACAGATTTTATACCGGAGGCGAAGATTTGAATCAAGCACAATTATAATCCGCTCCGTTTTCAGCCCTTCACTCAAAATCCTTTTTATGTTCATTTGTTCTTTTAATTTAAACACGTGAACATTGGATGCTCTCTGTAGCCGGGCTTCCTCCAGGATTTAATAAACCGTGGAGTTTTTTTTTCTTTTGGTGGTGTGGATGACGTCATCGTCTAATTTGCATATTTCTTCATACATTTGGGACCCAGGCAGTAGGACAGCTTTTGTCAAGTCAAGAAACGTTATTAAAAATTAAATGCGTTTGGAACTAAAATTATATTTATAAAAAGATTTCTGAATTTGAATGCATTGCCTGAATCCACACTATGTAAAACAAACTGCAGCAAAAAGACGGATATCAGAGGCGCACAGAGTGAACGAGGTGAATGACTGAAGCTGTGTGTGAGTCAAATTCAGGGAATTACTTTAGTGCAACAGTTTCAGAGACTTTAAATGTTTTTTACGTGTGCCTGTGAGACAACGCTGAGGGTGCAGGAACGCTCATAGCAGCTCTCACTGCTGCTTCAATACAGCACAACACTGGGCTGTCCTCACTAGTTTTCCTTCCCTTGGTGCTGCTGCTAGCAACTTTGCAGCCAGACAGGAAGAAGCAAGCGGTGTTAGTTTTTTAAAATAAAGTACATTTGAAGATTCATTTCAAACTTGGATTATGATTAGTATAAGTGCGCAAATATAGGCTGTATATTATATAGCGTAAATATAGCTCATATACTTTACATTGTTAAACATATGTTTAAAAAAACCTTCATTCTGACGGTGAATAGGGTTTTATTTTGTCATGGCGGTTCGTCTCGTTCGGTAGAAACCCTGTATTTATTAATAATGTAGCATTAATAGAAAGTAAAGAAATTAATAAATCCCAGAAGAGGGGCGACTCATACGTTTCCATTTCTTCCAGAGTTCTTTAGACTTTAATTTCACTGAGAAGTGGATCGATTCCTTTTTTTATTATTTATTCTCTATTTGTTAAAAAAAAAACAAAAGACCTGGATCATTTCCATCACAAATATCTCAGAGGATCTCAGGCCAGTCATCTGTGCTGTGTCAGGTTACATCATTTATTTGTAATTAACTTTTCCTCAGCTAAACTCAGAACCCAAATCTAATATTTTATAAACAGGCTGAGCTCATAAACCCAAGAAGAAGTTCATCCCAGTGAAACCTAATGTCCTGGTAGAGTCTCTAGTTCTGTAAAGATCTTCTGCCACAAAGTATTTATTTTAGGACCGACCCACAGCTGGCGGTAAAAAGTGGTTTCCTGGGAACGCCGCCGCCTCCAGCAGCCGGAGGAACCTGACTGGTGGCTCTGAGGCGGCGTGATAAAATACAGAGAGACATTTCCACCCATGATCCCCTCCGCTGACCCGTCCTCCAGGTGAAAGGTGGACCTTGGTGTCCCAGTTTAGTTTTGCAGGACGCTGCGGTCCATTTACCTCTGAAGTCAGAACCGGGACGTCAGAGATCCTCTCAGTTTTGGCGTTCCGGTTTCCCTCTTTTCTGACGGTGGAAGAAACATGGCCGCTCGCACCAGAGCCCTGGTTGAATGGGATCCAGCCACCATGGGTCTCAGAATGCGTCTAAACTCACATTTGTTGTTAAATCTTTGTCCTTTTTAAGCCGTGCTGAATTATTGAAACATGAAACGTCAACGTGAGGCGATTCTTCATTACCGGGTTAGCCTCCGTGGCTACCAGGGCTAAAGCTAGACTGACTAAATGTTGCAGAAATAATAGAGAACTGCTACAAACAGATGATTTTACTCAGTGTGGCTGCCAGCGGCGGCCATCTTGAATTCGGTAGTCGGGTTTGATCGTGTTGCTCCGACTTTCCAGCTCGTAACTGAAGAAATGCAGAGAAAGCAGCACCTTCAGGCGGTGCCGTCTTTTCTTCCCTGAACACTCTCTGGTGCTGGCAGGTTGAAACGGGGACCGTATGAGGAGGGACCCGTCTGCTGTAGGACCCGGGTCAGAACAACCATTTCAGGATCTTTGCTTCTTCCCCCACTGTCCTATAATCCTTTAGTCTCTCCTTGTTTTAGCCAATTGAAGAGTAGAATCAAAGTTCTGACCAATCACTGCCGTTTGGACCGACCAGCAGTGATTGGTCAGTTTTTGCAGGCCTGCAGCTCCACAGAGAACGATTTTAACCTCTGTTCTCTGAACACATAATAGTTTTACTACCATCAGGATGGAAGGATGATTTCACCCAGTAGAACAAAAAGTGTCTCTGAACAGGATTACCGACTATAGCTTTAAAGACTTATTTGGTTCCTCTCACTTTGGGGAGGAACCAGATAAGGAATTTTGGTCTTATTTGAGCATTTATGTATTTTCTAACTTTTATTTTATTCTAATAAGCTCATCGTCTGCTGCTTTAGAACTTTAGATCAACTTGTTTCTCACTCCTGTAAACTGTAACTCTTTATCTTCTGTTGCTGCGTCTCACATCTCCAGTCGTGTCGTTTCTCTCTGCTGCTTTTCCTCTTTAAGTGTTTTGTGCAGTCAGAACCAAATCAGCTGCAACTTTCCTGCTTTGGAGGTTCTTTTTTTTTTTTTTTTTTTTTTTTTTCCCCAGTGTCCTGTCTAGCAATGTGGCAATAAAAATTGATATCTTAATGCCAAATAGAGCTCGACAGATTTTACTTTCACAAGTGGAGCAAACAGCTTTCGCCATAATGCTCCGCTTGATTTGTGCGTGTAAATAGCTTTATTGTTATTCCTGCAGGGAGAATTTCAAATTATATGGACACTACAATGGGAAAGTAGGAGAGTAAAAGAAAAACAAGAAGAGAAAAAAAAAGAGAAAGAAAAGGGTGAAAGAAAGAAGAGATAGAAGGAAGAGAATGATAAAACGTCCTCTGTCTGCTCCATCACCTGGAAAGAGACACAAAAACAACAGCACAACCAACAGACATAAAGCAACAGATACAATCGTGTAACACCTTGATACCATTGCTAAATCATATGTATTATTATTTAAGCTGACATGTGTAATGTGATACCTAAAAAAGAAAGTAAAAGAAAGTAAATAAATAAATTATAGCCTTTCTGTATATAAGTGAACATTTAATACCTGGGACCCAGCACCTGTAGGAGTTTGTGAAAGTGCACTAGTTTAAGTGAAAATTATACAGAAGGAAATATATTGATAGTGATTGTGGAGAACCGAAGACCCACCTTCCCTGAGCTTTGGAGGTTCTGCTGGGTTTCTGTGGAGAACCGCAGCGCAGAGACGTCGATCAGCGCCGGTCCGTGTCGGACCTTTTAATTCAAATATGACGAGCAGGAAAAAAGCTGAATCTTTGAGTATTTTAGCCACATTTGTTGACCAGCAACCAGCCTGATGACGTGTTGCTCTGACTGCTTCTGTCATGTTGGCCGTGTTCTGCTTTTCTGTTAAAGACAACCGTGTTGCCAAGATGGCCGCCAGAATTATTCACACCCCGGTGGATTACAGTCAGATTATTTTCATTCAACTAAGAAGTTTTTGTTTCTAAAATGAGGTGAAAATCTCTGATAGTTAAGAAATGAACAGAAGTCATTTAGTAAATAGATGAAAACGATCTGATTTCCCTGCAGCTGCCGCCGTCACCAGCAGGGCGGCGCTGGTGTCTGGTGGTCAGAACCCAGAGGGAACGCCAGCAGAACCACGGCTTCAGCGCCTGGTAGTCCGGTATCGTGAGGTCCGACCGGGTCAGTGTCTGGATGCTGCTTGGAGGAAGAGCGGACCTGACGGTACCGAGGCAACCAGCTGCAGAACCGGACCCTTTAGCTCCACCAGAACCAGGATCAGTGACCAGCTGGGAGCTCAGTTCCTTCTCTCTAAATGAAACGGACTGGACTCTCTGGTTCTGATTCTGTTGGGTTTCTGTGACCCGGACGTAAAGCGGTTCTGGTGCTGCTGCCATCAGTTTGTCCTGGTGTCTGGATGGAGTAAACTCAGCAGTGGGTCAGAACCAGAACTGTCAGGGCATTTGACCCAGAAGCTGACTGGGGAACCAAACCGCTGCAGTCGGGTCGGACTCTGTTTCCTCTGCGTTTCTGTGGGTCGTTCAGAACCACGGAGCGCTTGGTGGTTCTGAGGGTTCACGAGTGACGGCATCAGGAGTCCGGTTCTGCGGGGATGAGATCAGCTGAAACCCGACGCCTGGCTGTAAACCCAAACCGCCCCGTCAGCACCGGGCTCGGCACCGCGGCAGAACCTCTCTGCTCCTGGGCTCAAGCAGCTTTAAATGGGCCGTCCAGAACCAGGGACACTTTGATCCAACATTCTGCTCTTGTCTTCTGATGCTCTCATTTTAATGTGCAGGTTCTGGTTCTGCTGACGGGTCCGATACTCAGAAAGAGAAAGAAATGTTTCCACCTGTACATCTGTGGAGCGGAGCAGAACCTGTGAAGTGGACGGGCTGGCGCCTCTAACCCTGTCTGTGTCCCTGACAGGAGAAAGGAGACTTCCCCGGGACGTACGTGGAGTTCATCGGCAGGAAGAAGATGTCCCCGCCCACGCCGAAGCCCCGCCCACCCAGACCGCCGTCAGCGGCGTCTGTGAGGACCGACTCGGAGTCGGAGGGTAAGTCGGCTTCACGGGGTCCGTTATCTGGAGCCGCTGAATGTTTGCGTGTATGGAGCGATATTTGTGCCTTCTGATTTAGCGTTCAGGAACCAATCCGAGCGCGCAGGGAGACAACACACGCTCAACTCTGAAAAACTCTCAACCCGCAGTTCCATCTCTGCTCGACCTGCTCCTTTCACGCTCAACACCAGCTGGGTGTTGAGCGTGGGATTGAAGGGAAAAAAGAAAAACAAAATTTAATATGTTAGCCTAAAATATTTCCTTGATCTACAAAGTGAGCTGTGAAAATACTGTTGTCTCTTTTTTCAAAGATTTTATCCAGCTTCTGGCAGGTAATGTAAAATTTTCTTTGGTTTATATTGAAGGAATTCCTACACTACATCCAGAATCAACATTTCATTACTTTACTGTAGGTTTTTCAATATAGACGTAGATGATAAGGCATATGGAAAGTCCTAAATTGAATGAGAAAGAGAATCTATACAAAGAGATAAAGTTAATAACAAGGAGAACATCAAAACTCAAATCTCTTTGTCTTTGCAAATCATGAATTGTCAAATATACCAGTTGAAACACCCAAAGAACTGTTGATCCTGTTGATTTAGACACCCTGACAATGAATGTTTAGCCCCTCGATTTTAAAATGGACGGTGATTTTAAACTTGACAGTGAAAAAAGGACCTCAGTTAAGTCATTTTATATATAATATTTAAGGAACAAAGCAAAGGTAAAACCTATTCTTTCAAGGCAAAAACATGGAAACACTACTCTAAGCCTTCATTTCATCATGGCTGAATTAGTGTAATTCTCTTTATCTCTGAATCGGTCAGTCCTCACTCACATGTCTGCAGCTGGTTCAAATGCTGCTGCTACACCTTTTAATGGAAAAACATAAAATAAAGCACATTAGCCCATCCTGGCCTCCCTTCACTGGTTTCCTGTTTATCTTAGAGTTCAGTTTAAAGAACTTCCGTTTGTTTGTCTTAAAACCTATTATTACTCATTGGCCTTCAACCTTACTGAGATTTTATCTTACTCACCTTTTCGTGGTACTCATATTTCTGCTGTGCCAGCATGTTGTATTATGTTTTATATCTAGTTATTATTATTATTATTATTATTATTGTTGTTGTTTTAAATTGTTGAGTGTTTAGGCATGTTATCTCTTATCTGATGTATTTCTGATATTTGGCACTTTGTTTTACCTTTTGTTAAAGTGCTCTTTAAATAATGATGACAATGATGATGATTATGATCACAAGAAACTTTTGCATCATCACCCAGAAGCTGAAAAGAAAAGAGACAAAAACATTTTTCACACCTCACTTAATAACTCTTAGTAACTCAAATATTTTAGGCTAAAATATTGAACTTTTTCTTTTTTTTTCTTTTTCCACTTCAATCCCACCGTTATGTTTAGTAATTTCTGCCAAAAGCTGCAGCGTTTTGATTTATTCCATCCGAATGCAGTATTTGAAAGCCCTAGTCTGATTGGATGGAAAAAAAAAACCTGTCTGTGATTGGCTGGTGGAGTGGACAGTTTTTGAAGTCTTGAGTGCACAGACAGAGTCGAGCGTGAAAGGAGAGATGGAACTGAGCGGCAGGGCAGCGGGTTGAGAAGAGTTTTTCAGAGTTGAGCGCGTGTTGTCTCACTGCGCGCTCAATCAGAAGGCACATATATCGCTCCATATGCGTGAAGCTGGACCGCAACCGCAGACCTGCTGACGGCTGTAAGTCCTGCATGTGTCTGAGGAAGCAGCTGTGAGGCGTTCCTCCGCCTCACAGCTGCTTCCTGCCGTTTAAACGTGAAACGTGTTTGATGGAGGACAACGTTAGAGGGGAGCTCCGCTTTCCCCTGCTATCCTCTGCTGCCTGCAAGGCGGAGATCTGGCTGCACTCTCACACCCTTGCAGGGCGCACACAGAACCAGGCCTCCAGAACCAGGCCTCCAGAACCACGCTTTCAGAACCAGGCTTTCAGAACCAGGCTTCCAGAACCAGGCTTTCAGAACCAGGCTTTCAAAACCAGGCCTCCAGAACCAGGCCTCCAGAACCAGGCTTCCAGAACCAGGCTTTCAGAACCAGGCCTCCAGAACCAGGCTTGCAGGCACCGCTCCACAGAAGCCCTCAGGTTTGATGGTCACGGCTCTGTGTTGGAAAAAGGCATGTGGACAAAAAAATTAGAGGAATGTGTGGCAGAACCGGACTGCAGCTTCCTGGGCAGAACCGGACCGACCTCTAAATGGATGATTTCAACCGTTTTCAGCAACAAACGGCAGAGGTTTACCTGGAAATGTTCGGTTATCGTAGTTTCAGCCGCTGGCGTGATGCTGTCGGTCCAGATGTTAACGGTACCAAACGGCGCTGCTCGGGTCCAGTTCTGACTCCTGCTCTGTTTGCTCCTCAGGCTTCGTGCTACCGGACCTCCCTGAGCAGTTCGGACCTCCGGACACAGCCCCGCCTCTCCTCAGCAGACTGATGGAGCTCATAGAGACCAAAGGTAGTGGTTCCGGTCCGATTTCTCCTGATTCTGCCAGAACACGGGCTGTTCAGTGCCGATGGGTTTTATCCAGCTGTAGAAGCGCGTCTCTCTGGTTCTGCTGCTTTTGTTCGCTTTAAAAGCGCAAACATCAGCTGAAAGTGTTCAGAACCACTGACAGCCCGGCAGTACCGGACCTTTTCTTCAGAATAGTTCAGTTTCTGGAAGTTCTGGCTCCGGTTGGAGCAGCTGAGACGTTCATCATAACCTCCTGATGTTTGGTTGTTCCTGCAGGATTCGACAGTCCGGTTCTGTACCGCAGCATGAGCGGAGGGGTTCTGGACCCCCGGCAGCTGGCCGACACCGGTGAGGAACCCGAACGCACCCTAAAGTCCCACTGCTATCCCCCCCCCCCCCCCCCACCCCCCCACCCGTGTCACACTGAGGTGCGTTTGTTTTCAGACCTGGAGCAGCTGGACGTGTCGTCTCTGTGTGACGGGGTGGTCCGGTTCCTGCTGGACCTTCCCGGACCCGTCCTGCCCCCCTCGCTGCAGGCCGACATGAGCGAAGCAATCCAAGGTGAGCAGAAACCAGAACCCGGGGTTCTATGCCTCGGTAATCTGGGTCACACGGACCATAAAGCCTTAGAACCTTCCAGAACTCTGCAGAACCCGAGCAGGGAGCCACTGCAGAGTCCCGGTAGAACCTGGAGCTTTGCTACTCAGCTGGTAAACGGGTCCTGCTGGTTCCCAGGCGGTGATCAGGTCCGGTCCACATTAATGTTCTGGTTTCTGTCTGCAGAGGTCCAGGACCCGGAGGAGTGTGCTCAGGTTCTGCGGGGCATGGCCGGTTCCCCCGCCTGCCCGCCGCAGCACGGCCTGACCCTGCTCAGCGTGGTCCGCCACCTGGCCCGGCTCTGTCTGCACGGTACCAGGAACCAGCTGAGCCCCGGCGTCCTGGCCCAGAACTTCAGCCCGCTGCTGTTCCGGCAGCCCACCGGGTCAGTCGTAGAAACGGTCCAGATAAAAACACGCCGTCAGAACCTTTGGAGAACTACTGAACTGGACCTCTTTAAGAGATCACGTGACCTTTGGTTCAGAGGAAAAAATCAAACTGTTGATGAAATTCTTAATAAATCAGACAAAGCGGTGCCGCCGGATCTCACTGACCCTCCGTTGTTCTGTTCAGGTCGGATTCTGCTCTGGATCCCCTGGTCCAGGTTCTGGAGGTTCTGATAACCAGCGAGCTCAACATGAACCAAGCTGCGCCAGGTAAGACTGAGCCTGGCGGCGGCGCCGACTTTGAGTTTAACGGATCACCAGCTGACGCGGCGCTGCTCGGTTCTGGCTCGGTTCCTTCCAGCGCCGCTCTGACTCTGTTGCTGTAAAATGTTGAGGAGAACCAGGAGAACCGGGTCAGAGCGGATCAGTGGCGTCGACTTTGTTCTGTCTCCCTCATGCTTTTATCTTTTTAACAAACCCGGTTTCTTTCTACGCTGCAGCGGGAGGTGGCGCCCCCCGGTGGCAGCGTGCAGCAACAGCCGCTAGCTGAAAAACAAACATGGCGGGTTCAACATTTTACTTTATTTTATTTAATTTAATGAGGAAGGCTTTAAAGCCATCAGCTGCTGGAGTGGGACCGGGTCAGGAGAGGACCGGGTCAGGAGAGGACCGGGTCAGGGGAGGAGCGGTTGGGTTGTGAAGCCCAGCAGCATGGCGCCGTGCAGCAGGAGCAGCGACAGGAAACACAGAGCTGCTGCTGGTTTATTAAAGCAGCTGCTTCCTGGTAACGGAGTCCGTTGTTCACCTGAACAGGTGATGAAGGAAAGCGGGTCCGTGTTCAGCCGTGGTTCTGCTAACCACAGCTGTCTTCATCCTGTAGTGATGATTAAATAATCTAATCCAGACAAACTCAGGGACAAAACATAATTCATTTGTAAGATATAAACAGGTTCTTTGAAGGAAAATTGGCCATTAAAATGTCCAGATTCATAAAATAATAAATCTTTATAGATTTATGAAACTCTGGAACATGAAGCCTGGAATTCATTTATTGCAACTTCAGACTCCGTCGCTGTTTCTAAAGCTTTTTTATTGAAAGAATAATTATTTAGTTCTTTTCAAAGATGTTCCTGGTTGCTCGGGTTTAGTTTTGGGTTTGTTTGGTTAGTTCAGCGGAGGGTGAGGTGGTCATGTGACCAGCATGTGATGTCAGTCACATATTGGTCACATGACTGGTCACATGACTGAGTGTTTCTGCCATAGATGACCGGTGCTGGCTATCGGAGCCAACGTGTCAGTGCAGCCGCCATCTTGGATGGGTCTTTGTTGACGCTGCCACCTTTAAAGGGCTGGAAATGCAAAGTGGTGACGAAGGAAAAAACCACATAGCTTTCAGTTTCGTTTGGCCAGAGTGCAGTGGTCACCAGAGCAGCCTGTGGCCTTTTATTAGCAGATCGCGCCCACCTGTGTAGAGCTACACCCACAACAGGAAGTCAACTAGAACATCAACAATAAGATTCAACTGTCTTCCCCGCGGTCTGGTGCATTTAGTTGTACTGAGGAAGCCGTGTGTCCAACTAGAAACATCAGAACTCTCTAAATCTTTTCCTGATTTTTGGTTTGTTACAAACAGCAGAGATGTGGTTATGATGTCACTCATAAGAAATACATTTTACCTTTTATCTTTAATAAAGAGACAACTTTGATCGTATAAGTGAATTTCTCTCCTGAGCCTTCTGTAAACCAACAACAATCATTTCTTCATATCTTTGCTGCGCATGCAGACGGTTGTTCCAGTACCTGCCTGCTACTGGGGCAGAGCCTCAGAACCTTGAGAAAGAACCGTTCTGCACGGAGGAAACGGCACAGAGTTTGAGTTTGAGCTCTCTCAAAGCGGTTCTGAAGGATGGAGAACCACCTGGTTCTCCATCCTTCAGAACCGCTCATATAATGTCTGGTTTCTGGTGCCACAGGAACATGGCCAGAGTTCTGGCTGAGTGCCAGCGGGGCTGCAGCGCCACCTGTTGAGCGTTCTGCTCACATCGCATTCAATCCACGCCTGCTGCCTGTAGAAAGGACTGTTTGGGAGTTGCACCTTAACATTCCTGCACTGCAAAAACGGAGCTAAAAATAAGTCCAATATTCTTTAAATTAGTGTATTTGCACTTGATTTGAGCAGATAAATATAATTATCTGCCAGTGGAATAAGATTTATGCACTTAAAATAGGAACAACTCATCTCCATCATCTTATTTAAAGTGCAGTCCATCTAGTTATCTTATTTTAGGGGCAAAAATACTCATTCCATTGGCAGATCATCTTATTTACCTGCTCAGATCAAGGACAAATTGTGACTTATTTTTAGTTCAGTTTTTGCAGCGTTGGGCCTCAGATCATCGGTCGTGAAAAGGAGGCGTTAGAGCGTGACCTCTGGTCTGCTGGTCGTCTGCCTGCAGGTGGGCTGCACACTCTGACAGGTGGGGTGGGGGGGCTCAGCAGTGTGGGTCGGCAACTTCCTGCGTTCTCTCCTCCGCTGGTTCTGAGTCAGCCGGTCAGCTTGAGCAGCAGCTGAACCGGTGACATCATCCATCCTCACAGCCAGAGATGCTGCGCAGGAGGAGAGGGGGCGTTGCCTTGGTGATATCTCTGCTGCTCATGTGATTGGCCCAGGCCAGCAGTGATGTCACACATCTCCAAGCTGCTCTCCCGAGCTTTGAACTGAAGCAGAGCTGGAGGCGGACGGATGGAGGAGAAGCTGTGAGGCTCTGAGCTGCTGGTCCTGCGGTCGCAGCTTCTCAGCCGCTGGATGTGAGCAGATCAGGCGCCTCATTTCAGCCGAGGGTCGCTGCAGACGCCGGAGACGGGCCAGAGGCCGGCATGGAGCGAGAGGACCGAGGCAGAGCCCAGTCGGAACCGGTGATGGGACGAGAGAAGGTCCTGTGCTACATTAACATGCAGAGTCCAGGTAGGAGGCCGCTGTGACTCTGAGGCTCTGGTTTAATCCCAGCGGGAGTCAGATGGCAGCAGATCAGCTGTAAAGCTGAGCTCACGCAGGAAGAAGGACGGTTCTGGTAGAAACGAGGCGCCTCGTCGTCTGCTTCTCCATTCCCTCTGCTGCGTGTCCTCATGTTCATAAGGCAGAAATATGACAACTTTTTACTGTAAAATCACCATTTATCACCATTCCCTACATAAGGCAGCGCTGGTTAAACTTGACCTTTGACCTGTGCCGGTCCTGGATGGAGTGCAGGTCTGCCTGATGATCGTCTCTGATTGGTCAATGCCGTCTGGGCCGGTTCGGTTCTGTGGATGATCGATTTATTACGTTGGCGTATTTATTAAAGTGCCGCATGTCTGAAATTTTAAAATATTAATGCAGCTACGCAGTTAAAGGCTCCACCAGATGAAGCATCTTTACTCCAAAACCTGGCAAATCTGATTCTGATCTGAAAAGGTTTAAACATTAATTTAAGTTCAGCCTGAATTTTGACATTTTTGTCCCAGATGTTCAGCTCCAGCCTTTAATTTTAAACTTTTATTTTTGCAGATAAACCGGGTCTAAGCCGCCACTTTAATGCTACTGTTGGTGTTTCCCAGTTTCATGTGAACCTGTTCAGTTCTGCGATATTTGTCTCAAAGCCGTCTCAGTGCTGCCCTCTTAAGGTTGAACGCAGTTTTTTTAAAGTTCGGTTTCAGGCTCGGTTAAAGTCCGGTTTAAGCTGCCAGAGATGCAGAACAAGCTGCAGCAGCTCTGAAGTGAGGTTTAAACGATCCACTAAAGCTAAAGTTCAGCCCAGACTCATCCGTACCTCTGATTCAGGTTTCAAGTCTTTAAGGTTTTCCTTCTTACTGGAAGTAACATGAGTGTTTTAGGGGTCCTGAAGCTAAAGATTAGGGTGATGGTCAGGAGCTCCTCACCCCAGGAAGCTGCTCTGCTGTTACGTTTTTATTAAAATGTA
The DNA here is from genome assembly GCA_037039145.1 of Fundulus diaphanus. Classification (NCBI taxonomy): domain Eukaryota; kingdom Metazoa; phylum Chordata; class Actinopteri; order Cyprinodontiformes; family Fundulidae; genus Fundulus; species Fundulus diaphanus. The sequence continues at coordinate 6,903,897 of CM073127.1, read as the reverse complement.
AAGAAATAAATGATCCTGATTCCATTTTTTTCTTATTCACAAACCAACTGAACCCGCCAGGAGTTCTGGTTTAGTTTACTCAACCGGACTTTTCCATGCAGCTCTGGTTCTGTCTGGACCAATCACAGTGAAGATAACATAAGAAGCTAGCATCAGTTTTGTGTTTTCCTGTAGCTCATGTTCTCAGTAGAAGGTTCTGGACGTTCTGTTCCAGGACCAGAACATCTCGTCTAAAGGCAGGAAGTTCTGACGCTGAGCTTAGTCTGCGCACCAACATCCTGTCAGATGGTCTGAGCTTTAATTTCCAGGAACCGCTGATGTTTTAGTAGAACCTGTTAAAGGTCTCCTGGTTTTCATGGTGATGTTTAAACGGTGTCTGTTGGTGTTTTTACCTCCTGATCTTTATGTTCTCCTGCAGCTCTGCAGGTCTCCATTAAAGCTGCAGGTCCTGTGGTGAAGGAGCCTCTGCTCTCCTTCTCCTCCTCAGAGGGACGATGGCGGCGCTCAGCTTCCCTCAGGCTCAACCGTCTCTCTCTCTCTTTCAGCTTTGCCTCCCAAACCTGCCAAGGCTGCGGCTCCCGCTGCCTTCAGGTACTTGGGCAACGTGTCTCTGCAGGACGCCGAGTGGTACTGGGGGGACATCTCCAGGTAAGACCCGTCCCTTTGGGGGGGGGGGGGCAGCAGGAGGCAGCAGGAGGTCACAGCCAGCTTTGTGTCTGCAGGGAGGAGGTCAACGAGAAGCTGAGGGACACGGCCGACGGTACCTTCCTGGTGCGGGACGCCTCCACCAAGATGCATGGAGATTACACGCTGACGCTCAGGTACCGACCCGCAGCTTTAGAACCGGGTCAGAAACAACGACCCAGTCCAGCTTCACGTGTCATGGTGGCTGTTTGTTGGCCTTCATTCACAGTTTTCAGACTAAGGGACCTTATTCCTCAGTTTTAACTGTGGTGGTCCGGTTCTGATGGGCGGGCGGATCCATTTTCCTGGGTCACATGACTGTTTCAGACTGCGTGTTCTGCTGAACCTTTGGGAGTTTGAAGTGAGAGGAGAAGCTCCGTTCTGTGTGGAGCTGCTGATGGAAACCGAGAACATAAGTTAAAACATGAGGGATCGCTGTTGGTCAGAACCAAGGTCCGCTTTGGTTTACAGTTAAGCTTCAGAACCCAGAGTCAGACGCTTCGTCTCTGAGCTGATGAAGCGGATGCCGAGTTTCAGACGTTTGTCTGAAGTCAGTGGCGTCAAAACGAGAAGCTGCAGGAAGCTTCAGAGCAAGAAACGCTGAGATGTTTCTAAGAGGCGTGAGCCGGAACCGCGGCGCCTCAGATCTGATAAAACCGCTGCTGCTGCACCGACATCCTGACAGATACCATCACATGGTGGAGAGTCAACCTGCTGCTGCTGTGGTCTGAGCTTTGAGCTCAGACTGCTCCTCACACGTCTTCAGTCTTCTGAGGCGATGAGAGAACGTCTCTGGTTGCTCTCTGAGCTTCTGCTTCTCTGCCTGCAGGAAAGGAGGCAACAACAAACTCATCAAGATCTTCCACCGGGAGGGCAAGTTCGGCTTCTCCGACCCGCTGACCTTCGGCTCGGTGGTGGAGCTCATCAACCACTACAGACACGAGTCTCTGGCTCAGTACAACCCCAAGCTGGACGTCAAGCTGCTCTACCCGGTCTCCAAGCACCAGCAGGTAGGCCAGACGAGCCGGCGCCGCCCGTCCTTCCCCCCGCCGCCGCGCCGCCTCCTCTGATTGGTCGCTTTGTTGTCGTTGTTGTTCAGGATCAGGTGGTGAAGGAGGACAGCGTTGAAGCCGTGGGAAAGAAGCTGCACGAGTACCACCTGCAGTACCAGGAGAAGAACCGCGAGTACGACCGGCTGTACGAGGAGTACACCAGAACCTCCCAGGTCCGACCAGACGGCAGGACGGTACGGGTCAGAGACGGCGGGACATCAAAACTAAAAGCTCCCCCTGTTCCCCCCCCCAGGAGATCCAGATGAAGCGGACGGCCATCGAGGCGTTCAACGAGACCATCAAGATCTTCGAGGAGCAGTGCCAGACCCAGGAGCGCTTCAGCAAGGAGTACGTGGAGAAGTTCCGCCGGGAGGGCAACGACAAGGAGATCCAGAGGTACGCTGTTACCGCGGCAACGGTGGCCACGGCATGCCGGGTTGCCATGGCAGCAGAGTCGGCAGGAACGAAATTTAGATCTGCTCGGCCAATCGGAGCGCTCCGTTCAGACCGAGAGGCTTCAGGGCTGCGTTAGAGAAACCAGCAGCAACGTCAGGATCCTACATGGAACCGTTTATGGTTCTGGTACCGGGCCGCGCAAAAGTATTCACACCCCTAAAACCTCTCAGCCGTTATAAAGTCAAACTTCTGTTTATGTGACAGACCAACACAAATAAACATCTCACAGGTGTGGTCCATTAGTTTTCACACCCCCTTTTCTCTGGTTCCCCTAAATAAAATGAATTATTAACACCTGATCTGTGGTCAGTCTGACTGCAGCTCTTCTGGTTCTGGACTCAGAGCTTCTGTGAAGGCCAGGGAACCCAGCAGAGTCAGGCAGGAGGTTCTGGTCCAGTTTACAGCAGGTCAGGTTCTACAGAGTTCTGATCATCATGTGGACCTGGAGAGAGGATGGACCACCTGCAGACCTACCAGGACATGGACGTCCACCTGGACCACCTGGACTGCCAGGCTGGACAATGGTGGCTCTGGAGGAGCTGCAGAGACCCACAGCTCAGGTGTTGGTCCTCAAGATACATATAAGCCGTGGCCTCAGCAAATGTCACCATTTATGGAAAATAAGGCTGATGATATTCAGGGGTTCTGGAAAGGAGGGTCTGTCGGATAGTCGAATCGCGAATTCAGGAAGAGCAGTGTGGTTTTCGTACTGGCCGTGGAACATTGGACCAGCTCTATACCCTCAGCAGGATTCTGGAGGGGGCATGGGAGTTTGCCCAACCAGTCTACATGTGCTTTGTGGATCTGGAGAAGGCATTTGACCGTGTCCCCCGAGGGATCCTGTGGGGGGTACTCCGGGAGTATGGAGTACCGGACCCTTTAATAAGGGCTGTCAGGTCTTTGTATGACCGGTGTCAGAGTCTGGTCCGCATTGCCGGCAGTAAGTCGGACTCGTTTCCGGTGAGAGTTGGACTCCGCCAAGGTTGCCCTTTGTCACCGATTCTGTTCATAACTTTTATGGACAGAATTTCTAGGCGCAGCCAAGATGTTGAGGGGATCCGTTTTGGTGGCCTTAGGATTGCGTCTCTGCTATTCGCGGATGACGTGATCCTATTGGCTTCATCAGGGCGTGATCTACAGCTCTCACTAGGCGTGGAAGAAAGTGATCTGATCTCAGAGGAGAGCAGAGAACGTTTAAGGTCTACATGTGAGAAGTTCTGGACACGGAGGAGGCAGCATCATGCTGCGGGAAGCAGGAAGATGATGGAAGGAGCTGGACCAGGACCATCCTGAAACCTTCCAACAGGACAACCACCTTGAACATGCAGAGATATTATGGGACAGAATGGCCTAGTCAAAGTCCAGATGTTCTCCATCCAACCTGCCATAGCTGGAGATGTTGTAGAGAGGAGGAACTTCAGCTGGAGACGTCTGCAGGCAGCTGCTGCTCCACATCTGTAGCTTTTCCCATTCAGTCACTTTAAGCAGAGCAGCGTAGAACATTTCTGGGGTGTGAATACTTTACCAGGCGCCATGTGCAGCTGCTCTGACCACCGTTACCGCATGTCGGTTCGGCTCTGCAGCAGAACCAGCTGTGAGGTTCTGACCCGTGTCCCCGTCCCTCCAGGATCATGGAGAACTACGACAAGCTGAAGTCTCGGATCAGCGAGATCGTGGACAGCAAGCGGCACCTGGAGGTGGACCTGAAGAAGCAGGCCGACGACAACCGGGAGATCGACAAGAAGATGAACAGCATCAAGCCCGACCTGATCCAGCTGCGCAAGACCCGGGACCAGTACCTGATGTAGGTCCAGCCCGGCGCGGCGCCCCCGGTGCCGGTGGAGCGGCGTGTGGCTCTAACGGCGCCGTGTGTGTGTTCTGTGCAGGTGGCTGACCCAGAAAGGAGTCCGGCAGCGCAAGCTGAACGAGTGGCTCGGCCTGAAGAACGAAACCACGGAGGAGTGAGTCTCACCGCTCAGGACTAGAGCTAACCGGGCCGGCTGCAGCGGTTCTGGAGGCAGAACCGCCGCAGCCGGACCTCCAGCCGTGTTGATGTAACACCTGAACCTGTTTGTGTCTCAGCGAGTACAGCATGGTGGAGGATGAGGAGGACCTTCCTCACCACGACGAGCGGCTGTGGCGTCTGGGGAACATCAACCGGAACCAGGCGGAGGCCATGCTGCGCGGCAAGCGGGACGGAACCTTCCTGATCCGGGACAGCAGCAAACCGGGCTGCTACGCCTGCTCCGTGGTGTAAGCCCCGCCCCCTGACCCCTGACCCGTTAGGGATCTCGGGTCCGTCGGTTCTGACCTTTCTGTCTCGTTCCCCGCAGGGTGGAAGGCGAGGTGAAGCACTGCGTCATCAACAAGACCAGCACCGGGTTCGGGTTCGCCGAGCCCTACAACCTGTACGGGTCGCTGCGGGAGCTGGTTCTGCACTACCAGCACACCTCGCTGGTCCAGCACAACGACTCGCTCAACGTCACGCTGGCCTTCCCCATCTACAGCCTGCAGCGGCGGTGACCGGACCGCCCAGAACCGGAACCGGAACCGCCTCCCAGCTCAGCGCGTCCAAAGTGTTTTACTGTGAAAGCTTCCACTTCCTGCCTGGATGAAGGAACCAGAACCAGAACCTGAAGGTCAGAGAGCAGAACCTCCCTCTGCTGGCCGGATCACATGGCAACGTTGGATTTGGAGGTTCTGAGGTTCTCCTCGCCGCAGCGCCTCCTTTACTCACAGAAACCACAACATTAAAGAATCGAATCGGACCTTATTACGCAGTTTGGTCCCGGTTCTACAAACCAGATGGTACCAACCTGTTAGATAAGAACCATCTGAGAAAATAGGTTTTACTAAATCTAATATAAAAATAACTAAGACGACTTAAAATGACCAATAAACTGCTCACAGTGGATCCGGTTCTGGATCGGTTCTGTCGTGAGCAGTTACCCGGGCGCATCACTGCTGGGACCAGAACTCCTCCGGTTCTGGATCTTCATGGGTCTCTGGTTCCTTCATTTAACCTCTGACACATGACAACACCTGCGGTTCCGACCCGAAACGCTTCACCTGACGTCACATCCAGCACCCGGTTCCCCACAGGTTCCTGTCAGTAGAGGCGAGGCGGGTTCTGAGTCCAAACGTGTCCCATGTGATCCGGCCTGCGGAGAATCCCGGTTCTGATCCGGAAACCTTCCCCTCCGCCTCATGAATCCAGACCAGGACGTGTTGGATCAGCAGAACCTTAAAGCTCAGACGACGTCAGACGAGAGGACGGGTCGTCCAGAACTTTACAGAACACTGTGAGCGCTTCAGAACGAGGTTCTGTGGTCCGGAACCAAAGTGGGAGAAATCAGGGAACCAAGCAGCAGAACCTCTGGAACTCGTGTTCGGACTCTCAGGCGGAGTCCAGAGGATTTTCTGACTTTTCTTTTTCAGAGGAGAACCAGGTACCGAAGCTGAAAGCAGGTCTGAAGCCTCCGGCGGATCGGCGCCGGCCCGTCAGAACTTCATGTTCCCAGGAAGATCGCTGCAGTTCTGCCCCTCTGAGGATTAAACTGTGAACAGAACCAGCAGATCTTCAGTTTAAGGCGTTCCATCCCATAATGAGCTGTAGGAACCGGGTCGGCAGCGTGTTCTGGACCGCTGGCCCACGTTTAGTGAGGCGTGGTACCACTGCAGGGAAACCCGACGCTCCAGAACTTCCTAACGCCGTCGTTCCGGGTCCTTTTCTGGAGTTTAGTTCACGTCTCCATGATTCCAGTAGGAGAGATCGGGCGGTTCTGTTCTGACCCGATCCGCTCAGCATCTTTTTGTTCCAGGATTAAGTCAAATCTGGCAGCTGTTTGGTTTTTTTAAGAGAAAATCCTAAAAATGAAGAAAAAAGAGGACGCTCTGATAACGAAGGTCCACTGGAGCGTCATGGTTTGGGTCCTTCCACTGGACCGGTCAGAACCAGGCAGAATCTGGACTAATAGCAAAAGATTGACATAAAGTCTCGTTTGGGTTTGTTTTTGTATCATGTAGCACCTCTGTCTCATATTTATTCTGTTTATGTCCAATAATCTCCTACATTTCTATTCATGTCTCCTATTTCAGTTTTTCCTTTGAGGCAAACAGAACCAGTGTTGTAACAGAAGTTGGACCGGTTCTGGTTGAGTTGGTCATTGTTTCAGGACGTTCCTCCTGTCAACGCTGGATTTTCTGTTTCAGAAGTTCGGTTTCTTCCTTTGTTTCCCTCGTTAACCTTCTCACCAATAAAGCAGCAGAACTCTCTGGTCTCTCTGGGTTTTCACTGAGGTTCTGATCAGAGACGTCCAACCGGGTCGGCCTGACCCGTCGGACCGCCCAAGTGGACGGAAGATCCCTGACTGGTGCTCTGTAGATTAGGGTGATGGTTGGAGTCCCTCCAGGACTTCACCGCCGCTTTAAAACCAGAAACTGTTTCCTCCATATTCACACATGACCTCTGACCTACAGGTGAGTGTTTACCTGGAGAAGTGACCCACATGTCAGCAGCTGCAGATTCCAGCATCCCACCTCCTCCCTGCATGAGTATGTGAACACCCAGGGTGGCTTTCTACAACTTTGATCATTTACTGCACTAATGTTATTTTATGTTAATGTTATTCTAATAAATAAAAAGATTGCAAAAAACAAAATAACGTCGGGAAGTAAAGAATTAATATATTTCCTTACCAGAAGGGACATTTCTGGAGGATTCTGTATCTTCTGCTTAATTAACCTCCAGATTAGTGTCTTAAAATCTAAGATGATGAATAAAACATTTCTCTGTCAAAGCCCACCTGCGTAAATGCGATAATGTGCTTCATGTACCTGCTGGGAGTTATAAAGTCAGACAGGAACCAGGCTCTGCACCTGCATCAACAGGTAAATGAACTCTCATTGGCTCCTACCTGTGGACAGGTGCATAAGCGATAATTTTAAGGGTAGAAAAGTGGGCATTCTGGAGATGTTTCACACTTTGGACTTAATGTTCATCAAACCCGTAATTTGGTCAAGTAATCTGCCAAATAAGCAGTTTTTCCAGCGGTTTTGGTAAAATAAAGGAGTTAATATCAGGAATCTGGTCATATTTTAATCAGGTGTCCGGAGGGAAGAGAAGCGTTTCAGTTTTTCCAGGACAAACTGCGAACTTTGACTCTTTCTGCCGCTAATCTGACGCAGAAGCAGCGGATTTTTCACTAGTTTAGGAGGAAAAGCGGCGAAACGGTCCGGAACTCAACCCGATCATACCTCTGTCGTCACTTCCGCAATCTGCTGCAATTTAAAGCGTTAGAAATTCGGCTTTAGTCGGATTTTTCTGCCGATTGTATCCAAACTATTTCTAAATGAAAAAACAACATAAACTGGACATGCGCAGGTGGATTCTAAGGCCCCGCCCACAACGTTGGCCCGTCTGCGTGGGCGGGGCCGAACGAACTCCTGTGACGTGTGTGACGTGTGAACAGACGTCACAGAGGTCAGAGGCTTGAGTTCTTTGGTTTGTTCTGTTGAAGCTCACTTTGCACTTGTTGGACTCAACGATGGTTCCTGAGAAACTCAGCCAGCCTGAACCAATGAGCGCTGCAACAGCCATGGCCCAAACGAGGCGTCCCCCGTCCCAGGAGAGCGAGGTCGTCACCTCAGACATCGTCTTACCAGCCGTCGACTTCTTCTTCACCAGCCTCTCACGCCAGCAGTGGCTGCGTTTGGCCACGGGAAACCCAGATCACAGCACCAACTGCGTCCTGGTGGAGCTCCTCGGAGACATCATGGAGCTCTTCTCGTCTGCCGTTCTGGACAAACTCCAGAACCCAAAATTCACAAGCCAGGTGGTCAAGGCGGTTGTGGGCAACGTTGTGCCCGAAGCCTTCGCACGAGCCCTTGACTTCAAAGAAGCTATCCGCTCCAAGAGCACGGCGAATTTAAACAAGCTGATCGTCCAACACGTGGCGGCGTGCGTCCAACGCCACTTCTACTCCGACGACGAGGATCCGGCAGCGAGTTACGTCCAGCAGGTGACCGACATGTACCGGATCAACGCCGTGGTTCAGGAAGCCACCGCCATGATAAAGGAGCTGATTTTCCGGGTGTTCACACCTGAAATGGAGACCGAGCAGGAAGCGCCGGTCAGCCCCCCTGACAGCCGCTCAGAGACGGGACCTCAGGCAGACGGAGGCTCCTTCCACACCAAGGAGCTTACAGACGGCGGGAAAGACGCCAACGAGCAAAACCAGACTGCTTCTCCATTCGCCAGGTCAGGCTCCGTGGTCAACCGTCTGAAGAGGAAGATCAGGAGGTTCTTCACCAAGTATCATGGCAGACATTCAGCCAAGGTTGTCCCTTTAAACTCAGCAGAAGGCCCAGAAATCTGCGGCGCTACAGCGAACCCAGCACTGGTCCACCAGGCCAAGCCTCCGGAAAGCTCTGGAGATGTTCCTCCAGAACATTTTGTTCCTGATAGAAGATCTTCTCCTTCGGACGAAGATGAAAGTGTCACGTATGTAGAGGAGTTTAGAGCTGAGGAAGCTTCAGAGGTCACATCTGTACCAGATTCAGAGAACCTTTCAACCGAAGTCACCCAGAACTTAAAGTCTGAGCCAAAGTTTGACGAAATCACACCCGTGGAGGCCTTCGTTCCTGAAGACGAGGCTTCAGAGGTCCCATCTGTACTAGATTCAGAGAACCCGTCAACCGAAGTCACCCAGAACTTAGAGTCTGAGCCAAAGTTTGACGAAATAACACCAGTGGAGGCCTTCGTTCCTGAAGACGAGGCTTCAGAGGTCACATCCGTAGAAGACGTTCCTGCAGACAGTCAGGCGTCCGCCGCCGTGGGGGAGGAAGAGGAGCTGACAGATTTAAGGCAGCCTGAAGTTTGTCCTGCGGTCGCTGAGCCCACCGTGCCGAGGGCCACGGCTCCATCGGCTGGAGAAGCAGAGGAACAGGCAGCAGGTGGAGAAGATGATGAAACCAAAGCTTCAGTGAGTTTGTTGGTCCACTGGCTGATTGCTCGGGCCATTAAAGCTTCCAGCATCCGTTGCTCCTCTGAGGTCCTTCAGGCCATGCATGGACGCCTCTTAGGGAAGATCTGGGCTGAAGTTCAGCTGCAAGGAATCCATGTTGACCCAGAAAACGTCTTGATTCATGGCCAGAGGATTTATGACGGCATCGGTAAAACGCTGAGGTGTCCCGCTGAGGTCGTGGGGACTTTGCTGCTTTTAGAAGACGCAGTGTTTGACAAGGCAATCGCGGCGTCGTTCTGCAAACATATCAGGAAACCTGTGGAGGAACCTTCCCTCCTGGCTCGGTTCTTCTCTTTCCTGGGCAAAACCACACATGAGCCTCAGAAACAAGCAGAGCCTCAGAAACAAGCAGAGCCTCAGAAACAAGCAGAGCCTCAGAAACAAGCAGAGCCTCAACGTCCAAAGTCCATGGCCTCCTCAGCGGGATGTGTGGCGTCTGAAAGGTCAGAGCTGGAGGACAACAGCAGCGGAAACTATGCAGCGGACGATGAAGCTTCATCAGACTCTGACTGTGGCTCCATGGATGCTTTTAAAAGAGATTCCTCAGCAGAAACCCCAGAGGACACGGCTGTCCAACCGGGGAAGAGACGGAGACAAAGTGACAAGGTGGACCAAAAAAAGATGGCGGTGAAAACGCTGATCAGCGACGTCATCTGCCAGCTTGTTGAAAAATCGGGACAGAGCAACGCCAAAGAACGATCTCGCGTCATCTGTGAGCGTCTCTTCCAGAAACTCTGGTTCAGGGTCAAAGGTCAACTGGGCCGCATGTCCTCAGAGAAGATCAAAGGCCTGAGCGAGGCCGTCCTCAGGGACCTGTATAAGAAGTGGCCCGAGAACTTCCTGGTCTACCTGGACTTTGGCCGGCCGCTATTCGACAAGACCATTGTGTCGTCAATCGAAAAGTGTCTCTTTAAATCACCGAGCATTAAGAAAATGTTCAGCTTGAAATCATCGAACGTTGAGAAAAGGTCTGACATGAAATCATTGAGCATTAAGAAAATGTTCTACATGATCCAAGAAACCCTGAAAGACAGCGTCCCGCGGCTTTACACGGCGCTGTAGATGAAGTACAGCCGTTTTCCTTCGTCCTTTGAAACACGATAGTTACACACACACACACACACACACACATGGGTTTTCTCCGGGTGCTCCGGTTTCCCCACTAAAAAAAACCTACAGATAAATAAAAGTCCATTTGTGGCAGGTTCATCGCTGCTGGTCGGATCAGCGCCAACACACGGAGGTGGAGGTCCGAATGCAGCAGCGTCAATCTGAGCACTAATAACCAGCCTGAACATAAATATTCTCAACATCTTCTCAGTATTTTAAACAAGCCATAAAATACCATCGTATTTCATCGCCGTCGCTAACAGGCGCCGCTGGCGCGGCTCCCGCCATCTTTAACGTTCTCTGATGTCAGGCCTCGCTCGCTCTGGGCGCCAGCAGCCGATCCAGACTCTTGACGGCTCGCTCCACCGTGGTGGAGCGGCCAAGTGTGAGTGCTGCCCCGCTTTTAGAGTAAAGCCTCAGATACGGTTTCCTGCTGTGCTTAGAAACAGTCCGTCCCCTACCTTTGACCTTTGACCTCAGGAAATAAAAATGTTATGGAAATTATATCTGAGAAGAGGCTGCTTGATTCTGCAGAGCATCAGTGTGCTTGGAGAGCAGATTCCCTAAAACAGAGGAAACAGAGGGCAGCTGCTTTCACAATAAAAGCTTATCAGAAGTGGAAGCGGGATTTATTATTTATTGTTATTATTAATATTAGTATTTATTATTATTACTATTTATTAGTCATTATTTATTTATTATTATTATTTATCCATTATTTATTATTACTATTATTATTAGTAGTAGTATTACTATTATTATTATTTATTGTTATTTATTATTGGCTGCACATTGACACAGTGGGTAGCACTGGTGCCTTGCAGCAAGAAGGTTCTGGGTTCAAATCCAACCCTGGGTCTTTCTGCATGGAGTCTGCATGTTTTCCCTGTGCATGCGTGGGTTTTCTCCAGGTACTCCACCTTCCTCCCATAGTCCAAAAACATGACTGTTAGTCCTGTTTGTCTCTGTGTTGCCCTGCGACAGACTGGCGACCTGTCCAGGGTGAACCCCCCCTCTCACCCAGTGAACGCTGGAGATAGGCACCAGCAACCCCCATGACCCCATGAGGGATTAAGCATGTCAGAAAATGGATGGATTGTTATTTGTTTGGGCCGTTTTGGGTACTGTTTACACAAAGTTATTCCTGATGGCTGAAAAAGTGTGAACTCTGCTAAATTCCTGCATTGAAGAACATATTTTATTTGTTTTCTGCACAGATTCTCAGTTTGAGTGCAGAGCTTTAGATTTGTAAAGATTTTATGACACCTTTTATATACAGGACTGTCTCAGAAAACTAGAATATCGTGAAAAAGTATACTAGTAGGCTATTCAACTAATCACTTGAATCGTCTAATTAACTCGAAACACCTGCAAGGCTTTCCTGAGCCTTGAAAAACACTCAGCTTGGTTCAGTAAACTAAATCACAAGTATGGGGAAGACTGCTGATCTGACTGCTGTCCAGAAGACCATCATTGACACCCTCCATCAGGAGGGTAAGACACAAAAAGAAATTTCTCAAAGAGCAGGCTGTTCACAGAGTGCAGTTTCAAAGCACATTCACAAAAAGTGTGTTGGAAGGGGGAAATGTGGCAGGAAACGCTGCACAACCAAGATCTGGCACCTGCCCACAGTGCCAAAACCACCAGTAACTGGTGTACTGACCATGGCATTACTGTCCTTGATTGGCCTGCCAATTCCCCTGACCTGAACCCCATCGAGAATTTGTGGGGTATTGTGAAGAAGAAGCTGAAAGACACCAGACCCAACAATGCAAATGAGCTAAAGGCCGCTATTGAAGCATCCTGGGCATCCATAACACCTCAGCAATGCCACAGGCTGATTGTCTCCATGCCACGCCGCATTGATGCAGTAATCTGTGCAAAAGGATTCCCAACCAAGTACTGAGTGCATTAATGGACATTTTCAAATGTTTGATTTTGTTTTGCTGTTATAATTTTTTTTTACTTGGTCTGAGGAAATATTCTAATATTTTGAGATAGGATTTTTGAGTTTTCTTCAGCTGTACGCCATAATCAGCGATATTAAAACAATAAAAGGCTTGCGATATTTCAGTTGATTCTTAATGAATCCAGAATGTATGACATTTCATGTTTTTTAATTGCATTACAGAAAATAAAGAACTTTATCACAATATTCTAATTTTCTGAGACAGTCCTGTAAATGCCAAAATTCAGAAATGTTAAGAGCTTCAGTTGTTAGTCTGTAATATTGGCACCATAATGCAGCCTCAAAGCAGGCACAGAGTTCTGTGACCCGTTTGGGCCGGTCCCAAGCCCGGATAAATGCAGAGGGTCGTGTCAGGAAGGCCGTTCGGGGAAACTTTTACACTTTATTCACACGACTCAGTGACTCAGTTCCCAGGTTAACAACGACGGGCTGCCGCTGACCGACAGGTACCGGGGAAACCGGACCACCGTCGGTCAGCAAAGAGGAAGAGGAGGAGGAAGACGGGTCTGTAGGCAGAAGGAGGAGGAAGGGCAGGAGTCTAGGACTGATGGTGACAGGAAAGGCTCAGAGGACGCTTGGAAAATAGGACCAATATAATAAAGAATAGTTTATTTTCTGATCTGAGTTTGTATAAGTGTTGGTCAAAAGGTTTATTTTCCGTTTCATATGGAATCCCAAAATTAAAACCTATAAACATGGTAAAATGACCAATATTAATATTTCCATAAGCAATACTAAATAAAACTTTCAATTATGCCCATCTAATCCCTGTACAGATTATAAATTAACAATTTAAGTCTCTCTAAAAAAAACTCATCCATAGAATAGAAATCCCTCCAAGACCACAGGGAAAATATGCATATTTCACCGTATTCATAATCCTTTAAAGATTTAAAAATCTGTCTGATGTCCCAGGCTGAGTCCTCTCCATATTAACACTAAACCTTCCATATCTGGACGGTTCTTCTTCGTTGAAACCTTTCGTCTCTTCTCTAGGAGACGTCTTCAGTGTGAGGAGGTCCAGGTAAACTCAGCCTTCCCAGCAGTGACAATCAGAACCGGTTGGTCACATGTAAAAGAGGACCATCAGCCTACCGACAGGTTGTTAGCGCTCTGATGGCCACTTATCGATCCCTGAAGGCTGAGACCCAGAGGCCTCCACCCCTGGGTAACGACGGGCGGTTCTCTCCTTTACTCCAAACCAACGTTCCTCCTTATCCAGGATGAGAACATCTTCATCCCTAAAAGAGCGAAGGGTAATGTTCTCCCTCAGGGTGTTTACGTGCTGTTCTTCTTTGTCTTCTTTACAGCAGTGTGGGACGAGCTAATTTAATTTGGTATGTTGAGTTTAAAAAGATACAAGTTTTTGCTCAAAGACAACTCCAGACTTGATCTGTGCCTGGTGGCTTCAAACCTGCAACCCATCAGCAGGGTGAGGTGGATCTTGTTGGATCTTGTATCATTAATACAGAACCGCCGGTGTCAGATATATGAAAGTGAAGTATTTACCTGACAAATGTGTGCTGCATACAATAAATCTGAATTACTTCACTGTACTTTCCATTAATCTATTAACCAACTGGAAAGTTGATCATGCTCAGGATTTTTTTTATTCGTTTATTTGATAGGACAAGTATGTTTCATGAATCATGTCACACACTACAACATTTTAGCTAAGGCTAATTCTCAATGCCTGTCCCCAGTTAGGATTTTACACAAAACACAGTGACTGTACACAAGGCACAACAGAAAAAATTATACACTAAAACATCACAGATAAAAGATCAGGTCAGTTAAATTATTAATGTTCACATATCTGACCTTTCAATAAAAAGTCTTTAAGTTTATATTTAAAAAGGACCCAGTATGACTCTCCCTTCAGTTCTGCAGGTAATGTATTCCATGTTTTGACACCTTGTACAGTGAAAGCTGATTGTCCGAAGGACGTTTCCACTGTGAGCTCCTCTTGTGACTGAGCCCACAGCTCTAAGAGGAACTACACAGTCACTCAAAACCTCAGGGGCCTGATCATGCAAGCATTTATGAACCAGTTTTAACTGAGTAAATTTGACAAAGTTCTCAAAGTTTAGCATTTTTAAATTGTTCAGACTAACACAGTGATGAGACCTAATTGTTTTTTTTTATCTAAGATTTTTATAGCTCTATTGTATATCATCTGACAAGGCTTGATAATGGTGCTTGTGGCCTGTGACCAAGAACTAATGCAGTAACTTAGATGTGAAAAGATCATAGAGTGCACAAAACTGTGAGCAGCGTGAAACGGTAGGTAATCTCTAATCAGTTTGAATGTGTACAAGTTTGCTTTTGTTACTCTGGACACTTTTTTTACATGGCTGTTAAATTTCAATTGTGAATCAAGTATTAGTCCTAGATACTTGATTTCTGAGACCTGCTGGATTCTGGCTCCATTTATCTGTAAATTTAATTCCTCAGATATGGGCTTGGTCCTAGAAGAGAAACAGACAGACATAGTTTTTTTTTAACATTCAGAAACAGCCCGGCATTATGGAACCACACTGACACAGTTTGTAGATGTCCTGACAGTTCATTAGAAACTGCTTGCACAGTCTTTCCACGAATATAAATTACTGCATCGTCTGCGTATAACTGAAAACCTGCTGTTGGACAAGACTCTAGCAAGTCATTAATGTTTAATGTAAAACGCATAGGGCCAAGGATGGATCCCTGTGGCACTCCTGTATTTATCTTTAAAAATTATGATTTTTCATTGTTTATTGTGACACACTGCTCTCTACCTTCTAAGTATGATTCAAACCACTGTAAAGTTTTAGGTGAAATTTTTAATTTGGATAATTTTGCCATTAGAATTTTATAATTTAACGTGTCAAATGCCTTTTTGAGATCCAAAAAGACTGCGCCTACTATTTCCCCACTGTCTTTGCCAACTTTATTTTTTCAACAAAATAACAGTTTGCTGTATCGGTTGAATAATGTGGTCGGACGCCAAACTGTAGAGGATGTAAAATTTTTTGGACCTCAACCGGTGTTCCGGTTCTGACCCGGTTGAGCAGACAGTTTCCCTTCATTGTAAAGTTACAAAGATATCAAGCAGAAAATGAGAATATTCATAATTTCCGATCATAACATCCGATGTGAACGACTCTCCCTGCGGTCCGTGAACGCCGCGCGTTGCCGTGGCGACGGAGAAACGCTCTGAGCCGTTAAACGGAACCGGACCGACAGACGGAACCGACACCGAGACGCCGCTTAGCAGCTTATATTCCGCGCGGTTCTGACCCGGCGCCGGGATGGGGGAAAGCAGAGAGGTTCCCAGCGGGGACGTTTACCGGCAGCTGTTCGACGCGCAGGTGAGTCGAACCGGATCAGAACCGTATCAGAACTACAGGTGATCTGAGTCAGTAGTTCACTGCTGCTCACTGGTTCTGGGTTCACTTCGGATATTTTGATATATATATATATATATATATATATACAGGGAACATGGAAGTTCACTACTTTCTGCCACATACAATATGGCGGTAACATAGACGTGCAAACCTGCGCCCAATGGGGCGTCTACTAGGGTGATAGGTTAAATGCAGAGAACAAATTTCATTGGAATGTATGTTGCAATGACAATAAAGATGATGAGGATTATTATTATTATTAGTAGTAGTATTATACATGAACAGACGGAGCAGAAGGAAGATAAATCTAAAAAATAAAAGGATACATTTTTAAAAAGCAGCATGTCAATTAAAACAAATATAAAACATTGAATCCGCTCACTAACATGTAACTGGAGGAGGTTGGTTGTCACAGTCTCCAAATGGAGAAATTTTACCACAGTAACGGGCAATAATGAATCTTTGAAATCTCGCCCCTAGAGGGCGCTGCTGCAGCGTGACTGCTGCACATTTCCTTAATAGTTTCACAGATTGGCTAACTAATTTCAGCAGTTTGATGGCATCCAGATGAGAGAATTTATAGCGGTTTTTCTTTTAAAAAACAGACAAAAAAACAACACTGCTTGAAAAAAAGTTATCTATCTATCTATCTATCTATCTATCTATCTATCTATCTATCTATCTATCTATCTATCTATCTATCTATCTATCTATCTATCTATCTATCTATCTATCTATCTATCTATCTATCCATTATTCCAGCGCAATGTAACACTGTACTGCAAAAACTGGTTTTAGAGTTGCTACAGTTTAACATAAAGCATTTAAGCTGGAGAAGACACTAATGGAGGTGGAGGAGAAGGGTTGAACTAAATAAATTGCATTCAGATTTTTGCCCTTTCCATGTTTTCTTCACTTCCATCTGCAGGAGTCCTCAAAGAAAACCTGTCCAATTTAATCGGCTTCATTCTTCCTTTTAGAGATTCTCTGAAATGATTTGGGGTGACTGTTGTCAAAAAGGTGCTCAGTTGCAATTCCCTCCCTATGTTGTGCAATTACACACTGTTTTAAATTATTTAATGTTTAATAAATAACTCGGTCTGTTAGCTATTGTCCTGATTTTAGCTCTAGTGCTGATATCAGGACAATGGTTGAAAGGAATGATTCAAGCACTGGCGATCTTTTAACAGCAAACTCTGCACACACATAGAATAAAGGAGTGACAACTTCTCTTCAAGTTCAAGAATTTATTAACAGAAATAAAATGAACATCCAGAGAACATCACTGTAGAATGCTGTTTATCTGAATTAAAACTATATTTCAATCAACAAATCCTCTATAAAAGGCTAGTAAAACTTTAAACTACTAAGCAAAATGAAGATAAAAAGAAGCTAAGCTAAGGAACTATGTACATGCAAAAAGAAACAAAAGACAAAACAAAGTGGTTGATTATCATCATCAGTATAATTCATTGAATCCTGGTTCACTGCAGATCTGAGTCAAAGAACCAAAGTTCACCTTAAATAATGTGAGTTGAGGTTAAATCAGCTAAACTAATTCAGAACAACATTTTGTATGTGTTTCAACCCATTTACAGTGCAAATCCTGAGTTAAACAAAACATTATTTGATGAAATAATATTTTAAAGAAGGATTTTCTCAGTAAACATCAGTAACTTCTAGAACGCTCGATTTTATTAATGCGATTAGACCTCCAGGAGACTAGGGGTCGCTGTAGAGATCGGTCGCTAAAATCGGCTAATCTAAAGTCATACAAAACACCTTTAAAACAACATTAAGTTGTTTTAAAACTCCAGTAAACGTTGGTCATTTCAGCAGCAGACATGTGTCTCTGAGCTAGCCGAAACGGGGTCAGAGCCGCCCCGGGGCGTAGACGAGTCCCTGGCATGCAGGAGGCGATTTCAGTCCAGGTTCTGCTCTCAGCTTGGGAACATGGGTCCTCTGCTTCGGCTCCGTCTCCGGCTCCGTCTAGAGTCTGTTTCCTGCAACAGCTGAGGAAGCAAAACAAAGCTGGTTCGGCATAGGCGAATTCTCTCACTTCGGCATCTGATTTAAGCAGAAGTGAGAGTGCAGACTTATCGTTGATTCGCCCGGTCAGCTCCTCTGGACGAAGAGAAATCCCCCCTATGTCGCTCCATTGAAGCGACGGGAAACGAGTTTCACAGAAAGCCAGCTCTGCCCAGCCTGTGAGGCTTCGAGCCCCATGAGGCCCGCATGGCTGTTCAGTTCCCCGGGGCCGACTCCTTCAGAGTCCCAGGCTAGAAGAATTGAAGAGGAATCCCCCCCTTTGTCATCCCATGCAGGAGTGACGGGACTGAGAGCGATTGTCTGTGGGAGCAAAGCTTCATAGCACTGATGGCACCCTGCTGAGGGGGCAGATCCTTGGTGCTGGTGAAAGTCACAAACTTCTTTTGCTTCCAATTCAATCTGATTTTTATTTTCATGGCCTGGTGGCACAACACCTGCAACATTGTTAAAAAAAGTTTTTGTTGTTATCGGTCTTGTACTGTAGAGATTTACAATACCTTACTTTCTACAGGTGTAGTTCTAAGTTCTTTCAAGCACGCTATATTTGGCATCATTTTTGATTTTGCCATGTCTACAGCGTCATTCTCACAAATTTATCAAAAACTGCTTCTTTCTGCTAAGAAATATTTCTAAGCCTCGATCTTTGGTGTCAAAGTTTGAATTACAGATGATCTTGACTATTGTAACAGCCTTCTTATATGTATTATAAGTAAGATCCATCCATCTATCCATCCATCCAATTTTGGCCCCTGTACCGAAAAGTTTGGACACCCCAGTGTTATCTTTATTGATCTGCTGATTGACTGCTGTTAGCTTCAAAGCAAGACTTTTTACCAACACAAGAAAAAGTCAGCACATTACCTCAGTTTTAATCTCTTTACATCGGCTACCGGTACATCTTAGAGTTCATTTCAAAGTTTTAGTCTTTACTTTTAGAGCCCTGAGTGGCCAAGCTCCAGCTTGTATCACCAACCTTTTACAGCCGTGTTCCCCTTCTCATAGTTGTTAATGGTTCCAGGAACTAATTTCAGGACCAGAGGGGATCAGTCTTTTAAAGCTGTGGCCCCCAGACTGTGATTCTTTTAAGAAGCAGGTGACGACCCACTCATTCAGACTGGCTTTTAACTAGTCTTATGCTATGATGTTGTATGAGTTGTTTTATGGTTGTTTTATTGTGACGCACTTTGTGGTTTTTATCCCGTGGAAGGTGCTTATACAAGCTGGGATCTTGGAAGACCTGATGCAGGTTCTTCCAGCCTGTATTTCACATATTCATTCATGGCATCTCAAGGTTTTCCAGAAATATTTTTTATTTATGGCTCTAACAGTGCTTTATAAATAAAGTTTACTTTTATTCTAAATAAAGTTTGAAAGTTTCCACCACTCTTCCAATGTTTCCTTTATCTCTCATGTAGAGATGAAGGAAACGTAAAGGAAACCATGGCTAGATCTGATTATAGCTCCTGCTCCTTGACCTTTCATGAGGTCAACAGTAAGAAATCTGTCGTAGAGAGGAAAGCAGTTTCGGACTGCTGTGCTGATTTCGGACCGCCTAGAACTCAAACATTATTACGCAACAGAAACGCACATGGATGATTCTAGTCAGATTCGGGCCTACAGGCTCCATCCAAATATTTCTACTGGGTCCGGACTCTTTACCCAAAACGGTAGTGCGTCAGCAGTCACCATGATCAATGCTGTCTGAATAGTGTCATGGTGCGGTTTTGGCCTGGCTGTCTCCCCTGTTATTTTCCAGCACCTTCTCCTCTCACACAGCTCAGCCTCCACTCCCTCTGCAATCAGTCACACCTGTCAGGCCTCAATCAGTCAGAACTCACTCCACCTGCTCACCTCTCTACAAAAGCCCTCCTCAGTCTTCTCTTCCCCGCTGGATTGTCTTCACCCAAACCTTGTCCTGCCTCGTGTTTCTCCTCGTCAGCTCGGCAGAGATTTGCCCCCGTCTGTCTGTCTGTCTGAGTTTCCGTTGTCTATCGCCCCTGCACCTGCAAGAAACCCTCTCCGCTGCGCTCCTGGACCTACTGCAGCTCCCGCGTCCAAGGAACTCGCTGCCGGCTACCTGCAACTTCAGCGCTCCAAGTACTCGCTCTACTGCTGAGCTTTCGGCGCCTCCTGGACCTCTGTGCTTCATCCACCTAACCCTCTTCTGTCAGTCAGAGATCTTCCCACGTTTGTTCTGCCAGAAGTTCCTCGCACCGGCTGTCAGAGATCTTCCCACGTCTGTCAGTCTGAACTCCTCGCTTCTGCTAGTCAGTGCTTTCCTGCCTACCCTGGATGCTCCTGGGCTCTCAGAGTCTCCCTGGACTCACAGCACCAGCAGCACCAGCAGCCCTCCAGCTCTCTCTCTCTCTAGTCCTCCAGCTCCTGCTATCTTCATCCTCCAGTCTCCTGCTCCGTCAAGACTCTGGTTCATTCTCTGTTCACAACTCATCCTCATCCTGTGGCTGAATTCCGGGTTCATCCAAGAAAAACCCTGACAAATAGTGCACTTAGTAAGAAAGGAGGTAGGAAAAGGAGCCACTATGCTTCCTCTCACAGCTCCTTTAACCTAGGAACATCGTGGCGTCCCTTACTGACGCTAAGGAGCTATAAGGAATCCCACAATCCTTTGCATGACATGTTGGATCAGCAAAGCACACCTCATCAAAATTAATGAAAAATGTCCGGAGAGCCGACAGAAGCTGTAGGCCTGGATCTAACTCCATCCTCAATGTCTCTGACTCCATCCTCCATGTTTCTGACTCCATCCTCCATGTCTCTGACTCCATCCTCCATGTTTCTAACTCCATCCTCCATGTTTCTGACTCCATCCTCCATGTTTCTAACTCCATCCTCCATGTTTCTGACTCCATCCTCCATGTTTCTGACTCCATCCTCCATGTTTTTGACTCCATCCTCCATGTTTCTGACACCATCCTCCATGTTTTTGACTCCATCCTCCATGTTTCTGACTCCATCCTCCATGTTTCTGACTCCTTCCTCAATGTCTCTGACTCCATCCTCCATGTTTCTAATTCCGTCCTCCTCCTCCATGTTTCTGACTCCATCCTCCATGTCTCTGGCTCCATCCTCCATGTCTCTGGCTCCATCCTCCATGTCTCTGACTCCATCCTCCATGTTTCTGACTCCATCCTCCAGGTTTCTGACTCCATCCTCCATGTTTCTGACTCCATCCTCCAGGTTTCTGACTCCATCCTCCATGTTTCTGACTACATCCTCCATGTCTCTGACTCCATCCTCCATGATTCTGACTACATCCTCCATGTTTCTGACTCCATCCTCCATGTTTCTAACTCCGTCCTCCATGTTTCTGACTCCATCCTCAATGTCTCTGACTCCATCCTCCATGTCTCTGACTCCATCCTCCAGGTTTCTAACTCCATCCTCCATGTCTCTGACTCCATCCTCCATGATTCTGACTCCGTCCTCCATGATTCTGACTCCGTCCTCCGTGTTTCTGACTCCATCCTCCGTGTTTCTGACTCCATCCTCCAGGTTTCTGACTCCATCCTCCATGTCTCTGACTCCATCCTCCATGTCTCTGACTCCATCCTCCATGTTTCTGACTCCATCCTCCATGTTTCTGACTCCTTCCTCAATGTCTCTGACTCCATCCTCCATGTTTCTAATTCCGTCCTCCTCCTCCATGTTTCTGACTCCATCCTCCATGTCTCTGGCTCCATCCTCCATGTCTCTGGCTCCATCCTCCATGTCTCTGACTCCATCCTCCATGTTTCTGACTCCATCCTCCAGGTTTCTGACTCCATCCTCCATGTTTCTGACTCCATCCTCCAGGTTTCTGACTCCATCCTCCATGTTTCTGACTACATCCTCCATGTCTCTGACTCCATCCTCCATGATTCTGACTACATCCTCCATGTTTCTGACTCCATCCTCCATGTTTCTAACTCCGTCCTCCATGTTTCTGACTCCATCCTCAATGTCTCTGACTCCATCCTCCATGTCTCTGACTCCATCCTCCAGGTTTCTAACTCCATCCTCCATGTCTCTGACTCCATCCTCCATGATTCTGACTCCGTCCTCCATGATTCTGACTCCGTCCTCCGTGTTTCTGACTCCATCCTCCAGGTTTCTGACTCCATCCTCCATGTCTCTGACTCCATCCTCCATGTCTCTGACTCCATCCTCCATGTTTCTGACTCCGTCCTCCGTGTTTCCGTCACTAATGATGTCAGAGTTAAAGTCTGGAATCAGCTCAGCAGCTGAAGCTCCTTTCCTCTCCATGGTACAGTTCTGTTGACTTAGGAAAGGTCAAGGGTCAGGGGATAGGAGCTAGGAGGTAGGATATAGGAGCTATGATTAGACTTTTTCAGATGGAGCAGACAGCCTTCTAAAAATGAACTCCAAAGTGCCACTCTCTTCTCTCCAGACATTTTTGTTCATGTCCGTGAGGTGGGCTGTGCTGATACATCATGTCACCCAAAGGATTGTGGGATTCCTTATAGCTCCTTAGCGTCACTAATGAACAATGCGATGCAGCCCATCGCTCAATTATACCCAATGGTTTTTGGAGATTTAATTTGCTTATTGCTTAGTATTAGCAATGGCAAGTATTGAAGTATAAAACATTAGCAATACTATAGTGAGGGCAGATCAACTAGTGACAGCCATCAGCTGAAGCTTCAGGAGGATCCAACAACATCTAGGCGCTAAAGGACCAATTCACTGCTGTCAGCAGAACAGCTTCTGTTCTCAGCAGATAAAGACAGTCGGTGTCTCTCATGTTTCAGGCTCGGCTTTCCAGATCTCTGCTGGCAGGACCCAGAGTCCTGAGGACAGCCCCTCTGTCCCCGGTGGACAGCAGGACACCCGACAGCAGCAGGTGGACACACAGAAGCACCATGTCCTCAGAGACACACCCTGTCTCCTCATAACTGACCTGTCCAGGTGTCTCTCAGGGTCTGTTCTTCCACCAGCAGGGGGCAGCAGAAGGATGATGAAGATGCTGAAGATGACGGCTCTGCTGACGTCATCAGCCTTCCTGACTCAGTGGGTCGGTATCAGCGGCTAATGGGACGATAATAATTAGTCAGATAACCAGAATAAATCCAGTTCATCAAAGTTTTTATTAACAGGGAATATGTCAGAGATGAAGGAACGAAAAAAAGAAAAACACAATATTACATGTATATAATACAGATTTCTGAGCTATTCTTTTAGAGCATTTAGTCTTCACATAAGTTCATAGTTTTAGATTAAATTAATAAAAGACTATCATCAAGGTTTTTGGAATTTTATGGTTTTACTTCCTGGATCCTGATTGTTCCCAAAACGACAAGTTAGCATATCTTAGCTGTTTATTCTGATTAAAACAATTTAGCTTATATGTCCTCCTTCTGCTCCTCAGTGGTCCATCAAACGGGTTCTGGGATCATTGAGAAACTGAGGAAGAGGAGAGGTCAGAGACACGATGAAGCTGTACGGCAGCTGGAATCTGAGCTGATCCACCTGTCGCAGGTATCATCCTCCTGAAGAGCAGAAACACGGCGGCTCTGTGTGTCTCTGACTGCGTTATTTGGACCGTTTAACACACAGGGGGGTCAGAACATGTCCAACCATGCAGGAGCACCTGGGTTCAGGCCTCTGGCCCTGGGGTCCTCCCACATGAAGGTTACATGGTTTCCCTGTGGATGTGTAGGCTCTCTCTGGGTACTCCCTCCTACAAAACAGGAGGACTACTATGGATGGAGCCCTCAGACAGAAGATCAATGATGGATGGATGGTTGATGGATGGTTGATGGATGGTTGATGGATGGTTGATGGATGATGGATGGTATCTCCCTGTCAGGTGTGTGAGGTGGAGGTGAGGACCATCTGTGAGCAGGTGCTGTCCTCTCTGCGGGAGGCAGACCTTAGACTGGAGGTCCTGAAGGCCAGAAGTGGACAGCAGGAGCCCATCAGTCTGCAGGTCCACATTAACACACTGAGTCTGGAGTTTTTCTCCTGGCTTAAAACATCTCAGCTGTTCTTTCTCTCTGTTCACCTTTAAGTGTCTGAAGATTTTCTGCATTCTGTGGTGTGATCAGAGCATAGGAGCCGGTAATGATCTGTGTGTTTCAGGCCTTTCAGGATCTCTGGCAGGAGGTGGAAGAGGAGGGCAGGCAGAAGAAGATCCGGATCTCAGAGCTGGACCAGAAGCTGATCGACTGTGAAAAGCGCAGAAGCCTGCAGGTGAGAGTCTGTTTAACTGCAGGTGAGGTCACCTCCACCTGGGAAACACGTCAGGATACGGAATCAGACCGACGGTCAGGCGATTCTTGGATGGAAGAAGTCTTTGAGTCGGTGAAGCAGGTTTGAAATGAATGAACTGTCTGAACGTTCTGACCCAGATCAAAGCGGCTCTGAGGAAACACTGCCAGCTGCTGGAGCAGATCAGCTTCCTGTCTCCACCTGATGTCCACAGACTGCTCCACCATCAGGCCATGGTAACTCCTGTCCCTTCTTACTCCTCCAACACCTCTCACTCCTGTCCTGGTCTCACTCCTCCTCCTCCTGGTCCAGATGTTGAATCAGTCCCTGCTGGCCAACCGGCGCAGCATCGCCCGCCTGGTTCTGCTCCTGCGGGAGGAGAACCTGCACCAGGAGGCCCTCCTGCGTTTGCACTGGGAGGACCGCCTGGACAGATGGAGGAGCAGCAGAGTGGAGGAGGTGGTGGAGCGGCTGAGGTGGGTGGAGAAACCCAGGATGGCCAGAACCAGAGCTGTGGAGGTTCTGATCACCTGGTTTGTGGACACTGGTTAGAACAGGCGTAGGTTCTGGTTCTGGTTCTGGTCTGTGTCCAGCTGATGGTCATTGGTCAGTCATGATGTGAGTCTTTGTTTTTGTAAACTGGTTCTGGATCAGCAGTCTGTGTTCCAGGAGTCTCTGCAGCGGCCGGGATGAGGAACCGGACCTGATCTCGGATCAGAACCTGAAACAAACCCAAGAAGACCTGAAAAAACGGCGCTGTGACGTCATCTATAAGATCTGGTAACAAAACCCCAGCTTCCCCTGGCTGTTCATAGGCTCCGCCCCCTGTCCTGTCTGCCCAATCACCTTCTCCTCTCGGTGTTTCAGCTCTCTGGCCCCGCCCACCGGCTCCTCGGCTCTGGTTTCTGATTGGTTCGAGGAGCTGACAGCAGTCAATCAGCAGATCGGTAACTGTAACACTGGGGTGTCCAAATTTTTTTGTGTAAATCATTGTTGATCCAAAATTAAAAAAGAGTTTTGCACATTTGTCGTATTAAAAGATGGTCATCCAGTTTTCAAATTAGTTTGAATAATTTAATTTGAGTCTTTAACAATAATAAACTGAACTCTTTGGTCTAGCCATGTAAGAACAGTGTTTGGGTCGGTTGCTCTAATTAGCCAATTTGAACAACTGAATCAAAGCAGATTTTAATCAAATTCTGCATTTGAGTCATTAAAAGTCACCGGATAGATGGATATGAAATTAAAGAGAATGTCAGAAGTGTGTTTATTAAAAGATGAATACTTTGTGTTGTGCTTAACGTTTTCAATTGTAGGATTTTAACTTTTCTATAATAACTTTTCTAATTAAAAACTAAAAGCTCCCACCAGCATCAGCCACCTGTGCTGCTGGACCAAACCTTTCTTGAAATGCAGTTGGGGGGCACCCAGAATCAGTACAGGGACCACAAACTTTGCACATGCCTGGTCCAACAGAAGGGTAACGGTGTGGCTGGGGCTGATCCAGGGTCAGCTAAGCTGGTGTCTGGAACGTCTCAGTGATGGTTCTGGATCACAGGAAGTCATCAGATCCTAAATCTGAGGGACCGACATGTCTGTCCTCAGTCCTCCATACGATAGGAACATCTCTGTGTTTCTCTGTCTTCAGATGCTTTTCATGCCGACTTCCTCCAGCAGCTGCGAGGTTTCTACGAACACACCTGGCAGCGTCACCTGGCTGAGGTGGAGCGCTGTAAGGTAAGCCCTGACCGCAGATCAGTTCAGATGTTAAAGGAGCATCTGGACCCAGAGCTGAACTTATTTAAGGGACTTAGAGGTACCGTCCCAGAAGCTTTAAAACGTTCCCCAGTAGCAAAGAAACAACGTTTCAGGAAGTAATTTTAGACGCCAGGTGTTGTTTCCTGAAGTTTGTTTTCAGCCAGACCAGCTGGAATCTTTGGACCAAACCACTAAACTGTCTGTCTGTCTTCCTGAAGGAGGCGCTCTCAGCCCTGCAGCTAACGGACCAGCAGGTGGAGGAGATCGTCGCCTCTCAGCTCCTCCCTCTGATTGGACAACGGCAGAGACAGGACGAAGAGCGATTGGCTGCTTTAGATGTCCGCCACGCACACCTTGCTGAGAGTTTCTCAGTCCTGTTAACCTGTCAGCTCACCTGTCGGCTCACCTGTCTGTCTGTCTGCAGGTGTGCAGCGACTCTCTGGGCCGCCACGCCCTCCAGGTCAGTGGGAGCGTCTTTGAGGTGATGCGGGCCTCAGCGTTGCTGTGGGAGACGCACTGCTGCAGGTCAGAGAGGAGAGAAGAAGAACTGAAGAGACAGCTGGAGGTCCCCAGAAAGTCTCAGCAGCACCACGTCCAGGTGACATGCTCTGACCAGGGAGGGCGGGGCGGCTCCAGCAGCAGGTGGTGCCCTGATACTTACCTGTGTTCTCCAGAAGAACATGCTGCAGGTGGATGTCCTGATGGGGGCGCTCCGCCAGGAGAGCAGCGAGGACACGTTGCAGGCGTGTCTGGATAAGACAGTGGGACAGCTGCAGGACATGGAGGACAGGTAGGACATGGAGGGCAGGTAGGACATGGAGGACAGGTAGGACATGGAGGGCAGGTAGGACATGGAGGGCAGGTAGGACAGGTAGGACATGGAGGTCAGGTAGGACATGGAGGGCAGGTAGGGCAGGTAGGACATGGAGGGCAGGTAGGACAGGTAGGACATGGAGGGCATGTAGGACATGGAGGGCAGGTAGGACATGGAGGGCATGTAGGACAGGTAGGACATGGAGGTCAGGTAGGACAGGTAGGACATGGAGGGCAGGTAGGGCAGGTAGGACATGGAGGGCAGGTAGGACATGGAGGACAGGTACGACATGGAGGGCAGGTAGGACATGGAGGACAGGTAGGGCAGGTAGGACAGGTAGGACATGGAGGACAGGTAGGACATGGAGGGCAGGTAGGACATGGAGGTCAGGTAGGGCAGGTAGGACAGGTAGGACATGGAGGACAGGTAGGACATGGAGGGCAGGTAGGACATGGAGGTCAGGTAGGGCAGGTAGGACATGGAGAGCAGGTAGGGCAGGTAGGACATGGAGGACAGGTAGGACATGGAGGAGGACATGGAGGGCAGGTAGGACATGGAGGGCAGGTAGGACAGGTAGGACATGGAGGGCAGGTAGGGCAGGTAGGACATGGAGGACAGGTAGGACATGGAGGGCAGGTAGGGCAGGTAGGACATGGAGGACAGGTAGGACATGGAGGGCAGGTAGGACAGGTAGGACATGGAGGGCAGGTAGGACAGGTAGGACATGGAGGGCAGGTAGGACATGGAGGGCAGGTAGGACAGGTAGGACATGGAGGGCAGGTAGGGCAGGTAGGACATGGAGAGCAGGTAGGGCAGGTAGGACATGGAGGACAGGTAGGACATGGAGGGCAGGTAGGACATGGAGGAGGACATGGAGGGCAGGTAGGACATGGAGGACATGGAGGGCAGGTAGGACATGGAGGGCAGGTAGGGCAGGTAGGACATGGAGGACAGGTAGGACATGGAGGACAGATAGGACATGGAGGGCAGGTAGGGCAGGTAGGACATGGAGGACAGGTAGGACATGGAGGGCAGGTAGGACAGGTAGGACATGGAGGGCAGGTAGGACATGGAGGGCAGGTAGGACAGGTAGGACATGGAGGGCAGGTAGGGCAGGTAGGACATGGAGGACAGGTAGGGCAGGTAGGACATGGAGGACAGGTAGGACATGGAGGGCAGGTAGGACATGGAGGGCAGGTAGGACAGGTAGGACATGGAGGGCAGGTAGGGCAGGTAGGACATGGAGGACAGGTAGGACATGGAGGACAGGTAGGACAGGGAGGGCAGGTAGGACAGGTAGGACATGGAGGGCAGGTAGGGCAGGTAGGACATGGAGGACAGGTAGGACATGGAGGACAGGTAGGACAGGGAGGGCAGGTAGGACATGGAGGACAGGTAGGACATGGAGGACAGGTAACGGTAACGTCCAGCTCTCATCTTATACTGTTTGCATGTTTAGCTGCAGGCAGAGCGTCTGTGCTCAGTGGGAGCTCCTGGATAAGCTCCCTGCTCTCCTCATGGAGGACCTCCTCTCCTACAGCAGTAGCATCGCCTCCTTCTTCAGACTAAGCCCCGCCTACAGACCGGTAACCATGGAGACACGCCTCTTTGGCCTCTGGTAGCTTTCCACACTGAAGCGTTTCTGTTTCCTTGTCTCCTCAGAGCCCAGCAGACCTGCATGACCTCCCACCATCGTCGATCGGAACCTCCAGACTGGTCCTGGGTCAGTTTAGCTGATTCTGAGGTGGAGACTTTAACTGGACCGGTTCCGTCTGATCTTCTCGTCTGTTTCTCTGCAGAAGCGCCTTCCAGGACAGAGAAAATTAGGCCAATAAGCAACCAGAGCAGAACAGGCCCCACCCAGAAATGGCTGACAGAGGTGAAGCTGATCAGTGATTGGCTATCTGAGTAAAACCTGCTCACCTGCTTCACACCTGTCAGGTGTTTGTTTTGCAGGCGGCGTCCTCTCTGCTGCAACTCTGCGACATCAGCAGCAGCGTCACCTTCACGTCGACAGGGGGCGTGGCTTACACAGGCCCCGCCTTCAGCAGGAGCCCCGCCCCCGACCTGCCAGCCTCCATGCAGCAGGAGACTCACCTGAGCCAGTTTCCTGCAGAGCTGCTCATGCACACTCTGAGCAGGTGAACGTCCACCTCCGTCTGCCCGCAGCTCCTCACAGGTACAGCCGTCTAACACCTGCACGTCTGATGTCCAGGACCCGGGTTCTGGTTCTGGACCATGTCGAGCAGAGCTTCAAACAGCTTCTGGGCTCGGCTGCTGCCATGGTGACGGAGAGGAAGAAGGCGGTGCGACTGGAGCAGGAGCTGCAGTTGAAACCAGAACACATCCGGACCCACATATACGAGCCCCGGCTCGGTAAAACACACAGAAACACACAGAAACACACACACACACACACACACACACACACACACACACACACACACACACACACACACACACACACACACACACACACACACACACACGCGCGTGCGCACCTAATATTAAAGCATGAGGAAGTGTAACAGACACAGTGGGGAAGTTTCCTCATCCTGTAATGAGCCCAAACACAACGCTGAACCGACGCTTCCTCAGCTGGAAGACCCAGAGGAACCAGAGGAACCAGCGGATGGAGATAAACCCGAGCTGGAGGGTTGAACTATGGACAGATCCTTCAGGGGAGTTAACATCTATTTCCTGTGTGTGTGTGTAGCTGAGCTGCAGCGCCACCAGCAGGTGGTGGACCTCCACTGTCAGGACCTGTCAGACGTTTTGACCTCCTGCAGGAAAGAGTTTCAGGATCTTCAGACCTCCGTCCAGAGGAAGAACCTGCAGTTCTTTGATGTTCTGAGCTCCTGCAGGACGGAGCTGATGGAGCTGCAGACCTCCATCCAGAAGAACCAGGACGGCCTCCAGGTGGCGCTCAGCAGCAGCAGACGGTGAGAAAGGACCAATGACCAGCTGACCTTCTGCAGCTTCATGAGTCTGAGGCGTCTCTGACCTCCTCTGTGTCAGTCTGGAGATGTTTGGCTCCAGTCTGCAGGAGCGCCTGGACCAGCACGACGGAGACACCCAGAGCTGCCTGTCCAGCTTCAAAGGGGCGGTGAGGAGCAGGCTGGAGGAGGCCAGGAGAAGAACGTCAGATCTCCTAAAGTCCTTCAGGTACCTCCACTGGCAGCTCAGGCAGCAGGAGATAAAAAGATCTTCGTCCTCAGATGTTTCTTCCTCCTCCTGCAGGATGTTCAGCGAAGGAGGAGACTTTGCTCCTCAGGAGGTGAAGATGTTCCAGAGGAGACTGAAGGAGGAGACCCAGCGCATCAGCGCCACCGAGGAGTCCATCTACTCTGAGCTGAAGTTTTTTGAGTCCAGGAGTTTGGAGCAGGTGTGGTGATCATCTGGAGGATGGAGACACGTCTCTCAGCGGGGAGTAACATGTCCACATGTCCCTCCTGCTGCAGGTGAGGAAGGCGGCGGCTCCCCTGGAGGAGAAGCTCTCCTCTCTGCAGGCTGAGGTGAAATTCACAGAGGAGGTCCAGAAAATCCTCAACAGAACAAGGATCCAGATCAAGGCTGAGGTACCCATCCTCCTGTCCTTCTGTCCTCCTGTCCTTCTCTCCTTCCGTACTCCTGTTCTCCTGTCCTCAGGTCTCTGGCCTCCTGTTCTCCTGTCCTCAGGTCCCTGGCCTCCTCTAACGCTTCCTCTCCTGCAGGCGGCCAGCAGCAACCTGCGGCAGTCTGAGCTCAGCAGCAGGCTGGAGGACCTGAGGAGAACCATGGAGAACCAGCAGGTCTGCAGCTCCATGTTCCTGTTGGCTCTGTTCTGGACTAACCTGAGCAGACGACGGGAGGAAGGTTCTGTCCAGTTCACAGATCTGTTCCTGGTTCTGATTCTGACCAACCGTCTCCCTCCAGGTGGCACCAGATCAGATTTGTTTGTTCTTTTCGTTGACTAATGAGGAACTGAAGACCCGCTGCCGCTACCTGGACTGTGATCTGGTAACTCCCTTCCTGTTGCTACCCCTCCTCTAACTTCCACAGGGACCTGAAACACGACGTTGCTTCTCAGACGCTCAGATCTTCTGTTTTCCACCGCAGTCAGCGTCTAGTCCGTCTCTGAGGACCGACTGGATAAAAGGAAAACTTTCAGTCAAACTAGCAGCTTTCCTCCCTTCAGTCCAACATGGCGGTGTGAAGGTCTGACGCTGCTGCAGGACCTGGACGACTCACTGGGATCGATGCAACCACGAGTTCTGCTCTCCCTCCTTTAAATGATTGAAAAAAATTGTTCAAGTGGCCTAGTCAAAGTCTCGATTTGATCGGATTGACATGGTGTTAATCTGCTTAATCTGGGAAACTCTCCATCGTGGCTGAATTGAGATATTTCAGCCAAGCAGAGTGGGTCCACATTTCCTCCGCGGTGACGTCAGAGACTCAGAACCAGGCTGGATCCAGCAGGCAGGAGATCCAGGGGGAACACGGGTCCATCCAGAACCTGCTAGCTGTGGATACGATTGTCTGTAATGCATAAACTCCTGATGTCAACATGAGCTTGATGATCTGAAACGTTAAAGACGCAGGAAGAACCAAACCACCAGCAGCAGTGTTCTGTAGCTAAGACCCTTCTAGCTGCCCTGAGCAATGCCTGTGTAGAATCCTGCACCACGTTGGAGCTTCAGGAACCTCGCTGTTAGATCCTGAGATGGAGAAGAACCTTCATCTCTTCCAACTGGACAACATCTTGACCCGCCTCCAGTGAGAAGAAGCTGCAGGTCTTCCAGCGAACACAGCGAGGATTATGACCATTTGGTCTCCTTCCATCGCTTGTCCTTTCGTTTTAGAGCTGAGATGGTCCCATCAGATGTTCTAGTGGAACCCAGCAGACAGAAGTTTTCCAGCTGTGGCCTCCAGGTTCTTGGAAATGTTCCCTCCTTTGGTTCTGTTGGTTCTTGCAGATAAAGGCTTTTATTTAACGTGTTAAATCTCTGGGTTCTGTCTAAATTTATTTACTCGTCTGGTTCTCCACCTTCTTGCACCCAACGGTTCTTTCCACATTTAGCTTCTGTGAAGCTGAGAAGCTCCTCAGGGACAAAGCTTCCTGTGTTCTTGTGCTCAGGGCTCTGTGGTGCAGGAGAGTCTCGCCCTGTCGGCTCCTCCTGGATCCAGGACGCAGCTGAGGAGGACCGGCGTGGACCGCCATGAGGAGCCAGCTGTTGGTGCCGTCAGGTCTGTGGAGCAGCTACAGCATCATTTCTGCGGTCATGTCAGCAGACACAGGTTACAGCTGCTTCTTTATCTCTATGACCCAAACCCGGCAGGTTCTCTTTAGTCCTGGATTCAGAAAACCAGAACCGAGGAAGAAAAGCTGCAGGTTAGTGACAAATGTTCCACCTGCTGGATCTCACAGCTTTCACTCCGAGGTCTGTGGCGCGTTTAGATGTTAAAAGTCTGGATTTATTGTTTTTTATTCACTATAAAGCTGTTAAATGTCTGTTTTGATGATTTAAAGAAGTTTTTTTTATCATAAAAGCAACTAAATGTTGAAATGTACCCTAAATTAAGAGTTTGGGTTTCATTGTGACGGTTCTCTGGTTGATGAACCTTCATTGTCTGGGTCGGTTGTTGCAGAAGACGAATGAACATGTGTGTCCGGTCTTAAAGTGACAGGAACGTCCCGGTGATTCCACCAGAAACACGGTGCTGAAAACACGGAGACAATCAGCATCAAAATACAAACTCATAACCTAGATCTTACTTTAAGCTTTTTCTAAAATAAAAAGTGGTGAGCTTCAAAGGAGCCAAAGAAGGAGAAAATTTCATCCGCAGTGGATAAGAAGAGTAAAACCAACAAAACAGAAGACAAAACTTTTATTTCTACTCTTCTGAGTTTTATAATAAAATACTACAGCTGACAGTTTATCATTATTCTACCGGTTCGTGTATCAGTGATGATCCTCCCTCTGGTCCTTTGAGGTAATAATGATGATAATATTTTTTAAAATAACATAGATCTGTCACCCCCCCCCCCCCCCCCGACCCTGCACAGGTCACCAGCTATAGACCTTGGTCTGGGTGTCAGTTTATAGTCAGTTTGGTTAATTTCTGAATGTGCCGCAATATTTTTTGCTTTGGTGTAATAGTATAACGATTGTTTGCTTCCCGCTGCGTTAATCTGTCCATAGCAGGCGTCTCTTTCCCCGCTAACATACTCCTGTTGTTATTTCTGACAGTCTGAATATGTCCGCACACACTCTGTCCTTCTTCTCCCATCATACCAATGCCTCCTTTCTGGCCACGAGGACCGCAGGTGTTTCTGTGCCAGTTAACACCTGACCAGCTGCACCTGCTGTCAGCTTCAGATTTGATAAATCGCTTTGTGGGTGTTTACATCTGGATATCCTCTCCCACAACTATGCAAGGTGTGGTCATCAGGAGATGAACTGCAGATTCATTAAGGCACACAAGCAACTGAGGTTCTGCTCATTTTACTAACAGATTGCTTTGCTCCTGGTATGAAGATCAGCTTTGCACGCGTTAATTTGAAGATTAGCCAGAGAATATTGTACTTTAGTGAAACACGGTGGTGGCAGCGTCATGCTCTGCTGCTCTGTTTTGAATATATTATTCTCAAAGTTGATGAAAGACTCAGAGATTAGAACTAAATCTATGGGCTCACCAGAAAGGAGGACCAGAGACGGACCCAAAGGGCCTTAAGGCCACACGTGTAAAGATGTGATTTGCTGACAGACTCTAAGCTAAAACTCTGTCAAAAGGTGCAGCAGGTTAATTT
Organism: Fundulus diaphanus; assembly: GCA_037039145.1. Taxonomy (NCBI): domain Eukaryota; kingdom Metazoa; phylum Chordata; class Actinopteri; order Cyprinodontiformes; family Fundulidae; genus Fundulus; species Fundulus diaphanus. The sequence continues at coordinate 6,870,573 of CM073127.1, read as the reverse complement.
TAAGGCTTGCTTTTTAGTTTCTTGGAGCAGAACTAAATGAAATGCTTTGAGGTTCTTAATCTTGGATCAGACATCCCACAAAGTGTTTTCAGATTGTTGCTGAAGGATTTTATGGTGAAAATATTAATTCTAAAACAGTCCAACGGTGTTTAAAACCAGATTAACTCTCATAGGAAACCTTTGTGGTTTCATTATCCTGCTGCTGGTGCCTCAGTTCAGTCCAACTTGGACGTTGGTACCAGTTCAGAATCAGCTTCTATCACCAAGTTGACCCAAACAACGAGGAATTTAACCGTCCACTTTACTCTCAGAGAAGACTCTTGGTACAAACCAAGAGTCTTCTCTGAGAGTAAAGTGGACGGTTAAATTCCTGTATATAAAAAAGGAAAATATACATATTTTTGTAAATATGAATTAATACACGACTAAACAAAAAAGGAAGACCTGCTTGGTTTAGTGCCAATAAGCCTGGTTGGTACCATGTCGGTACCAGTGACCGACAGAGAGACAGCCTGGGGGGGGGGGGGATGACAGACTGAATGATGGCTGAGTAAAAGATGACCAGCAGCTCCAGTTGCTGCAGGAGGTCCGGTCATCTCTGTCCAGAGGGGATCCGCAGCAGACGGTGTTGTTGAGGATGGTGAGGGAAGGTAGCAGATTGCATTGAGTCCTTCTGTTGGGAGGAATGTGCCACAGAACCAGAACCAGGCTCTGATCCTGCAGAACTGGACCTGGGATGGAGAGAACAGAGCAGGCACAGGAAATAGAAGGAATCTGTGACCAGGAGTACTTTCTACAGACATAAACCACAGCGTTAGTGGCAGTGGAGCCACGCCCTCCAACCCGACCTCAGAGACCTAAACCGGGTTTCTGTGTCTGTCTGCAGATCCAAGCTTCACCCAACGTCAGCAGAGAAGTGCCGACTCCATCAGCACGCCGAGGTACGCAGACCCAACAGAGACCAGCTGCTCCAGGGACGGGTTGAAGTGGACCGGGTCGATGTTTGTACCGCTTAGAACCAGCTTAGGCAACCAGAACCAACACACTGGCTGACTAAGCTGCCGGGACAGAAGACGGGAAAGAAGGGAACCAGAACCAGAGTTTAGAACAGCTATAGCAATGAAGATTTATTTCGACTCCAGCCTCATAAAGATTAACAGCAGCAGCAGAGAAACATGATGGTACCAGTGAGAAAGTTCTGTCTGCTTCACACTGATGTTCTTCTTTGTGTCTCAGTCTGCGGAGGAGCTCCAGGTCCATCAGAACAGAAATCAGCACCAACATCACGACCAAGAGGAAGTTCCAGATTTTTGGACCCAAGCAGGAAGTGGAGCTGAGCTCACAGTAGGTCCAGTTTCCTGGATTCTGGCGGTCCAAACGCCTCCCATCTCCTCCTCTGTCTGCTTCCCTGTTTGAACCCTTCAGTCAGAAACTGAGAACTCCCACTTCCATTAAACGCCACATGTAGCAGGTCCCATTTAAGCCTTCCAGTCAGCTGATTTCTGCCTCCTGCAGCCAACAGCGCCGTAACGACCCAGTAGAACCCTGGCACAGAAACACTAAATGGTTCTGAATGTTCTCATGTTGTTGACCTTCTCAGCTCCTTGGGCTCCTGCCTGACTTCCATCCTGTGGAGAACCAACGACGTTCTCCTGCAGCTCGCCGAGGTAAGTCCTGCAGAACATCCCACCAGCAGCTCAGTGTGGACCGTCGGGCTAACAGTTCTTCTGTGGTCCATCAGAACTTCTACTGCAGCAAGCATCTCTGCAGCTTCAACCTGCTCCCCGAATCGGCGGACCAATGGGCTGAGAGCATGCAGCAAAGACTGCTGGGATACCAGGAGCAGGGCAGGAGGTTCCTGAGCACGAGCAGAGATGGTAGATGATGTTGACCTCTGTAGACGGTCAGCGCCGCCCTGTCTGGGTCTCACCTGTCCTCATGTGTCCTCCTGTCTCAGAGCTGGTGAAGCAGGTGTCTGTGTTCAGGGAGCTGCTCCGCCGCTTACCTGATGTTTCAGTCCAAAACCACGAGGGACGGCACAGGCTGCGGCTCACACAGGAAGTGGCTGCGGTCCGCAGGAAGCTGGAGGACCAGCTGGCGGCCAGCGAGGAGGAGAAGGTGTGAAGCTGAGATTTA